>OZ010800.1:407306229-408556161 GCA_963932465.1 Maratus speciosus
AATAAAACCCTTGTTCAAAGTTTAAACTTGGGAGGTCACAAAATATCACCGCCTTGGTCCTTGTGCGCTTTTCCAGATACGTTTTTAATTAACTTTTAAAGACACGGGAGGCGTATTGAGGTATCCACTCAATGCAAACTAGTCGCGAATCCCATAGTATTTTTGTGATTAATTCTAATTAAATTAGTCTGTTTTTAACAATTGACGTTTATTGCTTTTATACTGCTACTGGGTATTGCATTACACAAACATGTCATTAAAAGTTGTTTTCTAGGCTTTAAAAGCCGATGGTACATAGAGTACGCCGCCCCTATCATTATGTATGTCCAAACCGTCCGTGTTTTTTAAGGGTTAATATCTCGGCTAATTACTGAAGATTTTTTTCGAAAATTATTATCAACAATACTTTTATATTTCTGCAGCGATAGGTACCTCCAGCGCTCCTCAACACCTTTGCTGATTTTTTTTGGTTTCAGTAGATTCGGAAATAGAGGTGGGGCGGAATATATTTTTGCGCTACATTTTCGACGATATCTCGTAAAATATAATGGATAAAATTAAAAGGAAAGAATTTTTCAGTTTAGCGTTACGAAATCTTTCACACGATACCCCACATTTTATACAAATAAAAGATTTTTTTTTTTCAAGTAACCTAATTTGCCCCTCTACATTTTTTCTAAAATATTTGTGAATGTTTAATAATATGTAAATATGTGGGTTAATAGTCCTTATTACTTCTGCCAATTTGAACTTTTCACTTTCCATGGTTCAGCACGAGTAATATGGCTGTGACAGACAGACACAGGGGTGGTCTTATAATTGTTCCGTTTTTACTTTTTAAGTACGGAACCCTAAAAAATATAAAACTTTAAAAAATATATCAAAATTACAAATATTACAAAATAATAAAGATACATAATCTGCTTTTAACACATATTTTTATCTTTCTTTCATATATCTACTCTAGAATGTATCTTTCTCAATCGTTGGTTTTACTTTTTTTCATCACATTCCTTACATGTTTCATATTATGACGTTTTATTCATTATGACAGGTCTTAGTAAATTATTAGTGACTGGCAATTTAGACTTTGTTAATTCTCAGCGTAATGCCCGGTACATGGTTAATTATAGGGTTGGCTATGGATCGTCATCCAACTACCTATTTTCTTCTCCCTCTCCACATCTTCAATTTAGCAAATGCTCTTCGCCTCGTTGTTTAACTTGCCTTGAAGCACAACAGTTTCAAATTGCTCATAATCCTTCCCACATCAATTTTTGTAAAGCTTTTAATGTAATTTATCGTACTGAATGTAATTCTTGTAGTATGCAATATATAGGTCAAACTAATGGCTTCTTTCATAAACGTATCAGTGGGCATCGTTCTGATTTTATAAGTTACAAATGCTTTCGCAATCCTCTTAACTGCAATGTTGAGTATACACAATTCAAGCACCATAGTTTTAATAATAATACTATTACTATCCTTAAAAAACTAAATAAGTTCCATGAAAGTATATTTTTAGAATCTGCAATATTAAACACTATACTACACTTTATCCATATGGACTTAACCAATTATCAAATAATAAACCCCACATTGGATATTCTACGTTGTCAAATACTAGTAACAATAAATCTCTCTGTACATCACTTAATCATAAGTTGTATAAACGTACTAAAAGAGGACAATCGTCCACAGCCAAAAGACCATCTTCTAAATTAACTAATACTCAAACTAAAAAAATCATTAAAACTCTTACAATCTTCATTTTGCAGTAATTTTAACTGGATGTCTCTTCGTAAATTCATTTTTGCAATTTCAAAGTTTAGAATAAGAGAATAAATATCATAAGATTTTCATCTCTAATACATTCAATACCCACTTTAGTGATAAATTTTTGATTTACTCCAGTTTAGGGTAACTGCTCTTAATGTCAATACTAACAAAAAAGCAAAGAATTTAAATAAAACTAATTCATATTTCATTATTACTTTCACCAATCGAGTTTTAAATAAAATAAAACATAATCATCAATTTAATAATGAAATTTGGAAAATTCCACTTCATAGTATTAATCTCAAAAATACTTTCAAATACCCTATTAGTTTCGGGCGTAAAATTTACAACTATACAAATTTTCAAAATTTTTCACACACACACTGATACATTTTTATGTAAATGCAATGATCCCCATGTAACTGAATATATTAATGCCCACCATGGATACATTACTACTGGTAATTTAGACATTGTCAGTAGTATTCATTTAAGATCTTTAATGCGTTTCGGCATTCAGTATCGCATTCCTTCACAATCAAATATACGGTCCATTATTAAACAATTCACATATGATTTAGATTTCTTTTTATATAAAATCACTATCAACTACAATAAACCCATTGAATATTTTGCAGACTGGAAGTATCATGTTATCTTTTTTTTTGGGGGGGGGGGGGACAAAAATTACTAAAATTACACATTGCTAATAATTCAGTATCTTTCTCCACCCTTAAACAATATATTCAAGATCTTCAAAACAATTTCATCATTGCCTATGTGTGACAAAGCTGCTAATAACTATGCTATCATCTGCAAATTTTACTAATACCACCTTCTAACTAATGCAGCTACTTCTAACAATCTATTTGCACTTCATCACGCTCCATTAGATGAAAGCAATAGACGTAAATTATTAGGCATAAAAAGTAACAACTTAAATTATCTTTACATTGTTATGCTTCCAAAGTTTCACAAAAATCCTTTAAAATTCTGCACTGTCACTGCAGGATGTAATACGTATAATGCATGTGCTAATATGCTATTTTTAAAATATTCTTACACAAATTTGTGATTTACCTATTAACAAATACAACACTCATTGTATAAAATAGATAAATTAAAGACATTATCAAACGTCAAAAATTTTACCACTTTGGAATTCAAAGATTTATTCAATAATAACATTTTATCGATCTACACTCCACTAGTAATGCTTTTATGTAGAATATTTCACTTCATTAAATTTACCTGATAATTATGACTCTATCATAATTATATTTTCGAAAATAACGCTACTTTTATACAAGTTTAAGGCACGTGCAAGGAGCAGCTGTTTCAAGCCTGATCTCAGATTTATATGCTTATTTCTATGAAAGAAAGTTTATTAACAATAATATTTTGCTGTATATAGATATATATATAGACGATATAATTACATTTTCTCTTAATGATAATAAATATGTATCGCTTCCTCTAACATATTCTTCTAATCTCGAACCTAGTACTGCCTATCTAAATAATTCTAATATTAGTTTTGTGAATGTTAATATTAAAATTTCATCAAATAATACTCTTACATTTAATATTTATGAGAAACGTAATGATTCTGCATTTAATGTAATTAATTTTAGTAACTTCAACTTCCGTTTACATATTTCTGTTTATAGAAATATTCTTCTAAATCATTGTTTTCGTATTAAACGTTTATGTTCCTCTCATTTTATAAGGTCTCATTTATTTAAATTAAAACATTTAGCACTGTCTTATAATTATCCCTTTCATTTATATCTTCATGGATCAAACATTAAATCCTTAAAAGTTGTAACTTTCCAAGTAGATGAAACAAGTCCGAGACAGGATTCGAACCAGAGATATCTTGACTGAAGCCGGCAATGCTCTACCAACTGAGCCATTCCGGACGAATCTGGAGGACTAATTCCTCCAACTAACCTTTTAATAATCACAGCATCTGGTCTAATATCTGAATCAGCTCGACAGAATAAATCGAAGGTTATTTTTGGAACTACAGTAAACGCTGCATCTGTAATCATATTAGATTGATTTTTAACACAACTGTTATGGTTTATTTACAAATTGAATAATTGCGTTAAAAATCAATCTATTATGATTACAAAAAAAAAAAAAAAAAAAAAAATTAGAATTTTAAAAGGGGTGAAAATGCGCGAAAAGTGTTCTAAAAACTTTCAAAATTAAGACTTCTATGGAATCTCAGGAAATATCAAACTGATCATAATGAAGGGAACGAATATTTTTTCCAACTGGATTATATCATATTCAAAGCTGGAGCTACAACTGTGCTACTCCAGCTTTGAATATCAAACTGATTTTAAAAGTGATGGTGGCCAATTGATGCCTGCTCCAACATAGGCTATATTGTATGTCGGTGACACTACCAAAGGGAGGACAGGATGCAGGAGCGAAAAACATTCTAAAATTGCAATTTTTGTAATATTGAAGAGGCTAGAAACAGGAAATTCGGCATGGAAATTATTTATGAGATGTAAATGCTCCCTAAGAACTGTTTCTAAAAATTTCGGAACTTTATAAAGGTTAAATGCGCGAAAACGGTCTAAAAATTATCTAAATTTCGATTTTTATAGAACTGTTAAAGATTGAAACTTGAAATTTGGTATTGTAATCACTTATACGATGTAAATGCTTTCTAAGATCAGTTTTAAAAAATCGAAACTTAAAAGTAAGAAATAAGCGAAGAGCATTCTAAAAATGTTCTAAATTATGATTTCTATAAAATTGTTAAAGACAGAAATTTAAAATTTGATATGATAGATACTTATAAGATGAAAATGCTCTCTAAGAACAGTTTCTAAAATATTCTAAATTTGTAAAATGAGCGAAAAACCTTTTTAAAGCTTTCTGAATTACGTTTTCTATGGAATCTTAGGAAATATGAAACCGATTTCAAAACTAATGTTGGCAAATTGATGGTGATAGTCCTTGTTCCAACATAGGCTATATTTTATGTTGATGCCACTACCATAAGAGGGGGTGCTAGACGTTAGACTATAAGCTTTGCATTTGACATGATGGTTACTTTTAAGATGTTGATGCGCGCTAAGAACGGTTCCTAAAAAATTCAAAACTTCAAATGAAAACTGAACATATGAAATGAGCATAAAAGCTTTAAAATACATTCTAAATTGTCATTTATTTAGAATTAGTTCTCGTTCTTCTTATTAATTTAGGTCTCATTTTTGCCTACTACAATGTAATATTGATGTTTACCCATAGCAAAATTCATGCTAGTACCAGCAACATAAATAGGCTAGTTCTTGCTATGTATTGCTTTGTCTGCTAGATTTTCATGCTATTATATGCTTTATAATGCTGGCCAGCATCAAATGATATGTAGCTAGCTTACACAGCAATAGCATGGCAAGCTATATACCAGCATTTTATGCTTATTTGCTGTTTAAGATTTTCCCAAAGCATGGAGAGGTACGAACCTTAACGTGCTATTATATGCTTTCTTATGCTTGGCAGCATCATATGCTATGCAGCCAGCTTAGGGCGAAATAGCATGTTAAGCTATGTACAGTCGTGGGAAAAAAAAAAAAAAAAAAAAAAAAAAAAAAGATAAAACACCCCTTAAAACCATTAAAACACTAAAAGACACCATTAAAAAACTACCTCTGCAAAAAATATATATATCGTAAAAGAAAGTTACTGGTACCACGCGATTGGTAATAAAGCCTACTTTTAAATAATGTACATAAAATTTGCTTAGGGGGCATTCTACATATTAAAACAAACCATAACTTTATTTTTTTTCAATAAGAGTACACAATTCTGGCAACATAAATGAATTCTACACCCTTCAATTAGCCTAAAAACAAATTTGTATGGAATTCGTATGATAAGTTTCAGATAAATTAATTATTTTAAAACGAGCGTATTTTATGGGCTGTATCCAAATTGAAGTTCGGTACTTGATTGTTGAACGAGAGAGCCCCCTTCTTGATCAAGGCATCTTAAGCGCCACTCAAGCAGTCATTGAAGTCTGCTAGATTACAGGATAGCATAAGAAATTTCAAAATATTTAATCACTTCTGTCATAGACGGCCTCTTAAACCATCATTTTGCCGGTTTTTAAGCATCATTTGAAAACTATTTGGAACAAAAGTGTGAAATTTTGGATTTCCATAAAGCAGGACTTAATAAATCTAAATCCATCAAAAAAATTGTAGGTTGCAATTCACAGTTTTTTCGAATACTAATTTCATAATTCATATCATAAAATTATAAAAATTGCAAATTCAACATACATATGTTTGGGTATTTTAGTATTATTGCCACACAAAAAAATAGCACATTACGAGTATAATTTCAGGAGATATTAATAAAAATATGAAAATGTAATTTAACATTAGAAGCACTAAATTTTGAAGGTTTATCATTCAAAAACTTATCATTCAAATGACTTGAAAATTGGTGTCTAGGCATAGTTTGAACCGAAGATTTGAAATACCTTGTTAAAATTGGGTATTGCAATTGAAAAAAATGAAGTTTGCATTCATTTTAATATATAGCAAATTTTATATACATCATTTAAAAGTAGGCTAATTTCCAATCGTTCGGTACCAGTAACTTTCTTCTACGATAATTTGTTGAAGACTTAGTAGGGACTGTTTATTTTTTTTTCCACGACTGTACAAGCATGTTATGCTTATTTGCTGTTTAAGCTTCTTCCAAAGCTTGGAGAGGTATGTACCTTAACGTGCTACTATATGCTTTCTTAAGCTTGGCAACATGATATGCTATGCAGCCAGCTTAGGTAGAAATAGCATGACAAGCTATGTACAGTCGTGGAAAAAAAAGGAAACATTCCCTACTAACTCCTCAACAAACTATCGTAGCACAAAGTTACTGGTACCGAAAGATTGGAAATAAAGTCTACTTTTAAATGATGTATATAAAATTTGTCTTAGGGGCCATCTACATATTAAAATGAATCCAAACTTCATTTTTTCAGTGGCAATACCTAATTTTAACAAGATATTTCAAATCTTCGGTTCAAACTATGCCAAGACACCAAATTTCAAGTCATTTGAATGATAAGTTTTGAATTATAAACATTCAAAATTTAGTGCTTCTAATGTTAAATTACATTTTCATATTTTTATTAATATCTCTTGAAATTATACTTCTAATGTGCTAATTTTTTGTGTATCAGTAATACTGAAATACCCAAACATAAATACGTTGAATTTGCAATTTTTATAATTTTATGATATGAGTTATGAAATAAATATTTTTTGATGGATTTAGATTTATTAAGTCCTGTTTTATGGAAATCCAAAATTTCACATTTTTTCTTCCAAATAGTTTTCAAATGATGCTTAAAAACTGGCAAAATGATGGTTTAAGGGGCCGTCTATGATAGAAGTGATTAAATATTTTGAAATTTCTTATGCTACCCTGTAGCCTTCAATGACTGCTTGAGTGGCGCTTAAGATGCCTTGATCAAGAAGGGGTCTCTCTCTCTCGGTCAACAATCGAGTACCGAACTTCAGTTTGGATACAACGCCTAAAATACACGCGTTTTAAAATAATTAATTTCTCGTAAACTTATCGCATGAATTGCATAAAAATTACTTTTTTGGTTAATGGAAGGTTGTAGAGTTTATTTATGCTGTCAGAATTGTATACTGCTATTGAAAAAAAAAAAAAAACAAAGTTAGGGCTTGTTTTAATATGTAGATAGCCCCTAAGCAAATTTTATATACGTCATTTAAAAGTAGACTTTATTGCCAATCGTGTGGTACCAGTAACTTTCTTCTACAATATTTTTTTGCAGAGTTAGTGAGGGGTGTTTACTTTTTTCCCCCACGACTGTACTATAGGGTGGAACGAAAGTATAGGGCAAAATATTTTTTTCACCAAATAATTTTCTAATAGCAATTAAAAGTTGTCTTTGTATGTCAACAATAAAACTATGAAGTTTTTTGTTCTAAATTTATATCTTGAGGTGCCGCAAGAGCCTTAAAAATAAGGATTTTTTTTTCCCAAAATGTCCAAATGTAACATAAAATTATAATTTTTGTTCACTGTTTTATTTTTATATTTTAAAAATAAAATATTGTTTTTAATAGTAATCTAAAGATGTTTCTTTACTATAACAACAATAATATTAAGTTTAATTGATCTAAATTTATGCATTAATTTTCTGCAAAAGTGAAATAAATGAGATTTTTTTGAAAAAAATCAAGATGTAATATGACTTTGAATTTAACTGTTGTAATTACTTTTTTGCTTACAAATGGTTGTTCAAACACAGTTTTTTAAATGATATGTAAAACTTTTTTAAATAACTAATTATTAATAAAAATAAACTTACGAGTTGTTTGGGTCTTTTCCTTTTTAAAATTTTTTTGGAAAGGGATTAAACACAAGCATGCAACATAAACAGTAACAAGTCACTATAATTGAAGAAAATAGAACAAATGTCATGACATATATATTTAATAACCAGTGTTATTGAAACAAAACAAATATTAAAGAATAATTAGAATATTCCATTACATTATTAGTTTCACAATTTGGTTTTTAAATTTTCTTGATTATTAGATAAAATGTTTTTTGGTCTCAATTTTTGGCATCATCTTTTGCGAAGGAAGTTTTGCTTTAATAAAGCCTTCTCCTGCTTCAGCACTACAGACAATTATTGATGACTCTGTCAGAAGCTTTGCCCCACCAGTGGCCGAGAGGTTCTGCTCTCGAAGCTGGTAGACGGGAGGTGCTGGGTTCGATCCCAATCGCGCCCGTCGGCCTAATCGTTCGGAGTTTTCGTGATTTTCTTCGAACCTTGGTTCTCCAAGCGTTAATACGGGTTAGGTTCCCTTAGAAAGACCTCCACGGAAGGCACTCCCCCCCTTAGGGCCTATATCCCACGTGCAGATAATTGGCCGACATAAATACAACCAACCAACCAACCAACTGTCAGAAGCTTTATAACCAGGGACTGACAAAAGTTGAAAATTCTTAGGCGCCAGGAAAAATTCTGAGGAGCCACAGCTTGAAGAATCAGTTATCTGACCGCATTCACACTGCAAAATGGAACACTGGCTACTCATAATCGTATTCAGCTATTTTTGAGTGATCTATATGTCATTTTGCCGTAAACAAGTTAACTATTCAATGAAAAAAATCAAACTGAGCAAAAATTTTAAGATAATACCACTTTTAAATAGTAAAAATTAAATAGAAACAGAGTATGAAATTAAACATTAAAGCAGTAGACAAATTAATATCCTTACATTTAATTCCCAACAACAAATTATATAGATAAATTAACAATGCCTTTGAGATTTTGATTTGAAATACCATTTGTCCATTTGTTATTTTTGTGAAATATACCTGACAACTGCATATTTTGATACATTCCACTTAATGAAACATCATTCAATTTTTTTTTCTGCTGGAATATTTTTAAGTTTCTCTAATCTAAGTAGTGCTCTTTGAACATGCACTTCAGTTTCGCTTAGCAAAAACTCTGATTTCTGAAAAATTAGGGACAGTTGTTGTGTCGGTATGGTGTATTTTCTTCCACTGCAAATAATCGCGCTATTAAAAATAAATATTTTCGCACATGGAATTTTTTTGGTTAAAGGTAAAAATTTAAATTAATAAGTAGGTAAAAAAGTTAGTCGCCAAGAGGAATTTTTTAGTCGACCCTGTTTATAACTCTTTCTACTGCTTGTGTATTACAGGGTAAATGAGGGAAATGTATAGATGGCAACTGACTATTCGGTTCTCTTGCTTTACTTATATACATTTTTAAATTCTTATCAGTTATGCATTTTGACATTGGAGGCTCTGTGATTGTTGATATCCGCCCACTTAATCATATCAATGTAGCATGAAAATTAAGCTTGGGGACCAGAAACTTTCTGACGCCATTCTGTTCTTCCAGTCTTGCTTTTAGAAGTCGACGAAGACCCAACTCTCTTATGTGCTTTCTCTCATCACTTAGCATACAGAGAAGAACGTTTTCTGGGTGAGCGTTATAACTATTTCTCTGAATAACTGGGTCAATTATTTTTAGGTGTTGCTCACAAAGGTAACGTGAAAATTTTATCAGTCTCCAAAAATGTTTGGAACCATTCATACATGATGGTTTAAACTTAATATGGAACCAGTTGGAGGTATACACTTTCATAACATACTTTGTTAAAGCTTTAAGGTTATCTGAAGGATTCTCTGTTCCAACATATAACCGAAGAACGCGACTTGCTAATGTAAGTCATCGAGAATTAGCTAACTTTCCTGGTTTTTTTTTTTTTTTTTTAAGGACAGATCTGGAAAGGATGCATTGCTTGAGATTGATGTGCACATTTCAAGTAAATATTTTTGGTCTGTGCTCAAATCTTTAATTATTTTAACATTAGGAAGGTTGTATTGTATAGACAAGAACTTAACCACTGGAAGATCGTTACAATTTTCAAGTTGTTTGCCTAAAACCCCGCCAAATTCATTAGACCCTTTGTTTTTCCGTCTGATGCACGAAACAGGTGGCGCAATGGCAATTCATTTAAGTGGAACAAACAAATCAGCGACTTCACTGGTCCATTTAGATCTTTTTCTATTAGGCGCGCCACACACCAGGGAGACATGCGGCAGAAAAGCGTGAGGCATGCGACAATTTCACCCTCTTAACAAAGAAAAAACCGGTTTGAACAGCAGAATTTGCCTCATGTCTCACGATTATTGTCGCATGTCTCTCAGGTGTGTGGCGCGCCTTAAAGCAATCACACCATTATTAACGCCAGTGTTTGTGGCTGTCCCATCACACTCAATAGCAGTTACAGCTGATATGTTCAAATGATTGTTACCATTAAAGTATACTATTATGCTATTTCTTTATAGCTTTGCTGCAATTAAATCATATTTTTTTGTACCTTTTCTACCTTCTGATCTTAATATACGTCTGTATTTATCGTGATAGGTTTTGCCCATTTGTAACATGCGAGAGCGAGATACTACAGGAATAGATGCTTTCGACCAAATAGATTCAACTTTCTTAATAAGAATATCAAGTATTTCACTCATCGTTGGCTCTTTTGATGTGTTGTCTGATTTCAGTTCATGTCGAATAAAAAGATAATATTTCATAATGTCATAATAAGTTAGAAGACTTAAACCACTTAATTGTTTAGGGTACTCAAAAATTGGGCATTCTAACTTTTGTCTGGTCTGAACTGGTCTTGACACTGCCATCACACTAAAGATAAAGTATTAACTAATAAATTATTATACTAATATTCAATCTGACATATTCATAAACAAAACAAAATCCAGTAAAGAACAGCATAAAAACATTTGTTACTCAAACGATTCGTTTGCCTGCACTGACTGACGACAGAAATATGTGACCAGACCATTGCTACAGCTACATGTTTCTCTTTCTCCTCCGCCACCCTACACCAGCAAATAATATGCCGTCTGAATCAAGGTCTTTTTCAAATCACGTACTGTTCTCCTTTTGACTATTAATTTTCAGAACTAAAAAATGGTTTGCCGCCTTTTTAAAGTTAAAATTAAAGTTAATCCTTCCTATTACGAAATACTGTTAAAATCTAAAAAAATGGAATTTAAAAGATGCAAGATTTAGTAGCATAAATATTAAAGGTATGTAGTATAAAACTATAAATATCTACTGTAAAGTAGTTTATGTGTATTATTTAAAAATTGAAAACAGGCATTGCATTTGGTATTTAAAATATTTTTTTTTACTAAACCAAATTTATCAAAATTCATAAAATCTACTTAAAAATACATATATTCAACTCTTTTGCGGCACCTCTAAACACATTATGTTATTTTAATACTGTCTTAACAATGGCATTAGACAACTTTTTATCTCTATTACATATCGAAATTAAAAAAATTGTCTTTTCGTTCCACCCTACTATACAAGCATTTTATGCTTATTTGCTGTTTAAGTTTCTTCCAAAGCATGAAGGTACCTTAACGTGCTATTATATGCTTTTTTATGCTTGCCCGCATAATATGCTATGCATCCAGCTTAGGAAAAAATAGCATGACAAGCTATGTACAAGCATTTTATGCTTATTTGCTGTTTAAGCTTCTTCCAAAGCATGCAGAGGTAGGTACCTTAACATGCTATTATTATATGCGTTTTTTATGCTTGCTATTATTATATGCGTTTTTTATGCTTGCCATCATAATATGCTATGCAGTCAGCTTAGCTAGAAAACAGCATGATGTACTATGTGCCAGTAACATGTGCTAATTTGCTACACAAAGTATCTTCCAGTAAAGATGAGGTAGGTACCTCAATGAACAATTGTGTGCTTGTTAATACTTGCCAGCATCAAAGGTTTGTTATTATTTTTTTTTTCTTTTAGTTACTCGAAAAGCATAAATTTGACAATGTTTTTGAAAATAAAAGAAAAGGAAATTTTAATTATAAATTAAATTTTCAAATCCGGAAAGAGACGATAGCTCTCTTCTCCATCCTTCTAACAGAAAATTCTTACTTCTTCTTTTATGTTAAGCTAAGCGAAAATATTAAATTTCAATTTCTTTTTCAAAATCGGAGTAAAAAATTAGTTAAATTTCGAAATCAAAGGAGGCTTAATGGATCACCTATGTCCTCTACCTTAACGGAATATTCATGAGTTTGCGTTATGGATGTTTTACTATACTAGGGGGCTCGGCCCCCTACGAGCTACGCTCGCCAACCCCCGTCCAGACACCGCAGACTCTAAATGCACGCTAATTTGATCGGCTTTAAAAAGATTTCGAAAGATTGAATTATAATTTAAAAAACAGTGGCGATCTCCCTATAAACGAATTTCTATTCATTTCTCTTTGATTGGGGAATTTTAACGCCAAATCCGCTGCGGTACTACTTGATTATCCTGTCGACCAATTTCGCCAAATTATATAAATCGCCAAACCACTCGCCAAATTATACAATTGATATAATTTTTATTTTAAATAACGAAAGAACAAATAAATTCGTACAACATTAATAAAAACACAAATAAAACGTCGAAATAAAAATAACTTGATGACGTATACACGTGTAACAACATTTCAAAATAAGCTAATATAAAAGGAATTAAGTAAAGAGAGTCTTTGTCTCCTGGTATTTGTTAACAAAGCGAAAAGAAAGTTCTTTTAAATGAGACATTTTAAATTAATTCTCAAAATATCAAATAAATGTCTAGCGCAATTTCTAAATTTAAACTTTTTTGCAATATTATTTTGTATTCATTTTATGTAATAACTATAATGTGACGTAAATATGACGTAATTTCTCCTAAGATTTCTAACGCATGTTAATGAATTTATTATTTTACAATATCCCTTCTCTTAAAATTCACGTCTATACTTTTTATGACGTAATTTTTAATAAGTTCCTGCTTTTTATACGTAATTATTTAATTCTAATTTGAAAGTTTTTTTCCTGTTTATAATAGTCACGTGTAAATAAATTTTTAATTTGAAGCAAACATTATTGCTTGCGCTTTTTATACAGTTGGCAACAGTTTAAATTAGTACAATTTTCTGAAATCTGTAAAAAATATCTCTCGAAATGCTGAAAATTTGAATTTAAAATTGAAATAAAACCTGAAACAATGAGTCAAAATAAAAAAATTAATGCAATCTGCACTCCGGCAAATTCTAACGCATAAAATGATCTAAAAATGATTACACTGTCATGTATAGTTTTTGCTGCTATAAAACTTTTTTAGTGGAACTATTTTGTCCAACTTTAGCGTTAAATATCTCTTAAAATAATTCTTCGATTTGAAAACTGTCTGCATCAGCGTGTTTATCAAACATTTCTGTATAAAACCACCGATTTTCATATTTTTGTATGCATTATGTTTGTTAATATTAACGAAGAAAGGCCTCCGGTCACAAAAAAATCAAAACCGGCGGCGGCGGCGGCGGTGACAGCGGTAGTTACTTCTTTTTAGAATAGAGAGATATTGCAATTTTGCAAGATATAAAATGTAACTTCCATTTTTTTAAATTAATTTCTATGGGGGTGAGGTTAAATTTTGTGAGGGATTTAACTTCTATGAGAATCTTCTAGCGGAGCTCCCCCCGCTCCCTATAAAGGAATTTTTTTTTCTTCTTTTCTTAGAATTTAAATATTTTAACTTTCTTGAAAAAAAATGCAATACGTCTTTAAAAAACGGAGAAAAGGAAAATTTTGTTCATTAAAATTTAAAATCCGCGAGGAGAGGATGGCCGCTACCTGAACTCAATATTATCTTAAACCACCCATTTGAGATTAGTTTTTAACGCCTAAACATCAAAAGAGACAGAACTAAAAATTAATTTCCATAGCGGATATAGAAGAGTAACTCCCTACCCTCCCCCCAATGGAAAATTTTAAACTAATATTCCTCTTACTGTTAAATTATTTTAACTTACCTGAAAATTATAAATTTTCTATGTCTTTAAATATGGGAGAAAAATAAAAATTTGTTTATTAAATTTCAAAAGCTGGAAGGGGGAGAACTGTGTCACCGCCACCTGAATTAAACACTGCCCCTTGAACACGTTTGAGATAATTTTTTAACATATAAACTTAAGAAAAATTAACAATTAATTTCCATGGTAGATTTAAAGGGAAAAAGCCCCCCCCCCCTCCCGAAAAGGGTGAAAATTCATAGCTGAACTTTCTCTTAGTATTTAATTCCTTTAAGTTTCTCGAAAATCTTAAATTTATTATGTTTATTAAAATCAGAGAAAAAAAATATTAGTTTGTTAAATTTCAAAATCCAGGGGCGGTAGATTTCTTTTTCGGGCTATTACAACGTAAATTCAACACTATCTTCGTCCACCCGTTTTAGATAAAATTGTAACTCATAAATCTTAAAAAAAAAAAAAAAAACTGAAAATTAATTTTATGAAAGATTTTTGGGAAAAAGCGCCCCCCCCCCCCCCCGTTTTAGATAAAATTTTAACACATAAATCTAAAAAAAACTGAAAATTAATTTTCATGAAGGATTTTGGGGAAAAAGCGCCATCCCCCCTGCCCCATCGTAAAATTCTTAGCTGTTCATTTTCTTAGTGTTTAATTATTTTAGTTATTAAAAAAAATAATAATAAATCTGTGCTTTTCAAAAAGAGAATTTAGTCAGTTAAATTTCAAATCAGTTAATTTATTCTTTTAGAACAGCGGTAATCGCTTTCTTTGAAGGTGAAATTTTGACGAATTCGCCTTTTTTTCGCGATCTTATGATGAAATTAGCGTTTTTTTTTCGCGATCTTCTGGGGGAAATTCGCGACTTTCCGGGAAAATTTGATTTATTCGCGATCTTTTAATGGAATTCGCGTTTTATTTAGATTGTTTAACGAATCTGACTTTTTTTCGCGATCTTTTGATGGAAACCGCGTGTTTTTCGCGATCCTTTGACGAAATTTGCGTGTTTTTTGCGATCCTTTGACAAAATTCGCGTTTTTTCGCGATCTTCTAATGGAATTCTCGTTTTATTTCGATCGTTTGACGAAACTAACGTTTTTTTCGCGATCTTTTGATAGAAACTGTGTGTTTTTAGCGATCCTTTGAGGAAATTCGCGCGTTTTCCGAGATCTTTTGAGGAAATTCGCATTTTTTGCGATTTTTTGAGGAAATTTGTGTTTTATGCGATCTTTTGAGGAAATCTGCTTTTTCCCTTGATCTTTAACGAAATTCGCGTTTTTTCGTGATCCTTTGAGTAAATTCGCATTTTTTCGCTGTTTTTTAAGAAATTCGCGTATTTTTAAGAAATCCCGAGTTTTCACGCGATCTGTTGGAGAAATTCGCGCTTTTCACGATCCTTTGACAAAATTTACGAATTTTTTCCGCGATCGATTAACGAAATTTGACGGTATTTTTTTTTTTTTTTTTTGAACATATTTGCGAAAAACGCGATTTTTCGGAGATTCTTGGTTAAATGCCAAACATCGATAAAATTTAAAATAAAGGTCGGCTAACAGTGTCGAAAAACGAACGTTATGGACCTAAATTGAAAAACGGACCCAGTGGGAGCCCTGCTATTAAGATTATCCTATCCATGCAATGTTGTGCTTCAGATGAATGACGTGCATAAAGGATTTACCGTGCGTTTTTCAAGCACGATTTTTTTCCCCTCGGTAGCAATATCGCTTGCATCCGAAGCCGCAATAGAATATAAGGAGTTTCTAGTGGTTTGCTTATCTAAGTAGTTCTAAGTACTACTTGGGAATGTTTTCATTTCTAAGGAGTTTCCAAGGAGTTTAAAGAGCCTGTGCGAACCCTGCTTATTAATTGAGACTTGGAGGATAACAGCATCGATAAATTCACCCTCTATCTTATAAAAATATCAACACACAGCAGAATCAGCTTCATCCTCCATTACCCGCATTTAAAATCGTTTACAAACACGACCCCAGTAGTAAAATAGGTACGGTTCAGTTCCTTAAACACAGGTAGTGAGCTCTGCCCTCCTCGGTGGAAAAAAAAAAAAACTCGACATAAATTTTCCCTACTGGAAAATATAAGTACTTCAGAAATTCTCCAAAGATGGCGCCACTCGCGTCTTTTTTTCACTTTTATGCACAATATAGCAAAAAATAAAAGCAAGTGATGCTAGAATAGAAAAAAATAAAAGCACGTGATGCTAAAAAAGTAATGCCAGCATAGCAAAAATTAAAAGAAAGTGATGCTAGAAAAGCAAAAATTAAAAGCAATTAGTGGTCTTGATTGCTGCTACGCCAGCAACATATTCAAGCAACACAAGCTGGATTATGTATGCTGGCCAAGCAGTAAAGTGGGTCAATACGCACCATGACTTGCTAGTAATTTTATTGGAACCAGCAAGTGTGTTATGGTAGTTTATGCTATTTTACTTGCTGGAATACAGCATTTTATGCTTGTCTAGCAAACAAATACCAGCATGAATTTCGACCTGGGTAGCCAAACTGTGGCTTAATTAGTAATTTTTGAATGATTCCTAAGAGTATAATTTATTCCAGTAAAAATTAGACGTACAAATACCACTTGGAATATTTCAACGCGAACAAAGCAACTGGTTTTGCTAGTACGTATATAAAATAGTTTGTCTTGACTGACTCATAATCAACGCCGAGCCTCATCACACTTAGGACAATGAAATTTGGAAGACATGTTCCTTAGATACTGTAAGAACTAGGAAAGGATTTTTGAAAATCCCTCACCCCCTAAGGAGTTAGGTGGGTCAAAATGTTTAGGACCTTTCGCCACGTCTCAGCAGCTGTTTTAGGTAGGAGAGCGGATCAGGATAGCAAATCTGAAAAAAAAAAAAAAAAAAAAAAAAAAAAAAAAAAAAAAAAAAAAAAAAATTAAACACGTATTTTAACGATTTCAGAAATTTCCCACTTAAGAGGGTTAAAGAGGCTGAGGGTCAAAAGTTTTAGGACATTTCGCCCTATCTCAGCAGCAGTTTTAGCTGACAAAGCTATTAAACAAATCTATTTAAAAAAATTATTAAACACATATTTCAGCGATTTTAGAAATTCCACACTAAGGGATTAAAGGTGGGGAGTGTTGAAAAAATATAGGACATTTCGCCATGTCTGATCAGCAGTTTTAGGTAGGAGCGTGAAATTGAAGATTACAATTCTATTGAAAAAAAAATTATTAAACGCGTATTTCAACGATTTTAGAAATTCCCACCTTCCCTAAGGCATTAAAGGGGTCAAAAATTTTAGAACATTTCTCCATATTTCAGTAGCAGTTTTAGGTAGTCAGCAGCAGTTTTAGGTAGGAGCGAGAGATTCAGAATAAGAAATCTGCTAAAAAAAAGATTTAAGGCGTATTTCAGCGATTTTAGAAATCCCCCCTCTAAGGGGTTAAAGGCGGAGTCGATATTTTTAGGTCATTTTGCAGTATCTGAGCAACAGTTTTAGGTACGGGCAAGAAATTCAGGGTAACAAATGTACTAAAGAATCATTAAATATGTATTTCAGAGATTTTAGAAAATCCCCACACCCCTAAGGGTGTTACAGGGTTTGGTCAAAAGCTTTAGATCATTTCGCCGTACTTCAACATCTGTTTTAGGTAGAAGCAATAAATTCAAGATAATAAACCTACTAAAAATAACTAAGCACGTATTTCAGCGATTTTAGAAATTCACCCTTTTAAAGGGTTAAAGGGCTGGTTGAAAGTTTTAGACCATTTCTCCATATCTCTTCAACAGTTTTAGGTAGGACCTTGAAATTCAGGATAATAAACCTTCTAAAAAATTGTTAAACAAGTATTTCAGCGATTTTAGAAATATCCCCATAAGGGGCTTAAATGGGCGCTCCTTATATAAATGAGCATACCTGACTCTTAATTAACGCCGAGCATCAACCATTGCTTCTGGACAATGCAATTTTGATGGCACATTCCTTACACTGTGTAGGCAGCCACTTTTGAAACTAAGAAAGGATTTTTGAAAATTCCCTTATAAGGGGTTAAATGAAGGGTCAAAAATTTTAGATCATTTTGCCGATCAGAGGAAGGAGCGTGAAATTTAGGATAACAAATCTGTAAAAAATAATTAAAAATGCATTTCAACGATTTAGAAATTTCCCCATAAGCAGGGTTAAATGGGGCGATCGAAAATTTTAGGTCATTTCACCTTACCTCAACAACAGATTTAGGTAGGAATGTGAAATTCAAGATGATAAATCTACAAAAAAATAATTAAACACAAGTACTTCAGCGATTTTAGAGCTATTTTATCTATTTTGTCGCCATCATTTCAGCAATTTAAGAAATTTCTAATCCCGCCCCCCCACCACCACCACACTTAGTTGGTTAAAGAACTGGTTGATATAGTTTTAGGTAGGAAAGTGAAATTCTGGATTTAAATACTAAAAAGAATAATTAAAAATGTATTTCAGTGATTTTTGAAATTCCTCCCGCCCCTAAGGTGGTTAAATGGGGTGTCGAGTATTTTAAATCAATTCTCCATACCTCAGCAGCAGTTTTAGGTATGAGCATGAATTTCGGGATAAAAAGTCTACTAATAGTTGAACACACGTAATTATCGATTTTAGAGCTAGTTGAGCTATTTTCTCGCCAACGTCGGCTTTGAACTGGACGCGAAAAATACAACTATTACTGATTTTGATTAGATATTTTGAAAATAGATATTAAAAAAAGTTTTTTTTTAATTTCACATATGCTATATATATGTAGATATTTTTCGTTTGAATAAAGATTCTTTTCCAAAAACTGACCAGTGTAGCGGGCGAAGGCTACTAGTCTGTTTATATAAAATCCAAGTCTCTGTGTGTCTCACACAATTCCGGTTGGGCCGCCTCATTGATCGCGGCTATATTAGGATGTGGCTACCTATGGAGAAATCATTACCAGCGAGTAATCAAGAATGAGTAATTGTTGAAATGGCAGGGTTGCCAAAGTAGCGCCAAATTTTTACCAACTTGGCAAAATATCACAAATAAGTTGGCATACGTGAAGCCAACTTGGCGATAGCTGGCTAATTTGGCGAAATTCCCATTGTAACCCATTAATATTTTATAATCGAGCTCACCGCTATTTAATTTAAACTCCGCGCATTGAAGGGTTTTTTTTTTTCAAAATCTATGTGTCAAAATTGAAAATGTAATGTACGAAAATGTACGTCTTTACATCTTCATTCTGAGGCTATTTATAAATTTACTGCCACTAGACGACGCTGTGTTATCTGAGCACCTAATTTCCCAATTTTAATGTGCTTTGCATAACCGAATACGGAGATTAAATTCTCGATATTTTTCTTGTATAGGCCTTGGCAAAATAGAGAAAACTACCATGGCGAGGAAGAAAATTTGGCAACATATTTTCTGGCAACGTATTTCCACATTTTATTATGTGTTATTTTTATCAATCACTGCGGAACAAGCGAGAAACACTGTTTATATTCTTGCACATGTGTTGTATATATGAATCTTTATATCTCCTTTTCCGTTATTTTTGACGGTCTATCTTTCTAGTATATAATGTATTATCAATCAATTTAGCACGTAGAATAAAATCCATTTAACGTGTAGACATTTCAAGGCTTAATAAAAAGATTCCCTTCTTCAGTCCTCATTCATTTTGCACAAAAACTGATGAACTGTTGAAACAAATGTAAGATGAAATTATTTGGTTGTTTACGTTTTTCTTTATGTTTGTTTTAATGTACTATGTACTCATTTTAACTCAAACGATTTTGCACGTATCTTATAGATTTTAAGTGTTTTGGAAGAAGTTTTAATCTCTAGTTGACCCCCTTCCCCTCAATCCTCATATTTCGTAAGCGTCAATGTTATACAAATAAATAATTTTCAATTCTTTCTTAACATTAGACGCGCAGGCGCAGCGCAATGGAAAAAAAGTACTTTTCCCAAAAAACCCTTCCCTAATCACCGAAACATTAAAATTCAATCACTGCCACATCTCCACAAATCGCGCGATAATTTACCGTATTGAAATTAAATCCATGCCTTTCCTATCGTAATCTCAAAATTCTCCCTGATTAAAATATTACAAGGCGAGATAAACAACGCTTTGACAGCGAAATATCATTTACAATATATAACTGGTTCACACTTTCCCATTGTAGGTAACTTGGAAACTGTCAAAGGGCGATATAATTTTTTTTCGCTCTGAATGAACTTCAACTGAATGAACTTCAAACCTCATTTTAGAAAAACATAATATTTGAACGTTTAACACTATAGGTAGAATAATAATTTTAAACACACAATTCCACTGCGAGTTAATTTTTATTCCAAAATAACAGTAACACTAGATAAAAGTTTCCTATTGGCAGAAGTCTTGGATGTCATGGGTTTATGCTATCTCAGTGGTCACTCGCGAGATAGCTTCCCAGCTGCTAAACTCTACCCATTTCTTTATAGCTGATAATAGTTTGCTAGCCACTGAAGGTTTGCAAAGACGCGATAGAAAGTGGTTGGTTGTGTTTATGACGGCCAATTATCATCACGAGGGATATAGGCCCTAAGAGGGAGGGGTGCCCTTCATGGTGGTCTTTCTAAGGGAACCGTATTAACGCTTGGAAATCTAAGGTTCGAAGAAAACCACGAAAACTCCAAACGATTAGGCCGACGGGCGCGATTGGGTTCGAACCCAGCACTTCTCGTCTACCAGCTTCGAGAGCAGAACCTCTCAGCCACTGGTGGGGCAACGCGATAGAAAGATTTTTGAATATGGTTTCTACTGTTTTGCTTTGGTATGTCATAATAAGCGTTCATAAGCGTTTAAAATAGGATTTATATTTAATATGAAAGTACATTTTTAAAGCTCTTTTTTTATTAATATAGAAAACAAATTTCCCACATTTTATTTTTTTTATAATTTGAATATGTATTTCTGAAAAACTATTTTTCCAGCTTTTTTTTATGTTTGCAGGTAATGCGTTCTAAATTTAACAAGGACTTTCTGTTAATCTGTTACTAAATAATAAATTATAAAACAATAACATTGTTATTTATCCTAATACGTTAAATAGTGCCCATCTCTAGTACTTTGAATCATTTGATATTTTTTCAGAGCCCAAAAACTGAATGGCTATGTTTTAGTGGAAGAAAGCACTAAAATAATTTTCGCTCTTTTGTAATTTACAAGGCCCTTGGTATCTCCAATATGAAAAAAAAAAATCAAAGCGCATTTCAATCTTTTTGGATACCCTATATACAGTGCTATTAAAAAGTATTGGGTAAGAGATTTAATAGCTATTGAAATAATTTAAAAAAACATCTCGACCTACGTGGCTGATCATTTCAGCGAATGTGGCCAAAATACATATAATAGATTTTTATTTGGAAATAAAAAATAAATAAAACATACATCTTGACAAAATTTATTATAATACCTGAAGGTCGTATAATATGTATTTCATATCGATTAAATTTATTTATAAGACATAAATTCTGGAAAATAAATGTTGAAGTTTCTTTGTACAAAAGCTATAGAAGAAACAAATAGTACAAAAATTAACAATTTTCCAAAACCACCATCTTTATGTTTGGGAATTACTCTTCCTTCCGAGTTCAAAGCTGCGAATACTCTGTGCTCAGAATTTAAAATGGCATCTCTTGCACCCGACCAAGCAAATGGTCCTTGAAGTCTGTACTGATATGGCAAACATGGTCCATTAAAACAAACTGAAAATAATTTGGGGTCGGTTATTGCCATCTTGATCATGTTGGGTTTGGCTCCAATCAGTGAAGCAAGTTCATCCATGAATGATATAAAGTCAACTTGTATAGTATGCCTGATTGAACCCACATATCTCTTAGCATTTAGACGATTCTTAGCTTGAATATCTTTCATCATATCTTTAGGTGAAGGTAGTTTAATATTACCCAAAAGCAATTGTGCAAGCCATCTGCATTGCATTTCAGATATAGGAAATATAGCACCAAGTGGTTGAATTAAACCTACAATAGCAAGTGTTGGGTGCTTTAAAGTTGGTGGTATGGCATATTTATAAAGACTAACTTTATTCTCTTCTATGCGAACTAAATCTCCGAGAAACGGAAATTTAATCAGATAACCGGTGGCTAGGATAACTACATCAGCTTCTGTAACTTCATTTTCTCCGTCAAAAATAATTCCGTCTTCTACAAATGTTTTAATATCACCTTTGACAACAATTCTTCCACTTAGGATGAGGTTAGGTAGAAAATCATTCATTGTAGGATGGGCACTCATAACCCGATGCTTAGGTTTCAATTTGTAAGCTTCATGATCGAATTTCTCATTTAGTTTGCTTTCAATCTTACTACAAACGATGTCATATGGCATGAAAGATTGCAAAAAAGTGTTCTTTCGGGTTAATAGGTCCATATCAATAGGCCTTCCATTTTCTCCAACACGGGATAATATCCAAGATCCTCTTCTTGTACTAAGGAAAACCTAAAAGACAATCAAATTTATAAGCGTCTTTAAAATTTATAAGCATGAAATGACAGAATTAAAACAATTCATAGTTTCTATAGCAATAAGAAATAAAAAAAAAGCAATTTATCAAATTACAACGACCATTTGGAAAACGATTTTTTGAAGACTAAAATTTAAGACATAAAAAATCGCACGGAGTTGATCATACATTACGTACGCCATGAATTAAACATTTATAGTGTTATGACACGTAAAAATTGCAAGCCAAAAATATCGCCTGCGACCCGTCAGATTTCATGAAACTTAAGTATTATCCACCTGAAACTTACGTAAATATTCAAGCATTTCATTGGCTGTTCGGGAAAAGGTTTTTCATCGTCAGATTTCCAAGAAATCTGACGGCCAATTTTAAATGAAATTTCATTCTTAAACTTCTAAACATCCGACACTATTACTTTTTACACCGCCGGATAGAGAAAAAAAATCTACATTTAAATGCAATTTGTTTGAAAGCTGTATCTCAATTTGTTTCTGAGTTATTAATTTTTTTTTTGTAGTTTTTATTACTTTTTTGTCATAGTGGCAACAGGAAGTATCCATCGTTGTGGAAATTAAAGGGAAATACAGATTACTGTATAGACCAATCAGAAAACGAATAAATTGCGGATTAAACCAATGAAAACCTTCAGATATGCTTTTAATTTCTCATCCTGACGAGAACAATAACCATTTTTCCAAATGGTTAATAAATTGCGGATTAAACCAATGAAAACCTTCAGATATGCTTTTAATTTCCCATCCTGACGAGAACAATAACCATTTTTCCGAATGGTTAACAAGAAAGGAAAATCATGCGTCAAACATAGATTTTGAAATCCTTTCCCGCACATTCAGAGTACTGTAACAGAATTTCACTAATTTTTTTTCTGCTATAGGAGAAAAAAAAATTCAGTGAACTATCCTCCCTTCCTCCTGAGTAAAAAAGGAAAAAAAAAGACTCACCTGGTTGTCAAAATTTCGAGATAATAGTGTATTAAATTCGTGTAACAAACTTTAATTTATATGTTGCCAAAAAATCTTCGTTATCAGTGACATATATAGGATGAATCCAAACATATTTCAGGCATTATTTTGCTAAAATGTGTAATTTTAATTATGAATATTTTTATTAAATTCATATAAAAAATTATTAATTATGACCTATATCAGTTTAAGGGGTCTTGTACCTTTTAAACGCAACTAAAATTAACGAAGAAATTCAAAGCTTAAATTAGTCTATCTTTAAAACATTTTTATGTATAAGCATGAAATTTTGGATATTGATTAAACAGATTGTGCTTTGTAATATGCTACTATTATAAATTCACCATTAGTTTACAGAATCTGTGTACTGTTGAAATCAAAATAGCTCTTTTTTTTATACCATAAATCATTGCGCGCATGATATCTTGAGAAAGTATGTATGGATTGTCGTGAAATTTGGTAAAGATACTAAACAAATATATGTGTTTAAAATGATCTACTTTTATGTATTTACAATAATAATATTTTAGTTATAACTATTTTTATTCATTAAAAATGTAAAATTTTGATTTTTTTTATTAAAATATTTTTTTATATACAATAAAATAATTTTGGCCTAAGAGTAGATCATTTTAAACACACATATTTGTTTAGTATCTTTCCCAAATTTCATGACAATCCACACATACTTTCTCAAGGTATCATTCGCGCAACGACTTATGGAGTAAAGAAAAGAGCTATTTTTTTTTAACAGTAAACAAATTCTGCAAAAGTCCAATAAATTTCTAATGGTAGCATATTACAAAGCACAATCTGTTTAATCAATGGTCAAAATTTTATATTTATACACAAAAAGGTTTTGAAGATAGACTAATTCAAATTTTGAATTTTTTTCGTTAATTTTCGTCGCGTTTAAAGGTACAAGACACCTTAAACAGAATGGGTATGGTAAAAAAAAAAGAAAAAAAAAACTGGGTGTGTAAGTTTACAGTTCACTCCAATCATTATTTTTTGAAATAGTGTGAAAATGTACTATCCGGAAGTTTAAACAGACTATACAGGGTGGTTCAGAGCTATATGTCAAAAATATAGAGGCAGGTATAGGGGACCTAAATTAGCAGATATCGCATAGGTATGTGGGTGCGGAAATTCAGTGTTAAGGCAGTATAGGGCGCAGTTGAATGCGGTGGGTGAATTCTCTTCGTTGGCTTGAATCGTCATTTCCCGCACGGATTTCGCGCAACATGGATTATTACACCTATGCGGAGCTTGCCAACATGCATTTCATGCATGGGATTGCGCAAGGAAATGGACCGGCTGCTCAAAGGATTTAGATTGAACGATTCCAGGTTAAGATTGTGCCAGATCCCCGAACATTTGAGCACCTTCATTAGGAGTTCTGCGCTAGTGGATCGTTTTATGCTTCCAGGTGTGATTAGGGCACTGTAAGATTTTGTAGAATTCCTGCAGTGGAAGAAGCATTATTACAAACAGTAGAGGATAGCCCTTCAACAAGCTCAAAAGCTGTTGGACGTGTGTTAAGTGTGAACCCTTTCCCTTCTTAACCACATAAAATGCGTATCGGCAATCTCAGCATTGGTGCAACGATGTCTGTTGCTCGAAATCCGTGAGGGAATGACGATTCAAGCCAGCGAAGCGGTTTCATTCACCGAACTTAACAGTGCCCTCTACTGCCTGAACGCTGCATTTCTGCACGCACATTCCTATACGAAATCTACTTATTTAGGTCCCCTCTACCTGCCTTTACATTTTTGACATATAGTCCTGAACCACCGTGTATACTCTGCTACAGTTCAATCACCCATAAGAAAATCAAAACAGCAACAAAAATATTTACGTGAAAATCTTTCTTAAATGAATTTGGGAGTTTAAGAGTTCCTTTTTGTTTACTTTATGTATCGAATAGCTCTACATGTTTGCTGGTGTGGCTCTGGAAATTTTTCCTTTGAGATCTTAATTTAAATTTTCTAAATTTGTCGATATACACTTCATAAACTTTCTTTTGGAACTATATGAAGATTTGATAAAACATTATTTAAATTATACCTTATACTGGACTTCCTTCTCCAAGAAAACAAATATAGTATCAAAGAGAGTGGTATCATTTGAAAAAACAAAGTTGGGGCGATTTTGAATATGTAGAGGTGCATAATTCAACAATTTCTTTCATATTTTAAAAGAAGACAATATTACGAGTCTAGTGACAATATTAGTGCTATTTTATCGTAAACAGTCTGCGAATAAAATGAAGTGCATCTTTTTATTTATTTATTTATTTATTTATTTATTTATTTATTGACTGCACAGTTTCATGAAAATAATTAAAACAATGAGAACATCGCATTGTTTAATCATTGTATTGAAGCTGTGCAAAAATTAACTGTTTATGCACTGATTATTCACGGAACTATTGAACGAAAACCGAACAGTTCGCAAACATAAAGTATTATGGCCAAAATAGTAAACTGAAACTAAAAAAACTTCTGAGAACTATGATAACATAAGTTAGAATTAAGCTGCTAGTACCTTTCATTATTTACTACAATTCATATCAAAATTTGTGCGCAAATATATACTGATTGACATTATACACTATAATAAATAGAAAGGTGTTCAGTTACACTGATGGCATTGAGCTCACAGACTATTCACACTAATTGTACATTATACTCTTATTTCAAAGAAAAATGCCCCTCAGAAAATAACAGAAAGTGGATTAACCCCCGTTTCCCTCCCTTTCTACTTAACCAATGAACCTCCAAATCTAATCAGGGAAGCTCCTTAACATAATAAACTGGTATACCACATTTGAAGCAAATCAAATAATTCTGCATGAAAAACCCATTTATATAAATTAAGGGGCGATAGCCCTCCTTTCCCCCCTATATACTTAACGAATGAACCTCCAAATCTAATGAAGGAAGCGCCATATCGGACTAAATCGGTATATGAAATTTGAAGCAAATCGAATAATTCTGCATGAAAAACCCATTTATCTAAATTAAGGGGGGGGGACTAGCCCCCGTCCTCTACACTTAACCAATAAACTCCAAATGTAATCAATGCAGCTCCTTAACATAATAAACCGGTATACCAAATTTCGAGCAAATCGAATAATTCTGCATGAAAACACATTTATCTAAATTAAGGGGGGTGGACTAGCCCACCTTTTCCCCCTTTATCCTTAACCAATGAACCCCCAAAACTAAACAGGGAAGCGCTTTATCAGAATGAACCTTGCAAAAAAAAATTGAAGCAAATCGGATGTTTCTGTCAAGAGTTATCGCGTTACGTACAGTCGTGGAAAAAAAAAAAGTAAACACCCCCTACTAACTCCGCAAAAAATTATCGTAGAAGAAAGTTACTGGTACCGAACGATTGGAAGTAAAGTTTACTGTTAAATGATGTATATAAAATTTGTTTAGGGGGCCATCTACATATTAAAACGAACCATAACTTCATTTTCTTCAATAGCAATACCCAATTCTGACAGCATAAATGAACTCTACACCCTTCAATTAGCCTAAAAACAAATTTTTATGCAATTCCTACCATAAGTTTCCGAGAAATTATTTATTTTAAAACGAGCGTATTTTAAGGGCTGTATCCAAATTGAAGTTGGGTACTCCATTGCTAACCGAGAGAGCTCCCTTCTTGATCAAGGCACCTTATGCAGTCAATGAAGCATGTTAGTTAACAAGGCAGCAGAAAAAATTTCAAAATATCTACTCACTTCTATCATAGACGGCCCCTTAAACCATCATTTTGCCGTTTTTTAAGCATAATTTGAAAACTATTTGGAAGAAAAATGTGAAATTTTGGATTTTCATAAAGCAGGACTTAATAAATCTAAATCCATCAAAAAAATTGTAGGTTGGAATTCATAATTTTTTCGAATATTAATTTCATACTTCATAATTCATATCATAAAATTATAAAAATTGCAAATTCAGCGTATTTATGTTTGGGCACATTAGTTTTATAGCTACACAAAATAATTAGCACATTAGGAGCATAATTTCAGGAGATATAAATAAAAATATGAAAATGTAATTTAACATTAGAAGCACGAAATTTTGAATGCTTATAATTCAAAAACTTATTATTCAAATGACTTGAAATTTGGTGTCTAGGCATAGTTTGAACCGAAGATTTGAAATATCTCGTTAAAATTGGGTATTGCTATTGAAAGAAATGAGGTTTGGGTTCGTTTTAATATGTAGATGACCCCCTATGCAAATTTTATATGCATCATTTAAAAGTAGACTTTATTTCAAATCGTTCGGTACCAGTAACTTCCGTCTACGATAATTTGTTGAAGAGTTAGTAGGGGGTGTTTACTTTTTTTTTTTTTTCCACGACTGTACCTATATACGTTCATACGTACATACTGAACGGGCGGGCACATTAGCTCTAAGGCTTTGATAGCCTGTGAGCTAAAAAGGAAATAGCATCATGGTATACAGAAACACAGTTAAAATATGAAACCGAATGACCATTGTATGATTAGGAGATTTTAAGTAAGTCGGTCGCACGAGACGATGAAAGTTAGTTAACACTTATTAAATTTCAAATAGTTGAAATCTATATCTATTATTTTACAGACTGGAAAAATATGTCCGCTAATATAAATAGTTGGAAGTGCCAGTCCCAAAACTTTCTTCTATCACATATATTTTAATATTTCAAAATGTTGTTACAGATGTCAATATTTCATTTTTATTAGTTCAATACTATATCAACTTTAACTTTCATCTTAAATTTCTGCTTCAGTCAATTAATCGGAGTAAAAATGAGTTAATCACAATCATGATATTTATTACAATCAGGAATAGTTGCGAATAGTTGGCTTATCAGGATAGGAAGTTCCCGTCGATTCACGAGCCACTGGTGTACAATAGAACTACGAAAAATTAAGAAGATTACACAAAAATCGCTATTACAGCGACCCCTTCCTGCGGAATTTTTCCGCATTCAAGCAGGACCTTCTTGTCATGGCCAGAAACATACACAAACAATTTCGTTCAATTCTATGCATAACTTCATACATTTTTCGAAGATACAATATTGAAAATGGCACAAAAATCGCTTTGAACATGGTAATTCATCGAAAAAACACAAACTGAGAAAAATTACTTTTAAGATTTCAACTTGCCTTATATTCAAAGTACGTATAAACAACGTTTCCTTATCAGTTACAGTTGCAAAGCTACGCTTCTTCCTGGCTTCGACATATATTAAATAAAAAAGAAAAGTGCCCAGCTAAACTGATGGCATTGAGCTCACAGACTATTCACACTAATTGTATATTATACTCTTATTTTAAAGGATAATGCAACTCAAAAAAATAAGTGAAGGGGAATTAGCCCCAGTTTCCCCCTTTATACTTAACCAGTGAATCTCCAAATCTAATCAGGGAAGCTCCTTATCATAATAAACCGGTATACCAAACTTGGAGCAAATCGAATAATCTTGCAAAAAAAAAAAACATTTATCTAAATTAAGGGGGTGGACTAACCCCCCTTTATCCTTAACCAATTAATCGCCAAAACGAATCAGGGAAGCTCCTTAACATAATAAACAGGTATACCAACTTCGGAGCAAATCGAATCATTCTGCATGAAAAACTCATTTATCTAAATTAAGAGGGGCGGGCTAACCTCCCTTTTCCCCCTTTACCCTTAACCAATGAACCCCAAAACTAATCAGGGAAGTTCCTTAACATAATAAACCGGTATACCAAATTCGGAGCAAATCGAATGATTCTGCATGAAAAACCCATTTATCTGAATTAAGGGGGTGGACTAACCCCCCTTTTCCCCTTTTATCCTTAACCAATGAACCCCCAAAACTAATCAGGGAAGTTCCTTAACATAATAAACCGGTATAATAAATTCGGAGCAAATTGAATGATTCTGCATGAAAAACCCATTTATCTGAATTAAGGGGGGTGGACTAACCCCGTTTTTCCCCCTTTACCCTTAACCAATGAACCTCCAAAACTAATCAGGGAAGTTCCTTAACATAATAAACCGCTATACCAAATTCGGAGCAAACCGAATCATTCTGCATGAAAAACACATTTATCTGAATTAAGGGGGTGGACTAACCCGGTTTTTCCCCCTTTATCCTTAACCAATGAACTCCCAAAACTAATCAGGGAAGTTCCTTAACATAATAAACCGGTA
The DNA here is from genome assembly GCA_963932465.1 of Maratus speciosus. NCBI lineage: Eukaryota > Metazoa > Arthropoda > Arachnida > Araneae > Salticidae > Maratus > Maratus speciosus. Next base: position 407,336,170 of record OZ010800.1, read on the forward strand.
TACCAAATTGGGAGCAAATTGAATGATTCTGCATGAAAAACCCATTTATCTGAATTAAGGGGGGTGGACTAACCGCGTTTTTCCCCCTTTACCCTTAACCAATGAACCCCCAAAACTAATCAGGGAAGTTCCTTAACATAATAAACCGCTATACCAAATTCGGAGCAAATCGAATCATTCTGCATGAAAAACACATTTATCTGCATTAAGGGGGGTGGACTAACCCCGTTTTTCCCCCTTTATCCTTAACCAATGAACTCCCAAAACTAATCAGGGATGTTCCTTAACATAATAAACCGGTATATCGAATTCGGAGCAAATCGAATCATTCTGCATGAAAAACCCATTTATCTGAATTAAGGGGGTGGGGTGTGGACTAACCCCGTTTTTCCCCCTTTATCCTTAACCAATAAACTCCAAAAACTAATCAGGGAAGCGCCTTATCACGGTGAACCTAGGAAAAAATTTTGAAGCAAATCGAATGTTTCTATCAAGAGTTATCGCGTTACGTACATACGTACGTACGTACATACATACATACATACATACATACATACAGAACGGGCGGGCATATTAGCTCTCAGGCTTTGATAGCCTGTGAGCTAAAAAGATAGGTATTCATCTGCAATCGCAACGTAAACAGTGAAGTGGCTGTGGCATTTAAAGGGATAGCGATGTAATAAAATCGCTTTTAACTGTCTATCTATCTATCTATCTATATTATAAAGTACAAACATATCTGTGCGTAACGCATACGTCATTTTGCGAATGGCAACACTTTGAAATTTGAAATAAAATTTCGGTTTTGCAATTTTCTCTACTTTTTGCAATTTTCTACAAATTTTTAAACTTCTAAACATCGCACATTTTAAATTTTTACACCATCGTATAAGGAAAAAAATGTTCTTTAAAATGCAATTTGTTTGAAAGCTGTATCTCAATTTAATTTTAAGATATTAATTTTTTTTGTAGTTTTTATTACTTTTTTGTAATCTTGGCAACTGAAGTACTTCATTTCTTTGAAAGTAAAGAGAAAATAATAAAATAATAGATTACTGTATTTTTTTGTTGCCAATTTTTCATAAAAACTGAAAAAAAATTGAAATTAAATACGTGCTATGTTAAGAATATCGTTTGTTATAAAACCCGATAAGTTTTGGCTTTATTTCGTTTTTATTTATCAACTAGCTGTTTAACCCGTTTTATGCACGGGAGTTCTAAAACCAAATTTTAAATTTAATTCTAAAACCAAAATTAAAAATAACTATTCGATTTAGTAAAATATTTTTCCACTGCTGTTAGAGGTCTGCACGGGCCCGGGCTTGGCCCGAGGCCCGTACCCGGCCCGGCCCGCGGGCCGGGCCGGCGGAATGGAGGAGAATTTTCAAACGGGCCGGGCCGGGCCGGCAGAATTAGGACAATTTTTTCAACGGGCCGGGCCGGGCCGGGCCGACAGACAAAATAAACGGGCCGGGCCGGCAAAAAAATTGAACGGGCCTGAAGGGCCGGGCCCGGCCGATAAAAAAAATTAATCGGGCCTATCGGCCCGATATAAGAATTTGAGAGGAGCAGATAAAATACGAGGTCATTTCCAATGAATATGACTTTTTCGAGAAGTATATGTGCGTTACGAACCGATGCGAGTTTAACAACATCAATACAGAAATGTAACATGTCCATCGTAGAGATCGGCATCGTACAGTTACATGATGCCTGATCCCGGGTTTAATTTTTTTCGGCAGACTTGTGCCGGGACGGAACTGGTCTTAATCGTTCTCAGGATGTGTAGGACAGGCATTATGTTTTGTAAAAGTATTAATAGCGATAATGAATTTCTGTTAACAGTATCTTTGGAAATGTACCTTAAGGTGGTTCTCATATTTACTGCTCAACAATGCGAAACTCTCAGACACATTTTCTGACTCATTTTTAACTATAAAGGCATAAAATTGACAGGCTGAGTATTGAAGGCAATTGGGATCAAATAGCGTTTCCATGTTTCATAAATTACGTACAGAGATAACAGAGACTCTTGTCACGTGACTGTACGTTTTCTCCTTTCCTGTGCTATCGCTTCCGGAAATTCGATTCAAAACGCTAACTTTGGCAGTATTTTCTGAAAGATATATTACTTTTATCTAATAAAAAAACGGCATTTACATGGTTTCTGAATAAGAATACCTGCCAATCTCATGCGTTTCCGAAAAGAAATGAATTCATAAATGTATCAAAATGTAGCTCCTTTGGATTTAAGAAAAGCCTTAAAAATGACAGAAATATTTTCACAAATCTACCTTTTATTATAAGCTTCAAAAGTTATCATGTTTTTAACCCTTTATTCTAAACTACAATAATCTTTTAATGAACCCTTATTTAAATTTTGAAACGTCTGTAGAGACGTTGACTAAAACACTGTAAGTAATCGTTAACGTTTACTATTGTGTGTTTTCTATTTTGCGAACACATAGTAATTTAAAATATACTGTAAAACGTTCCCATAAATATGCATGTAGTATTCATTAAAAGAATCTTAATTGTATGTCGAGAAAAAACGGAATTTGTTGTAGACATTTAGTCGGGCCGGGCCGGACCGGGCCTGTTTTCACTGATTTTTGTACGGGCCGGGCCGAGAACGGTAAAAATGTAAACGGGCCGGGCCGGGCTCGGGCCGAACTTTCAATTTTTACACCGGGCCGGGCCAAAATAGCTTTCCTTCGGGACGGGCCGGGCCCGGGCCTGGAAATTCCGGCCCGTGCAGACCTCTAACTGCTGTGCCTTTTTTTAAATGAAATTTAATCAGCGTGGCGTACGTAATATGCATATCTCTAATTATTTGCATGCGAGGTAAAAGAATTATTGTAATACCCGCTACAGCTTTTTAGTAGCTTTTTAGGTGCGTTCGTAATTATATAAATACGTAGCACCTATAGTCGTCGTTCAGTCCGTCTGTCTGTCCGTCCGTCTGTCCGTCCGTCTGTCTGTCCGTCCGCATATAACAGAGCAAAAACTACCCGACCGAATGATCTGAAATTTTTAATATATAATTGCTGCAAAATTTTGTCGAGCCATTTCCAATTTTATGAAAATCGGATGTATAGTTTAATTACAGGGACAGTCAAAAGTTTTTCTTTACATTACGGCCAATGGAAAAAATTATTGCAAGTGAATTTTAATGATGTTACAGACTTCCGAATGGTCTGAAATTTTTACTATATAATTGCTGCAAACTTTTGTCGAGCCATTTCCAATTTTATGAAAATCGGATGTATAGTTTAATTACAGGGACACCCAAAAGTTTTCCGTTACATTACGGCCAATGGGAAAAAATTATAGCAAATGCATTTTAATGATTTTACAGCCTTCCGAATGGTCTGAAATTTTTAATATATAATTGCTGCGAAATTTTGTTGAGCCATTTCCAATTTTATGAAAATCGGATGTATAGTTTAATTACAGGGACACCCAAAAGTTTTCCGTTACATTACGGCCAATGGGAAAAAATTATAGCAAATCCATTTTAATGATTTTACAGCCTTCCGAATGGTCTGAAATTTTTAATATATAATTGCTGCAAAATTTTGTTGAGCCATTTCCAATTTTATGAAAATCGGATGTATAGTTTAATTACAGGACACCCAAAAGTTTTCCGTTACATTATGGCCAATGGGAAAAAATTATTGCAAATGCATTTTAATGATTTTACAGCCTTCCGAATGGTCTGAAATTTTAAATATATAATTGCTGCAAAATTTTGTCGAGCCATTTCAAATTTTATGAAAATCGAATGTATAGTTTAATTACAGGGACAGTCAAAAGTTTTCCGTTACATTACGGGGAATGGGGAAAAAATTATTGCAAGTGCATTTTAATGATGTTACAGACTATGCACTTATTAGGTGCGTTCGTAATTATATAAATACGTAGCACCTATAGTCGCCGTTCAGTCCGTCTGTCTGTCCGTCTGTCCGTCCGTCTGTCTGTCCGTCCGTCCGCATATAACAGAGCAAAAACTACCCGACCGAATGATCTGAAATTTTTAATATATAATTGCTGTAAAATTTTGTCGAGCCATTTCCAATCTTATGAAAATCGGATGTATAGTTTAATTACAGGGACAGTCAAAAGTTTTTCTTTACATTACGGCCAATGGGAAAAATTATTGCAAGTGAATTTTAATGATGTTACAGACTTCCGAATGATCTGAAACTTTTAATATATAATTGCTGCAAAATTTTGTCGAGCCATTTCCAATTTTATGAAAATCGGATGTATAGTTTAATTACAGGGACACCCAAATGTTTTCCGTTACATTATGGCCAATGAGAAAAAATTATTGCAAATGCATTTTAATGATTTTACAGCCTTCCGAATGGTCTGAAATTTTAAATATATAATTGCTGCAAAATTTTGTCGAGCCATTTCAAATTTTATGAAAATCGAAAGTATAGTTTAATTACAGGGACAGTCAAAAGTTTTCCGTTGCATTACGGGGAATGGGGAAAAATTATTGTAAGTGCATTTTAATGATGTTACAGACTATGCACTTATGAAGCGCAAAAAAATATACATTCAGTACAATACGGGGTGCAAAAAATAATTATAAAACTAGTTATAGTACGAACGCACCTCATTTGCCACGTTTGACGAGCAATTTCCAACTTGTTTTTTTCAGCGTGGCGTACGTAATATGCAATGCGTCTTGCAATATAAAGGTAATTGTTGTGGTAAGAATTTTATTGTTAATTTTTAATTGTTGGCAGCTGCTATAACGAAAAGTGTTTAAATTTGATAGGAAATTGCTGAAAAATTGGTGGTTTTTTATTAATTAAAAGTTAACAATAAATTATTTCGATTCCGGATTGCTTTAGTTGCGTCGGCCGTGTTTTAACACACATTTACATAGCATTTCACAATCCTGGCTTCTAAACTATGGATTTGTATAGCATTACAGACAGACAGACAATTTTTCCCTTTTATATATTAGATTAAATGATTTTTAGTTCACTGCAATTTAACTTTACAAACGATACAACACTTTCTCTTTACAAAAATGCATTTTAAAGAATATTTGTGACTTATTTTCTTCGCATTTACTTAATTCGTATCAAAAATTTGAATAAATGCAATTTTATCAATCTGTGTGTAATTACATTTTCCGAATTTTGAAAAAATTTAAATGAATGACATCTGATAAAACATGAAGCTATTATAAACAAAAAAATGATGTCATACATAAATCATTAGATACCCGAGATTGTTTTGCCTAGCTTCCTAAATGACGTCATTGCTTTTTGCTGGGTTTATGTATTATTCCGAGATAATGGTGTCATTTGCATATCGTTCTATAAATGTTCTTTAAGACGGGGTCGTAAAAGTGGGATGCTTTAGCGGATGCAATCGACGTCATTTTATTAAAAAAGCGTGTCTTTTAATTCTTAGAACTAAAATATGTTTTGTAGAAGTGCGTCATTTTCACCCCAGCTGCTTTGAAATTCTTCACAAGTGAAAATGCTTTATCTTTGAAAATAACTTAATCGAAATCACACACCGATAAAACGCAATGTTTTACAAACGTTTAGAGTGCCTTTATGGAAGAGCAGTAGCATGCAGTGAGCATGCTCTTTGTCCAAAATATAGCAATTTATATTACAGAACTTGATGATTCTCTTTTGGATGTATTCGCTTTGCCGAGTTAGAAATATAATCACAGAAGACCTTGGCAATAATTAGGGGTTTAAAATAATATCAGGTTCCCCAAGGTTTTGTCCAAAATTCTCTCGACTAATAAAATTTTATTGCTATTCTAAGACATGTTACTTTAATTTTATCAAAATAACATAATTCGCTTAATTTAATTTTTCATAATTCTATATAATCTATATATTTAAAACACAAGAACGTTTTTCAGTCATCTGCCCTGATCTTTCTGCTCAACCATATTGACTATATATATTTTTTTTTAACTGAAAGCTGTTCATTTATATATGTGGCTGCACTAGCTGTTTCTTTTAATATTCCATTATTTTATTTTAATTTGAAAAGTATTCTATGAAACTTCTTCAAAATGATGGTAATAAGATAGCTTTCATTATTGCAGAGAAGAGAGAAGTAATGAGGTTTATTTATCCTTATTCTCATGAAAATTCAAAATTGTTGATAAAAATTGTTGTATAGGGTTTAATGGCGCAAAATCCCATTAGCGACATAATATTTTGAACGGAAAATTACATACTGCTTTTGAAAACACGCATTTTCCTCATAAAGTTTCCAAATTTATTTTCCTTCTGTATGTGTACTAAGTTTCAGACACAAAGGTGAAATGCTTAAGTAACTGAAAATGACGTCATATTTAAAAGAAACGACGATTTTCTTAGATAAAACTAAAATTTTTAACACAAATGCGTAAAAAAACATAAATTAAGTCAATTTTTACTCTCCGGTACTGAGCTTAGAATCTCGAGTTAAGAGTTCGACTGTTCACATGCAAAGATTTTGCTGTCAATCGTGACTTCACGTTTTCAATTAAAATGATTTTAAAATGATCAAATTAAAATACCAATTTTTTAAAAGAGTGATTGCGGGTATGACAGGTTAATTTTTAAATTTATCTCTATCGCATGGATCTCGATTAAGGAAGATTAATCCGTTTGCCCTTAAAACAACATAAAGAGTTCATTTTCTTACAACTAATATTCCGTAAACAAAAATAAAACTTCCTTTGTGATTAAATAAATAAAATAATATAAATAAAACACAAATTTAACAGACACGTAATTGAACTACGTGCTTAAAGCTCTGAAATTATGAGAAAATAAAAGGATGTCGTAAGCAGAAAAATCTTGGGCTAATAACTCTTAGCATACGGCTAATACGAAAAAAGCTCACTTTTGATAAATTTCAAAAGTTTATTTGATTGTATAATTCTTATTTTTCACATGAAAAATGCTTTTTTTTTTAGTGTGCAATCTAAAAAATGTAAAAATAAATATTACTTTTCAATAAAAAAAAAATTGGTTTTCACCTATATTCTGTAACCCGGGAAGCCCGGGTACGATACCCTAGTATTCATAATACTCGGATCTTTACGAAACTGCATCAGAATATACTAGGGATAATAAAGCACAATTTAAGCATAATTTAAGAAAAAAAAATAGAAAATCGATATTTTCATCATTTTAGGTACCGAGTCTCATTAAAAATTTTAACTCTTTTAAATAACTTATTTCATCATGGATCATTTGTCTCGTTTTTATAATAAACAACTCAGTATATTCATAATGTTTCGAGATGCTTTCGTAATGCCATAGTTAGAAATGACCTTAAAATCTATTTACTTATTTATCATAATAAATTAAACAAAATTCAAGAGTGGCATATATAACATTCCTAATGATATCGTTTATGAATTTTTAGATTATTACGTTCACAGACAGTTTGCAATTTATTGAATTTTAACCCTCTGTGCACTGAATTATGAATTCTGGTAAATTTTATCTTCGAAAGCATTTTTCGTAAATTGTTTAAAGTACATTAGAAGATTTACATAACCATTTAATAAGTTTTAGAAGGATTTTAGAAGGATTGGAGGATTTAGAAGGATTAATTAAATTTGAATTTATAGGGATTTTGTGCAATATTTATAGCCCCGCTCAAATCTTTTATTTTAAATATTTTTCTTAGTATTTTGTAGAATTAGGAAACGTACAAATATAATGTTCTTACAATAGAAATATTTCCGAATTGAAACCCCCCCACCCCACCCCACCCCCAATGGCAAGAAAGCTCAAAAGATGTAAAGGCAAAGAAATCATCCTTTTAAAAATATTTTTGTTTTGTGTAACCTATAATGCTTTTGGAACAAGATTAAAGTAATGTATCTATAACTCATTATAAACTGTATTGCAACTAATCCATGTATTAAAGGAATTTTATAACAAGTTTTTTTAATGGTACTTATAAGTACCGTCAGTAGATAAAGGGTTAAAATCAGTCAATCCGTCTTAGGACACTCCGTGTGTTTACAGCCTGAATTCCAGCTTTTCATCCTTTTCAACCTAGTCGTAGTTCCCTAAAGTTGGGAAATGTGCGCAGATATATAGTTATAACTCAATAGTTAAAGCTCTTATTGACCTGTAGATAATTCCATTCGTTGCAGCGTAAAAATTACATGAGAATCGACACTGAAATACAGGGTGATTATAACTAGAATCCGTCAGGCCGAAATGTCGGAGCTTTGAGTCGCATCAACTTAAAAGATAACATTTTAAAATAAAAAAATATTTTATTTTTACCTTTTCTATTTAATAATATGAAAGTAAAATTTTAATAACAGCTGTTATATCTTCATTTTCAAATGTTTATGCAATCATCATTTGCCTCAGGTAATTTTCAAATACTAACCTATCAGCAAGCGCCCCCATTCTTTTAATTTGGTCCAGTCTTTCCTTTGTGAATGGTACTTCTATGAGAATATCAAGTAAACGACAAACTCTACTAAATGCGACATAAATTGCTCCAAGTGATAGCTCCTTTGAACCAATGTCTACAGCAATTTTTGGCAAAGTTAAACCCTGGGATTTGTGTATGATGACAGCATATGCAATTTCTAAAGGCAACTGATTTCGGGAACATGAAACACTTTTTTCTTTCCAAGATTTAGAAATAGGTGTCACAGGGAAAAGCCTTTCAGTTAGAAATGGCCCATGGTAATCATCAAAATCAACCATTACAGCTTGAGGCAAGCCTGGAGGCCGAAGTTCTGGGCCGTAGACAATATCTTTTACCGTTCCAAGTGCACCGTTTACCAATCCTCCATCTGTCCACAGGCTGATACGTAACATAACTCTGCATCCAATTGCTAAGAAAAGATGCATGATCATCCTCACTCCATCTTGCTATTTGATTGTTGTTTTCAACTAATATTCTTGCAACTGGCAATTTTGATTTACGGAGTATTTCTTGGTTATGTTCTTCAGCTTGCTTGTTTGTGGGATAAAGGCGTATGGCATCTTGAAATCTTTCAATGTCAGTCGGAGGCAGTATAGCTTTACGTCGTTGCATAAGGGATGAATATTGGTCGCATGTAACTTGTCCCACAGAAAGCGAATCAAGAATCTCTCGAAACTGTCTTTGCCGATCGTCGCTTTGTCTCATGGACTTTGTTAAGGTGAAACATTTTTCAAAAGTCCTAAGTACTGTTTGGCCGCGTAAAGTCAAAATGTCTTTTATACAATGTCTCTTATTCAGAGGTGTGTCTTTCACAGGCTGTAATTGCCCAATATCTCCAATGAGATAAACAAATAAGCCTCCAAAAGGCTCATTGCTAACTGGTTTACCTTCTCGACATCTTTACTCAAGTGCAGCCATCAAACGACATCCGATCATTGAAAATTCATAAATAATTAGAAATGACACAGGTTCCATGCTAAGCTGTAGATTTCTTGCTGCTTCACTTCCTAAATCAGCAAACGATTTAAAACATGTTGGTACTTTTAGAGCAGAGTGAATTGACTTGCCCTCGACATTAATTGCAGCGGCACCTGTTGGAGCCAAAACCATAATAGCTTCCGGTCCTAACTGTTCAGTAACTCTTTTACGAATTTCTTTGATTACCGTACTTTTTCCAGCTCCGGCTTCCCAATGATAAAAGTACGTTAAGGCCAATCTACAACGCTTGTTTGCAAAGACGAAAGCTGTTCTATGCATAAATGAAGTATCTTTTGCTGCTCATCTGTAAATACGACGTCAGAATTATCATAATTTTGATGCACTGTAAGTTTTTGTTCTTTACAATAGCGCAGAAATGAAGTAAAATTCCGAGTAGGGTAATTGTAGCTCTCCCTTTTCCACTCACATGCATGATCAATTATGCGTTGCCTCAAAGCCTCTTCGTTTGTCTGCACAGGAATTATGACAGCTGCGGCCATATGGGAATCAAGCTCGCGGTATTCTTCTTGTATTATCTCAGGCTCATGTATACTACTAATAGCAGTAAAATTCATTTCTTCTTATTTATCAATACTTAGTTCATTAAATGCCTCCTCCCATGACTGATACACAGACAGCAAGCCTTCTTGCAATAAAGAATCAGAATTTCCTCTCCAAGGACAGTTGAGTAACACTTGCTGCTTATAGTATTCTTCTGTTAAAGTTGGGTCGTGGTTGATGCATATAAGAGGAAAAACTCTGACAACTGCATCTTTTCTTCTTTGATGATATTTGACTCCTCTTACCGACAAAGATTTGGCAAACTTAAGAAGCGTACAGGAAGCAAGTATCTCAGGCCGCTCGCAGTATTTCTGAATCAAGCTTTTTGATGGTCTTTCGTCACTTGCAAAAGTAATTTGTTCCCAGTTGTTATCATGAAGCTGTATTGTAACTACATCACAACTGCTGTGATACATTGGCCACCCCATTAATATGTGGACTACCTCTTGGGCTGAGTAACCCCTTTCAGAAACAGAAGAAAAAATAAGTTTTTGGACTGCTTGAACAGCTGGATTTGTTTCGTTCATCTTATTTAAAATATCAGATAACAATTCCTTATATGGCGCCGAAGGTGATTCTGATTTTGACGCATATTTGGCAATGTAATGCAAAAGAGCATTTTTTGATGTAATAGGACTGAAATCCGTGTTAGCTCTCCAAACTTGTGTTCCGAAACGATTATAGGTATTCCTTTCAGGGTCGTTTCTTTTTGGCAAAAAACTAATGATGCCATTTTCTTCCTGAAGTTTTGGAGAGTCACACTCTGCTTTTGGAAAACCAAATCTGCAGCTATAACTGTTTGTACCTCTTTTCTTTCTTAGGCAGTAATCTCCATGTCTTGTGTGTCGTTGGACTTGATTTAAGAGCTGGGCGAGATCTTTTTCACGATCTTCATTAGAAATGTCTGAAAATCGAAATCGACAGCGGTATGTATCATTTGTCAGGATTTACAGCGCTGCATAGTTTATCAAAATATGCTGTAACGGCTGCTACATCTTCGGCATTGGTCATGTCTAGTGTTTCCACGTTTGGCGCCCCTCTTAACCCCAACAAACCATGCATGTGAGGGCTTCCACGCCACTGCCATTCGAAACAAACCCAATAGTCGTCAATTAAAAACAACGGCGTCAAGATTTTTCTTAAAAATATATCACAACGTTTTTTAAAGAGCCAACCAGTCAAGAGAGGGTTGTTGTGCATTAATTGCCTGCGTTCTGCATCAGTCAACTCAGTTGGATCTCTGTTAGGCTCTAAAAGTCTGAAAAGGTCAGACCAGTGATAATCAGCAGCAGACAATGTGAAAAAAACCGTTAGTGTTCCAATTTGTCCTACCATGGAAATATGTTCCCACAACGTGCTCTCCAGTATCCTTTCGTGGATCTTAATTTGCTAGCATAAATCATGACGTGCTTTGCCATTTCTGGTTGTCTATTCAGAATATCACGCATCTGCTCTACTGTCTTATTAGTGAATTTATTTCGTTGAACAAAAAAAAAAACGCCCTTTAGCCAGAGACTGCCACCGAAGAATTGAATTCATGGCAAACTAGCGAAATCGGGGGTCTTTAGCAAATCGTCCATCTTCATACTTCATCAGGAGACACAGTTTGTTGACGCGGTTGTCGTAAATCAGCTGTACCATGTGGGAAAAGATAAGGAAAAGCACGTGCGATGTAACCTTCTTCCTGAAATTCGTTGATAGGCTGCGAATTTAATGAAGGATGAGGCACACGGATTACGTTATTTATTAGGTTGTTTTGATGTACCGTCTCAAGTAGAGGTCTAAATGACTCGAGTCTCATTTCTTCGTTCAAAGTATCAAGATGTTCAGTAAAGTCAGTTGCTGTTGGTAGCATTTGAGATACATCACCATTCTCAGGTAGTGTGGCGATCAAATCTTCATCAATTATAATATTTGAATAATAGGGATTGTGAGATTTAAGCCACCTGAGTGCTTCTAGAATGCGTTGTGAGTGAACAGAAAACTCAGCACATCCTGATAAAGTATTTTTTGTGACTAAAGTAGTTGAAGTTATATCTGCAGGATTGATAAGCAAGCGCGAAATAAAGCTCTCTATATTTTGCTTAAAGCTGATTACATTTCCGCAATATCCGTACTGCGAGCCTCGTATACGGTAAAGTGAAACCACTGGATGTATTTGTGCGATCATCATTTGTTCAATGTAGCTCAGAGCCTTGAGACAATTAGGAACTGGACCTGGATCCATTGAATTTGCGGCAGAAAATTTCAAAGCACCCTCTGTAGACTTGCATGTCTGGCAGAGCCCAGCCTTATTTAATATAATATCAGGGAAAGCTCTGTGACACGTATCACACCGCACATAGGTAATTTGCGATATCTCTCTATCAAATTCTATGGCTTCATTCACCTGATTTGTTATATCGTCACTCGCCAAAAATTCGGAAGTTGGCTTACTTCTTTTCGTGCGACTTCTCTGCATAGTATTACGTTGCGCTTTTCTTCTCATTTCAAATGAATGCTTTCTTTCTGCTGGCATTCTTGCAACTTTTATACACTACCATACACATATAAAAATATTTACATTATTAAATAGCCCACTGATTCTAGGAATCAAAGAGTTGAATTGCACCGATGGCTGAGTTTGATCTTTTAAAAAAGGCTAAATTCATGTACTTAATACGGTTTAAATTTCATTGCACGTGTTATAAGATAAAATTTATGGAGTTCTTATTTTAGAAAAGTAAAATACATCTAATACTGAAAATTACGTCAGAGTTAATAATACCTTTTGCTGAAAAGTTGTTTCAGAGTATTTTATTATTTAAATAAGTTTATAAATCTCTCTGTTCCAAAAGTTAAAACGTAGCTAACTCTATCACTGCATGAATATTAAAAAGAGAAACAAAACTTTTCTGAAAATTGCATCAGATTTAAAACTATACATTTAAATCTGTAATCATGCTTTTTTTATCATAATTATAATATATTCCTTACACTGTATTTTTACAGAAAGTAAAACAAAAACAGATTAATACTATAAAATAAAATTTCCGCCAAGTTGACGTCAAACAACGTTCACAAAAATACGCCAATTTCCTGCGACAGCGATTACGAAAATTTCTCTATAAAACATACATGCATTTGAATACATACATAATATTAATACATACGTACATACAAACATATTGATGCGTTTTAATATATAGATACATATATACATATTAATAAATACATACATATAATGAATACATGCATAACATTATATTTTTCCTTTGGCTATTAACCGTTGGCATGCGACGAATACGGAAATATCCAATTTCACATTCTTTGTATCGTTTTCGATATCATTTAAAAATTGTATAAAGTTCAAATCAAGTTACATTTATTTGGAAGTTGCAAAAGGTATTGTTATGTTAGCCGGGTGCAAGTGATAACTCGTCAAATCTTGTTTCAATTCATTATTGAATTGCAACCCTTGGCTGAATTTATGTGAAGAAGAGGAACTAACTGATTTCCTAACGATCCATTTTTAAGAAATTTAAATGATATTAAAAGGTTTTGGAACATTAAGAAACAAATCTTCTATTTTTGTCTATATAAAATTAGATACGATGCTTTCATTATGAAATAAAAAGTTTTTAGTTTGTGTACTTTCTTATTTAAATATCCCTGTTATTGACTAAGCCTAATCATTAATACACCCGATTACTTGAGATTTTAGGTACTACTTAGTTATCCCATCGGCCAATTTCGCCAAATTGTATAAATCGCCAAACCACTCGCCAAACTATACAAATTGACATAATTTTTATTTTAAATAACGAAAGAGCAAATAAATTAGTATAACATTAATGAAAATACAAATAAAACGTTGAAATACAAAATACTTGGTGACGTAAAGAGGTGTAACTTGCTTAAAGTCAAGCGAAAGTGACATTTATGATCAACCATTATTGGCATTTAATCTTATAGTTTGGCGAAAGATTTTTGGTCGACGGGATAACTAAGTCGTACCAGATTTTATTATTTAAGTATTGCGCGGAAGCGCAATACTTATTTATTTCCAGCGTCACTTCTCAATGTTAATTTAACATAGAAAAGCCTATGGAGATGATAACTTTTTCATTTTTTCTTCCCACCTTCTTGTCCCTGATGCCACTCATTTTTAATTCTTTCCTAATTCTAATAATATTATAAATTCAAAGTGTGAAAACATTTGACTGACGTCAGGGTCAAAACGGATCATAAAATGCCTTTGCATATAGGTGGATTATAATCTAGAGAGTAACATGGGCTAATTTTTATTTACATTATTCAAATATTTTTCTTAATAACTCCAAATTTCGCTTTTTTCATTGAGAATCAACGGACATTTTCTAATAAAATTTAACTTTTTTCCCTTCATTGTTGTAAATAATTCAAAAGCCGTAATAATAATTTGCCTATATTTAGTTGAATGATTTTCACGTGAAACATGAAGCTGAAGAAACTGAAATAGTTTTTTTTTTAGAATTAAAAAGAAGATGAATATGGCGTCATAATGGAAATAAAAATGACATTTTCAAGCAGATTTTTTTAGGTTCAGATTGTAATTTTTTGACCAAACTACAGCAACCTGCATTACTGCACTGGTGAAACATTTTGAATTATACATAGGTAAATTGCATCACAAATTGTGATGCGATATCGCACAAATCAAAGCCTGGTGATGATATACCCTCCATTAATTTTGAAATGTGTTCGTCTGAATTCAGTAGTTATTAAAAAACTTGACATATTAAACAAAAACCTAATTTGCGGAACAAATTAAAAAAACAAAATTTATTTCCTAAATTGTTTAAGCCCGAGAAGGGGCAGATATTAAGATATTTCATTCAATTCGTTCTACATTTAATGTTAAATTTTTGTAACAAATTAGTTAAGCCAATTGAAGATTAAAAAATAAAAATAAAATTCATACAATATGATACTTAAAACATCCTAAAAACTTAGATTTTGTTCAAATGAAATCGAAATAAATCTTAGACTTCTTCCATTTGTAATTGAAAATATTTGTATTGCAGATTTTGCATTATTATGTTTATGACAATTGTGCATAAAATGATAAGATGCATGCAAAATACAAAACTTTAAAAAAAAGTCTAAGATTTATTTCGATTTCATTTGAACGGGATCTAAGTTTTTAGGATGTTTTAAGTATCATATTGTATGAATTTTATTTTTATTTTTTAATCTTCAATTGGCTTAACTAATTTGTTACAAAAATTTAACATTAAATGTAGAACGAATTGAATGAAATATCTTAATATCTGCCCCTTCTCGGGCTTAAACAATTTAGGAAATAAATTTTGTTTTTTTAATTTGTTCTTCAAATTATGTTTTTGTTTAATTTGAATTGATATGTTTGTGATTACGTATTTTATTATTATTTTTTAGCTAAGTAATTTAAGATATAGCAGAAATTATTGAACTTTTTATAACTAATCTTAATCATTTTTTGTCAAAATATTTTAATTTATTCATTCATTAACAGAGAGTTACATCAGTCATTGCAATGTGCAAGAGTTAATTATTGGCTCAATATTAACAACAATTATAAGTAAAACAGGGTTGGAGAGATTTAAAAAAAAATGGCGATCACTGGTGCAAGGCTAACATAAAAATTAGACCTGCCTATCAATTTGCACTTTCTTAGGCGAAAAAAAAAAAAGGAAAAAAGAAAAAAAAAACACGTGGATGTTACGTTTGTAAGAAGTAAAACTTTTAGAAATCCTTCTATATCATAAATTACAAATGTGTGCGTCACTAACGTTGACGTCATAATGATGGGACAAAAATAGGGTTAAAATCCATAATTTAAAACAATGGAGCCAATATTTGAATTAATAACGATTCGGAACCCGTCGAATTCGATGAATGAAGTTGTTTCAAAGAACTGTTAGATTGAAGTTATTAAAAATAATTACAATAAATAATCAAACTTATATTGGCTGGACTAATTTATAAAACAAATATTATTCATAACTAAAGTTTAACTTAAACTTTTCAAATTATTGAAATATTAAACTTTATTCCGTAATTCAGATAATAAATTCTGAGTTTATCAGTTGAGGCTTTGGTCTTTTACCACTGGTCAGAATGCCCTGATATTTCATGTGAGTATACGTGGAGCAATGGGAATTTGTTTTGCGAAAGAAAAAAGTACAAAAGTTGATCGATAGATGGCGCTGTACTCGTCATAAGATGCTAATAAAATCACGTGAAATGCGCACTGTACATTATACTTGTGATAAAAAGGCGGGCAACATGCAGTTTCTCTTATTCTGCGTCTGAGATGGTAGTCATGACTCTATCATTGAAGGATCGGGCTCTGCTTCTGAAGCTTTTTTTAAAAGACTGTGCCTTGCACTATGTGGCAGTTGAATTGAAGAAATTCCGAACATTAAAGGGTTTAAAAAGCGACTCTGGCCTGATGACTGCATTCGGTCTAAAGAAGTTTATTGATAAATTCGAAAAGACGGGTTCATTTTCGTCCATGGTTTTTGGCCTAGGGACAATTAAAAACCGATTGTTTCCTATCGGTTGTGGCATTACCTTGACGTGGTGGATATGCTTTGAACAAAGAGTGACAAAACAGCATGTAATGTCTTTTAATTAGCATTTTATGACGAGTACAGCGCCATCTATCGGTCAACTTTTGTACTTTTTTTTCTCTCGCAAAACAAATTCCCATTGCTTCGTGTATACTCACATAAATTATCAGATGATTCTGACCAGTGGTTCTTTTTTTACGGTCTTTTAAAAGTGAAACTTTAATTATAATCACTCTGTACTTCACAAAGAAAGGTATTTTAGTGCCCAAGAATAATTAAGTATTTAAGTTATTATTATTGACAAAAAAAGTGGTATACCTTGTAAACTATAGGTCGTATCGACCTTCGAATAGTCTCATTCGATTCCTCTGCAAAATATACACTCGCAGAAAAAACTGTAAATTTATGAGCGTTTGCTCTTCAATTTTCACGCGCAATAGTCTTATTTGATGAAAAACGGTCTGATCCATTAAATAAGCGGCCTTATCCCTTAGATACTTAGAAAATTATGAGCAATCCACATATTCTTACAGTTCTTGCCCATCTGCTAGCAAAAATAGGGTACGACCTCATACATTTTCCTCCGCTAGGGTGTAAACCTACACTTTAGTCATGTTCCGAAAAATAATGTCACTTAACCGCTTCCGTAACATATTTTTTTTAACCCGCTAAAAAAGCGATTCTGTGATAGTTATCTAATGTGCTACGTGCTACGGAACAGTAAGTAAAGTGTTATTGTGTTTTAAAGCGCATTATATACTGTTTTACGGGCTGCACAAAATGATAAGCAAGGATTTTTTTACGGGCCTCTGCCCGTAATTTTAAAGAGATATTTTAACAGTGTATACTGAAACCAGTGGTCAGAAACGAATTTCGTAAAAGGTAGAATGACTTGCAGAATTTGTGCCTGTGTTTCGTCCCTCTGTGCTATACTTCATGTTTTCTGTACTGTCCTTTATTTTATAAATAAAGAGATAAAAGACCTGATCGTATGTATTTTTTGCTAAATATTGTAACATATATCAAGTAATAGAGGATGAATATATACTGATAGCAAAAACGCACATATTTGTGCATCCAGTGATTAATAATTCTAAAGATATTATTGCAAAAAGAAATGTACGTTTTCAAATATAAAATTTGTCTTTCAGAAGGAGGTATGTTTACTTACAGATTTAGCAAAAAATGTGCAATCAACCGCAGCATCTACAGCAGAATTTCCTATTCCTACAACTATCACATTTTTTCCTTTGAACTTTTCGCAGCTTTTCAAACTATGGGTATGCATGATGGTGCCTCTGAATTTTTCTTGACCTGGAAACTTGGGAATTTTTGGGTAAACATGATGACCTACGCAAACTAAGACAGCATCAAAATCTTCTTTAGTGACGGCCTCTGTGTGCAAACTCTTTATCGACAGAGTCCACCGTCCGGTAGAATCGTGGTCTTTTGTTGGTTCAACTTTTATTACTTCTGAATTACACCTGAAAAGACATATTCGAAATAAAAATTTTGTTTACTGCAATGCTAATCCAATATTAACAAGACGAAAATCGTACGTCAAACGTGGCAAATGAAAACTCGTAATTTCGTATTATAACTAGTTTTATACATATTCTTATCTTGGTGCAATAGCTCTTGCACTCTTATGCAAAAATGCATGAATACAAAATTTATTGCGATTATATATATTAAATTCAGTAGTACGGAAATAATAGGACCCCATCTTAAATAGGGCGTCATTACCATGGCAACCGATAATGATTACCTATTATGGGATAACATTGAATTACTTACTTAGGATAGGATTTAATAGAATGAAGAAAACATTTATTAATACCTTTTTATGTTTTGATTCGATTTTCATAAAATTTGAAATGATTCGACAAAATTCTGCAACGATTATATATATTAAATTTCAAACCATTCTGTTGAGTAGTTTTTGCGCTGTTACATGCGAACAGAATGACAGACAGACGGACGGACCAGACGAGGACTATAGGTGCTACGTACTTATATAATTACGAACGCATCTAAAAAGGACAAAACAGTACTACATTAGCAGTCATTTTAAAATCAGAGTTGACATAGCTGCTTACCTTCCTGTTTTATACAATTTTATTGAAGTCAAATAAACATATTTATTTAAAACAGATTTAAAAATATAAATAAATTTGACTTGTTTCTACATTGTATTTATTTGATTTTATTTATCAAATACAATTTTTTCTCAAAATATGTTTGACATTAAAAAAAAAAAAAAAAACGGAAGGTTCGGAACTATGCAGAAGATTGCAATCAGTCACTTTAGATTTTACAATTGAAACAAAGAATGATATTATAGTTTAACAATATTACATTTTCTAGTTTTTAAAGCTGATTATTTTTTGTTAATTTAATTATTTCAGGTTTTATTTCTTTTGAAATAGTGGTAGGGGAAAAATAAAAGTTGGTAGCTCTGGTAATTCTATTGCTAAAATGTTGAAATGATTCAGTGGCAACAGAATTTACGAGCAAACTGATCTGAAAAAAAAAAAAAAGTTTTGTTCACTTACTTTGTAAATGCAAAATATTATTATCAAATTGTGGTTGCCATTGGCAGTTTGGAATTAAACTTACCGTAATTTGTGAGTATAAGCTGAAGTTCAAATAAATCCGTTTTCTACCAGATATTTTCTTGAATAATAGGCATCTTATTTCTACTTGTCATTTATTTGAATTTATTTATTTTCTTGGTAATCAAGCTACAGATTTATATGGCTTTACAAAAACTAGTTTTGTAGATTTACATCTTATTTTTGTGCATGTACGGATAAAATTTTTAGTAATCATACAGATTTCTGTAACTATACATCTGTAGTAATTCCAGATTGTTTTTCACAGTGTAACTTATTATGTTTTGCGTATAGTAACTTTTACTTTTCTATGTTTATTGAAAATAAATAAATGTTGAATAAGTAGGATACAGGTAAAAATGGTTTTAAAAAAATCTTTTATAATTATTCTTTTATAAGTATTCAATGTTCATCTTAAAAATCACGCCTAATTTTTTTGACTGCAATTTTTTTCTCTCAAAGAATTTCCGTTACAATAAGTTAATTTGAATTGGGCCAAAAACATCATAAACTTGTTTATGAAAAATTTACTGCTTTTTTAGGCTTAGTAGAAAGCGCAAACAAGTGAATTTATTTTTTAAAAATACATAAATTTGCTTTTTTTAAAGATAGGACAACAGGAAACAAAAAATGAAACAATATTTAACCTATCATTTTAGGATTTCTAAATTGATTTCTCATCGTATTATTGTAAATTAATTAATATTAAATTATTAATTGATAGAAGCATGTATTTTTTTAATTTTACATGCTTCTTTTTTTATTTATAATTTAGTTTGATGCTTTTTAATTATAACTGGGTTGGAATTATTGAAAATTCATAAGAATCGTGCACTTAGTGAGTAGTCTTTGAAATTTGGCATAGTATTAGATATGGTCGTAAGGTTTTAGGAAACCATTGCAAGCAACTTGTGCGCGCCCTCTGGTGGCCTGTTTGCTAGAAATCCAATATGGCTGCCATCTGTATTGGTATCTTTTAATAGATGGGCTTCTTTGAAATATATGAATAATACATGAATAATATAATACCAGTACAGAATATGATCTTTACAATAATATAATAATATATAATAATTGAGTAATCCTTCTATATATAAAAAAAGTTTTGATTTGGAAATGGACCAATGAAAATCTGCGTAGATATTCCCGGTAGATCGGCATCCAATTTGAATGCTTAAGCATGGCCTTTCTTCGTTAATATTAAAAAAACTGTTGCATACAAAAATATGAAAATCGGTGGTATTATAAGGAAATGTTTGGTAAACACGCTGATTCAGACAGTTTTCAAATCGAAGAATTATTTTAAGAAATATTTAATGCTAAAGTTGGCCAAATCGTTCCATTAAAAAAGTTTTATTGGAGCAAAAACTATACATGAGAATTTAATAATTTTTAGATCATTTTATACTTTATAAGTTCTCGGTGTGCAGGTTGCATTTATTTTTTTTATTTGACTCATTTTTTGAGGTTTTATTTCTATTTTAAATTCAAATTTTCTGCATTTCGAGAGATATTTTTTATATATTTTAGAAAATGTTATTAATTTAAACTGTTGCCAAATGTATAAACAACGCAAACAATAATGTTTGCTTCAAATTAAAAATTTATTTACACGTGACTATTATAAACAGAAAAAAAACTTTAAAATTAGAATTAAATGATTACATGTTAAAAGCAGGAATATTACGTCATAAGAACCATATTTACACTTGAATTTTAAAAGAGAAACAAAATGTTAAAATAGAAAATATATTATGCGTTAAAACTTGTAAATGAGGAAATTACGTCATATTTAAAATGGCCAAGAAATATGGCAAAACAATTTAAATTAAAAAATATATTTGCGCGAGATATTTTGAGATAATCTTTTCAACTATTATCGTGAATTCGAAGACAGCACAAATAATATTTCCTTCTAACAACAAAAGTATTTTCACTTGAATATTAATAAGAGAAATAAAACTTTGGTGTAAATTACGTCAGATTTAAAACGATACATTTATTTAAAATGAATTATTTAAAAGAACTATCTTATAGCTCTGTTAAAAAATACCGGGAGACAATGACACTGTTTACTTAATTCATTTTACAATAGCTTATTTTCAAATGTTTAACTAATTTTTTAATTAAATACGAAAACAGCCATTGTATCTCTTAACAGCAGCAGATTTTATTTTAAAAATCCCCAATCCAAGGAAAACGAATGGAAACCCGTTTACAGAGAGATCGCTTCTGTTTTTTTTTTGTTTTTTTTTGTTTTGTTTTTTTTAATTTTAATTCAATATTTTTAAATTAGCGTGCTTTTTGGATTTTGGTGTACCTGAACGGGGGTTGGCCAGCGTAGCTCGTAGGGGGCAGAGCCCCCTAGTATAATAGAATAAAAGCAGTATAATATATAATAGTGCTTTTTTCTGGTTTATAGGTTCTGAACAGTGACTTCTGAAAAACTACGGTGTCTTTCTTCATATCAACACAAACATAAACATGAATTTAGGAAAAAAGAGAAAAACGACAAATTTGTGTTGCTTGTACCAGCAAGATATCAGAAAAGACTTACGATGTCCATATAAGAAAGAGTGTCATCACAAAGCATATGATGCACTAGAAGCAGATTTGAAAAACTTTGTTGATAATGAGGTACCTATGCCTCTTGACGCGATTATGGAGTATTTAGATGATGGTTCTGGGATTGCGAACACAATGAAGACAAATAAGGCAACATACCATAATGGATGCCGGTCGCTTTTTCGCTCTTGTATGATGAAACGCAACTTAAGAAGAGAGAAATTGGATTCGGCTACAACAGTGTGTCATAAAAAAACGCAATTGAATTATAAAGCAAACCTCCATGTTAAAAAACACCAGTGTGTCTACTGTGAAAAGTACGAAGGGCAAGGTGATGAACAAATATATCGTGTGAGTAGTGCTAACTGCGACAAAAAATTGTCGAATGGTCGCTGCAATCTCAGAACTGGGTAATGCACGCATGATTGAATGCTGCAAGCAATGCTGAAGATGCCCATGCTGCGGATATTCATTATCACGCTTGGTGCTACACCAAGCTCAAAAATGAAGCCCGTGCGGCCAGGAACTCATCAAAAAACACTTTCCATCAGCAAACTTACGATCCATTAATAATTGGGCAGCTCTTAGCTTTAGTTAAATGTAACAACTCTCCTCAGAAGGTATCACAAATGAAAAAAATGGTACGAAAGTCGTCATGAAACCGAGACATAGGATTGGTTAGGTACACAAGTTCACTCTACCAGGTTCAAGGAACACCTGTTAAAGAAACTAGGATCAAACTGGCACTCGTTAAACGATGGTAAAAAGGTTTATATTTCCCATAAGAAAACAACCGGTGTAGCTTTAGCAGAAACTGCCCACTCACAAGTTGCAGAAGGTGAAGCTGATAAAATTGTGGACGTTCCTGTTTTATTGAAGAAATGCATACTTTTACAGCGATGACCACCTCGGGAACTCAGCTTTCGCTTTAGAGTGTTAGTGCAATCCCGAGGGGTAGACCACATCCACTCCTCCCGACTCTCAACCAGAGTCTGAGAGGGAGCGTCGGGTCCCTGATCAAGCTGCTGAGATTTATTTCGGTTATTGTGAGATTTACAATTACAATCACAATTGGTTACCCAATTTTTCTGGGCGAACCGAAGATTTCACATCGATATATATGACTGTATGTAGTGATTACATGAGGATCATTTCACCTAATGTGATTGCATAATTGTTTACAATTTTCTTGGATATATGTACGTCACAGTACATTTAACACACAATATTTAACATGACAATTAGAAACACATTACAACACAATATCAAACACCTACTATTTACATGACTGCGTGTAGTGATTACATGAGGATCATTTGAATGTGATTGCATAATTATTTACATTTTTCATGGATTTACAGGGATTTCACAGTACATTAAACACACAATATTGAACATCACAATTAGAAACACATTACAACACACCTACTATTTACAATTTGCGCATACAAGAGTTTCGAGAGACGCACAAGATAAAAATTCAAAAGTGATAGAAGTTTCTGGCACCCGCTAATAACCCGTTTCTCCCTCCATGCTACACCCTAGTGATGGAGTCGGACTAGAATGACTCTGGATTTGAAAAGATGTACTCGTTTGTTTCTATAAACCTCATGCATTGTATGATCTTGTTGAGTAGTTGTGGTTTCTCTTTTATATCCCGCCACCAACTTGCTAAATTCATACGTGTGTGTTTTTTGAGATGATAATGCGATGTTAATGTACGGTATAATACATAGTGTAACGATGTTGACGGCAAGCCACAAATGCATAGTGGGGAGTCTCTTTTGTTAATTTTGTATAAGTGTTCCTGAAAGGGGCCGTGATTTGTTAAAAATATGTGTAAGTATCTGTTGTTTACGAAATACTTGTGGTCAACCAATGGCAAGAATTCCTTCTTATATCGGCCTGTGTCTGAATCCGTCCAGCGTTTTTGCCAATTTTTTAACAGATTCTGCTTTGTCTGTGATTTTAGTGAAGAAGCTGGATATGGTAAAAATGTATGTATTAGTGTTTCATCCGTTACTGCCGATTTTGCCAGTTGGTCAGCTGCCTCATTGCCCTCAACACCTAAATGTCCTTTTGTCCAATTGAAGTATATGTCTTTTACTGTTGTTTGTAATTGTTGAAGAATTTTTAGTATTAAATAGTTTGTATTGTCAAAATTGTTTAATGCTTTTAAACTTGATAGGCTATCCGTTATGATTAAGTATTGAGAATGTTTGTCAGACTCTATCCACTCTAATGCTGAAGAGATCGCGAAGAGTTCTGACTGTAAGACGGAGTTATCTTGGGACAGTTTCGCTCTCCAAGTATAGATTTGCTTGTTTTTTTCGTGCACACAAAATGACGAGGCTGTGCCTTCGGACATTTTGGAACCGTCCGTGTATATTGTAATTTTGCCTACATAGTCGTTTATTTCACAAATTTGTATTTCACTTGTTAGTGGTGATGTTTTGTATTTTGAGCATTTTGGATAGTATAGTGGAGCAAAAGCCTTTTCTGTTGACTTACCGAGACGAATCGTCCCCGAATACACCGCCTCCTCCTCCAACTGCAAATCCAGTGGGGGGAGACCTGTGAGGACCTTCAGGGCGTTTGTTGACGTATTGCGATATGCTCTCGTTATCAGCAAGAAAGCTTTCCTTTGTGCCGAGAGCAAATGTCGACGACCGTGATATTGCGCCATACGCGGAAACCAGACAGCACACGCATAGGCCAGTTTCCTTTGTAAGATCACCGAGTACCAAATCTTAAAAAATTCCGGAGGGAGTCGACCTGAGATTGATGAAAATTTATAAAGATTTTGAGTTATTTTTTCGATTTCTACTCTCTTTTGTGCCACATGTGGGAGAAATGATAATTGCTTATCTAATTTTACCCCCAGGTATTTTAGTGTTGTTTCTGATTTTATTGATTTACCTTGAAGTTTAAATGTGGGGTCTCGCTTAAGGTGTTTGGGTTTGCCAAAAGTTGATACCAAACTTGGGGGTTTTCAAGCACTTTCTAAAAAACGCCTAAAAACGCCCCCTGGAGGTTAAAAAAAGAACTAAAAAAAGAAAGACAGGAATGTGGAGCTTAGGTCAAGACCTAACTTTAGATATGTCACATGACCCCACCTGTGACAAAAATTTTAAATCCCCACCCCCCTCCCCCCGGTTCCCCCCAGGTGACAGCTAGGGAAAAATGGAGATAGCCAATCGATGCTCCGTCCCAAAAAGGATCTGACATACGTACATGTGGCACCCTCCGAGTAATTTTTCGCTTAAAAAAGACGAATTTTGAAAATTACTCTTTGTAAGTTCCGGTTTGGAACAATTACGAAATAAAGGATGGAAAAGACTATCGAAGTGACTTGCACAACAAGGGAAGCGCTGAGGGGGTTAAATAACTAACTTCAGTAAAAATGTGCCTGCAAGGGGTTAGGAACTTCAGAACTCTTGAAACACTGCAAACCCCAAAGGGTTAAGTGTGTAATGTACTGTCATGAATAAGTAGTGATTTATTGAAGCAATTGAAAGCAATATTTATGAAAATTACCCATGATTCTCTGTATTTCAGTTAGTGAAATAGTGTCGGAAACTTAACAGACACCAAGAGCTACCCATAATTCAATGCTAACTTTATAAATACTCCCGTGTACAGATTGTACCATATCTATTTTATTTATTAAACGTCACTCGTTGTGCTAATTAGTTTGTGGCAACACCCTATGATGATTCCAATTCTTAGCTTTGTGGAAATACAGAAAATTGGCTCTCTTTGTAATAATTATCTTCATTACAACTTTCAATCTTTAACCTTTACCATTATTGTGAGTACTTTGTACCCCCAATACTTTTCTTAAATGTAACTGAGCACCTCTTGTACTATATTTAAGATTGTGGCATATCATACAATGTATCATTGATTAGCAAAGATTTAAATATTCAAAGCTTTAACATGTCGGCATCATTATATTAGTTGGCTACATGTTTTATATCTATGTAAAACCTTTTTCTAAAGAATGTAAAGGGATAGTTCTGCAAAGGACTCATCCCCAGGCCAAAACAACTCAACCCTTGCCTAACTTGGGCGGCAATGAGTAACGAGAACGAAACCAGCCGCCATCTTGAGTAAAAATAGATACATAAAATAACATATTTTAAAATGCTCTTAAATCACTTAATAACATAATAAAACTCAATAAAAATTATGGCGGAGGAAACTTCAAACTTTCTACTTTACATACATGCACACCACTTTATATAATAAACAGTATGAGTTATTTAATTAAATTTTCAAAAAATATTCAATTCACATTTATTCCTATGGAGATTTAATGATTAAAATGGGGAATTGGAGAATCCCCTATCCGCCAACTTGGAGCTGAAAACAGAAAATATGTACAAGTTTTGAGTAGTAAAAATAGCACTTACATACAATATATTTTTGTAAAAATTATGGCGAAATGAACTTTAAAGCCTCCTACATCTTTCCAATACAATTAATAATTGCTAAAAGCATTAAAAGTATTTTTTATAATTCTATTAGAAAATGATGTCACCCATGCTATTTCTATGGGCGACCTGAATTGTTGAAACGTTTTACTACGTCTTTCAAAAAATCATTTAAGTACCTTATTGCCATTATTGTATTATTTATTGCCAGCAATTTAAAATTGGTGGCGGAGTAATGTTTAGACATTATAGTACACAAAATGATCAGTTTTAAGAAACAAATAAGCTTTATAAGTTAAATTATGAGGCAATGAAAAAAGTTAAATATTACGATCTGTCCCATAGGAAAGCTTTAAACTTGGCGGACGTGCCAAAACATGAGGTTTTTAATTGAGGGGAGGAGACACTTAATCATGATAAAATCAGCAACACTTACTGAGATGGGTCCTGGAGGCTTTTAAGTTAGCAAAGAAATACCACAGCAACAATTTTTTAGCTATTATTACACTTTAAAATAAAAATTTTTTTTGAAGATGAGCTACAACATACTGACGCACCGAGAGCAATTACCAAAATAATCTATAAATCCACAACTTCGCTAATAGGTAACATACAAATGTTCTGTTACTGTGAAAATGTTCATAAAAGTTTTTAGAATATGTAACAAATTCCCAGAACTTTGGGAAAAATCTATTTTATTTATTATAAGCATTGAAAAGGTATCAGTCCAGCAGCAATGGCGGATTCCGAAGTATGGGTTAGAGATTAACAGAGAGGAATAAAATTTTAAAGACCCATATCTCCGAAACCACCGGACCGATTTCGATGCAGTTTAGTTTAAAATGGTCAGTAAACCTTCACGGAACAGAAAAAGCATAATTTAGGTCTCTGCCTTACCTGGGACGTTTAACTTAGTACCCGGCCATGGGAGCTCGCCAGCGACACCTTTTGCGACACAAATGTCTTACAGGTTTCTATACTTTTACAACAAATACCTTTCAATAGTTCATTTAGTTCAGATTGTCTAAATGAACATTCCTCAAAGCCTCTTTTGACCCTGATAGATGTCATCCTCCAAAGGGCAAGAACCATAGCAGAAACTATTACAGATGATGACCTGGCTAACATAAGTGCTAGAATCAAAGTGTCGTACACCAATTTTCAGCTCATTCGTCAGCGAAACAACCCAGTCAAGCTATCACTCTGTATCAACAAAAGGATAGAGAAACACCCATTCCTCTGTACTTGGGATTGCAGTTTCATTCCAAAGACAGGTAGAAAGAAAATATCCGAACATTACATTCTCTGGGCATTTCAGTTTCAAATGATCGTGTCATGGAAGTTAGGAAGCAGCTTGCACAAGCTGTCTATAAGCGGTGGCTAGATGATGGAATCATTGTACCTACAAACATAAAGAGAAAAATTGTTTGTGACAACGGCAGTGGACAACATTAATGAGTCGGGTCGTTATGAACTTCATGGATCTGCCATGTCTCTGACCAGTCATCTTACCCATGATAACATTGATGAGGACCCTCCACCACTAAATCGCAACGTTCCTGAATCTTGCATTGTTGAGATACCCGACAGCTGTACCATTTCACCTATTATTCATGCATATGCTGGAAATATCATCATTTCGGGTATTAATGATGCATCGACGATCTTAGGTATTGAAAAGAATGATGAATTATGGATGGCAGAACGACACTGGTGAGAGCATGTGAACATGGTTGTGAAAGACAATCATGGGCGGTTGCAAGAGACTCCAGTGACATATTCCGGTTTTTTCTCTCATGGTCAAAATTCAAAAGAACTTAAACCAAGGTCAACTGTTGGAGTGTTTCCTATATTATACGAGAAGTCAGCAACGATGGCCATGCAGAAATATTCCATGAATATTGCTATCAAGGCAACAGAAATTGTTAATCCCTGCCAAATTCCAGTGCTTGTGAGAGACTGCCCCACTGTACGTGCTGCAGAACAAGTGTCAGTGGCTTTATCCAGATGAGATTGGTAAAACCAAGCTGACATGCTATATGGGTTTGCTACATGTCCAGATGGCTTTGGATGCAATGACGCAAAGAAATTATTTACGTAAATTTTACTTTTGATTTTGGATAGCGTGGCACAAAAGATAAATCAATTTATTCATATAAATACATTTCAGTGCATTGTATAGATTCAGTGAGAGTGACATTTTTAACAGCGTATTGGAAAATAAAAGTTTTGGTTGGATGTGTAGATATATTTAGCCAAACCGAAAACAATTAAAATTGAATTTTAAAACAAATTGTTTAAAACTAAATCAAGGCATCACTTAAATTTTGATATCATATCTTTAAAACTTATATTTTGAATTTATGAAAGATGAGAATGATAAAGCATCAATGAATAAATTTCTATACATCCTTTTAAATTTAACATAATTCTTACACAAACAATTATGAATAAAAAAATGAATAAAATGATGAAATAAAAAATATATTTATACATATATACATTAATTAATAGCATAGTGACACTTAAAATTTGATATCATTATTTTTAAGTTCATTATTTAAAATTCTTATAGCAATAAGGTAAAGTGCTGCGTCACAAACTTTAACCCGTTAAGGGTTTTTGTATTGATATCATTACTTTTGAGGTTAATAATAAAAAGATAAATACAAAAAAAAAATAAAGACCAATGTTATGAACTAATAATCCTGATTTCCATTCACCTTTAATTTCTCCCTCCCCTCCCCTCCCCTCAAAAAAAGTATACCTCATACGTCAGTTGTAAAGAGTGCTGTGCTATTTGATTTTTTTAGAACTTTTTTAGTAAGATATGGAAGTAATGTACAAAATGGGGTTTTTTATAGTTTGTTTCACAGATATAGAAAGCTTTGTTAAATTTTACTATGTAAAAAATTTACTTTCTTAAGGAAAATATCAAGAAATATTAATCTTTAAACCTTTTTATTTAAAATACAATCATTGCTCACTAATAAAAGTAAATAAATCTATCTAAATAAATTCTAACCTAAAAATTTTTGTTTGTCTCCCTCCCCCGACTCGAGTGCATACAAAGAAATTTAAAATATTCTAAATGCTATAATTTTTTATAAAATAATCTTCCACGATCCCTATGTAAGGCTCTTTACTGACAATAAATAATAAATCGTATAAAATAATCCCCTGAACTCCCAAATTTCCACTTACCTCGTTGCAACTACCTCTCCAGCTTACAGAAATTAAAATCTTTCAAACTGTAGCTTGAAGAAAAAATCTGCAACATTCATTACTCACTAATATAAATAGATAAATTAATCCCCAACTTACCAAATTTACATTTCTCGATCCCCCCCCCCCTCCCCACTCCCTTGCATAATTTTTTTTTTTTTAATCTTTATTTGTATATATAAAACTCTTATGTTTTGTTTAAAACTCAGTAGTAACAATAAAAAGACATTAATATTAATTATTCCCTTGTTCAATAAATTTGCAACTTGCCCCCTTTAGAATCGAGATTTAAAATCTTTAAAAGCTCTTTAGAAAGACTAATCTGCAACGTTCATTCCTTACTTATAAAATAAAATAAATACACTTTTAATTATTTTTCACACAATAAACTGATGCCATGACCAAATGATTGTTTTGCGCAAATATTGTGTTGTTTGGTGTGTCCCAGATAGTTCAATAGGAAGAGCACTGGGAAATTAAGCCAAAGATTCTGACTCCCAGTCCCAACCTGAACATTCTTGCTCAGATGGCAAAATCACTATTTGTTTGAAATCCAAAACATCCAAATTATCACTGTAACCTCCCAAATTTATGCTTCATACTTGTTTTACCCCCCCCCCCCTCCCTCCGTCTAACATACAAATAATTTAAAATATTTAAATTATTTATATTGATATAAAAAAAGTTCTTCTGGCCCATTTATTGCTCTTCAGGAACAATAAATAATGAATAATACAAATTATGCCACTCCCCACACCTCCCCCCCAAAAAACCTTACTTTTTCCCTTTGTTTCAACGCAGAGATTCAAACCTTTAATATTATTATTATTATTTTTTTAATAATCTGAAACATTAATCGCTCTAGTCGGCAAAATGAAGACTAATTTTCAAACACAGCAAAAAAATTGAACAAAAAATTTAATCGGAACTTCCGGCCCAATATAAAATTTAAAACGAGGCCAATTAAGTATCAGCTACTATCAATGAATATAACTTTCGCGAGAATAAGTATAAATGTGCGTCACGAGATCGGCATCGAGCATGTTGTCTGAGCCGCGTTTAATTTTTTTTCAGGGGACTCGTGTCGTTCTATGATCATGCTTGCATTTTTCCCCTACATAGTCAAGCCGGGTCGGAACTGAACTTAATTGTTCTCAGCAAGAAGTGCAGAGCAGTCAAAACGTTTCTCTCTATTCTAAAAAAGTAACTAACCCTGTAACAGCCGCCACCGCCGGTTTTGAATTTTTTGTGACCAAGGTCTTTCTTCGTTAATATTAAAAAAACTACTGCATACAAAAATACGAGAATCAGTGGTATTACAGAGAAATGTTTGATAAACACACTGATGCAGACAGTTTTCAAATGGAAGAATTATTTTAAGAGATATTTAATGTTAAAGTTGGTCAAAATCGTTCCATTAAAAAAGTTTTATAGGAGCAAAAACTATACATAGGAATTTAATAATTTTTAGATCATTTTATATATTAGAAGTTCCCGGTGTGCAGACTGCATTGATTTTTTTAATTTGACTAAATTTTTGAGGGTTTATTTCCATCTTAAATTCACATTTTCAGCATTTCCAGAGATATTATTTTCATGTTTTAGAAAATGTTATTATTTTAAATTGTTGCCAAAATTGTAAAAAACTTCTCAAATAATAATATTTCTTTTAAACTGAAAATTTATTTACATGTGACTATTATAAACAGAAAAAACCCCTATGAAAGTAGAATTAAATTATTACGTGTTAAAAGCAGGAAAATATTAAAAATTAAGTCGTAAAAATTATTTATACACGTGAATCTCTCTATTCTAAAAAAAAAAAGTAACTACCGCTGTCACCGCTGCCGGTTTTGAATTTTTTGTGACCGGAGGTCTTTTTTCGTTAATATTAAGAAAAATAATGCATACAAAAATATAAAAATCGGCAGAATTATACAGAAATGTTTGATAAACACGCTGATGCAGACAGTTTTCGAATCGAAGAATTATTTTAAGAGATATTTAATGCTAAAGTTGGACAAAATCGTTCCACTAAAAAAGTTTTATAGGAGCAAAAGCTATTCATGGGAATTTGATCATTTTTAGATCATTTTATACGTTTGAAGTTCCCGGTGTGCAGACTGTATTTCTTTTTTTAATTTGACTCATTTTTTGAGGTTTATTTCTATTTTAAATTCAAATTTTCAGCATTTCGAGAGATACTTTTTACTTATTTCAGAAAATTGTACTAATTTAACCTGTTGCCAACTGTATAAAAAGCGCAAACAATAATGTTTGCTTCAAATTAAAAATTTATTTTCGTGACTATTATAAACAGGAAAAAAACTTTCAAATTAAAATTAAATAATTACGTATAAAAACCAGGAACTTATTGAAAATTACTTCATAAAAACTATATTTACACGTGAATATAAAGAGATAAAGGAAATTGTAAAATAATAAATTCATTAACATGCGTTAGAAGTCTTAAACAGACGAAATTACGTCATATTTACGTCACATTACAGTTATTGCATAAAATGAACACAAAATAATATTGCAAAACAGTTTAAATTTAGAAATTGCGCTAGACATTTATTTGATATTTTGAGAGGACACTTTTCAACAATTTTTGTTAGGAAAGCGCAAATAATATTTCATTTCTAACAAAAGTGTTTTCACGTGAATATTAAAAAGAAAAAGAATAGTTTCGTCAAAATTACGTCAGATAAAAAACGATTAATTTAAAATGTCTTATTTAAAAGAACTTTCTTTTCGCCTTGTTAATAAATACCGGGAGACAAAGATTCTGTTTAATTAATTTCTTTTATATTAGCTTATTTTGAAATGTTAAACTTATTTTACTTAATCAAAGACGAAAAATGCGATTGTATCTTTGGTACTACTTAGTTATCCCGTCGACCAAAAATCTATCATTCGCCAAACTATAAGATTAAATGCCAATAATGGTTGATCGTAAATGTCACATTAACTTGACTTTAAGCGAGTTACACGTGTCTACGTCATCAAGCTATTTTTATTTCGACGTTTTATTTGTATTTTTATTAATGTTGTACTAATTTATTTGTTCTTTCGTTATTAAAAAAAAAATTATGTCAATTTGTATAGTTTGGCGATTTATATAATTTGGCGAAATTGGTCGACGGGATAATCAAGTAGTACCGCAGCGGATTTGGTTTTAAAATTCCCCAATCAAGGAGAAATGAATAGAAATCCGTTTATAGAGAGATCGACACTGTTTTTTAAATTATAATTCAATCTTCCGAAATCTTTTTAAAGCCGATCAAATTAGCGTACTTTTAGAGTCTGCGGTGTCTGAACGGGGGTTGACGAGCGTAGCTCGTAGGGGGCAGAGCCCTCTAGTATTTAAAAAAAACTATTAAACAATTAAATATTTAATATGTGTTAAAGGCAGTAAATGCGGGTGGAATTACGTCCTATTTCAAATAGGCAAATAATATTGCCAAGCAGTTTAAATTAAAATATATATTTACACGTACACGTGAGACTTATTTCATATTTCGAGATAATCTTTTTAACTACTGTTGCCAAAAACAGCGCAAATAGTAATATAATATTTAATTTCTAACAATTGAAATATTTCCAGGTGAATATTACAAAAAGAAAAGTTTGGTTAAAATTACGCCAGGTTTAAAACGTGCGATTTAAAATTATTTTCTTATAGCTGTATTAAAAAATACCTAGAAGCAGACACTGTTGATTTAGTTCATTTTACATTAGCTAATTTTCAGACGTTTAACTAATCTTATTTAATCAAACATGAAAACAGCAATTCAGAGCAGCTTTTTTGGCCTTAAAATCCTCCATTAAAAGAGATATAAATGGAAACCTGTTTACAGGGATATCGCCACAGGTTTTTTTAAAATCATAATTCAATCTTCCGTATTATTTTTTAAGCCGATCAAATTAACGGATTTTTAGAGTCTGAACGGGGGTTGGCGAGCGCAGCTCGTAGGCGGCAGAGCCCCCTAGTTGTAAAAATATTAATAGCGATAATGAAATTGTATTAACATAATCTTTGGAAATATCCCTTAAAGTGGTTCTCAAATTCACTGCTCAACAGCGCGAAAGTTTGACACATTTTCTCACTAACATTTAACTCTTAAAAGCATAAAATTGACAAGCCTGACTATTGAAGGGATTTGGAATAGAATAATGTTTTCCATATTTGATAAAGAAATGACATGTCGACATATAAGAAATTCTTGTCCCGACTTCAAGTTTTTCTCCTTTCCCGTGATGCCACATCCGGGAATGCGATTCAAAACGCTATCTTTAACAGTATTTTCTCAAAGACATATTAAACCCTTTATCAAAAAAATCCCTCCCGACTCGGGCCTACAGGCAGAGGTAGATTTCGAAGTTAAGTACTAAATTAACCAACAAAATTTAAATCAAGATTAGAGATAAACCCAGTTCCTCCACTAAGAATGAGCTCTAGGGAGCTAAACATTTTGTGAAAATTCTAATATACACGAATACACACACGCATGCATATGGAATCTCTCTATTCTAAAAAAAAGTAACTACCGCTGTCACCGCCGCCGCCGCCGCCGCCACCGCCGGTTTTGATTTTTTTGTGACCGGAGGCCTTTCTTCGTTAATATTAACAAAAATAATGCATACAAAAATATGAAAATCGGTGGTTTTATACAGAAATGTTTGATAAACACGCTGATGCAGACAGTTTTCAAATCGAAGAATTATTTTAAGAGTTATTTAATGCTAAATTTGGACAAAATCGTTCCACTAAAAAAGTTTTATAGCAGCAAAAACTATACATGGCAGTGTAATCATTTTTAGATCATTTTATGCGTTAGAATTTGCCGGAGTGCAGATTGCATTAATTTTTTTTATTTTGACTCATTTTTTCAGGTTTTATTTCTATTTTAAATTCAAATTTTCAGCATTTCTAGAGATATTTTTTACAGATTTCAGAAAATTGTACTAATTTAAACTGCTGCCAACTGTATAAAAAGCGCAAGCAATAATGTTTGCTTCAAATTAAAAATTTATTTACACGTGACTATTATAAACAGGAAAAAAACTTTCAAATTAGAATTAAATAATTACGTATAAAAATCGGGAACTTATTAAAAATTACGTCATAAAAAGTATACACGTGAATTTTAAAAGAGAAAGGATATTGTAAAATAATAAATTCATTAACATGCGTTAGAAGTCTTAGGAGAAATTACGTCATATTTATGTCACATTATAGTTATTACATAAAATGAACACAAAATAATATTGCAAAAAAGTTTAAATTTAGAAATTGCGCTAGACATTTATTTGATATTTTGAGAATTAATTTAAAATGTCTCATTTAAAAGAACTTTCTTTTCGCTTTGTTAAAAAATACCAGGAGACAAAGACTCTCTTTACTTAATTCCTTTTATATTAGCTTATTTTGAAATGTTGTTACACGTGTATACGTCATCAAGTTATTTTTATTTTGACGTTTTATTTGTGTTTTTATTAATGTTGTACGAATTTATTTGTTCTTTCGTTATTTAAAATAAAAATTATATCAATTTGTATAATTTGGCGAGTGGTTTGGCGATTTATATAATTTGGCGAAATTGGTCGACAGGATAATCAAGTAGTACCGCAGCGGATTTGGCGTTAAAATTCCCCAATCAAAGAGAAATGAATAGAAATTCGTTTATAGGGAGATCGCCACTGTTTTTTAAATTATAATTCAATCTTTCGAAATCTTTTTAAAGCCGATCAAATTAGCGTGCATTTAGAGTCTGCGGTGTCTGGACGGGGGTTGGCGAGCGTAGCTCGTAGGGGGCCGAGCCCCCTAGTAGGTTTAAAAAATAGCTAAA
The DNA here is from genome assembly GCA_963932465.1 of Maratus speciosus. Taxonomy (NCBI): domain Eukaryota; kingdom Metazoa; phylum Arthropoda; class Arachnida; order Araneae; family Salticidae; genus Maratus; species Maratus speciosus. The sequence goes on from OZ010800.1 coordinate 407,371,428, forward strand.
GCAAATTCAGAGAACCTGAAAGTGATAAATAAGTTAATATTTCCATAGTTGGGTTTTTATCATGTTTTAATATGTTTCTTCAAACTCACATGACGTTACATATTCACCTGCTGAGGTCCATTTTATTTCCAATATGACGCAATATTTTGTTGTTTTTTAATTCATCAAACTATTTATTTCATTTTGAGTTTTCATGCGGAAATCTTGCTCTAGGAAACTTATGACGTAATATTCAATTTGTTTTCAATTCGTCAAACTGTTTATTTTATTTAATTTTTCACGTGAAATTCTCGCAAAAGAAAAGCAATTGTTGTGGTGAGAATTTTATTGCTTTTTTTTTTAATTGTTGGCAACCGCAATAACGAAAAATATTTATTTTTTTTCTGTCATTGTTGTGTAAGAGCTGATTTTATCGGAATCGTGTTAAGACGGTATTCAAAATTTTGAACCCTCCCCATTTCCATTCCCTTGGTCCGATTTTACCCATTTTCAATCCCCGTCGGGATATTAGCCATCTCAAAGTTGTTGGCGAGTTTGAAGACGATTCGTGCATAATTGCGACTTTTATCGTGCGGACAAAATTTAGTACATACATACATATATATATATCATCATCAACCGTTTTCAATCCACTGCTGGATGTAGGTCTCCCCCAGATTTTTCCAATGTTTCCTGTCTAGTGCTTTAGTCATCCAATTTACACCGGCTACTTTTCTGATTTCATCACTCCATCTTACTTGAGGTCGTCTTCTTGGCCGTTTTACATCTCTGGGATACCACTGTAGGGTGTTTGTGCTCCATCTATTGTCTTATCTTCTTGCAATGTGCCCAGCCCATTTCCATTTTAGCCGTTTAATTCTTTCAATGATGTCAAAAACTTTCGTCTGACTTCTTATCCAGGTTATTCTTTTTCTGTCTCTTCTAGTTATACCTAGCATACATCTTTCCATACTTCTCTGTGTTGTTTGTAATCTTTGTACCATCCGTTTTGTTAGCGTCCATGTTTCTGCTCCATAATTTAGGACAGGCAAAACACATTGGTTAAATACCTTTCTTTTCAAACAAAGGGGCATGCTACTCTTCAGAATAATATTGTTCTTCCCAAAAGCACTCCATCCATTTCTTATTCTTCTATTGATTTCATTCATGATACTATTATCCGATGATATTTCTTGCCCAAAGTACACATAACTTTGCACTTCTTTAATTTCAGTGTTGTTGTAGACGATTTTCTTTTTTGATGCAAATGAATTGAACATCACCTTAGTCTTTTCCAAGTTTATTTTTAATCCCACATTAATGCTAGCTTCTGTCAAATCTTTTAGCATATTTTCCAATTCTTCAGGACTGTTACTGAAAATTAAAATGTCGTCAGCGAATCGGAGATGACTTAAATATTCCCCATTTATTCTAATCCCTTTGTTTTCCCAATCCAGCTTCTTGAAAATATTTTCTAAGACAGCAGTAAAAAGCTTAGGCGAAATGGTGTCTCCTTGTCTTACCCCTCTTCCAAGCTTGATCTTTGCTTTTCCTTTGTCTAAGCGGATGGTTGCTGTTTCTTTCTTGTAAATCTTCTTTATAATATTGATGTAAGGTTTGTCTATACCACTGTCCTCCAGAGATTCTACTACTGCTGATGTGTAGACCGAATCAAATGCTTTTTCATAATCAATAAAGGCAAGGCAAAGAGGTAAATTATATTCCTTATGTTTTTCTATGAGTTCCCTTACCGTTTGGATATGATCCATTGTGCTGAATCCACTTCGGAATCCTGCTTGTTCTCTAGGTTGAGCTGAGTCCAGAGCTGATTCAAGTCTTGTCGTTAAAACTTTGGTGAAAATTTTATAAATCACTGACAGTAAGCTGATTGGACGGTAGTTTTTAATGTTTTCCTTCTCTCCTTTCTTGTAAAGTAGCACCATCACAGCATTATTCCAATCTTCTGGTACATCTGACTTCTGGAGACATTTGGAAAACAGTAAGGATAGCATTTTTGCAAATTCTTCTCCTGCTGCTTTGATAAGGTCGATTGTAATTCCATCTTCTCCGGGGCATTTACCTTTTTTCATAAATTTAATGGCTTGTAAAACTTCGTCTGTCATCACTGGGATTATGGCATCGGTTTCTGTTAAGTTTTCTCGTGGATCACATAAGTTGATTTCCCTCTGATCTTCACATTTATATAAATCGTTATAGAATTTTTCGACAATGTGTACTATTTCTTTATTGATTTTGGTGATTGTTCCATCTGCCCTCTTTAGTGCAAAAATACCTTTTCTTCCAACACAAAGTTTTCGCCTAGCTGATTTTAAACTTTTGTTATCTTCTAGAATTTTCTTGACAAGATCAGAGTTAAATTTTCTGATATCTTCTGTAACTAATTTTCTTACCGTTTTACATAATTCAGCATATTCAACTCTTGATTTAGGATCGTTTTTCTTCATTTTAAATTCTCTGCGTTTCTTCATCAATCTTCTTGTTTCTTCTGTTATTTTCTTTGTCTGCTTTACTTGTGCATCGCCGGCTATCTTCTTTGCAATATCTTGTAGAGTATTGGATAGTTTCTTGTTCACTACTGTAACATCTTGCTCTTCTTCTAAAGTTGATTGAAGTACTTGGAAACGGTTTTTAAGTTCCAAATGGAATTCTTTATGTTTCTGGAGATTTATTATATCGATTGATTTCTTTGAGTGTTGCAAAAGCTTCATTCTTTCCACTTTAGTATTTAACAGCAGTTTGGACCTAACCAACCTGTGATCATTTACTTCCTGTATTGAAGTTATTGAGAACGCTGCAATCCTGAATAAGATGTTTTTTGTTTGTTAAGATGTAGTCGATTGCACTTGTTGAGCCATTTGCACAACGACATGTTCATTTTCTTTGTGGCTTTTTCTTGAAAAATGAATTCATGATATATAACTGTTCACATTCTGCAAACTCAATCAATCTGTTTCCTCTTTCATTTCGCACCCCATATCCATGATTTCCTACTGATAACTCACCTTTCTCTTTTTCCCCAATTCTAGCATTCCAGTCTCCCATTATTAATTTTATGTAGCATTTTCCCTTTTGATGCATTGAAGTTACTTCTTCATAGAAATCCTCAACTTCTTCATCAGTATAGCTTACTGTTGGTGCATAAACTTGGGTAATTTGCAGCTTGTATCTTCTGGACACGTGTATTACTAACCTTGCAACTCTATCTGATGCACTATCATATTCTACGATGTGATTCTTCCACCTTTTATGAATCTGAAATCCTACACCGCTTGTTCTTCCATCTTCTGTGCCTCTGTAGTATAATACATGTCCGCTGGCAAGATCTATCTTCTCTTCTCCTTTTCTTCTTACTTCACATAATCCTAGGATGTCCCAGTTGATTCTTTCTAATTCTTCTTCAAGTTCCTGTAAACGATTTTTCGAAGATAGGGATCGTCCATTATACGTAGCCAAGGTCATCAACTTATGGCAGCCTAGCCGAGCCCGGTTATTCTTAGCATCCTCTGTCTTCATGTCTTTCTGATCGCTGCCGTAACCAGGAACATTCAGACCGCCGGGAATTAAGGGCCGTGATTTATTTTGTGAATTCATGGTAAAATAAGGGGGGTAGGTGGACAAATTCCTCCTCGCTGGCCAAGCGGGTTGGAGGAAGCCCATCCGCGTTCGTTCCCCATGCACCAGGCAAGGGTACTAACAGGCTGCACCGGTTGAAGGTGCGGATTGGACATTAAGTCTCCGCTCCCAGTCGATTCCTTTAAGTCCTCCTCGAAGGCAATTAAAGGGTCTTCTCCTGGTTAATAAGCAGAGGCTATTAAACAGCCCATATATATATATATATATATATATATATATATATATATAAACTTTTTAGGTGGGGGTGGTTTTGGGTTCCTGGGGTCCTATAATGAAAAGTTATGAAGGAATTTTTCAAAAGTCGCATCATGGTAACGACTGCAATAGGAAGTATTTCTTACGAAATCTACCTAAAATGCATAACGCCATTCGATTACATATTTTCTGAATAAGAACTCCTGCCAATTTCATGCGTTTCTGAAAACAAATTAATTCAGAAGTGTGTCAGAAAGTAGATCCTTTGGATTTGAGAAAAGCCTTAATAAATGACAGAGAAGTATTTTCACAACTCAACTTTTTATTATACAGCTTCAAAAGTTATGATGTTTTAAAACCTCCTTTTTAGAGTTTCGTTCATCTGACGAAACCCTATTCGTTTCGCTCCTCTGTCTGTCCGTCCGTCTGTCTGTCACAGAGACCGTTCTCAGAAACTATACATGTTGGAGATTTGAAATTTTGCATACTTATAGATGAACACCACACATCATACGACAAATCATAAAATTTTGAAAAAGTCGTACATTTAACCCTTTGGGCTCCCACATGTGTATTTTAAAAAATTCTTTCTAAGTGAGTCCCTAATTAGGTTGCAAGCGTGAAATTTTGCGTACTTATAGATGGACACCTCAGATCAAACGACAAATCATAAATTTTTCGAAAAGTCGTACATTTAACCCTTTGGGCTCCCACATGTATATTTTAAACAGTTATTTCTATGTGAGCCTCTAATTAGGTTGGAGGCGTGAAATTTTGCATGCTTATAGCTGAATACCTCACATCAAATGACAAATCATAAAATTTTCAAAAAGTCGTACATTTAACCCTTTGCGCTCCCACATGTGTATTTTAAACAATTCTTTCTAAGTGAGTCCCTAATTAGGTTGCAGGCGTGAAATTTTACGTACTTATAGATGGACACCTCAGATCAAACGACAAATCATAAAATTTTGAAAAAGTCGTACATTTAACCCTTTAAGCTCCCACATGTGTATTTTAAACAATTCTTTCTATGTGAGCCTCTAATTAGGTTGGAGGCGTGAAATTTTGCATGCTTATAGCTGAATACCTCACATCAAACGACAAACTATAAAATTTTGAAAAAGTCGTACATTTAACCCTTTGGGCTCCCACATGTGTATTTTAAACAATTCTTTCAAAGTGAGCCCGCTAATTAGGTTGGAGGAGTGAAATTTTGCATACTTATAGCTGAATACATCTTATCAAACGACAAATCATAAAATTTTGAAAAAGTACATTTAACCCTTTGGGCTCCCACATGTGTATTTGAAACAATTCTTTCTAAGTGAACCCTAATTGGGTTGGAGGCGTGAAATTTTACATACTTATAGCTGAACACTTCACATCAAATGACAAACCATAAAATTTTGAAAAAGTCATACATTTAACCCTTTGGGCTCCCACATGTGTATTTTAAACAATTCTTTCTAAGTGAGGCCCTAATTAGGTTGGAGGCGTGAAATTTTACATACTTATAGCTCAGCACCTCACATCAAACGTCAAATCATAAAATTTTGAAAAAGTCGTACATTTAACCTTTTGGGCTCCTACATGTGTATTTTAAACAATTCTTTCTAAGTGACACCCTATTTAGGTTGGAGGCGTGAAATTTTGCATACTTATAGCTGAACACCATCATGCGACAAATCATAAAAATTTGAAAAAGTCATGCATTTAACCCTTTGGGCTCCCACATGCGTATTTTAAGCAATTCTTTCTAACTGAGCCCTTAATTAAGTTGGAGACATGAATTTTTGCATACGTATAGCTGAATACCTCAGACCACACGACAAATCATAAATTTTTCAAAAAGTCTTATATTATTTACTCCTCCGTGCTCTAACTTGTATATTTTAAGCAATTTTTCTAACCTCCACCCTTTTCACCTGGGGAGCACTTTTCTAACTTTTGCCGACAGCCCTTTGACCATTCCTTCATATTATGCACCATAGCCTTACATATTTTAGTTCCACTTTTTACCACCAGGGGCGCCTACTTATCTCGGGTGCTATGGGTCCAATCCCCTCAACTAATATATCTATGGATGGTATGTAAAACGGAGTTTCGTTCGGATAAAGGTTTGTTTAGAATAGAGTGCGCCCCTTGTTGCGAAATTTGGAACTAACAGATTTTTCAAAAGGATAAAGTGTTTTGAAAGGAATATTAAACGAAACCCTCTGTGCGATCTGTGATCACACTTACCCACATGTTTTATTTTATTCTAAACTGCATCAAACTTTTAATGAATCCTTATTTGAATGTTGAAATGTAGGACCTTGTGAAAATGATTCCCTACTTTTCCCACTACAGGGATTAGTTCCCCGTTGTTCTGCAATCCAGGATAAAGATTTTATTCTCAAATAATCCCTTCGTCCTTGGCTGAAGGATTATTCTCATCACGCAAAAGAATTTACCCGGTGAACATGGATCAGGTAGCGCCATCTGTTGACTCTTAAGAAAGATTAAAAAGCAGTAAACCAACGTTTAAAATGCACAAATAATGGATGAAAAGCAGCAAACAGCTGTTTCGAATCTACAGCGAGATTCTTCTTCAGTGCAAGATAGGGAAAAAGGAACAGCGTGCTAGAAAAAGCAAGGCTGAGCAAAATGATAGACAGAGACGCGCTGCCTTATATACCCTATGCGGGTATCGAAAGCGCCAGAAACAACCAATGAGAGAGAAGCAGTGGAAAAGACTGGGTGGACAAGTAGCGACATCTACCGGAGAAGGAGAGAAAAAGAAACCAAAAAAGAGGAAATTAAATTAATGCTTTCCAAATACTTGGAAAATCTGGAGTACTAGATAAGTCATTGACTAAAGAGTGAGAATTTTTAATGATGTGGTAAGCTTCCCAAAAATCAAGATCAAGGTTAGAAGAACATTTTTGGATAATGGTGGCTGAGGAAAAATCGAACCTATGTTGAGAAGTCCAAGAATGTTGAGCAATAGAAGAACGTTTGAGCTCCTGATTTTTAACATAACCTTCATGCTCTTTTAAACGAAATCTAAGAGCACGTTTAGTCTGGCCAATATAAGAAAGGCCACACTGGCGAGAGATTTGGTAAATACCCCAGTTGTCAAGGCGATCAATGTGGTGTTTGAGATTTGAAAAAGTGATTTTATTAACAGGAGAAAAAATAACATTAAAATCAAACCTTCTTAGGATTTTAGCAACTTGCTAACTAATTTTAGGAAAAAATGGCAACACAACTGAAGTATTAGAGTTGGAATTAGAATGCTTTTCAGAATGGACGGATTTCGTCAATTTCTTATAAATAGAATCAATAATATTAGAGGAATAACCACGATCCACAGCAATAGCTTTGATGTAATTAAGTTCAGCACTAAGTAACTGAAGAGTGGAACAAATATTGGTAGCCCGAAAAACAAAAGTATTGAAAGCAGCGAATTTCTGGTTAGGGGGGTGAGAAGAATGCCTGTGAGGTGGGAGACTGACAGCAAAAGGTTTACGAAAGACGGTAGTCTGAAAGCCATTTTCACTACGAATAACAAGGACATCGAGGAAAGAAAGACAGTTATTGGTCTCAATTTCAGAGGTAAATTGAATGCAGGGATCAATGGAATTCATAATAGAGAGAATATGATTAATATCCGAATTTATTTCAACCAGGACATAAACATCATCAACATAACGAACATAGAACGGAAATTTTAAAATTTCAAAAGGTTTGACCTCAAAATAGTGCATATAAATATCGCATAAAATTGGACTAAGAGGATTACCCATAGCCAAACCATCAATCATGCGGAAGAAATTACCATTGAAAACAAAAGTATTTTGCGACAAGCAAGCGCGAGTGAGAAGGATAAGTTCCTCGATTTCAAAATAGGAGAAACGGAATTCACAAAGCCTGTTCTTGAGGCAATCTAAAGCCCCCTCAACCGGAACGTTTGTAAATAATGATTTAACATCAAAAGAAACCATCATGTGACCCTGCGGCTTAAAATTATGAAGTTTTTTAACAAAATCAAAAGAATTCTTAACAGTGAAACAGTTACTGCTCAAAAGTGGGGAAAAAACAGAAACTAAATATTTGGCAAGCTTATAAGAAGCTGTACCGATACTAGAGACAATAGGTCTAAAAGGAATGTCAGGTTTATGGACCTTAGGTAAAGCATAAAACCTGGCACAATGCGCAATAGATGGATTAAGAGACTTCTTAAAGTTAGCAGGAATAATGGAAGAAGACTTGATGGCAGACTTAATAGAGTTAATTTCACTAGTGGAAGGGTTTTTGCGGATGTCCACATAAGGACCAACTTTAATTAATTTAAGAGATTTTTCCAAATACGAAGATTTGTCGAGAAGAACAATCTGACCACCTTTGTCAGCCTTGGTAATGATTAAGTTTGGATCAAAACGCAATTTTTTCAGACATTGTTTAACTGGATTTTTAAGATTGGGCTTATAAACATTAGAATTGAAATCAACAGTATTGGCAATGAGATGCCTGATGGACTCTTTTTGAGAAGAAGATAGAGCGCTATGCTTAAAGGCCCTTTCAATAGGAGCAATTAGATTAGGTAAAGAAGGAAAAGCAGAGACAGAGAAATTGTTATTCAATTTGAGAGCATCGAGCTGATTGTCACTTAAAGAAACACTAGAAAGATTGACAACAACATTTTGGTTAACAACAGGCAAATTGCTAGAGTTGTTAACGACAGAACTTTTACAAAGTGCATTAAATTTCTTCTTTAAAACCGAACAATGAACAAAAGAAGCTGTGAGAACTCTACTCCATGACCTTCTGTCTATAGACTCAAAATCAGGTGTAGAATTAGCGAGGCTACACCTGATTTTGAGTCTATAGACAGAAGGTCATGGAGTAGAGTTCTCACAGCTTCTTCTGTTCATTGTTCGGTTTTACAGAAGAAATTTAATGCACTTTGTAAAAGTTCTGTCGTTAACAACTCTAGCAATTTGCCTGTTGTTAACCAAAATGTTGTTGTCAATCTTTCTAGTGTTTTTTTAAGTGACAATCAGCTCGATGCTCTCAAATTGAATAACAATTTCTCTGTCTCTGCTTTTCCTTCTTTACCTAATCTAATTGCTCCTATTGAAAGGGACTTTAAGCATAGCGCTCTATCTTCTTCTCAAAAAGAGTCCATCAGGCATCTCATTGCCAATACTGTTGATTTCAATTCTAATGTTTATAAGCCCAATCTTAAAAATCCAGTTAAACAATGTCTGAAAAATTTGCGTTCTGATGCAAACTTAATCATTACCAAGGCTGACAAAGGTGGTCAGATTGTTCTTCTCGACAAATTTTCGTATTTGGAAAAATCTCTTAAATTAATTAAAGATGGTCCTTATGTGGACATCCGCAAAGACCCTTCCACTAGTGAAATTAACTCTATTAAGTCTGCCATCAAGTCTTCTTCCATTATTCCTGCTAACTTTAAGAAGTCTCTTATTCCATCTATTGCGCATTGTGCCAGGTTTTATGCTTTACCTAAGGTCCATAAACCTGACATTCCTTTTAGACCTATTGTCTCTAGTATCGGTACAGCTTCTTATAAGCTTGCCAAATATTTAGTTTCTGTTTTTTCCCCACTTTTGAGCAGTAACTGTTTCACTGTTAAGAATTCTTTTGATTTTGTTAAAAAACTTCATAATTTTAAGCCGCAGGGTCACATGATGGTTTCTTTTGATGTTAAATCATTATTTACAAACGTTCCGGTTGAGGAGGCTTTATATTGCCTCAAGAACAGGCTTTGTGAATTCCATTTCTCCTATTTTGAAATCGAGGAACTTATCCTTCTCACTCGCGCTTGCTTGTCGCAAAATACTTTTGTTTTCAATGGTAATTTCTTCCGCATGATTGATGGTTTGGCTATGGGTAATCCTCTTAGTCCAATTTTATGCGATATTTATATGCACTATTTTGAGGTCAAACTTTTTGAAATTTTAAAATTTCCGTTCTATGTTCGTTATGTTGATGATGTTTATGTCCTGGTTGAAATAAATTCGGATATTAATCATATTCTCTCTATTATGAATTCCATTGATCCCTGCATTCAATTTACCTCTGAAATTGAGACCAATAACTGTCTTTCTTTCCTCGATGTCCTTGTTATTCGTAGTGAAAATGGCTTTCAGACTACCGTCTTTCGTTAACCTTTTGCTGTCAGTCTCCCACCTCACAGGCATTCTTCTCACCCCCCTAACCAGAAATTCGCTGCTTTCAATACTTTTGTTTTTCGGGCTACCAATATTTGTTCCACTCCTCAGTTACTTAGTGCTGAACTTAATTACATCAAAGCTATTGCTGTTGATCGTGGTTATTCCTCTAATATTATTGATTCTATTTATAAGAAATTGACGAAATCCGTCCATTCTGAAAAGCATTCTAATTCCAACTCTAATACTTCAGTTGTGTTGCCATTTTTTCCTAAAATTAGTCAGCAAGTTGCTAAAATCCTAAGAAGGTTTGATTTTAATGTTATTTTTTCTCCTGTTAATAAAATCACTTTTTCAAATCTCAAACACCCCATTGATCGCCTTGACAACTGGGGTATTTACCAAATCTCTTGCCAGTGTGGGCTTTCTTATATTGGCCAGACTAAACGTGCTCTTAGATTTCGTTTAAAAGAGCATGAAGGTTATGTTAAAAATCAGGAGCTCAAGCGTTCTTCTATTGCTCAACATTCTTGGACTTCTCAACATAGGTTCGATTTTTCCTCAGCCACAATTATCCAAAAATGTTCTTCTAACCTTGATCTTGATTTTTGGGAAGCTTACCACATCATTAAAAATTCTCACTCTTTAGTCAATGACTTATCTAGTACTCCACATTTTCCAAGTATTTGGAAAGCATTAATTTAATTTCCTCTTTTTTGGTTTCTTTTTCTCTCCTTCTCCGGTAGATGTCGCTACTTGTCCACCCAGTCGTTTCCAATGCTTCTCTCTCATTGGTTGTTTCTGGCGTTTTCGATACCCGCATAGGGTATATAAGGCAGCGCGTCTCTGTCTATCATTTTGCTCAGCCTTGCTTTTTCTAGCACGCTGTTCCTTTTTCCCTATCTTGCACTGAAGAAGAATCTCGCTGTAGATTCGAAACAGCTGTTTGCTGCTTTTCATCCATTATTTGTGCATTTTAAACGTTGGTTTACTGCTTTTTAATATTCCTGCACAAAGGCTATAATTGCTATTTTAATCTTAAGAAAGATATTTTTAAATTTGTTTTTAGAGTTTATTAGAAATCCAGATTTGTTAATTTTTATACATCGAACTAAACTGCCTAAATAGTTAATAATCGCTTCAGATGTGTGATATTATAATGCAAATGCACATTTTTTAATTAAAAAAAACACATATAAACAAGGTACTTATTTTTAAATTCAAGTTGAGTATAGAAGCATTGAGCATATTTAATTTCATTTTTTTTAATTACTATCAAAATAAATTGTACGTTGCTTACATGTGCTATTTTATTTTAAAATGTTTATTTGCTTCATAAAGTCACTCTTCTGCACGCAGATAGTTACGTATGCAATATAAACAAGTGCTTGGATATCTAAATTTCTGGACTTCTAATAAAGTAATTTTTACATGTAAGATGTCATTTCATCTTAAATCGAGCATGTTCTATGATTATTAAAATGAACATTTATTATAATTATAATAGTATTGTAAAATCACAAAATAGCTTATATAAATTTTAATTTTTTATTATTGAAATTTATTTAAAACGAAGTTTTATTTGATTTAGCTTAGTTATAATTGTAATTTAATTTGTATCACTTAATAACAATTAAAAAATTATTAAAATTTTATTTAATGATCTAATTGGCAATAAAAAATTACAAAAGAATTCATAATAATGGTAAAATATTTTGCTACTAACTTAAAAAAAGATCAAAAGAAACAAGTGAAATTAAACATAAAAGCATCACTTCGGATTGAAACCCTGACGTCAGGTATACGGAAAGAGCGCCTTTAACCGCACAGTTACTGTTTTGATAGAGAGCTTTTCCCAAAAGTGAAGAAAAAGAAATCATGCGCAGGAATACATTAGTAACTTGTTACGCATTTTCGGTAAAAATTCCCATAGAATGGCGGAAAAATATGTTTTCATGGGAAAAAGATTTTTCATGCGGATTATATAACCAGCAACAGTTTTTCTGGAGTTAACTGAAGTTTTATTCGCTTATTCTAAAACAGATTCATATTATATATTAATTTTAATAAAATCGCGCAGGTCATTTTTGAGAAAAAAAAATGCGAATTATATGAAAAACCAGAGTTTTCTCGGAAACAAGTTATATCTAATTCCCTTCATATAAAAGAGATTCATATTATATATCAATTTAAAGAAAATCACCCAGGTCGTTTTCCAGAACAAGAAAAGACACACTTGCACCATCGGAATTACTTTAAAAATGGTTATCGAGACCTCAAAATATATTGCGCGAAGAAATGTAAAATTTTCAGAATAGGATTAGAGTACACATATAAGACTGTTTTTAACATATCAGAACAATATTAATTCTATTTGCTGAGTTGTGAAGTGGCGGCTTTTCGCGTTTCCTTGGATCTCGAATTAGGTGTATATATGAGTTCCACCATTCTTACGATTTTAGGCTTAAGGCTGCGTCACTCTGGAATACTATCGTCATCCATGATATATATATATAAACATTTTATTTCTACAAATATTACTATAGTTTTTTATGTACGTTTTACTTCCGTTTGTATATAATAATAAATAAATTGTAAAGATAAATGGCCTCTTTATTTTAAATAAATTGGGAAAAATTGGAAAAGTTGCTTGTGTTTATGAACAAGTGAATAGGTTGCCAGAAAATATGTTTCAAAATTACCTTCTGTCGCCAAAGCCATTTTCTTTATATCGCCAAGGCTCCAACACTAGAAAGGTACGGAAATTTTTTCCTTATTTAATCAATTTCAGCAATTAAGCTAAGCAAGAAAAGTGGTAAGAAAAAGCGTAAACGTTGGCAATTATGCTTTAAGGCTGTTCTCAACTGCTCTGTTCAACAAGCACAAAATGTTTTGACACATTTACAAATTTATTTTTTAACGGAAAGATATAACATTGGAAGGCCTGACCATGGAAGCAATTTGGAATCGAACTGAGTTTTCCATTTTTTGATCAATCAATTACTTACTGAGTTCTAAGCGATTTTGATCGCGTGACACGGCATTTTTCACCCCTTACTGACTGGATTTTCTTCTTTCGCTCGGAAGTTCACTTCAAAATGCCAACTTTGACAGTATTTTCGGAAAGATCTCATTGCGTTTACAAGAAAACGTAAAAAAAAAAAGCTCGATTACATAGTTTCTGAACAACACTTTCTAGTTTCATGCGTTTCCGAACAAAAATGAATTAAAACTTATGTCAAAAAGTTGACCTTTTGGATTTGAGAACAGTCTTAAGGTAAAAACAAGTTTCTGGAAAATATACTTGCCTAATATGCTTCAACAGATCAAATTTTTCGGCATACATCATAAAATAATTATACATATGACTGTTGTGCATATAATTCGGGAGTTCCTTAGGAGGAGGAAAGTCACTGAAGGCACTCATTTCCTTACTGGTGTTAATGACGGTCGTTTTCATAACTGATGCAACTCCTTCGATGTCTTCGTCATGATATCGCCATAATCCACCAGGTTCGCCATTTCTTTCGAAACACACAGGGATGAATCCAGCCTCTTTGCAAGACTTAATGGCTGTTAAGCCACTAGGACCAGCTCCAATAATAGCCACACTTTTTGGAGCCATTTGTACACAGTTTTACCTGAAAATAAATATAAATACGTATAGTATTTTTATAAAACTTAAACCGGTAAACACTTATGGCGAATTCTGCAACTCAAACTGGATATGCTCTATCCCACTATTCCCTCAAACAGCCTTTTTTAACATATTTTTTTTAACATCACCTTTTTTAATCACTATACATAACCCGACCGGCGATGCCTGATCCCCGTCATAATAACCTTAAATAAAACTCAAATTTATAAGAATTTATATCTTTAACCCCATTTTGCATCAATTTATATTTTAAAAGGAAAAACTCTCGAAAAATATATTGCTATTAAGTGGGAAAAGCACTCATAAATAGACATTTTCTTGCTTTTTCACGTTAGTGTTGATTAAAAAAATACTTCTTGTTGCCCGAACCCTTTGAAATTTTTATCGGTTATAAATATAACAGTTTTACAGCCCGTGCAAAAAAATTCGTTAAAAAATATTGATATCTAGTTGTAAAAGAAATATGTTTTCTCTCGATCTTTTTAACACTTTCCAACAAATTTGAAAAGTGTGTATGCATTCGGTTTGTCTGTCCGTCAGGTCGCCTGCCCATGCTCTTACTCCCGTAAATATACTCGGATTTTCATGCAATTGATAAAGGTTATTTAGGGTCACCAAAGCATGTTTGTTATTGCATAGGAAGTATGTAGGATTAATAGTTCATTTACAGGGGCACTCAAACGTATTCTATTACATTATGGTATATGGAGAAAAATCGTTGGCAGAGTATTTTAATGACATTACACTATTTCAAATGTGTTGAAACTGATATAAATCACTGAATTTTACTATGATGACGTTAGAACAGGGCATTCATAGCATTTTTTAATTCATTTACAGGGACACACAAAAGAAGCCGGTTTCAGTACTGTCTTTGCGTAATAATTGCAGGAGTATACGGTTTAAAATTCGGTATGCGCTTTTAAATTTAATTAATTTTTTGCATGTCACTCGTTATATATAAATTCTATACCTCATATACAGGGCTGCACAAATGCATTCACGTACCATTCTCCTTATTAGAGGAAATTGCTGAAGGGGAATTTCCAACTGAAGTATATGTATTTCTTATGTGAACTAAATTGTGGAATGCATATAGTTAATAGATACAAAGCTATACATCATATAGAGGGCTGCTGAAAAAAATCGGATAATTTCCCGATAGTATATCGGAACAGCTGAAATTGAGTTTTGAAATGTGTTATGCGTTTCCATAAGGTTGAATTAGACGTAATATTTTAACTTATTACATGGAGCTGTTTTGTTACATTATTCAGAATGTTTTTCATAATCTATGCTTGACGCATGATTTTTTCTTTCTTGTTGGTTTTTGTTTTTGAGTCAGTTTTTTAACATAACCAAAAAAAGGTAGTTTTGACGGTTTGAACACCCTTAAATTTTAACTGGTTATAAATATAGGTGTATCCTAGCTCTCTTTAAAATTTTCCGAAAATAAATGCATATTTGGTAGTGAAACATAAGTTAAATTTGCGTCGAAACAGTCCTTCGTTTTAGAGTTTTCATCGAAAATTTTTCGGCCTTTGTTTTAAGTATTTTTATTCTTCCAAAAATATCAAATGCACCGTCGAAGAGAACAAGGTATCAGCTTTAAATGGGTATCTTTTTTGAATCGGTACCTCTAAAATTAAGCTCTAGGCTGGTATCGACGTAAGGGAGAAAAAGTCAACTACGAAAACGACTTTTTTAAATTTTTTATTCAAATGGTTAACAACAACATTTTTTCGAACTGAGTGCTGCGTTTGAGATATAAAAGTATGAAATTTAACACTTAAATGCGCGATTTTTTATTTTGTTTCGAAAAAATTATATAGGATTCTCTGGAACGTTTTTTATACAGGAAAAATAATGAAAAAAAAATCAGAGATACATTTTTCATATAATATGTCAATCTTTTCTTCTGTTGCACATCTGCAATACAAGTAAAAACTACTGTCGTATGGCTATTTTACGCTAAAATATTGCAAATTAGTAAATATTTTAAGAAGTGTGTCTCCAAATACCTCATTTTATATAATTATTTATTTTGTAAAACTTAACCTTCAACCCTTTAACCCCCATGATAGAATACGTTCTAGAAATTACGTAGTTCAGAGAATCTGATTTTACACCAGAAAGTTTCAATGGTTAATTTCGCTTTATACGGAATGTCTATTATTAATTAAAGCAAACATTGCTATTTTAATTTTTTTGTGTGAATTAGGTATATACGGATACAAAAATCTATTAAGGGGGTCCGAGACACATTTTAAAATAATTTTTATTAATTGAGTTAAAATTCTGAATTTTTTGTGATAGTTAACCTTATCATTTGTAAACAAAGTCACATGATAAAACTTCTCATAATTTTTTTTTATTAAATTTAAATGTTTTTTAAAATAGAATTTCAATTTTTTTTCATTTTAATAAACAGAAATATATAAGTTTCCATTTTGATTCAGCATTTTAAAAAATATTAATTTATAAAAAAATTTAAAATATTTAACGAAAAAATTTTTTAAAAAAGTGGTGCAACTTTAAAAAAAAAAATCATATTTTCAAAAGTAAATATTTTTTTTTTTTCAAATATTGAAAAACAATTAAAGTAAAACAATTGAAAAAGATATGCTCCAAGTTTGAACCCTGTATCTTTAACGGTTCTCGAGTTATAAGAATTTAAATACGATGAATGGTGAAAAAACCTATCATGAAGAAAAAAGCATTTTTACAAGAGGTCGTTTTCATGACAGCCATTGCTTGAAAGCTAGATTTTGAAAACAAACCAAAACGAAAAAATTAATCTTTTTTTGTTCTAATTCAGATAGAAACATAATTTAAATGTCATTTTAAGCAGGAAGAAACAAAAAAAAAAAAATATGAAATAAAATGTTTTTGCAAAATTTGAAGATTTTTGTGTCCCGGACCCCCTTAAATTCAAAACACTGTTGTTTGCAAATATGCAAAGCTGCGCACTAAAGGGTTAAGAATATGTCTTCCTTTTTTCGGCATCCCGGATAGTTCGGTCGTAGGGCATTAAAGTAGCCCACCAAATAAGAACAGCATTTGGTTCTTCCCTTCTATGAATTTAAAAATTAGGAAATGAACATGCGTGCGCGCGGCCCTCCACCAAATTCAAAATAAACAATTAAATTTAAAAAATCAAAAAACTCGACTGCATAAAAAGCGAACTAATTAATTATTTCTCATCAATGTGAAACTTTTTTTTTTTTTTTTTTCAATTCCTACTATTAGCTCACACTCTCGCTGTTCAAATTTTCAATCGTTAATAAAATATTCATTATTCATCCAATCAAGCTCAAATAAATTTTTTTAAACTTGTAGTGAATGACACTTGATCTTAATCCAGTTTTTTTTCAAATATTAATTCATTAATTAAATTAAATTAATTAATTTTGAATAATCGCGAGAGTCCTCTTCTTGATCAAGGCATTTTAAGCGCCTCTCATGAGGAAAGAAGAATGGAAGAAAAATAAATTCTG
The DNA here is from genome assembly GCA_963932465.1 of Maratus speciosus. Taxonomy (NCBI): domain Eukaryota; kingdom Metazoa; phylum Arthropoda; class Arachnida; order Araneae; family Salticidae; genus Maratus; species Maratus speciosus. The sequence continues at coordinate 407,388,596 of OZ010800.1, forward strand.
TTATGGACCTAAGTAGGAATTGACTTAAAATATTTTTTATATTACTTGTTTATATTACTTACCTATTTTTTTTATTTGCTTGTATTGATGACTTTTAAATTGTGTTTAATTGTTATTTCCTATCTATAAACACTGTTTTGATGAGGTTTATAGATGTCTATGATGGTTAGAGGTGCAGTAAAGCTAGAGGTCCTACATACAGAAACTTTCAGGTTGTATAATATTTTAACGGAGCTTCTGAATGTAAAATAGTCAATGAAACATCGTCTTCATTTTGAAAGACCTATCCAATGATATGCCACACAATATGGTGTGTAAAAAATTTTTTCGTCTCTGCCGCCATTTTGTATTTTACGGCCGCCATTTTTAATTTATAAAAACAAAACCTAGCCTATAACCATCAGGCCGTTAAGATGAATTGATAGAGACCTCATTCGTTAAAATCTATCCAGCCGTTGGGATGTTTCGAGGGTATATAGAAATCCACATACACAGATACGCGTAAAACACATAACCCTTCTTTTCAGTCGGGTAAAAAGAAAAAAAATCACTTTTTTGATGAGTTTTTCATTAATATCTTGGCTAATTATCAAAAAACCAAAAATCTGTACCTCAGCTGCTTCAGGACCTAACTTGTTTATACGAATTTTTAGACCTCTCCGCGAGGTAGATTTTGCTAGCTATCGGCGATACACAAACACACGGACATGCACACAAAGCGAAGTTTTCTTTTATTAGTATCTCTCTATTCTAAAAAAAAGTAACTCCCGCTGTCACCGCCGCCGCCGGTTTTGAATTTTTTGTGACCGGAGGTCTTTCTTCGTTAATATTAAGAAAAATAATGCATACAAAAATATGAAAATTGGCAGTATTATACAGAAATGTTTGATAAACACGCTGATGTAGACAGTTTTCAAATCGAAGAATTATTTTAAGAGATATTTAATGCTAAAGTTGGACAAAATCGTTCCATTAAAAAAGTTTTATAGGAGCAAAAACTATACATCGGAATTTAATACTTTTTAGATCATTTTATACGTTATAATTTCCCGGTGTGCAGAAATAATTAATTTTTTTAATTTGACTCATTTTTCGAGGTTTCATTTCTATTTTAAATTCAAATTTTCAGCATTTCGAGAGATATTTTTTTACTTATTTCAGAAAATTGTACTAATTTAACCTGTTGCCAAACTGTATAAACAACGGAAACAATAATGTTTGCTTCAAATTAAAAATTTATTTACGCGTGACTATTATAAACAGAAAAGAAAAACTTCCAAATTAGAATTAAATAATTACGTATAAAAAGCAGGAACTTGTTGAAAATTACTTCATCTATAATTACGCATGAATTTTAACAGAGAAAGGATATTGTAAAGTAATAAATTCATTAACATGCGTTAGAAGTCTTAAATAGGAGAAATTACATCACATTTACGTCACATTACACTTATTACGTAAAATGAACAAAAAATAATATTGCAAAATAGTAGTTTAAATTTAAAAATAGCGCGAGACATTTACTTGATATTTTGAGATGAACTTTTCAACTATTTTTTTTTTTTTTTTTTTTTTTTTTTTTTGACAGCGCAAATAATATTTCATTTCTAATAAAAGCATTTTCACGTGAATATTAAAAAGGGAAACAAAAGTTTGGTGAAAATTACGTCAAATTAAAAACGATATATTTAAAATGTTTTATTTAAAAGGACTTTCTTTTCGCTTTGTTAAAAAATACCGGGAGACAAAGACTCTGTTTACTTAATTCATTTTATATTAGATGATTTTGAAATGCCATTGTATCTTTTAACAGCAGCTGATTTTTCCGTAAAATTCCCCAATCAAAGAGAAATGAATAGAAACCCGTTTATAGGGCGATCGCCTTTGTTTTTTTAATTATAATTCAATCTTCCAAAAAAATTCAATTAAAGCCGATCAAAGTAGCGTGCTGTTAGAGACTGCAGTGTCTGAACGGGGGGTTGGCGAGCGTAGCTCGTAGGGGGCCGAGCCCCCTAGTCGATAAAAAATTAGTAGACAATGCAACAAAAATTACTAACAAAGAAGGTCTCCATACTGGGCATACTCAGAATATGTTGAAAAAAATGCTAGTCAACTCATGTATGTAATAAAAGATCAGTTAAAATTAGCGGCGGAATTACAGTAGAAAATCTGTAAAAAAAATAAAACACTTTCGAATAATTAGCGTGAAAAGACGAAAGCGGCACGCAATTTGGCGAGCAGCACTTTTCCTCGCCAAAAGCAAACGATTTTAATGAATCTGAAAATTGTTTGTTAATTGATTTTGAGAACATGCGGTATTTAATGAATTTAAACGTAAACCATGAAATAATTTATTATTATTATTACATTTTGTATTATGCTTGTTGCCGATTTGAACGAAATTTTGCCATTGTTTTATTTTCCAATCCACAATTTTTTTAATTTAAACGGCTTTATCGGTTATAAAAATAACTTTTAACGCCAGATAAATAATGCTGCCGTAATACATTTCCATACCGAAGAAGTTGTTTCCATAGCAACTAAGTTGAATCGACAGTGCTCGATGGGGCATATTTTTGAGTTTGGAACAATTTTAATCAATTTAAATCGTAAAATATGATAGTTAAAATTCGTTATAAGTACATATAAATATATATGACAAAACTATAGTTAAAACAAACTAAAAATGACAAAGCTAAAGTTATTTAAACAAATTCAACATAAAAAGTTTTTTCCTTAAAGAGTATTCGACAAGCGTATTTTTTTTTTATTTAATTTCTTCGCCAAACGGTGATAAGTCGCCAAATAAGCGAAATTTTCATTATTTTTTTACGGACGTTCTACCGAGGTTCCGCCAAAATTTTTTTTATAAACATATATACCCGTGGCAGAAGAACATTCTGTATCGTTTTCAGATTTTTCTGAGTATGCCCGTATGGAGACCTTCCTTGTAAGTAGAAAAATTTTAATAGCATTACTCGAGGCTGGTTAGCAGTGTTATCAATTTATCGGATTTTTTAATTCAAGAATTCGAATTTATATAATAAAATTCGTATAGTAATTTTTGCTTTAATAAGACATTCCATGATTAACCCCTTGAAGTGTGAAGGGCTCATTTTTGGAGAACTTAATTTTAATTCCTAAATACCACGTTGGCACCAGAATTTTGGAATGAAATTTTCTTTTTATTAAGTACGTGAAGACAAGTTTTTATTTTCAAATAAATTTGTTTGTAAATTCTTGTGTCGTTCAATCATTTCAGCATTTTACGAATAGAAGTACTTTGCTCTTGAAAGAGTTAAATGAAGCGAAAAGTACTATTCGTAATCCGCTGAACTGGCAACAGTCTGTGTAAGTATACTCTAAGGACAGGTGCTAACTTTTACTGTTTTTCCTTCTGAAATATTTGAACAGATAAAAAATTATAATATTTAAGCCTAAATTGTCGCTGTTAAATAAGATAAGTATTTCGTTTTAAGAATAGTGATAGAAAAAAAACGTAAAGTTTGGCAGTCATGCCGAAATGAAATGCATTTATTTTCGACACTATCGGTCATACACGTACACATTTCTTTGATTCTTTCGAAATACAATTTCATGGAGATAAATTAGGGTTCTTCTAAAATTATCAGTGGAAAAACTTCTACTCTATTTCACTCCATCAGGTACTATTTAAAATCATTACTTTAATCTGAAAACAAACGCTGTCCGGTAGAAAATTTACTGATTCTAGCTGGTCAAAATTATTTTTGGTGCCCATGTAGTCGCATCGCCAATGAAATTGAAAAATGTTATTGATATTCACTATGGCATGTTCTGTATTGAAAATGCAGCGCTAGCAGTTATAATTCCGTTACAGGGACATTCAAAAGAATTCCATTACATTACGGCCTATATGACAAAATCGTTAGCGGTGGTTTTTAATGTTTCATAATTTCCAAAAATTCAAAACGATGAAGGAGAATAAACCGTTTTAATCTATGATTTTTTTTTTAACACCCTAAACTAAACTATCCTTTTAGCTGTTGCTCCAGCAAAAATTTGGTTAAATAAAATAACATTTAAGGATAACATATTCAGTGGCGTAGCCAGGATTTCTTTTTGGGAGGGTCCAGAATTTTCCTTCAGGTTATATATATAGTAAAACCTATCAAGATGAAATAGCAAAGCTTGTTAAAAAATTCCGTTTTGAACAGGTGTAATTGTATGGTATTCTTTTCGATGGGACTGCGGAATAGTTCCGTTTAAGATAGCATTCCGTTGTAGCCAGGTTCCCTTTTTACAAGTTTTGCTGTATTTATATAAATATACCTATTTATGTTATTTGTATAGTATAACTGTCAAAATGGTAATTATCTTTAACAGAATCCTGCCTTAAACGGAAGCATTACGTGCTCCTGATATGGATTGGCATACAATTAAATTTGCTGAAAACTTGTCTGAAAGAGAATTTTCACCGCTCTTTACCGATTACGTTTTAAAAGGTTTCATTGTTCTTATAAGCACAGTAAAATATGTGAAAGCGAATCTCTCTATAACGGAATTCTGCCTCAAACGAAAGAGTTTCGGGATCCCGACAAAACGAACTATAGATCTGATTGAGGTAGTGTAACTTAGAAGTATAATTAATTACACTTCTTTAAAAGGAAATCTGTCTAAAATGGAATTTTTTTTCAGTACTTCGTTAGTGATTGATGCAGTCGGTGACCCTACGTTTCCCGCACCATCATCGTTCACGCTTCCAGTCCGTTCAAATTTTGTAAACAAACTTTTAATTGTGTTCTTCGCTTGTGCTTTAGTCGCATTGAATTTCCGTTCGAAACTTCGCCTAATTTTCGCAACACTATGATTCAGGCGGTGAAATTCTAACACTAAAAATAATCGTTGTTGCACAGAAAACACCACCTTTACATAGCAAGCTTTAGCATCAACTCACTCAACAACGAATAACTGAAAACTAGACGTTCTGTCTGCATTCCTACAACAGGTTACCGCTAGCCACATCTTTTTCTCAAATTTCGAACTATTTGAACAAAACTTTTTTGTTTTTCAAATTTATTGCTTTTACTAATGGCAATGCAGCAAACAGCGCATTTTTTCTCAAACCGACTTTTTATTATTTAAGTTCAAAATGGGTCAGTCATTCAGTGGACACCCAGTAAATGCCAATCTCGTCAGCCATTAATTCCTCATGAGATTTCTCAGATAAGGTTTCACTTTTTAAGAAAAAGATCGTGCAATTTCGACTACAGAAACTAGCAATGTAACACGGATAAGCAGCAAATATGGTTCATATTGATAAAAATAGTTTGGTTGCAGTCATAATTATTCTGGGTTTCTCTGTTTCATGTTCAGCCATTTTTAATACCATACTCAATTGCTTTCAATATCTGGTCAACTTTAAAGATGTTAAAATTTTGTAACAATTTTATTTGTGATTGATCAGCAGATTTTTGGAAGTATTAGATTATGTAAAGAATAATGGCGGTTTCTGTTATTTTACTTTTCAACCAATTTATTTTAGGTGATTCGAAACAGTTTCAGAGCATTCTACAATTTCAGCAGTCTCTCGGACTTTGGTATGTGGATTAGCTTCAACTCGCGTTTTCGAAGACAGAGTATTTCCACGAGATTCTCCATATACAAAACTCTTATTGCCACCATAAAGTTTCGGGAAGCGGTTTTAAATTGTGCGTTCAAAAGTCGTAATTGGAATCAAAGATAATGTTGAATTCGGACATTTTTCTCCGGGAGGGATTACTGGAGCTCTGCAAGAGACATTTTGGTGTTCCGGGAACGGGATAGCACTTTTAGACCATTAATAAGCATAAAATCCCAAATCTTCTAGGGGGACATTTCGATGCTCCGGTGGTTACGGAAGCACAACTGAATTCAACGCTGTAGTGTAGTGTAATTAATGTAAAACACGTTTCTGATGCTTTGCGTATCATTTTTAATTCTTAGAAAAAATACGAACCTTCCCATAGCTCTGTAACGGCCGTAAACAGGGCCTGGCTTGCAAGCTTCTGTGCCCAGGGCACTTTCAATTTTTCGTCCCCCCCCCCCTTAGATTGGTTGATTTACTGATACTAGTTTTTTTTTACACGTTACATATTTATTAGATAAATGTCAACTCAAAAAATTAAGTTTTCCGGAAAATTGAAAAACGGTTTCAGGAATAAAAATAAAATATTTTTTCTATTATTTATTGAAATGTACTTTTAACCATATATTGAAATATATTTTTGTCATTTCATCATATTAATATCTCAAATATCACATTTTTTTCACAATTATGATTTTTTAAATTCAAATTTAGATGAAATTATGCAAAATTTTGTGCCCCTCAGAAATTTCGTGCCCAGGGCATGGGCCCTGGGTGCCCGTGCGATAGTCAGGGCCTGGCCATAAATATCCCGTACAATGGCGAAAAACAAATTCATAATACTAAATAAGTAGATAAAAATCTGCCCTTCAAAATAATAAACAGCAACGTAGTATTCCATCGATGGAATGAATTGCTAATATTAGCAACTGATTAAAAATAGCTCGGGTTGAATAGTTCGACAGCAAAAACCGCCACTATTTTGTAGAACCCCGTAAGAACACCGAAACCTTTCAATATCCCTCTACTCTTTCTCTAACGATCAACGAGACCAGAAATAAAAGTACCTAAACAAGAATGAAACATTGATCTCCTGAAATATTATTCAGATTTGTCATGCGATGTATTATCTCTCTTCATCGGATGGCCAACTTGATAAGGAATGTGTATGGCAGAGTTGTATAATATAGATGCACACGCGAACGCCGTGCGCGGAAAATTTTCCGAAAAATTCAGGACTTTGCAGAAAAAAGTTACGAAAAGAAAAACGTAGGTTTTGTTTTTGTAACTTTTATTAATACCAAAAATTTTAAATATTCCCCAATTCCATATACGATTTATATATTGCTTGTCCACAATTCAAAGTTTAAAGATTCAAAACATTCTTGTGACATCACAGAACAGACCCTTTTATTTCTATTTTCCCCAGACTAAAACTTGTCACCGATCGGTTTTCCGTCGGCGTCTGCAGTGACAATTTGCCTGGCAAAGGCTGTTAAATCGAATAATTTGGTAGTGTTGTAAGAGTGACTGGCATTTTGTGCGAAGAAGTCACAATCTTAAGTATTGGGTTGTTTCTAAATGCATTGACAAAATAACTGAAAAGAATTCACCTTCCTATCATTGATTTTTGCTTTATTATTTTTTATTTAAAATAATTATTCTTTAATTAATATTAATTATTTTTTAATTTAAATTACAATTATTTTAAACTATGATTTTTAGTTCATATCGTCAAAATAATATAACACGTAATTTTATTAAACATTAATTTGAGGAAAATTTTTGACCTAATATTTATGTGCGCGGAAAGTTTTTGTTTTTATACAAGCCTGGTATATGGCTAAAGAAAACTATATCTAACTTTTCTTTAGCGAAGGATCCTACTCTCTTAAACAGGTCAGAAAACATTTGAACGCCAATCTCTTGTTTCTTGCTTACTGATTGGCACAAACTCTTTTAGAGTTGAACCGACATCATTAGCATGTTTTACAACAGATGATAAATCAGATTCAGATTTTTGAAGCTATTTTGAAAGTGGCAATAAAAGTTCAGAAATAACCAGTACAAGAATAAGGGTCATTCCACGTAAAATGAGCAAAAATTTAAAAAAAGTCGTGGACACATAGTAACCGATTTTATTAAAATTTGATAAACAGGTACATTCATAATAGAGCTCTGCAACATATCTTTACAAAAAATAAATTATCTTAGCAGTTTTGGACGTTTAAAAAACTTGTGATAAAGAATGGCATGTGTGCATTCTTCCAAAGTTGCAAGTTTGAAGTTCTGTATCTTGAAAACTATTTAACTGAAATGAATATTTTTTAATAATAATGTAACCTCTGAAAAATTATCTTCATATTTATTGAGTAATAATAATCTGGTAACACCATAATTAATCTTTAATTGGTTGTAAAAATTGAAAATTTGCGAATTTTGAGAAAATTAGAAACGCTATAAAAATCAAAGGAATTAAAAAACATCTGTGAAATTGATGCCAGATGTAGTATTATATATGAAGATCAAACTTCCCAAGTTTGAAAGTTGCCATTTATTTCCTTCACCTTTAAAAAAAATTAGAAACATTAAAAAAAATGACAAAATCGTAATTTTTCCTCTTATAGATAGGGAAAAAAATAATGAAGGAACGGTCAGACATTATAGTTATTGCACAGACATAAAGATCAATAAGTCCATGATATGCTAAAAAAAATCAACATTGCCTTTTGATTCCTAACATAGCAAAAATTGGTTCAAAAAGGCAATATTTACTACATTCCATGAGCTATTTTTCTTTGAATTCGCGAGCGTTTCTTAAAATATTGCACGATTTCAAGGCGAAAAGGATGTGTACTGCCATCTATTTTTTGTATCGGGATTTAGTATTAGTATGTAATTTTTTCTCCAAACTGACTCATTTTTTTCTACTTTAATTAAATATATTCTTGAGGAAAAAATAAACTGAAAGCAAGAATAAAAGTTTCTACAATTAAAATATACACTTTTATGTATAATATCAAATCATTTAAAAGATTTAAAAAGCTTCCCTCACTTTCAAAAAAGTGATTGAAATATAGCATTTTACCCTCAACATTTTTTACTATTTATTTTTTTTTCTCACTAAGGAATAAAAGGGGCATGAATAAAATTTTCGATATTTAAAATATACACTTTTAGCTATAACGTAAAAAAAAAAATTAACTTTGTAAGAGCTGTCCTTCATGCTTAATCGAGTAATAGAAATATTGCATTTTTCCTCAAAATTTTTGAAAAATAATTTTTTCTCATTACGGAATAAAAATACAATTACTAACTTACGCCAATCTGTTACTTATTATTCATTCCTAATTATAAATAATTTTTAATATAGTCTTTCCATTCCTAAGGCTAATAATCAAAATTGAAATTTTAAGCTTTTAGACAAAACCTCGATTTTGCATCCACTTTTAATAAAAATTTTAATACTTAAATAAACAATCCTGAAATCTATTATTTTAAATTTACCTATAAATAGATATGATCTACTTATATACTGATTTTCATTAAAATCTCTGACATGTCTGCCACTGCTGATTTGCTCATTTTGCATGGAATGACCCATAAAGTTACTTTTACTAATTTCAGCAATCAGATTTGAAGTAATCGATAACATTATCCGATATAAAATTATAAAGTGAGCCAAGACAAGTGTTGCGAAACTCAATCAGTGCGCCATTATTGCGTTCGTGTAAACTCGTCTTTCCTCGTAAATGTCGGCAACAATTAGTCCCATCAAAGTCCCAGATGAAGAAGTTTTATGTTTAATCTAGTTACAGTACAATATGTGTAAACGGAATCACTAGGGATCTTTAACAAATTCATTATAGACCGATTTCCATCTTGGCAAGTATATTTGTATAGTTATCCTTCAGTCATCGGAAATCGTTTACGAGAGGATTCCGTGTTCACGAAAAACCTGCCAAGAAGGAATCACAACTGGAAAAAGTTCCATTTTAGATAAGTTTGAAGTCTTAGCAAGTATAAATTTATAATGTTGTTTTCGTCGAATCTTGAATTCTTTTCCTATAAGACAGGTCATCTTCACAGATTTTACTGTAATACATTTATGCTCTCCAGAGGTCTACTATAGAGTGAATACGTTTTAACAGTTTTAGAGGATACTGTGAAAATGGAACGTGTTTATAACGAAAACCTGTCTAAAACAAAAAGTTCATAGCTCTGTCGAAATAATTACATTTTCTAAGTCAAACATCTGTCTAAAGCGAAATTTATCGTAAGTTCTTTGTGTTTCCGTCTGATCAGGTTGACTGTTGTTATAGCCATGATTCAGTAAATCAGTTCTTTGTTCGTGGAAGTCCGAACCCCCTGGACCTCCCCCCCCCCCCCTTGGCTACGCCACTAAACATATTCAGTTTGAAAAAAAATCGCATAGGATTTCCATGAATAAATTTAAAATAAAGGCTAAAAGGAAAATACTGCTTTTTTAAATTAAATATCATTATTTTAGCACACAAATTATTCGGAGACTTTGGTATATTGTATTTATTACTCAAAACTTTCAAAGCATTTGAACTGTAAGAACTATTTATTTTTATTATAATTATTAAATGACTCGATGCGAAAAATTAAAAGTGAAAAGAACTTTTCAGCTGCAAAGGTCATCCACTATTAGGCTCGTTTGGGAAGATTTTCATTTAAATATACACTATATGGCCAAAAATGACCGGTCAATTGCAATTTTAGACCTTTTGCCAAATATCTAGAAAAATACATGAGGAATTAACCTGAAATTGCAGGTGTGTAAACAGTATAGTATAAGTCATATATTTCGGTGAATATTTTTTCCCGAAACCTCATAGGGGACCGTCAACATATTGAAAAAGAACGAATATCTTTTGGATAACCCTGTAAAAACTAATGTAGCAAAAGCGTTCAAACTCGAGATTATTAATAAGTGGATTATTGTAATATACTGTGTTCATTTTTATGAGGATAGCATGTATACTCTTAGAGAAATTAAGGTTTTTATAAAAACAGTATCAAATTTCGCCATGTTCTTTGTTTATAATTTGCAGAGTTCTTAATATACAAAAAAGTTCTTTTCCGAAAATATGACAAACAACATTGTACACAATACCCTGCAATCAAAATGAAAAAATAATAGAAATTGTATGAAAAATGAGCAGGTTTACTGAATAATGATTCACTGCGCATACTCGAACGTAATCAAAATATAACTTGCATAATGTGTTAGCTAAATGTATAGAGCAACTTTTGTGAAAGTCTCAAAAACATAGTTTGTAAAGTCTGATAATAATCGTTTATAGAATAAGCTCAAAATCCGTTATTCCTAAAAGGAAGCAAAAGGATGAGGGGCTGTATCCACATACAGTAGTATGTGCAATATTGCGGCACTAATCAATGGATATGTCGTAGGCTAATTGAGAAATCCGGCTCTTTACAAACAGACTAGGTTCTTTGCAAAGAGCCGGGCTAATTGGAGAATCCATCTCCCTTTTTCCAATTAGCCTGATATTTTTCAGGCTTATTGCAAAGAGCCTAGAAAGCGTTAGGCTAATTGAAAAATGACCACTTATTATCCGATCAGGGTGATATTTTTAGCTCACAGGCTATCAAAGCCTGAGAGCTTATGTGCCCGCCGATTCTGTATGTACGTGTGTACGTACATACGTACGCATGTACGTAACGCGATAACTCTTGATTGAAATATCCGATTTGCTTCAAAAAAAAAAAATTTCTAGGTTCATTCTGATAAGGTGCTTCCCTGATAAGTTTTTGGAGTTCATTGGTTCAGGATAAAGGGGAAAAAGGGGGCTAGCCCGCCCCCCCCTTAATTTATGTAAATGGGTTTTTCATGCAGAAATATTCGATTTGCTCCAAATTTCGTATACCGGTTTATTGTGTTAAAGAGCTTCCCTGATTAGATTTGGAAGCTCATTATTTAAGTATAAAGGAGGGAAAGGGGGGCTACCCCCCTTAATTTAGATAAATCGGTTTTTCATGATGAATTATTCGATTTGCACCAAATTTGGTATACCGGTTTATTAAGTTAAGGAGCTGCCTTGATTAGATTTGGAGGTTCATTAGTTACATATAAAGGGAGGAAAGGGGGGCTATCCCTTCCCCCCGTAATTTAGATAAATGGGTTCTTCATGCAGAAATATGCGATTTGCTATAAATTTGGTATACCAGTTAATTATGTTAAGCAGCTTCCCTGATTACATTTGGAAGATCATTATTATGTATAAAGGGAAGAAAGGGGGCAATTGCCTCTCCCCTTTATTTAGATAAATGCGTTTTTCATGTAGAATTATTCGATTAGCTCAAATTTGGTATACTGGTTTATTATGTTAAGGAGATGGCTTGATTAGATTTGGAGTTCATTAGTTATGTATAAAGGGAGGAAAGGGGGAGGCAACCCCCCCCCCCCCCTTAATTTAGGTAAATGGGTTTTTAATGCAAAATTATTCGATTTGCTCCAAATTTGGTATACCGGTTTATTATGTTAAGAAGCTTCCCTGATTAGATTTGGAGGTTCATTAGTTAAGTATAAAGGGAGGAAAGGGGGGCTAGACCCCCCCCCCCTTAATTTAGATAAATGGTTTTTCCATGCAGTTATTCGATTTGCTCCAAATTTCGTATACCGGTTTATTATGTTAAGGAGCTTCCCTGATTAGATTTGAATGTTCATTAGTTAAGTATAAAGGGAGGAAATGGGGGCTAGATCCCCCCCCTTAATTTAGATAAATGGGTTTTTCATGCAGAGTTATTCGATTTGCTCCAAATTTCGTATACCGGTTTATTATGTTAAGGAGCTGCCTTGATTAGATTTGGAGATTTATTGGTTAAGTATAAAAGAGGGGCAGGGGCTAGTGTCCCCTCAATTTAGATAAATGGGTTTTTCATACAGAATTATTCGATTTGCTTCAAATTTGATATACCAGTTTATTACGATAACGCTTCCTTCATTTGCTTTGGAGGTTCATTGGTAAAGTATAAAGGGGAAGAAATGGGGCAATTGCCCCTCCCCTTAATTTAGATAAATGTGTTTTCATGCAGAATTATCTAATTTAGTTTAATTTTTCAATTCCTACTATTAGCTCACACTCTCCCTATATTTATTTATATATTTATATATTTATCTTGTACAAATTTTCAATCGTTAATAAAATACTCATTATTCATCCTATCAGGTTGAAATAAATTTTTTTAAACTTGTACTGGATGACAATTGATGTTAATAAAGTTTTTTCAAATATTAATTAATTAATTAAATTTTAATTAATTAATTGGGAACCTGTTCTGTCGCCAAATACCGCCAAGTTTGTCGCCAACTTGGCGATATACCGCCCAATTTGGCGGCCAAAATGAGTCGCCAAAAGTGACGCCAACTTGGCGATATCTGTAATATTTCGCCAAATTCCCATAGAGTTCCATTGTAAACCTACTTGCTTATATAAAATCAACAAATTGAGATATTTTAATGCAACAAAAACTCATATTAGCTTGATTATATTAAATTTTTCTTTGATGGCCTAAGTAGGAATTGACTTTAAAAACAAAATTTTTATATTACTTGTTTTTCTAGGTTCATTCTAATAAGGAGCTTTTCTGATTAGATTTGAAAGTTCATTGGTTTGGTGAGGGGCAATTGCCCCCCTTTCCTCCCTTTTATACTTAACCAATGAACCTCCAAATCAAATGAAGGAAGCCATATAGTAATAAACTGGTATATCAAATTTGAAGCAAATCGAATAATTCTGTATGAAAAACCCATTTTTCTAAATTAAGGGGACACTAGCCCCTGTCCCTTCTTTATACTTAACCAATAAATCTCCAAATCTAATCAAGGCAGCTGCTTAACATAATAAACCGGTATAAGAAATTTGGAGCAAATCGAATAACTCTGCATGGAAAACCCATTTATCTAAATTAAGGGGGGGGTAGCCCCCTTTCCTCCCTTTATACTTAACTAATGAACCTCTAAATCTAATCAGGGAAGCTTCTTAACATAATAAACCGGTATACGAAATTTGGAGCAAGTCGAATAACTCTGCATGAAAAACTCATTTATCTAAATTAAGGGAGGGGGGGGTCTAGCCCCCTTTCCTCCCTTTATACTTAACTAATGAACTTCCAAATCTAATCAGGGAAGCTCCTTAACATAATAAACCGGTATACCAAATTTGGAGCATATCGAATAATTTTGCATTAAAAACCCATTTACCTAAATTAAGGGTGGGGGGGGGGCTACCCCCCCCCTTTCCTCCCTTTATATTTAACTAATGAACCTCCAAACCTAATCAAGCCATCTCCTTAACATAATAAACCAGTGTACCAAATTTGAGCTAATAAGCTAATAATTCTACATGAAAAACGCATTTATCTAAATTAAGGGGAGAGGCAGTTGCCCACCTTTCCCTCCTTTATACATAATAATGATCTTCCAAATGTAATCAGGGAAGCTGCTTAACATAATTAACCTGTATACCAAATTTATTGCAAATCGCATATTTCTGCATGAAAAACCCATTTATCTAAATTACGGGGGGGGGGATAGCCCCCCTTTCCTCCCTTTATATGTAACTAATGAACCTCCAAATCTAATCAAGGCAGCTCCTTAACTTAATAAACCGGTATACCAAATTTGGAGCAAATCGAATAATTCATCATGAAAAGCCAATTTATTTAAATTAAGGGGGGTAGCCCCCTTTCCCCCCTTTGTACTTAAATAATGAGCTTCCATATCTAATCAGGGAAGCTCCTTAACACAATAAACCGGTATACCAAATTTGGAGCAAATCGAATATTTCTGCATGAAAAACCCATTTATATAAATGAAGGGGGGGGGGGGACTTGCACCCTTTTCCCCTTTTATCCTTAACCATTGAACCCCAAAAACTAATCAGGGAAGCACCTTATTAAAATGAACCTAGAAAAAAAAAATTGAAGCAAATCGGATATTTCTATCAAGAGTTATCGTGTTACGTACAAACGTACGTACGTACGTACACACGTACATACAGAATCGGCGGGCACATAAGCTCTCAGGCTTTGATAGCCTGTGAGCTATAAATATCACCCTGATCGGATAATAAGTGGTCATTTTTCAATTAGCCTAACGCTTTCTAGGCTCTTTGCAATAAGCCTGAAAAATATCAGGCTAATTGGAAAAAGGGAGATTGATTCTCCAATTAGCCCGGCTCTTTGCAAAGAGCCTAGGCTGTTTGCAAAGAGCCGGATTTCTCAATTAGCCTACGACAGATATATGGATACAACCCCTCATCTTTTTGCTTCATTTTTGGAACAACGGATTTTGAGCTTATTCTATAAACGATTATTATCAGACTTTTCAAGCTATGATTTTGAGACTTTTACAAAAGTTGCTCTATACATTTAGCTAACACATTATGCACATTATATTTTGATTCCATTCGCGCATGCGCAGTGAAACATTTTATAGTAAACCTGCTCATTTTGCATCCAATTTTGATTATTTTTTCATTCTGATTACAGGGTATTGTGTACAATGTGGTTTGTCATATTTTCTGAAAAGAACTTTTTTTTTTATATTAAGAACTCTGCAAATTATAAGCAAAAAACTTGGCGAAATTTGGGTCTGCTTTTATAAAAACCTTAATTTCTCTACGAGTATACATGCTATCTTCTTAAAAATGAACACAGTATATTACAATAAGCCATTTATTAATAATCTCGAGATTGAACGCTTTTGCTACATTAGTTTTTACAGAGTTATCCAAAAGATATTCGTTCTTTTTCAATTTGTTGACGGTCCCCTATGGGGTTTCGGGAAAAGCTCTTCATGGAAATATATGATCTATAGAATACTGTTTAGACACCTGCAGTTTCAGATTAATTCCTCGTATATTTTTCTAGATATTTAACAAAACGTCTAAAATCGCAAGTGACCGGTCACCATTGGCCATATAGTGTATAAATTCATACAACACTGATTTTAGGTACATTTAAAGCCATGACTATTGCCGGTCTTTAGTTTAAAAATATAAAATTAATACAAACTGGGGCGTGCTTAGCACTATCACGTCCGGTCTCATAAACTACTTAAGTTATGGACTTGAAATTTTTCTTTATGCATAAAATAAACAATTCTTAATAATCTGAAGTTAAATTTATAATTAAATAAAACTTGGATATTTTTTTTTTAATCTGAAGTAGAAACCACATTCAAATTTTAAAAAACATGCAATTTTTTCAAACATAATGATAATAATAAAAAAAGTTTTTTTATGAGTTTAAACAATTCACCTCAGATTAAACAGGGATATGTATAGAATTTTCAAGCAAAATTTCAATGCATAATGTATAATAGTTTTTTCAAAAAGGTACAACGAAGTTAAAACAAGTGGGTAAATGTGATCACAGACCGCACAGAGGGTTACGTTTAATATTTCTTTCAAAACACTTTATTCTTTAATTAATAAAACCAAATTGATAAATAATTTATAATTATTAAATCCTTAAAAACCGCACATAAAACGTTAAAAAACGCTAAGGTTTAAAAAAAATTGCGCCCCCCCCCCCCAACACGACATTTCCCGGGCCATTCTTTTTAAAACTTTTTATTATGTGTTATAAACTATCTTAAAGTTCAAACAGATCACCGTGTTAGATTTCCTAATTTAAATAAAATAGCGTTCTTTTAATTCCACATTCCACCACCAGGGAGCGCACTCTATTCTTAATAAAACTGTATCTGAACGAAACTCCTTTCTGCAATTTATCCGTAGATACATTAATTGAGGTCTGGCGGTCTTAAACACCAATTTAAGATACTATTTGCTGAAATTACTATTCTAAAATAGTGGTATCAACACTTATAGATTTTTTTTATGATGAACAAGTAGCATTTTTCTCAGGACTCCGTTAAAAAACCACACATAAAACGGTAAAAAAACGCTAAGGTTTAAAAAAATTTTAACGCCCCCTCCCCTTGAAATTTCTCGCGACATTGTTTTTAAAACTTTTTATTATGTGTTATAAACTATCTTAAAGTTTCATACAGATCGCCTTGTTATATTTCATAATATAAATAAAATCGATGTCTGTTAGTTCTACATTTCACCAGCAGGGTGCGCACTCTATTCTTAACAAAAGTGTATCTAAACGAAACTTCTTTCTACAACTTATCCGTAGATACATTACACGAGGGGTGGCTGTCTTAAACACCAATTTAAGATATTTGCTGAATTACTATTCTAAAATAGTGGTATCAACACTTATTAATTTTTTTATACTGAATAAGTAATATTTATCGCATCACGCCGTCAAAAAACCGCACGCAAAACGGTAGAGAACGCTACAGTTTAAAAATGGTCTTAAGCAAGAATTTAAAATATTTGCTGAAATTACAATTCGAAAATTGTGGTATCAACACTTATGAAATTTTTTATATTCAACAAGTAGCATTTATCTCAGGACTCCGTCAAAAAAACCACACATAAAACAGTAAAAAAACGCTAAGGTTTAAAAAAATTTTAACGCCCCTCCCCTTGAAATTTCTCGCGACATTGTTTTTAAAACTTTTTATTATGTGTTATAAACTATCTTAAAGTTTCATACAGATCGCCTTGTTATATTTCATAATATAAATAAAATCGATGTCTGTTAGTTCTACATTTCACCACCAGGGTGCGCACTCTATTCTTAACAAAAGTGTATCTAAACGAAACTTCTTTCTACAACTTATCCGTAGATACATTAGTCGAGGGGTGGCGGTCTTAAACACCAATTTAAGGTATTTTCTTAATTACTATTCTAAAATAGTGGTATCAACACTTATTAATGTTTTTATATTGAATAAGTAATATTTATCGCATCACGCCGTCAAAAAAACGCACACAAAATTGTATACAACACTACAGTTTAAAAATGGTCTTAAACAAGAATTTAAGATACTAGGGGGCTCTGCCCCCTACGAGCTACGCTCGCCAACCCCCCCGTTCAGGCACACCAAAATCCAAAAAGCACTCTAATTTGATCGGCTTTAAAAATATTGAATTAAAATTTAAAAAAAAAACAACAACAAAAAAAAATAGCGATCTCTCTGTAAACGGGTTTCCATTCGTTTTCCTTGGATTAGGGATTTTTAAGACCAAACCTGCTGCTGTTAAGAGATACAATGGCGGTTTTCGTATTTAATTAAAAAATTAGTTAAACATTTGAAAATAAGCTAATGTAAAATGAATTAAGTAAACAGCGTCATTGTCTCCCGGTATTTTTTAACAGCGCTATAAGATAGTTCTTTTAAATAATTCATTTTAAATGTATCGTTTTAAATCTGACGTAATTTACATCAAAGTTTTATTTCTCTTATTAATATTCACGTGAAAATACTTATGTTGTGAGAAGGAAATATTATTTGCACTGTCTTCGAATTCACAATAATAGTTGAAAAGATTATCTCAAAATATCTCGCGCAAATATATTTTTCAATTTAAATTGTTTTGCTATATTTTTTGCCATTTTAAATATGACGTAATTTCCTCAAATTACAAGTTTTAACACATAATAATGATTTTTTTATTTTAAGATTTTGTTTCTCTTTTAAAATTCAAGTGCAAATATGGTTCGTCGCAGATGTCATATATATGTCCCATATTGGCGCAATTTTTTTCTGACGCCAATTTCATATACGCAACGGGTACTTAACTGGTGCTAAAGTGTTGTTATTTTGCTCGATATGGTAACCCGGATGTTGTTGTTTATGCTATTAATGTTTTCGCCAAATTGGCGTCGGAAAAAAATTGCGCCAAAATGCGCGTATATGACATCTGTGCCTATGGTTCTTATAACGTAATTTTCCTGCTTTTAACATGTAATCATTTAATTCTAATTTTAAAGTTTTTTTTCTGTTTATAATAGTCACGTGTAAATAAATTTTTAATTTGAAGTAAACATTATTGTTTGCGCTGTTTATGCAACTGCCAACAGTTTAAATTAACAACATTTTCTAAAATTTGTAAAAAATATCTCTCGAAATGCTGAAAATTTGAATTTAAAATTGAAATAAAACATCAAAAAATGAGTCAAATAAGAAAACTAAATGCAATCTGCACATCGGGAACTTATAACGTATAAAATGATCTAAAAATGATTAAATTCCCGTGAATAGTTTTTGCTCCTATAAAACTTTTTTAGTGAAACGATTTTGTCCAACTTTAGAATTAAATATCTCTTAAAATAATTCTTCGATTTGAAAACTGTCTGCATCAGCGTGTTTATCAAACTTTTCTCTATAATACCATCGATTTTCATATTTTTATATGCAAGTTTTTTTAATATTAACGATGAAAGGCCATGCTTAAGCATTCAAATTGGATGTGATCTACCCGGAATATCTACGCAGATTTTCATTGGTCCATTTCCAAATCAAAACTTTTTTTTATATATAGAAGGATTTGCTGAAATTATTATTTGAAAACAGTGGTATCAACACTTATGAAATTTTTATATTGAATAAGTAAAATTTATGTTGTATTTTTAAAAATGTGACTCCGTTCTCAACAATGCTTTAAAAGCGATCGGTTCTTTAGTTTTCCTAATTTTAACAAATTCCCGTCAATTGTCTGTGCGAAAAAGCATCTCTTTTATAAGTTTAAAAATCGATTTTTTCATAAATTGGAAAGTTGCACTCCGACTTTTTTTACATTTGGATTTTATGAATCAACGTATGAAATAATGCCCGGATGCGAAAGAACCAAATTTGTAAAATCAGTAGTTAAAAATTTTTGTGCTTCAATTATCAAACCCTAGTATAAAAATATCCCTTTTTCTGTCCCTCACATGTGGCCTGCTGTGCAAAAAATGCAATTCTGGAATTAATTAACAAAAAATTAATTATCTTAGCTTCCGGTCGGAATTAAAAAATCCCTGCCGGCTCGGGCCTACAGGCGGAGGTAGATTTCGAAGTTAAGTACTAAATTCACGAACAAACCTTAAATCAAGATTAGAGATAAACCCAGTTCCTCCACTAAGAATGAGCTCTAACAATATCTAAAGCTTCTAAACATTTTGTGAAAATTCTAATATACACGAATACACACATGCATGTGCTATATGGAATAGGTTTAAAAAATAGCTAAAGCAAATTCAGAGAACCTAAAAGTGTTAAAATAAGTTAATATTTCCATTATCGTGTTTTTATCATGTTTTAATACGTTTTCTCAAACTCGCATGACGTTACATATTCACCAACTGAGGTCCATTTTATTTCCAATATGACGCAATATTTTTTTTTTTTTTTTTTTTAATTCGTCAAACTATTTATTTCATTTTGAGTTTTCATGCAAAAATCTTGCTCTAGAAAACTTATGACGTAATATTCAATTTGTTTTCAATTCGTCAAACTATTTATTTAATTTAATTTTTCACGTGAACTTGCAATAGAAAAGCAATTGTTGTGGTAAGAATTTTATTGCTTTTTTTTAAATTGTTGGCAACTGTTATAACGAAAAATACTTATTTTTTCCTCTCATTGTTGTGTAAGAGCTGGTTTTATCAGAATCTTGTTCAGACAGTATTCAAAATTTTGAACCCTCCCCATTTCCATTCCATTGGACCGATTTTGCCCCTTTTCAATCCCCGCCGAGATATTAGCCATCTCAAAGTTGTTGGCGAGTTTGAAGACAATCCGTGCATAATTCCGACTTTTATCGTGCGGACAAAATTTAGTACATACATACATACATACATATATATATATATATATATATATATATATATATATATATATATATATATATATAAACTTTTTAGGTGGGGGTGGTTTTGGGTTCCTGGGGTCCTATAATGAAAAGTTATGAAGGAATTTTTCAAAAGTCGCACCCCGGTAACGACTGCAATAGGTAGTATTTCTTACGAAATCTACCTAAAAATAAAGACATATTCTGAAAGAGAATGAAATTTTACGTCGGATGGCGTAAAAATTCTAGCTCAAAAATCGGTATTTAAGAAAATTTTGGCCACTGTATAAAAGTTCTGTGTTCGTTTCAGACAGCAAGAGGCACCTGTTTTATAATTAACTGGTTTACCACGGGAAGTTCAATGTGATCAGGCATCTGTCGTAGAGATCTGCATGGGCTGGCCCGTGGCCCGAAGCCCGAGCCCGCGGGCCGATTTTCATTCACGGCACTCGGGCCGGGCCGGGCATAACTGGTTTCATTCCTAGTCTTCACGGCCCAAAATTTTCAGTCCTAGTTTTGAGCCAGACCGTATGAAAATCATTGTCTCAGTGTGGCCTTGTTCATCTAAAGGTCAGTTAAATTAGGCCTGGCCAAAAAATTTTTGCAGAAAATGCATACATTTTTGAATCGCCATTATTCTATACTTAAACAATAAAATTTATTATTTTTAAAGAACTGTAGATTTCTACGTATATTAAAATATAGCTAAATTAAAATATAGTAAAATGTGTGAAAAGGAACCTGCCTATGACAGAACCCTGTTTTAAACTGAAAAACGTGTTGATCCATGCAAAATTAATATACTAATAAGTAAGAAAAGAATATATAATACATTTACACTTGCTAAGAAGGGAACTTGTCTATAACGCATTTTTTTTTTCTTTCCTATGCAATTCCGTCTTAGAAAATTTTACTGTATAGCATTTTTCAGATTTTTAACATTTCTATACATGGAATATGGATTAACAATATTAATGATAACTGAAACACTTACATACAAGAAATAGAGATTCACTAAAAAAAATAAATATCGCAGCCTGCGGCACTTCTATAAAAATAAAGATTATAAACATGGAAAAAAAAGTTAAGATAAATATTTTTGGTCAGAACTCCTCGTACGAGACAAATTTTTAACCAATTCGACGTAAAAATCAATGTTTTGTAGAAATTCACTTGGGCCGAGATTTTAACTTTTTTCTGGGCTGGGTCGGGCTCGGGCCGAACTTTTAATTTTTTTATCGGGCCAGGACAATATTATTTTTTCTACGGGCATATATAAAATTCCTAATGATATCGTTTATGAATTCTCAGATTATTACGATCACAGACCGTTTGCAATTTTTTGAATTTTAACCCTTTATGTACTGAATTATGAATTCTTGATAATTTTATCTTCTAAAGCATTTTTCGTGAATTGTTTAAACTACATTAGAAGATTTACATAATCATTTAATAAATTTTAGAAGGATTTTAGATGGATTGGAGGATTTGGTGGGATACATTAAATTTGAATTTATAGGGATTTTGTGCAATATTTATAATCCCACTCTATTGTTTTTTTATTTTAAATATTTTTCTTAGTATTTTGTAGAATTATGAAGTGTACAAATATAGTGTTCTTACAATAGAAATATAGAAATATTTCCGAATTGAAAAATCCTCCCCGCTCCACCCAACGCCAAAAAGCGGAAAAGATACAAAGGCGAAAGAAAACATCCTTTTAAAAATATTTTTGCTTTGTGTAACCCATAATGCTTTTGCAACAAGATAAAGTAATGTATCTATAACTCATTCTAAACTATATTACAACTAATCGCTTAAATGAATTTTATAACAAGTTATTTTAATGGTACTTATAAGTACCGTCAGTAGATAAAGGGTTAAGAGCTGGGCTGGAGGAGTGAGGGCGTCAAAGTTAACATAAAGATGATAACAACATGGAAACATTCAAATGCTTCTTTTAAAACACATTACTAAATAGGTGTGATAAAATATGTACAAATGTTTTTTAAAATTAAAAACACTAGATGTTAAAATGATAAAAAGCTACTCCGAGCGCTTTCGGCTAACCTTAAGCCATTGTCAAGGAGAAGAGGATTGACTGATAAAAACACTCGACGCTCGATGTTTACTGCTACAGATTGACCGGAAACTCACTTCAGGAAGCCCGCAGGTGGTCGTATCCATTAAACTGAAGGAGGGGGAAGGTAGAGAAAGTTCAATCCTCCGAGAGACCGAACTTTCCAGTAATATTAAGTAAATTAAACCAGATACGCGGAATTTGGTATGATAATACGTCATTACAACAATTTTCTGCTTGGGTTAAAATTTCCAAAGACTCTAAAATAGCACAACTATAAAAATCAGAAGCCTGGATAATGACTTTTGCTCGATTGAAAAGGATGTCAATATCTTTAGTTTGAAACAACCTTGAGAGGGCGGTAGCCGGTCTATTTTTATTAATATCCTGCATATGCTCTTTAACTCTTGTTTGGAATTTTCTTGTGGTCATACCAATGTAATTGAATATCTTATTTGTTTCTTTACTTCTGTATGGGATGATATAAACTCCTGACTTACTTTCCATACTAATAGGATCAACTCTTTTTTGCACAAGATTAATTAATTTGGTGTTATCTCTAGCTATTAACGTTATACTATATTTCCTTAGGATGTATTTTAATTTTTCATATAAACGAGGAATGTAATCAACTGCCATAAATTTAACTTCATTTTTACTAATACACTATGACGCAAAAGTTTAGACAATGACGTCATTCAGCTTTAAAATGTAGAATTATGACGTCAGAATTACAAAAACCTGTAAATATATTCAAAAACTGATTTAAAATGCTATGTACAAAAGACAGTCGTTTTATTTGCTATAATACTAATTTTTTTCATAAAAATTCAAATGTGCTTGTCGCAAAAGTTTAGACACTATTCTAAATTTCTTTGAATATTCGCTGGCATATGCAAATTTAGAATCGATGATGTCACAAATTTGGAGTACTTAAGTTCTGCAAACGATTGCGCTTCATAGTCGACATGCCGAGAGCTAAAGAAATTCAAGTGAATGAGGTTTCAAGGATTTGGCAGTTGAAAGGTGAAGGGAAGAGCGTTTCTGAAATTTCTGCTATTATTAATAGGTCAAAAAAATCTATTTATCGAGTTTTATCGAGTGGTTCCGAATATAAAGCAAAATGTCGGTCTGGGAGGCCACGTGTGACAAATGTACGAGAGGATCGCCTGATACAAAGACTAGCGAGTACTCAACAAATGAGCGTACGTGGAGTTCAAAGCTCATCGGGACTCTCTGTATCAAAGGATACGATTCGTAGACGAATTTTGGAAAAAAGAACAATCGTTTATAGCAAAATGCAGAAGAAACCAGCTCTGAAACCATATCATAAGTTACAAAGACTTATGTGGGCTCGAAAGCATATGTCATATGGAGAGAAATGGCAGTCAGTCATATTTAGCGATGAAAAAAAGTGGAATCTGGATGGTCCAGATGGTTGTTTATCGTATTGGCATGACTTGCGGAAGGCACCTCGACGTTTTTTTAGTCGCAGACAAGGAGGGGGCTCGGTGATGGTTTGGGCAGCCTTTTGCTATAATGGACAAGTATATCTGACCTTCACCAGTGGTCGTCAAACTTCACAGCATTATACACAGACATTAGAAGAAAACCTACTGCCATTTGCTGAGCTTCTAGGGGGTCCTCAGTGGGAATTTCAGCAAGACAATGCTTCAATTCACACTGCAAAACATTCAAAATCTTGGTTTAATTCCCATAATATAAGAGTTCTCGACTGGCCAGCATGTAGCCCAGATCTTAACCCTATAGAAAACCTTTGGAGCATCATGTGTCGCAAAGTTTATAGCAACGCTAGACAATACTCTTCTGAAAAGGAACTTAAGACATCTATTGAGAATGCATGGTACGATATCGATCCACAAACTATGCAAGATTTAGTTTCTTCCATGCAATCTCGTGTATATGACGTAATACATAAGCATGGATGCGCAACCAGGTTTTAAAAATTGTTTATTTCGATTTTATTTAATTTGTGTCTAAACTTTTGAGACAGCAGTTTATTTTTGTTACCATTTAATTTATTGCAATATGCACAATTCCACTTTTCTTTGTTATAAATATTGTTTATATGTACAGCACATTAATTTCAAGCAGTGATTTGAAATTTGAATAAATATTTTTCAAAGTATGTAAGAATTTCTTCATTGTCTAAACTTTTGCGTCATAGTGTACACTCTATTTTAGCTGGTTCTGCGTGCTTAAACTTATAAATCAACTTATCAATAAATTTAGTGGAAAAACCATTACTATTAGCAATTGACTTAATTTTATCCAGTTCTTCTTGCAGGTGAGTATCAGAGCAAACTTCAAATGCACGTCTAATATAAAACCGGTAAGCTGAAGCTTTATAATGAAATGGAGAGTGGCTATTATAAGGAATTGTATTGTTTGAGCGACAAGATTTTCTGTAAACTGTCCTATCAATGCAATGAGTTAGTTCATTCCTAGTGAGGGAAACATCCAAAAACGGTAACGTTCTATTTATTTCTAATTCCAAAGTGAATTTTATCTTATTGTCACTATTGTTGGCATGTTCAAGAAAATTCATAAGCGCTGGAAGGCCATGATCCCATATAATTAATATGTCGTCCACAAATCTGACCCATAAACTTGGTTTAAAAACGGAAGTTGAAATAATCTTGGTCTCCAAAGGTCTAAGTTTTAACTCGGCCAACAAACCAGAAATTGGTGACCCCATGGGGGCCCCCTCTGTTTGTTTGTAATAAATATTGTTAAACACAAACACATTATTATTGGTAATCAGGTTTAAACCAGATATAACGGTATTTTTCATATTGTGTATTTTTCATATTTACCGTTATATCTGGTTTAAACCTGATTACCAATAATAATGTGTTTGTGTTTAACAATATTTATTACAAACAAACAGAGGGGGCCCCCATGGGGTCACCAATTTCTGGTTTGTTGGCCGAGTTAAAACTTAGACCTTTGGAGACCAAGATTATTTCAAATTCCGTTTTTAAACCAAGTTTATGGGTCAGATTTGTGGACGACATATTAATTATATGGGATCATGGCCTTCCAGCGCTTATGAATTTTCTTGAACATGCCAACAATAGTGACAATAAGATAAAATTCACTTTGGAATTAGAAATAAATAGAACGTTACCGTTTTTGGATGTTTCCCTCACTAGGAATGAACTAACTCATTGCATTGATAGGACAGTTTACAGAAAATCTTGTCGCTCAAACAATACAATTCCTTATAATAGCCACTCTCCATTTCATTATAAAGCTTCAGCTTACCGGTTTTATATTAGACGTGCATTTGAAGTTTGCTCTGATACTCACCTGCAAGAAGAACTGGGAAAATTAAGTCAATTGCTAATAGTAATGGTTTTTCCACTAAATTTATTGATAAGTTGATTTATAAGTTTAAGCACGCAGAACCCGCTAAAATAGAGTGTATTAGTAAAAATGAAGTTAAATTTATGGCAGTTGATTACATTCCTCGTTTATATGAAAAATTAAAATACATCCTAAGGAAATATAGTATAACGTTAATAGCTAGAGATAACACCAAATTAATTAATCTTGTGCAAAAAAGAGTTGATCCTATTAGTATGGAAAGTAAGTCAGGAGTTTATATCATCCCATACAGAAGTAAAGAAACAAATAAGATATTCAATTACATTGGTATGACCACAAGAAAATTCCAAACAAGAGTTAAAGAGCATATGCAGGATATTAATAAAAATAGACCGGCTACCGCCCTCTCAAGGTTGTTTCAAACTAAAGATATTGACATCCTTTTCAATCGAGCAAAAGTCATTATCCAGGCTTCTAATTTTTATAGTTGTGCTATTTTAGAGTCTTTGGAAATTTTAACCCAAGCAGAAAATTGTTGTAATGACGTATTATCATACCAAATTCCGCGTATCTGGTTTAATTTACTTAATATTACTGGAAAGTTCGGTCTCTCGGAGGATTGAACTTTCTCTACCTTCCCCCTCCTTCAGTTTAATGGATACGACCACCTGTGGGCTTCCTGAAGTGAGTTTCCGGTCAATCTGTAGCAGTAAACATCGAGCGTCGAGTGTTTTTATCAGTCAATCCTCTTCTCATTGACAATGGCTTAAGGTTAGCCGAAAGCGCTCGGAGTAGCTTTTTATCATTTTAACATCTAGTGTTTTTAATTTTAAAAAACATTTGTACATATTTTATCACACCTATTTAGTAATGTGTTTTAAATGAAGCATTTGAATGTTTCCATGTTTTTATATAATAAACAAAGGTGAATCTGGCGTTCAAGATTGAACTATTTTATTAAGTCAATTTATTAAAGATGATAACGTTATACATGTACAGTAGATATGAGTTCGGGCTAACTTTTTGGACCCCTGGTGCATCCAAGCCTGACGATTTCTAATCCGAACCCTTTTGAGTCATCAGGGCACGAGTCCGGTAACCGAAACTATGCAATACGAAAAAAAAACATAATTTTTAAAAGTTTTTCTAAATGTAATACAGTACATTCCCTCAAATCCGCAACCCTAAAATCCAACAACGCTTAAAATCCGCACATCATCACAGATGTAAACAATGAAACTTTTAGTTTAGATGTAGGTGCAAAATTACATATTTTTCTAGTTTTATATCATTCCATATGTATTTTAATATGTAATTCTCGATAATATGACTGAACTTGTGATTTTTCTTCAGTATAAATTTGTTTCTGAAAAAAATCAACATATTGCTCATATCACTGATAATCACAATCTTTTTACCAAATATATTTCGGGCATTCTCACAATCTTTTGATTTTTGGGGAAAAAAATCTGGCGAAATTAAACTTGCTAAAATAACATTTTAATCTGATAGACGAATGCCTTAATGATTCAAAATAAAGAAAAAATGGTCAGGAGCGAAAATTTTTTTATTTAACTGAGGTTTAGGTTAAACTGGCCAGTTTAATTTTCCTTACCATTTTACCCCTATAACTTTTTATTTTCTTTTAAATTTTTACTTATAATGAATTGGCATAGTACCCACAGGACATTCAAATAAGAAATAATACAAATGTAGTACTTTTAATACAGAATTTTTGTATAACATTGTCTTAAAGGGGTGTTAAAGAAGGGACGGTAAAGGTAAAAAAAAGGGACGAAATGGTAAAAAAAAGGGACGAAATAGTAAAAAAAGAGACGGTAAGGATGGAACGGTAAGGAAAATTACCACCTATTTTTAGGAAAATCATGTTAAGACTAAGTGATAGCCACAATGTTCATTGATTTTTCGAAACAGTTGTTAACATTGGATTAAATTATTATTATTTTTTATTTATTTAACTCGAAAAGTGCAGGAATAAACCTTGGGGACGGTAAGACTACCAATAAAGCCACGGTGCTTGAAATTGATATTTAAATGCTGATTTATATTCTGCAGTAAATTTCCTGTCAAAGAATTTTAGATATTCTTTCTCTAGCATACTTCTGCATGAGCAAAAACTTGAAAAAAATTCTGTCGCTGCATCTGAAGTGCTTTTCTGTATAATTTTAGAAGAGGGATGGTAAAAAAAATCTAAAACCCGGGGACAGAGTTCAAAAAATAATATCATCCCTAAAAATGTGTGCAGGTTAATTTTTAGCTACATAGTTATATAAAACAATAGTTCCAGTTTCAGAAAAAAATTAAATTGAATTATTTTTATTGAAACAATTTTATCCAGACAGCTCCAAACTTCAAAATCAGCATCAGGGACACGGGACGGCAGATGAGTTTTCCATGTGTTTGGACCCCAACATCGTCTAAAACTTATTTATCTCGTTAATATTTTTGTGCAATTATGCAATGGGATGTTCCGAAGTATATGAAATTAAAAAACACACAAAAAAGTGTATTAAATAAAAAATTATTATTCAGGGACATGAAAGTTAAAAGATTGTGAGAATGCCCCATTTATGTATTAAACAAGCTTTTTTGGTTATTAAGACTGGCTAAACCTGAAATAAAATTTCCATACTTCATGATTTTGATGTAAATTAATAGGTACATGTAAATGATATAAATTATAGTAATTAATATAAATTAAATATAAATTTTATGAGGAAATTTTCATTAAATAATTCAACAAAATGTATCTCACGTTTATTATGCATATTTAACTATACATTATAAATTATTTACCTGGCCTTTACTTTTAATAATTTATAAAATTATCTTACTTTTTATGATTTTAGTTTATTATTTTACTTAATTACTTTAATAGTTTACTATATTTCAAGCACTAATTATAATATGGATTGCATTATTACTGTTTAAAAAATGTAAACAAAGCAATGACCAGAAATCTGCAAAATTCTAAAATCCGCACAACCCCTGGTTCCAAGCTGAGCGGATTTGAGGGAGTCTACTGTATCTCATTTTAAACACATTCTTACATGGAATTAATTGTTAATCCCCTGCACAAAATTAGTTTTACGTAATTTTCACTCAATCTTATCAAAAATAAATTTAGAATCAAATGAAAATACTCTTCCTCAAAAGGATTCTCAAATTTTTCTCCCCATCATATAAATCTCATGTACACATGACGTTGTGCGTTTATGAATAAATGAATGAACTTTTCAAAAATCAATTAATATTTAAGGAACCTTAAGTTTCCTTAATTATAAGGAACAATTTATGAGAATAAAATTTAATAAAATTACATAATTTAATTTAGAATTATCATTTTTATTTATTCGCTCCTTCCTTCTGTTTTTCCACACACATACACACTAAGAAAATACAATTATATGTGTTATTTTACTCAAAAAGTTTTGAATCCACCCAATATTTTTGAAAAGTTGGCGCTACTGAAAATGAATATTTATATGACAAAGAATCAAACAACATTTTTTAATTTTCTATAAAAGGAGTACGTCTTAAATTATAATGAATTCCTTCCTCAAAACAATCTTTCGAAATTCTCGTGTCCCTGAAATCAACTTAAATTAAAAATGTGAGCCCGTTATCTGAAAAATCCTATGCTTTTATAGGAAAGAGGAAACACCGCTCGATTGTTTTTTATTGGAATAACAATAAGTGGCAATTATATCTAGTTACAAATGAAAGTGACTTCTTTAATGTAAATAGCAGAGCCGCAACATGAGCTGAGTTCATGATGAAAAACGGATAGAATCAGGCCCGTAGCTAGGATTTCCCTTCGGAGGGGGCTTAATCTTGGCCTTTTTTCCGATCTAACAGTAGTAATTTGCATAGTTTAAGGGTGTATTGCAAACTGCTTATTTTCTTATTTATTTTTAAATTCACTTTTGCTCTCAAACGCATCGAACTGGGAAATTCTCTTATTTAGAAACTACATAATGTGCCGTGCTTGTCGATTTTTTGATAAATGCAGAAATTATTGCAAAAAAGGGTGTCAAAGTTTGCGTTTTGAACCGAATTTTCCGAAGCGGGAGATCTGGGAATGAAAAAAAAATGGTCATACTGAGAAAATAATTGTTTGAAAATCAAATTCTAATTAATTGAGCGAAAAATGAAATCACACGGCCTCTTATACATTTCTCCAAAAATCACCTCAGCAAGTTTCATGTTTTTACTTTTAAAAATGAGTTTGAAAATGTCTCAGAAAATTTCGAGCTGTTGAGGGTGGAAAAGTATTTTTTCTAATACACACTTAAAGGGTAAATAAAAAAATAAACAAGCCTTAACCTAAGGTATATTTCTGCATAGGATACTTCATGTTCATTTCCAAAATTGTTACTTCGTATTTTTTCGATTTTTCTTATAGTTTATGGTTTTCAAGAGAACTTCCAGTTTCTAAACCGGTTCTGAAACCGGAACTGTTTTTAGGGAAAAACTGAAACGAAATTAAAAAATTAAAAGCTAGCATTGTTTGAGATGAGCTTCATATATCCTATGCGAAAAAAGTTAAAAATATTGAAATGCAAACAATTGGAATAGATTTAAATCACAGGATTAACATTAGCATGCAAGTTTCTCACATTACAAGCGCAGAGTCTTACAATGATTAACCCATAGATGAAATTAGTTACCCATATTATTTTTTCCAAAGAAAAAAATTATTTGTTACAGATATAATAATAAAACTCATATTTATGTTTCACATTCTCTGGTTAGAATTGGAATAATTATAAATGCTGTATTCTTTTGACAATAACTTTGCTAGTACTACAGAAGCAATCTTCCTGACTTCTTCTCATCCATGCGGCTCATTACCTTATTAGTAGAGTGTAAAAAAAATCATATATATATTTTTTTTTAATCAAAAAAATCGGATTTTTTTTATTTAAATCGGATTTTTTTTTAATTTAAATCAGATTTTTTAAAATTTAAATCAGATTTTGTTTATTTTTTCCCTGTGTTAAAATATTAAACATCTACCAAGAATTAAGCATTTCAAAAATGAATAACCCTCCAATAATCTCTGTTTTTTTTTTTTTTGCTTTAATTAATAAAATTTTAATTATGTAATTATAGAAATTACAAAAAACTGCAAATTAAAAATTTCTTTAGTTACATACAACATTATGTGCATTAATATTTTGTAATAATTATGTAAACCAATATTAAATACTGCTTATATTAGGTAGCTTTCCTTACAAAAAGCTACCTATTGCAGCCGTTCGGAGGAAAGCGATTTCAAAAAATTTTGGTATATTTTCACCGATCATGACCCCCAGACCCCGAAACCACCCTCCGTTCAAAATTTATATATATATATATATATATCAATATATATATATATATATCAATATATATATATATATATATATCAATATATATATATATATCTGACCTATGTCACACTGTAACTCTCGTATTTATGAACCGATTTGGATGTAATTCGGTGTGTACATAGTACATACCAATGTCTCGACCGAGTTCGTTGGCCAGCTTCAACCGCCATTTTGTTTCAAAATGGCGGCCATTTAAAAAATTTAAAAAAAAATTAAAATTTTAAATGTGGTACCGAAAAATTGAAAATGGAAAAATATTTTTTTCTTATGTATTTGATCTTTATACAAAGACTCCGTAGCAGTTTTTGTTTCGTCTATATCTTAAAAAATGGCTGAGTTATAGCATTTTGAATTTCTAGCGAAGCTGACATTTTGAAACGTCCTGAATTTTGTCACGCGATACATAGTACAGACCAATGTCTCGACCGAGTTCGTTGACCAGCTTCATCCGCCATTTTGTTTAAAAATGGCGGCCATTTAAAATTTTAAGAAAAATTTAAATTTGAAATGTGGTACCAAAAAATTGAAAATTGAAAAAATATTTTTTCTTATGTGTTTGACCTCAATAAAAAGATTCGGGAGCAGTTTTTGTTTCGTCTATATCTTAAAAAATGGCTGAGTTATACCATTTTGAATTTCTAGCGTGGCTGACATTTTGAAACGCCCTGATTTTTGTCACGCGATAACAGGCGTATTTATGAACCGATTTGAATGTAACTTGGTCTGTACATAGTACATACCAATGTTTCGACCGAGTTTGTTGGCCAGCTTCATTCGCCATCTTGTTTCAAAAGGGTTGCCATTTACAAAAATGTAATTTAAAATTTAAAATGAGGTATTAAAAAATTGGAAAATGAAAAAGATTTTTTCTATGTGTTTGGCCTTGATACAAAGATTCTGGAGCAGTTTTTGTTTCTGAAAATTTGTTCTTTTGTTTATATCTTAAAAAGTGGTTGAATTATAGCACTTTGAATTTCTATCATGGCTAACACTTTGAAACGATCTTGTATTTGTCTCGCGATACTACACGTATTCGCCTATTTCGATGGAAGAAGGTATGTGGATAGTATACATCAATATCTCGACCAAGTTCGCTGGCCAGCTTCATCAGCCATCTTGTTTCAAAATGGCGGCCATTAAATTAAAAAAATATATATTTAAAGTGAGGTGCAAAAAAATTAGAAATTGAAAAAGGTTTCTTTCTTAAGTATTTGACCTTGATATAAGGATTCAGGAGCATTTTTTTGTTTGTCTTTATCTTAAAAAATGGCTCAGATATAGCAGTTTCAATTTCTAACGTGTGTGACATTTTGAAAAATCTGATTTTTTGCCTGCGACAGCACTCGTATGTATCAACCGATTCCGATGTGAGTGAGCATGTGCACAGAAATTACTAAGGTCTCGACCAAGTTCACTGGTTAGCCTCATCCACCATGTTGTCTTAAAATGGCAGGCACTTTAAGAAATCGCCGAATTTGGCAGCGAAATATAAGTTACTTTAAATAAAAGCAGCTTGGATAAAGCTGACTAATTTTGCGAAATTCTCATTCATAATGATTTAGTATTGATAAAAATTAGTATTGAATCTCCTACATTCGGTTTCCACTAAATTGAGCTTCGTGTGTTTGAATAATATAAGTTGGCTTTTTTAAAAGAAGGAATATGAAAGCTACCTCTTCCTCCCGGCACTGGCCGGAAGGACTTTTTTAAAGTTATTGATAAATTGCATTTAATTTTAAATTGATGATACAGATTAAATTTTGTAATTATTAAAAACAATTAACTGTTTAATTATGAACACAATCTACATTTTTGAAAAAGTGGTTGAAAAAAGGTGATAAATAATAGTTTGATAAATTCATAAAGCAGCCAGTAATTTTACACAAGTTATAAAGCGTATGTATATCAAATTTATCAAAAATCGTAGCAATGTATACAGCTAACTCACACTTAATTTATTAATAGATTGCAAAAATTGTATTTTTGAAATTTAAATCAGATTTTTTCCCCACAACATTAAAATATTTGAATAGCTACTAAATATTATAATGTTTTGAAGTTATTTAACATTTAGTTAGATATTTTTAAAATGTTTAATACATCTTTTTACACAGTTTAATATTGTTATAATTAACAATAACAAACATTAAATTTTTTACAAGTGATTTAGTGATCGTTTTCATTACTGATTATAACGCTTTTTCACACCATTTAAAAAAATCCCTGCCGGTCCGGCCTACAGGCAGAGGTAGATTTCGAAGTCAAATATACTGATTTCACAAACAAAAACTAAATCATGATTAGAGATAAATCCACTTTAACAATTTTATCTGGCCGCTCTTGACGAGTTTTTATTTCATTTTCATATAATAGCTGGTTTTATCAGAATCATGTTAGGGCGGCATTAAAAAAAAATACTTTTCCATGCTCAACAACTCGAAATTTTCTGCCATAATTCCAGATTCATTTTTAATAAAAAAAAATATGAAACATGCTGACGTGATTTTTGAAGAGATTTATAAGCGGCCGGTGTTTTTATTTTTTGTTCAATTAATTAAAACTTGATATATAAACAATTATTTTCTCAGAAGGACAATATTTTTCGTTTCTAACACAATCGCTTCGGGAAATTCCGTTCAAAATGCCCACTTTGACATCATTTTTTGAAATACCTGCCTCTATCTAAAAATCGATTATTACGGTACATTATATAGTTTCTGAATAAGCGAATCTTCCAATTAAATGCGTTTGAGAGCAAAAATGAATTTAAAAACCAGTCCGAAAATAAGCAGTTTGGATTTAAGCGCATCCTTAATACAATGATTTTTCCAACACAATCCGCTTCGGTAAATTCGGTTCAAAATGCCCTTTTTAACAGCATTTAAAAAAATATATTCTGCCCCTATCAGAAAATCGACCATTACGGTACATTATACAGTTTCTGAGTAAGAAAACGTACCAATTGGAAGCCTTTGAGAGCAAAAATGAATTGTAAAATGAGTCAGAAAATAAGCAGTTTGGATTTGAATACACCCTTACTAAGATCATTTTTTTTCTTCAACCGGTATGTATTTTTAATTTGTTTTTGCTCTAAGAATTGGTCCTATCCAAAACTTGTCTATATAGATGTTGTAGACAATATTAAGAAGATATATGATAAATTCATGGGGATTTTATATCTTTTGAATTGACGGAGTTATGGATTTTTTTCTTCTTCAAACCCCCTTTTTGTTTTCGTTTTTAATTTTTTTTTTTGCAGTACGAATTGGTCCTATAAAAAACTTGTGAATATAAAAGTTGTAGATAATGTTAAGGAGATTCATGATAAAATTAATTGGATTTTATATCTTGAGAATTGACGAAGTTATGTATTTTTTTCTTCTTCAAACGCCCTTTTTGTTTTCGTTTTTAATTTTTTTTTGCGGTACGAATTGCTCCTATCAAAAACTTGTGAATATAAAAGTTTTAGATAATGTTAAGGAGATTTATAATAAAATTAATTGAATTTGATATCTTGAGAATTGACGAAGTTATGAATTTTTTTCTCCCAAAAACCCTATTTTTTGCGCCCTTTGAGCCCATTTTTAAATTTATCAAAATCTGTGATACATAAATTTTTGGCCCTATTTTTAGAAGTAATAAAAACTTTAAACTGATTTGATATGTACAAAAATTAAGAAGTTATGGGGGGTTTTCTGTTTTCACAAAACCCCTCCCTTTTTCCCTCCCCTTGGTCCGATTTTACCCATTAACGAACTTGACCGAGATTTTATGCCCATTGATTTTTATGTATGAGTTTGGAAGAGATTGGTGCATAATTACGAAAGTTATCCTGTCCAGAAGAAAGTGATATATATATATAGATAGATAGATAGATAGATAGATAGATAGATAAAGTTTTTTACTGTGGGTGGTTTTGGGTTCTAGGGGCCATGATCGGTGTAGATCTGCAAAAATTTTTTAGAAATTCCAACATAGGAACGATCCCAATAGGTAGTATTTCATACGAAATCTACCTAAAAATCAAAATATGTGATTTTATCATCTGATTTAAATCAACTGATTAAAATCGCTGACACTCTATTGCTATGTTTATTGTATATAAAAGAATGAATAACTTGATTATTAAAAGGAAATTATGACATTGTAAGTTATATTAGATTTAAATATCATTTTTAAATTAAATGCTTTTTATGTTAGATAAAAACCATACTTTTTACAAACTTGCTGTACTTAAATTTTTCACAATACTCAGGAATTACGCTTAGAAACAATTATTTAAAGCTTTGTTTTGTGTATTCATAAGTCACAATACCTGTAAAAACTTTCCAAATTATGTTCATCTTAGATTTGAATACTTTTTTATGTCATTTTAAACATTTATAAAATTTTTGATTTTAATCAATGATTTTTTTCAAAAAATCACTTGATTAAAATCATTATTTAAATCGCTGATTTAAATCAACTGATTTAAATCGTTGACACCCTCCTTATCAGCCTCATGGTTGATAAGGGTGAACATCAGGATCTACTGCAATGTCCCAATGAATGGAAATCATTGCAAGACTACTCAGTCTCTCATCGGCCATAACGCTTTCAAAGCAAAGATTTAATTCATTTCACTATCAAAAAAGACCTTTCAGCACTGGCTGTTGTTACCGGGATTGTAGCCAAGACTGTCAGCAACTGTTTAATCATATTGTAATATGTTGCATTACAGTGCTCTAAAAGATTTTGGACCTCTGTGTTTGTGTCAACATTAGCAATTCTCTCGCACTATAATTCATAACCAGCTTTCACTTTCTGGAGAAGCAAATCCTTGAAGAAGTACTTAGATCTTAGTAAATCTGTGTAGAAAGTCTCATTCGAAAGGGATGATGCCATTCAAATTTTGAAGTCTTTTTTTATAGGTTTCTTTAACATTAGAGGACCGCTTATCATGGATAAATCATCTAAGTAGCAATTCTTGCTCTGCACAAAATAAGCTTGTTAGAACGTTAGATGTTGCTCCTAGAAAGCTCTCTAGGGGGTGCTGGGAAAAACTGCCAAAAAAAATTCCTACATTAGGGTATCCATCCCTAAAGTTGATAATTGTTCAAAAGAAAAAGAAAAATTCCCCGAAAAACAGACTACACTGTGCACGTTTTCTTTCTATTAAAGTCTTTTTTTTTAGTTTACGTCTATTTACGTTTTCTTTCTATTAAAGACACAAGCAAAGTTTTCAGTTAATAACTTGGGGGACGCGCGCTGGCCGCTGTGACGCTTTTGAAGATTCCTGGATACCCTATAGTTTTTCTTCAAACCGTTCCTTTTTAAAATTTTCTACTAGTAGTTTTTTTTTTCTTTAATAAAAAGCCTTTTACAGTTTTAACACTATTTTTAAACATACTTTCTTTAAAATCATTCATTTTCACATGATTTTACATTATAGGCGGCTATTAAAGTTTTTAGATTCTTTCTCTACAAAACATTTTAACATTGGCCACTCTTATGTTTTTATTATATGCGTGATATATTGAGGATAGAGAAAATTAAGGAAGATTTTAACATGTAAACAAGTGTTTTATATTTAACTCCTAAAGTTTAACTTATTACGTCAAACGCGTATTACACTTACATTTTCTTAGTCAAATTAATGATATGGAATCACAGTTATCGAATTTCACTGTTAATACAGACTGTTAAAATTACATTTTACAAAGAACTTATATTTTTAGTGGTAGATTTGAATAAAGAACAATATATCTGAATGACCGATATAACGAGGGATTACTGTAACTATAATTGAATAAATTTATATTTTTACAACTAAAAACATATGTAATTTTAATGTAATGGAAGATAAAAACAAGAAAAGTATTGTTAATGATTGTTATCATTAAAGATAACTTTGCGAAGTCTTATTCAACTTTCGGGAAAGGCTTCAGCCCCCTTATCCCCCTCCCTGGCTACGTGCCTGGATAGAATCACTAACGTTATTTTCGTATAAAGAAGGCGTATAACTTACACACAATAATAGACTAAAAACTTACAAAACATAAGCTAATGAATGCTGTTTGACTCAAAACAAAAGAAATATTCATTTTGCTTTAAATACATTGTTCCAAATAAAAAATATCCTGATGGCGCCAAATCAACTTGTCGTCAATGCCAGACATAAATCTGAAATATCACAAATTTTCTTATAAAATATCATTTAATACTTTAAAAAAAAGGAAAGAAAAGTACGATTTCTGTTTCTCCTTTATTCTGATCAAAATAGCATTAAAATGACTTGAAATGGAATAAGTAATTTTTAAGGGGAAAAGGGTTATTTTTATTTGTTCTATACGAGAACAAATAAAGTCCTTATATTCAGAAAGAATGAGCACGAGCTAGAAGACTGATATAAAAATCGAGCCCGACACCGGCTCGGACACGGGTTCTCATCTCTAAAGAACAGACCCTGTTAATCAATTACATAAATAAATATGATATATATATGTAAGGAAAATAATCATTTTTTTTTATGTTATCAAATAAAAATACTATTTGAAGGAAGTAAATACTCCTGAAGGAAATAAATATTCATGTACTAACCTGCGCCTGCGTTCGCAGCGGAACTTGCAGATATGAATTGTAATATCTTCGGTCTTTTGTAATGTAACTCTCTAAAACAAATCGCTACGAGAATGACCTTCAGCCTTAGAGAGTTTGAACGCACTGACTTCTAACGTCCATACTAAATATAAATACAGAAAACTTCTTTGATATTAGCAAGGTCATGTTAAGTCACATGGGCTCTAGCAAGGTCATGTTTAATTCACATGGCCTTTTTATCAAATACACAAATAGTATGATAAAGATTATTGCTGTTTATGATCATTCATCTCTATTTCCATTTATTTAAGCATTCCCTTTTATCATAGATTTCGTTGTCAAGGGCAAAAAGGAAAACTTTTGATAAATATTTATGAAAAATTAATTGAAATAAAGATATTTTATGTAGCTACTATATTATATTTTTCACGTTATTTCATATGAGTATTTCCGAAAAAAAAATCGTGCTAGATTTTTACAATTTGCCACAAAAAATATCTTCTGGTAGCTTTCTACAAAATTTGTGAGACAAATTTAAAAAAAATATATATATTTTTTGAAAAACGTAGTATTCAAAAAATGAACCGAGTGGGATGTATAGAGTGCTACACTAGTGGGGTTGTATCTTACCCGAACCCGAAAATTTCATTTGAAGTCAACCCGCAAGCCGCAACCTGATCTCAATGCGACAAAAAAATTTCCTCGACCAGCAATGTGTCACACACCTGACAAAATAATTTGCGGCGACTCGCAATCCGACGCGAACACGACATATTTAAAACCGCACCAGAAATACTATTCGCATCCGACCCGAACACGAAATGAAAAGAAAGTGAATTATGTTTTAATGCAGTTTTGAAAAGTAACCTTAAATTATATCGCTAATAACAATTTTATTTTTTATATAGAGAAATGGATAAATAAATATACTTTAATATTCAAATATAATGAAACCTCCGAATATCGGACGCCGCGAGATCGTTGCATAGAGTTCTGCCTCGGGTCGGGTTGTCCGTAAAATAATTCCTGCTGTCAAATATTTAGGGTTTTCTTTTCAAGTCACGTTTTTAGGATGTTCACAAAAAGTTTGAGCAGAACTATGTTTCAGATCATAAAATGAATAAAGGGAAATTTTATTTCAACTTGATAAATTATATTAAAGTTTCGAGTAGCACACTTTGGCTTATTTCAACAGGGTGGAAAATGTCCAGACCAGGACTCGAACCTGAATACTTTGGCTTGACATGAAAATTCTCTACCTTTTGAGCTATCCAGACGATACCAGGCTATATGTCGAAGACTTAAAAGTGAATTATGTCAG
This sequence comes from Maratus speciosus, assembly GCA_963932465.1. Classification (NCBI taxonomy): domain Eukaryota; kingdom Metazoa; phylum Arthropoda; class Arachnida; order Araneae; family Salticidae; genus Maratus; species Maratus speciosus. The sequence goes on from OZ010800.1 coordinate 407,427,675, forward strand.
CCAGGTACCGTCCGGATAGCTTAAAAGGTAGAGCATTGGCACACCAAGCTTCGAGTCCTGGTCTGGACATTTTTCGCTCTGTTGGAATGAACCTCAACTGTGCTACTCCAACCTTGAATATGTTTCAGGTGATACGTCAGGTGATTGTTAGATATATTACTACGTATAATTAATTACTCGTACTATACGTGATATACAGGGTGTATCTGAAATGCTTCAACAAACATAGGGGGGTGATAGTAGGGTAGACCGGGGCTAGTTGGCCAGCTTTTTATTCTAATAATTTTTTAAAAATTACAATTCAACATTTTAAATTTCTTTTTATGTTACCACTATCAGTAAACTTTCAGGAAGAAGTCACAATAATAAAACTTGAAAATATTAACAATAAGTATTAGTTAAGAAGCTCAAACTGACACCAAGTCGCTTGGGCCAACCTGTCCCGATTACGGGGTAAGTTGGCCCGCCACTTTTGACGACACATTTTAATGTTCTGATAGTGTAGAAGTTTAAGAAATGATCAAAATGTTACAAAATCTTAATTTTTATTTCTTGCGAACGAAAACACAATATAGCCTCCAAAATTAAAATAAAAATTTTAAATATTATTAAAATTGTGACTTATTCAAATTACTAACTTCGACGAAAAATTGCTTTAAAATTTGAATTTATTTTCTCATAAAAAATGTCTTTAATACATTACGTAACAGTAATAAATTTTAATAAGGGCATGCTAAGGGTTAAAACACCGTAAATCTTAGAGTGCATTAATTAAAAAAATCATTCATCCTTATTTAGGTGATTTATTATAAACACCAAATGATAAATAAATTGTATCAAGGCCTCTGTACATCTGTTAAGTGCAATAATTCTTTTCTTCCGTTTATTATGTTTCTCTTGCGCATCATTTTCTTCAAATTTCTGTCAGTAAAATGTAATATTTCTTCAGGATGCTTTGGCTAATGCTAGCTTCTGTGAAATAATGATAATTTTCGTTTATATAAAATTTTAATTCCCAATTAAGTATTAAAAAACACAGTTTGCTTATCATGAAATATATATACATATTATTGATTACATTCATGATTTATTATTGGTATAATGAGATTTAGATAATCTAATAAGTTAGTATATAGCAATGTGCTTGATATAATTATGTTGGATGATATCATTTTTGTATATTTTTTGTTTGAACTACTGATCTTTATCAGCGGATAGGGAAGTGTAGTTCTATTCTGTCTGTGGAAGGGACAACATGTTTCTTAAAGGAAAATATAGCTTTTGATAATTAATTTTTTTTCCTGTAACTGCCCTTTTTATGGATTATGAAGAGAGAAAGGATGATTTAGTTTCAACGAATAAGTACCTAGCTAAGAGGTTTTCACTTCATAAAATGTGATGTTTAAAGGATTATTTGTGGCAAACTCTTCTCTGGACGGGGGAAATAGGGGATTTTATTAATAATTGAGAAATATCAGAGTCGGATAGATTTTGATTGTTAGATTTGTTACTTTTAGCGGTAGTATGTAACACTAGGAAGCCGAACTTTTAGGTAGATTTCGTAAGAAATACTACCTATTGCAATCTCCCATATGTTGGAATTTTTGAAAAACTTTTGCAGATCTACACCGATCATGACCCCTAGATCCCAAAATCACCCCCAGTTCGAAACTTTATATATATATATATATATTACTTTTCTATGGACACGATAACATATCCAATCAGTTTAAAGTTTTCAAAACTTCTAGGAAAAGGGCTAAAAAATTATGCATGACAGATTTTTGATATAATTAAAAAGGGCTTCAAGGAGTGCAAAAAATAGGTTTTCAGAAGAAAAAAATTTCCTAACTTCGTCAATTCACTTAAATTTATTATAAATCATCTTAATATTATCTACAATTTTTGTATTGACAAGCTTTTGATAAGAGCAACTCTTACAGAAAAAAGAAATTAAAAACTAAAAAAAAGTGTGTGTGGGGGGGGGGGGGGAGGTTGTATAAGAAATTCTTCGTGAAATTGGTTACTTAATTTCGAAATCTACCTGAGCCTGTAAGCCAAGCCAACAGAGATTTTTCTATAATTATGAAAGTTATAAATGATTTTGTACAACAGGAGCAGCTGATTTAATTTGGGGAGTAGGTAAACAACGTTATAACTTTATTTTTTTTAAAGATTGACTGAAATAACCAGGAATTCAATTAATGAAATAATTTCTTACCATTAATTAATAATAAATCAATTAAAAAATAATAAATGTTTATTAAAATAATTAATTAAATATATCAAAATTCCAATATCCCGTCCCAAATGGGCCAACTAAACCCGTATTGAAATTTTTGTTTTTCATGACTATAAGGAATTATTCTGAAAGTATTTCAATAAAAAAACATGCCCTACAATAACTACGAACAGTTATTTTTCTGAATTATTATTATCAAAACCTAAAATGTAATCTACAAACAAATAAAAAACGATTATTTATAAGAGAGGAAATTTACTCACCTTTGCAAAATTTTGAAAATTCTCAATAATTCTTTAACGGACGCTCCGACTTCAATGATGCTGAAGTTGGAGGAGGAAAGCGAAGAAACGCATACTTGGCTGGAGTGACAATGTCATCTAACGCAAAGTTTTAAAAATATCGCGACTGGGCCAACGTGCCCCTATGGCCAACTAGCCCCGGTCTACCCTACTCATCAAGACGGACAAACAATGCAATGAAACATGGGGTCGCAAACCACTTATTGAGTCACAAATACAGGGTGTTTCACCCTAATTGAAGTCGGTCATCATTTTGCGAAAAATTAGAATATTGCAATAAAAATGTAACGATATGTACAGTCGTGGATAAAAAAAAGTAAACACCTCTACTAACTCCTCAACAAATTATCGTAGAAGAAAGTTACTGGTACCGAACGATTGGAAATAAAGCCTACTTTTAAATGATGTATATAAAATTTGCTTAGGGGGCCACCTACATATTAAAACGAACCATAACTTTGTTTTTTTCAATAGCAGTACCCAATTCTGACAGCATAAATGAACTCTACACCATTCAATTAGCCTAAAAACGAATTTTTATGCAATTCGTACCATAAGTTTCCGAGAAATTAATTATTTTAAAACGAGCGTATTTTAAGGGCTGTATCGAAATTGAAGTTCCGTACTGGATTGTTGGTAGTGGCCGAGAGGTTCTGCTCTCGAAGCTGGTAGACGGGAGGTGCTGGGTTCGACCCCAATCGCGCCCGTCGGCCTAATCGTTCGGAGTTTTCGTGGTTTTCTTCGAGCCGTGGATTTTCCATGCGTAAATACGGATTAGGTTCCCTTAGAAAGACCCCCACGGAGGGCACTTCCCACCCGGGCCTATATCCCTAGTGTAGATAATTGGCCGTCAAAAATCAACCAACCAACCAACCAACCGTACTGGATTGTTAACCCAGAGAGCCGCTTCCTTGATCAAGGCGCACCTTAAGCGCCACTCAAGGAGCCATTGAAGCGTGTTAGATTACAGTACGGCAGAATAAATTTCAAAATGTCTACTCACTTCCATCATAGACGGCCCCTTAAACCATCATTTTGCCGTTTTTTAAGCATAATTTGAAAACTACTTGGAAGAAAAATGTGAAATTTTTGAATTTCCATAAAGCAGGACTTAATAAATCTAAATCCATCAAAAAAATTGTAGGTTGCAATTCATAATTTTTTCGAATATTAATTTCATAATTCGTAATTCATATCATAAAAATATAAAAATTACAAATTCAGCTTATTTATGTTTGGGTATGTTAGTATTATTACCACAAAAAAATTAGCACATTAGGAGCATAATTTCGGGAGATATAAATAAAAATATGAAAATATAATTTAACATTAGAAGCACTAAATTTTGAATGTTTATAATTCAAAAACTTATCATTCAAATGACTTGAAATTTGGTGTCTAGGCATAGTTTGAACCGAAGATTTGAAATATCTCGTTAAAATTGGGTATTGCCATTGAAAAAAATGAAGTTAGGATTCGTTTTAATATGTAGATGACCCTCTAAGAAAATTTTATATACATCATTTAAAAGTAGACTTTATTTCCAATCGTTCGGTACCAGTAACTTTCTTCTATGATGATTTGTTGGGGAGTTAGTAGGGGGTGTTTACTTTTTTTTCCACGACTGTACCTTATTTTGTATATTTCCTCTAATTAAATTCAATTCATGAAACTGCTACTGATACTTCTACTTTCAACTCTAGTAATTATTGGCCCTTTCATTTTCAAAACAGAGTGACGTATTTGTATAAATAAACAACATTTAGTTATCAAGATATTCTCTGATGATGAGCCTGGAAGGTTTGAAAGTACTAAGAAGTTTTTAAATAAAATGTATATTTTAAATTTGTAACATCTATTTCATTACATTAGTCACCTTTTAAGTAAGGTTGTGGAATTTTTAATGTTCACATTATATATTTTAAGTATAAATACAGTTTTCAAACATTTTACACATGAAAGTACTCCCTCCCTATTCAACGGTGTAAAATTTAAAATCATACGATGTTGAGAAGTAATTAAGTTTGCAGAGAAAAAAAAAGGAATATGGATTAACAATTCATCAAATAAATTTTTCTAAAATAAATTAAACATACAAACCTGAAACCAACAAACTAAACAGTATGTTTATTACATTAATACTCTGAAAATAGAGTACTTTTATGTTAGCTTGGCGATGTGATAAATCGCCAAATATTGTTCCCATTGACGTAATTCATATTGTATTAATTTCCCTTAAAATAAAATCCTTTAACCCATTTCATTTAAAAAGTGAAAATTTTATTTAAAATACAAACATTCAAAATACATATATTGCATACAATTAAAATACATGCTTTTGGATCATTTTCTTTAAAATACATAACAATAATTATAATTATAAATACCATAGCATTTTCTTTCAACTTCAAAACATTGTTTCTAAATCACACACGCGACAAAATAACTACAATCGGGGGGGGGGGGGGCGTTATTGGCGAGATTTGCCGCCATATAACTTAAAAGTACCTAAAGTAGAGTTGAGTTTTCTAGGTCTTTGCTTTTACATTAAAAACTATTTTCATTAGTTCATAGGCGAATGACGTCAAAGGCATATTAATACTACAGGAATTAAAATATTCAATACGCGAAAGTTTTTAAATTTTTATCAATGAATTTTCAAAAATGAATGACTCGCTGCACATTCTTTACATTGGTAAAATTAATCACAATTTCTGAAATGGGCCCACCGTGGCTGAGTCGTTAAGGCACCTCCCCGCTAATTGCTTGAGAGCGTAGGTGGGCTGCCGATTCAACTCCCGTTGGCTCCGTTGTACATTTTTTGTGGAGCTCCCGGATGTGATTATCTGGTGGTTTCTGAAATGTTCATTTGTTTAAATCGGTAATATTTTGTTGGTAGCTGGTTATTTTTCATTTAGAAGTTAAAACATTATAATTGTATAGTTTTTGAAGATTTTAGAGAAAAGGAAGAAGAGTAGGTGTGATACAATGTAGATTTTTTCCATAAGTCGAACAATTCCCTTATTTGCAACATCAGAATAATGGCTGCGATCAATGAAGTGGTCCAACCGGAATTGTGAGGGAAATACAGAGACTTAGATTTCATATATAAATAGATATTACCGTATATATTTGCGCATAAGTCGACCCCCGAATTAAAGAGGGATAACAGGTGGAATACTTAGTGCTTTCGAATAATTCTCTTCATGTTATTTAATAAATTATGAATTCCGCGAATAAATAAGGAGAAGATAACTACCTTGAAAGAAATTTATTCAACCTTTTGTACCTCTCAAATTTGGGAAGGGCCCACTTTATACGCAAGTATATAGGGAATCTTATTTTGTTTGAAATGCGCTTTACTTTTTCATCTGTTGGAGATGCGTAAGCAACGTAAATTGCAAAAATGTTCAAAATAAGGCAGGAATTAAAATTATGTTGACGAAATTGTCCTCCCATTAATTTTTATGCGGTCCGCTGCGCCCTATAAAAGTTATATTTAGAAAAGTTTTCTCCATTCTCTGACGAGTTATTTTGAATCTTATGACATTCCTTCCGGCCCTACAAAATTGGCAGGCTATATTTTAGTGCGAGAAAGTACTAAAATAATTCTCGCTTTTCTTGCAGTTTACAGGGCCCTTGCATCTCCAATAGGAGAAAAAAACCAAAGCGTGTTTCAATCTTTTTAGGATACCCTATATACAGTACTATTAAAAAGTAATGAGTAAGATATTTAGTAGCTATTGAAATAATTTACAAAAACAACTCGACTTACGTGGCTAATCGTTTCAGCGAATGCGGTTAAAAGTATATAATAGAGTTTTATTCAGAAATAAAAAATAAATAAAACATTAATTTTGACAAACTTTATTATGATTAATACCTGAAGGTCGTATAATATATATTTCATATCGAATAAAGTTATTTATATGACATAAATTCTGAAAAACAAATGTAAAAGACAATAGCTATAGAAGAAACAAATAGTACAAAAAATAACAATTTTCCAAAACCACCATATTTATGTTTGGGAATTACCTTTCCTTCAGAGTTCAAGGCTGCAAATACTCTGTGCTCAAATTTTAAAATGGCATCTCTTGCGCCCGACCAAGCAAATGGTCCTTGAAGTCTGTACTGATATGGCAAACATGGTCCATTTAAACAAACTGAAAATAATTTGGGGTCGGTTATTGCCATCTTGATCATGTTGGGTTTGGCTCCAATCAGTGAAGCAAGTTCATCCATGAATGGTATAAAATCAACTTGTATAGTATGCCTGATTGAACCCACATATCTCTTAGCATTTAAACCATTCTTAGCCTGAATATCTTTCATCATATCTTTAGGTGAGGGTAGTTTAATATTACCCAAAAGCAATTGTGCAAACCATCTGCATTGCATTTCTGAAACAGGGAATATAGCACCAAGTGGTTCAATTAAACCTACAATAGCAAGTGATGGGTACTTTAAAGTTGGTGGTATGGCATATTTATAAAGAGTAACTCTGTTCTCTTCTATAGGAACTAAATTTCCGAGAAATGGAAATTTAATCAGATAACCGGTGGCTAGGATAACTACATCAGCTTCTGTAACTTCACTTTCTCCGTCAAAAATAATTCCGTCTTCTACAAATGTTTTAATATCACCTTTGACAACAATTCTTCCACTTAGAATAAGGTTAGGTAGAAAATCATTTATAGTAATACGGGCACTCAAAACCCGATGTTTAGGTTTCAATTTGTAAGCTTCATGGTCAAATTTTTCATTTAGTTTGCTTTCAATATTACTACAAACGATGTCATATGGCATAAAAGATTGTAAAAAATTGTTCAATCGAGTTAACAGGTCTATATCAGAAGGCCTTCCATTTTCTCCGACACGGGATATTATCCAGGATCCTCTTCTTGTACTAAGGGAAACCTAAAAGACAATCAAATTTATAAGCATCTTTAAAATTTATAAGCATGAAGTGACAGAATTAAAACAATTCAAAGTTTATATAGAAAGTAGGAACAAGAAAGCATAATCATGCGTCAAACATAGATTATGAAATCATTTCTCTCACATTCAGAGTACTGTAACAAAACTTCACCGTCAAATAAGATGAACAATGATTTGTAAGTAAACAAATGAAATACCCCCTTGTGGAGAGCCAACCGTTAAGCATAGCAATTTTTCTCCATGAGGGAAAATGTTTATTAAAAATTCATATTTGGAAATTACATAACATATTTCAAATCCCAATTTCAGCAGTTACCATCTACAGCAGGTAAAATATCTGAATTCTTCTGTGCAGCTATGTAGATATTCTATGGATTTATATGTACACAAAATAATAAAGCAACAATTTAAATCAGACAAGAAACGCATGACACAGTTGAAAATTGTCCTGTAACAATTTCCGTCAATAAACGTGTTGGAAATATTATCAACAAAGTGATTTCATAATCTTTAAATTAGTGAAAATATCAACTATAAGTAATTAGGCATTATCCATTGAATCTCTGCGCCAGCACTCTAGAATAAATTTTTATTAAGGGGCACTTCAGAAAAAAAAAAAAAAAAAAAAAAAAAAAAAAAAAAAAAAAAAACGTTCGCTAATGTTAATGCAATGGGAGAATTTTTTAAGATATCTCGTTTGCATTTTAATATTTTTAAATTTATATTTATTTATTTATTTATTTGCATTGGATAGCTGAAGCAGATCTGGACAAAGGCCGTTTTGCACTCTTTTTATTTTGTTTGCAGGTTTGTTTGTTTTTTTATGAGGATGCTTTTACTTTCGGAAGCCGGTTCCGAAAGTAGTAGTATCCTAAATAAAAATACCTGTAAACAAAATCAAAAAAGTGCAAAACGGCCTTTTGTACAGCTCTTCCTCATGTATCCAATGCGAAAAAATTGTTTAAAATTTATTAAAATGCAAACGAGAAAACTTAAAACCTTTCTCCCATTGGATTAACATTAGCGAACGGGTGTTTTCGCCTGACTGAAGTACCCTCTTAAGAAGAAAGATTTTTACTTATTTGTTTTTACTTTCTTCTATCTTCAATAGAAGAAAGTATTGCAATCGAAATATTTTTCGACTTCCTGTTTCGAGTTTCGACGGATTTACACGTTTTAGGGGTAGGAAATGCAAAAAATCATGTTTATACAAACTGTCTGTCTGTCCGTGTGTCCGTGTGTCGCCATTGTACCTTCGAAAAGTGTATGAAGTTATGCATGGAATTGAACCAATTTTTCTGTGTATGGTTTTGGCTATGTCCAGCAGGTCCTCCTTGAATTTGGAAATATTCCGCCGGAAGGGGACGCTTCAATGGCGGTTTTTGTATAATTTTCTTGATTTTTCGTAGTTTTATTGTACATCGGCGGCTCGTGCAGCGACGTGAACTTCGCATCCTGCTAAGCCGGCTATTTTCAAATAGTTTATGTACAATAGAATAATGGAAAACTATTGGTTTTAATAAATATCATGTTCGAGATTTACTCGTTTTTACTGCGATTAATTGACTGAAACAGAAATTTAAGATGAAAATCAAAGTTTGTATAGTATTTAACTAAAAATATTGAAGTATTAATATTTGTAAAAACTTTTTGAAATATTAAGATGTATGAAATAGAAATTTTGGGATTGGCACATCCAATTAGTTTGGGTATACCCGGGTATTTACACAAGCCTGGGGTAAATACCCAAAAACTGTGTATTTTCAAATTTTGTTGTATAATACCATAATCTTAAAAAAATTCTTGAAATCACAGGTTAGAAAATTTCAAATCTGATAGTAGATTTTAGTTTAACTAAAGAAAAATACCTGCATGTGGCCTTGTAAATATTTTCCATTTACTATGTTGTGATATTGTAAGACAATAAAACAATTTTTTTTCTTAACAGATGTAATTGATATAGTTAGGACTATCAAACAAAGTAATTACTTACCTGCAACGTTCAGTAGAATTTAAGATGAAATAAGTAAGCAAAAAAAAAAAAAAAAAAAAATTCCTTGAAATTGTCAAGAAAAACTAAATGGGGAAGTTTTTTGCAAACTTTAATTTTCAAGCTATTTTAAAGTTTGTTTTTAATCCAAATTTTTTTTCTAAATATTTTTTGAACATACAAAAATAAGGTTTTCTAAAGTTTTGTGTCATAACAACAAAAAAAAACCCTCTTAAATACACTAAAAGTCTTGCCCTGATTGTAATAATCCATTACAAATTAACCATTTCTATAATATTGTAATTTGTTGTATCACTGGATAGGTCAGTTTAAGCAGTTTTTTTTTTTTTTTGTGTGTGTGTGTGTGTGTGTGTGCAATAAATGGCGCGATTGCTCCAATGGAGCGACTCAGGAAAGGAGGACTTTTTAAGGAAGATATTTTCGGCCGAAATGGCTTCCATTCAAGGTAAAGCTCAATGTGTGCTTTGATTTCATCAATTAAATCGTCCATTAATGTTCGGCGAACATTTCAACGTTGTTATGGATGCAACTCTCCTGATGCAAAATCAATAAAGCGACGGTATGACAGGTTTAAAGTATAGGTGCAAATTTACGGTCTCCAGTCGCCACGTGGTGACTAAATTTTTTGCTGTGGCGACTAATTTTCAGTGTCTTAATCACCAGAGATCAATTTCCAGTGTTCCCAAGCCCCTTCGCGGAATTTTGATATATTTGTTTTCCTTTTGCAAATAGAAAAGTCCCTGCTCTTTTCACTGGCCGAGATTAAGTATGACGTTGATAAAAAGTCAGGGAATTTTTGTGATCTCAGTTACCGTTGTGAACGCTGCCCCTGTGATGTACTGCTTTCTTACCGAACATTATGTTCGAATATAATTATGCGCATGTCCGCTCCACTACAAAGCTTAGCAGCTGTGAAGCTCGACACATGAGCACGGTAATGGTAAAGCTTCTCCTTTGGACACCAGCGAAAACAAGCATTTCTTCGAAGGTTTCGTCCAAAATCTGGAGTTGAAATAAATACTCCTTTACTGCAGGTCGGCAGCACTGATAAAGAAAACACACAGGCCTTAAGTACAGGCGTTTCCGGTACTTTAGGTGTTAGCTGCGGATCATATCTGACAAAGCGAATTTTTCATTAGTCGGATTTTGAAATGTCGTCTTTAGAGTATAGGTGCAGATTTACGGTTGCCAGTTGCTACGTGGCGACTAAATGTTTTGCTGTGGCGACTAATTTTCAGTGTCTTAGTCGCCAGAGACTAATTTCCAGTGTTCCCAATCCCCTTCGCGGAATTTTGATTTCTTTTTCTTTTGCAAATAGAAAAGCCCCTGCTCTTTTCACTGCCCGAGATCAAGTATGACTTTGATAAAAAGTCAGTGAATTTTTATGATCTCAGTTACCGTTGTGAACGCTGCTCCTGTGATGTACTGCTTTCTTACCGAACATTATTTTCGAATATAATTCTGCGCACGTCCGCTCTAGTACAAAGCTTAGCAGCTGCGAAGCTCGGCACATGAGCACGCTAATGGTAACGCTTCTCCTTTGGACACCAGCGGAAACAAGCATTTCTTCAAAGGTTTCGTCCAAAATCCTGAGTTGAAATAAATACTCCTTTACTGCAGATCGGCTCATGAAACAGTCCAAAGTTTCCGATTCTATGGAAATTATTTAAAGGCTTTCGGCCATGGAGTCGCGAGGATAGAGGATTCCGAACTCTGGAGAAAAAAGAACAAAAAGAAAAAGAAACTTGCATGAAAAAATACTTTACGTGAGGTGCATTCTTGTTGTGTAAATGTTTTCTGCAAGTGCGAGATTTTCATAGAAGGAATATTTATCACGAGTTTTGTGAATTCAGCCCCTCTGTAATTTCCTTTATCTTATTCCATCTAGATCTAGAGTGTAGGGTCCTGCATCGGGTCGGGTTTGTACTGCATTTTTTCGTTTTATATTATACTTTTTTAATATCAAAGTTTCAAGAATTTTAGGATTAAATTAAATGTACATATAGCCCAGTAAATTTAGACCAAAAAGGGGGTCGATAGCTAAGAAATTCATAATGAGCTAAAATTTTCAGGATTAGCTCCTGGATATGTATAGAATGGATCCTGAAAAGTCTCAAAAAATTCGATGTCGGCTTCCATCCAAAATGGCGGATCAACTGTGGTCGCCAAATAATTGCACCTTGTTGGATGTTTTTCTGCATATTTACGTCAAAAGTGAATATTTTTCGCTTCTAAGGAAACCAATGCAGTCAGCAAATATGCTAATTTGAATATGAACTTAGGTTTATAAAATAAAGAAATTATAAATGTGCGGTAATACGATTTATTTAAACTGAAATTATTTAAAAATAAAAATAGTTTTCTCCTTTGGAGTTGTTGCCTACATTTTCACACACAGGCATTTTTTCAACAAAAAATGCAGATAAGAATAAGAATAAAAGGTAGTGAATGAAGGAATTCCTACGCATGCGCTCCATATAGACATGGGCGGGGTTTGGAGAGGAATGTGAGTTTGCTGACGCCGGCTCTGCTAATAATGAAGGAATTTCCTACGCATGCGCTCCATAATGGCAGGCAGTGGAACCGAGGAGCTATGGGAATTGTTGTATTCGAAGCAAACGATTGAGAAAATGATGAATGGGCATGCTTATTCGAGAGCCTTAAGAGCACATTATCTCACATACGTAATTCTGTATGAGAAACTTCTTCAACACTCTCTGCACGAGTTAGATGACAATACCAAAAGTAAAATTCGAGATGTTATTCATGAACTTATGGTGACAAATGGAAGCCGTATTGAAGATCTTCAAGACAACAACTGCATTAAACAGTTAATCAACTCTATTGAAACAGCTGCAGAAAGCAGAGACTTTTCTAGAACTGGCAAGCTGTGGTTACAGTACATGGAACAGATTACACTTATTCCTTTCTATATTCAAGCAGATCGAGTTGGGAACTGGGAATTACATTTGTATAGCATTGAATCCATGATGCCTTACTTTCATGCAGCAGGCCACATTTTTTATGGCAAATGTGCCCATTTATATATTCAGCAAATGGAAGAATTGATTGAGAAAATGGAAAGCAATGAATTTAAAAAAATTGTTGATGATTATTTTACTATTCGCGGAAAAGCCAGGGCATGGAGTGGAGTTGCACCAGACATGATAATAGAGCAGAGTCTCATGAAATCCATAAAAGTAGCAGAAGACTTAACTCATGGCCGAGGAATGGAAGATTCTACTTTATGCAGATGGACTGCTTCTTGCCCAATGAACGTGAAAGTATCGGAAGTATTAGAAGATTTTTGTGAAAAAACTTATGTATGCTCAGAACAACAAGTTGAATTTCGGACTTCCAGACAATCAAGAGATGATTCTGATTTGAATAAGCTATCCGAATGGCTACTGCTTCACAATCCTTTCGATAATCAATGTCCTAAACATTTGTTGATGAATATAGCTAGTGGATTGGTTGCTGATGATAAAACAAACTGTGACAATGCAAAGAAAGTTGGTGAAAATTTACTGTCTTCAATCATAGAATGTTCATTTGGGGAAATTAAACTTCAACGGAAAAAGAGAGTTATACCAATATCGGCAACAAATAACACATTGATAATAAGGAATTCAACTGTGATATTCAATCCTCTACAGTTGTTTACCAGGATTGCTGCTGTACTCAAGTCAAATGAAAATCTACGAGATTACCTCAAATACGAATTGAATCCTCAACCTCCCTCCCTCTTTGATGAAGTTTCAATGAGGAAGAATGCTAAATCAACTTTAGCTGCTATCATTGAAACAACTGAGCCTTGTGTCGAACCTCCATCAACTTGCTCGTTTATTGTAGATGGAGGATTTCTTTTGCATGCATTGGTTTGGAATGAGTCCGACACCTACAGAAATATTTGCCTCAAATATGTTAGATTTGTCCAGAAACACTTCTCTCCATGCGAAGCAGTTGTTTTTGATGGGTACACTTGTGCCTTATTAACTAAAAGTGTGGAGAGGCAAAGAAGGTTAATGTCGAAAATGTCTGCAACTATTGCTTTTGACGAAAACATGGTGGCCACAACCAAACAAGCTGTTTTTTTACGGAACTCCGAGAACAAGGCTGGGCTTATTCGAATGGGCATGGGCTACTTCCAGGCCAAGGAATAACTGCCCTACAGGTGGCTGATGATGCTAATGTACTAATCTGTACAACAGCAATTAATTCAAGTAAGACTAATTCTAGATTAGTCACAGTAGTTGGTACCGACACAGATCTGCTGACCATTCTCATCGCACGAGGTAACCCAGGAAAACCACTCTTCTTTCTACGACCTCGCGAACAAAAATGCTATCACATATTTAAAATTCAAAAATCACTTGGCCCAATGAAGGATTCCATTCTCTTCCTACATGCAGCAACTGGATGTGATACCACATCAGCAATTTTTAGGAAGGGGAAATCCTCAGCTTTTAAATTGATAAAGAAAAACCATGAGCTGCTTTCTTTGACTTCCTTATTCAACAGTCCTCAACTTAAAACCCAAAAGGTAATTGAAATTTGGGAGATATTCATGAAAAACATTTTTGGAGGAGAGAAAGTTGACTCCCTAGATGAGCTGCGATATATCTGTTACAATAAAGAAGTAACCAAAAATCTCTCATCAACATTTAACCTGGCCGTTCTTCCACCAACAAGTGCAGCAACTTCACAGCATTCACTTCGGGTTTATCTTCAAGTCCAACAGTGGTGGGAAACAACCTAGATCCTACTGAATGGGGATGGTTCATGAAAGAAGGCAAATTAAACCCATTACCTTCAACACTTCCAGCAGCGCCCGAAGATCTTCTGCAGCTTATCTCTTGTGATTGCAAAATAACTGCTGCAAGGGACTGTGATGAAAGATGTCGGTGCAAGAAGGCAGCTCTCCATTTTTCTAGGTTTTGTACCTCTTGCTTAGGAAAAAATGCACAAATTCAGTTCGTCCTATTAACGGATTTGAAGACAACGATAACGGTTACGACGTTGAATGAGTGGCATTCTGGTAATTTCTTTTTAAGTTTATTTACTACAAGATTATTAGCTTATTTATTACAAGCATTATTATAATGTTTTATTGTACTTTTACTTTGGATTTAAATTTTTGTGCCTTGTAATAAATAATTTAAACTTGTTCTAACTTTCTTTCTTTTTTTTTCCATCACAGTCCTCTGACAAACATTTCTATATAGAAAAATGGAATATCTGTCATTTTTTAAAACAGAATTTTAAAAATAATCCTCACAAATAGGATTACAAACATACAGATGATTTGTCAATAGTTTCTTAAGTACGAGGCAAAACAGGCTAAGGGCAATGAAATTCTATTAATGTGACAAATAAATGAATTTACAACTCATTCGTAGCTTTTATTTTGATAAAAACTAGGTACAGGGCTCGACTAATCGACTGAGGCCTGGGCAGGCATCTCTTTGCGGGACCCCTACACCTTGAGGTTCTTTTACAAGACCATTAAAAAACCTCAACAGAGAGTTTTTTTTTATAGTAATTTTATTGTTTTTTTATTATTATTATTATTTGAGGCCTTTTCTTGCACGTAGGCTCGGGGCACATGCCCCGTGTGCCCCTGCTTTAGTCAGGCTCTATGTATACATTAAAACAGGATGTAAGTAGAGGTTACAGAATTTTTCAGAAGTAAAAAAATATTGATATATGACTTAGAGATGGAAAAAAAAAACATTGGACGATGCAAAAAGGTCTTAGCGGCTATCTTTGATCGGCCATTTTGGATAGAAGCACACATGAGAATTTCTGAGACTTTTGAGGTTTTTTTTTTACTTGTCATAAAGAGCTAATTCTGAAATTTTCAGCTCATTATGAATTAATTAGCTATCAAACCCTAAATTTACTGGGCTAATATTTGTTGTATCTAGTCCGTGTTTTGCTGTGCATGTGTATTTAATAATTACACTATTTTTTGTTTTGAATTCCTGAGTTTTTTTGTTAAGTTTTTTTCCATATAACACTATTGTTTTATGAGTTTGTTTCGCAATGTGACCACTAGATTTTGGTTAGGAGCCAAAGTGGCGACTGGATTTTTGGGGTTTAGGCGCCACTGGCTCCTTAAAAATTTTGGGAATCTGCACCTATAGTTTAAAGAAAGAGGCAGCGTTGCTGATCCTTCCAGAAGTGGCAAGCCTAGTGTGAGTGAAGTAATTGTTGAACGCGTTCGGCAATCGTTTTAGCGGAGCCCTGCTCAATCAACTCGTGAACGACAAATATCTGCTGCTAAAGCTGGTGTGTATACTGTAACAGAAGAGTGTGTAACAAGTGTGTTAAGAACACTTGGCGGGAACAAGAATACCGCTTAGACATTCTCCGAGCTACCAATGGGGCACATGTTGGAATTTACTCAGGTATGTGGTCTTAAAAAATAATTTATAACAATATATCCAAACAAACCTATGTCTAATTATAAAAGTTGGAGCACAATAAATATTTATAATCAGGGCAAGACTTTTGGTTCACCCTGTACAACACGTTTAAATTTTTTTTTTATCAGCCACAAAAAACCTGTCCTGCGAACCAGTTGGACATCAGAATTTCCAAGAATTTCTTTTCATTCTCATAGTGATAGTACGTATTACAAGTAGGGTGTGCATGAGTTCCCGAGGCGGTAATCGCTGTCATATTAATTGTAGCACTTTATTAGAGAAGCAGCAATTTAGTCCAAAAACAGAAAAAGTGTGGTGTTCATGCTCCAACAGCAGACGAAAACTGTAGACCGGGCGTCAGAAAAACTACTCTTTTTACAACGAACTATAACTACTGCTATTTTATCGAAAATGTAGTTAACTACAACTAAAATTGCTTGTTTTAAAAATTAACGACTATAAACTATTTTTCAAAAATAGTCACTACTTCGCTATTTTCAGATTTTGTGAAAAGATTCAGATCACACTCGAAACTAAAGACACGGATTAAATAATACAGTACCCACTCCTTATATCGCGTATGCCCGGAATACAATTGAAAAAGAGAGATATAACCGAGGGCATTAAAAAAATAAGAAAGGTAAAATGTAAGAACATGTTTGTCTAAAATGTTAGTTTGTAGTGATATGTAATTACCATTGGATTTGTTTACTTTGTAACGATCCCGGAAAGGCCGTTACGTAATAATTCAGTCATATTCAGAGATGAGTTTTAAAACACCTTTAGTTAAAACTAACCCATTGAGCGTTTCACTAGATTATAAAAATGTACCTTAAAAAGGCCTTGAATAGGAAAAAAGAACTTGTTCGAAAAGGTAGAAGGGGTTATGTGATTTTGTAGTTGAAAAGTGCTAAGGGATTTAGTTCTTTCCCCTTCTTTCTGACACTGAATGATTGAAACGGCTGTCCACTGTCTTTTATGAGGCGTGAATGGGCGTTTAAAACTAGTTGACTAATAGCTTTCGAAAACGATTGTCTGGTTAATCCCATACAACATCTGAAAGTATGTAACGAAATAGCAGTTTTCAGGAATACAGGTGTGTGTTCCGTGTTGCTTAGAATAAGGTTTGCAAACTGTTAATGTAGTATAATTTGCTTTATATGCTATTAAATTTTATCTAAATTTGAAAAGAATTTATATCTTCGTAATAACAAGCATGTTTCATTTCCTCTAAATGCATTTTTTTTTCTAAACAGTTTCTGTTACATAAACTTGTAAATTTTATTAATTTGTAATGATTTAATTACAAAATTAAACTGGAAGTAATCGATTTTTTAAATAAATTTACATTTTATAAAACGCACGCATAGCGATAGATCTCACTATACAACGAATCTCAATTAAACGTTTAGTACACTTTAGTTACACTTTTAGATAGGGTTATTCATCGTATCTCAATTTCAATTAATGCTAATATTATTTATTTTTTTCTTTTATAAATAATAATAATAATAATAATTTCTCATTATGCAAATTAGTGTAACATCTGCTTTCTTTGATTTTCTGTGATATAAATCTGAGATAGCTGATATATTGTACATTATCCTGATGAATATACCAGTTGAAAATACATTAAAATATTCTAACACCCCCCCCCCCCCACCAAAAAAAAGTGATTTGTTATAAAGTATTTCAAATGCGCATTCAAAATAAATGGAAAAAATCTTCTTCTAAATGATAATTCTTCTAACTTATTTTTTTTTTTTGTGAGCAATAAAAGAATTAAAACAAATTTTAATAAGATTTTCAAAATGTGCAAATTCCTGTTTAAAAAAAGAAGAAAAAAAATACAAACTGACAACCTTTTTTCCAGCCATACATAAAAAAAAAAAAAAAAAAAAAACAGGCGGATTTTTGGATCTTATAATTTAGCTTCCAGATAACAAATTTGAATTTTTATTAATTCCTATTATTTTACTGATAAATGTAGAACATTAAAAGAAAAACATTTATTGATGTAATCAAAGTGGCAGTAATTATTTCAACCTTTCCTTTCGTCTCGGCAGGCAATTGTTTTAGTACAGTAAAACCAAACATGTTAAGGTGTTTCTTTTTTATAAAGTACACTATTTCTTATACTTAAATCATGTTTAGAGATAGTAAAGATATATTATTTAAGTTTTACAGAATTAATTAATCAGTAACACTGCACAGTACCACTGTATATTACAATAAAACCGGTTAATACGAGATCACTAGGTACGAAAACAAATTCTGTTTTAGACAGGTTTTACTAGGTGTAATTGTGTGATATTTTGTATTTGGGAACATAAAATTCTCCGTTTAAGGCAGGATTATGTTATACATGGATTTCATTTTTACAGGTTTTACTGTAATTAATTAGTGATCATAGTATTGCATCATTAATGAATTATAGGTGTAATACTTGTGCATATGTATAATAGTCCTCCCCACTTAATCGGGTCACGGATAATCGAATACCCCGCTTATTCGAATAGAATTCTCCGGAACCGAATTTATTCCTATTGGTTCTATGTTATTTTCCCCCGCTTAAACCAAATAACTTTTACGAACCTCCCGCTTAATCGAATAAGAACTGTGTGACCGATGTTTGAAAATAGGCGCAGAAAGCCCGTTTCAGCTAGAATTTCCTTCCACCTTTTGTCATTTCCGGTTCCTTTACGCTGAAAACAAATTTTCAGTTCTTCCTGCAATGATTTTGGTCGGCAGGTATATAATGGACAGGTCAAATGATTTCCCCACCTTGATCTCACCACCATCGCTTCTTGCTGTTAATCAGGCTTTAATGGCAATGCGTCGTCACTTCGAGACTCGAGATGGTCGTTGTGATATTTTGCACTCATTCGAAAAATAACTCTATATTTACTCCTTTAAAATTTCACTTAAACAAACCACTTTAAACGATTTTTTAAAGGCAGTATAAGTAACATAAATTAGAAGTAGCAAAGTTTTGACCAAACTCAAACGAGCTGAATTTACTGTGATGTAAACCATATAAATGCATATACTGACGTTAAATTAATAAGTATTTACTTTATATTAGCATTCGTATTTATTTTAGTTTATGTTATTCTATTAACGATTTATTATTTTGTTAATTAAACATACCGTAGATGGGTATTTTCCCTTTTTATTACGCATATTACAGTTATGATTCCCCGTTTAATCAAAAACCCCGCTTAATCGAATATTATTTCTGGAACCAAAAATAATCGTTTAAACGGGAACGACTGTATTACTGATTAAATGCAAGTTTTAATTTTAACAATGAAACCCTTTAAAACGAAATGATAAGGGGCAATATAATAATTTTGAATTAGAAATTTTCCAAAGAACTTTGGATTTTTTTAAGGCAAGATTCCGCTTAGTACAGGTATTACTATGTATAAATAGGTCAATGGAGAGTCTGCATAGTAATATACAGAATAAATGTGCTTTTTGTAAGTTCCATTGTAATAAAAGTGCCCTTTTTTTTTTCGAATGTCATTTTTCTCCTTCTCACCACCTAGGAAAAATAATTACATTTAAAATTTTCCGATAACAGGAATTATTTTAGGTACCTAATATATTCTCCTATTGAAAATGAGAAAAATACAATCCATTTCAAATATCTGTGAAGAGTAATACCTCCCTCCCCCCCCCCCCTCACTTTATCTCCCATAAAACTTCCAGCGTCCATCGGCCATAAAGAGATAAAAAGGATTTAAACTTTACAACAATAAGTTCGCAACTCCGCGGGACACAAGTTGAATATTCTTAGACCAGATGGAAACTAAGCACTATTTTTAATAATTTCGAAATGTATTCGTGTATTTTTTCTTATATTTAGTACAGTAAGACTCCGTATTTTTTCAAAAATTCTTTGGAGAAATTGAAAAAGAATATTTGTAAAAAGAAACATAAGCTAAAAATCATGTGTCTAGCATAAATTATGAAACACTTTCCAATACATTCAGAATATTGAAACAAAACTTTACAGCTTATTACGGAAAAAGGTGGTGTCTAAATAAATAAATTAGAAAACACATAACGCATTTGAAAACCCAATTTCTGCAATTGCTGTCAGTTAGTTGGAAAAATATCTATTTTCTGTGCAGCCCTGTATATGCTCTATAACTTTGTATGTATGTATGCAAAAATTTAGTTCCGCAGGAAAATTCCCATTCAGCAATTTCTGTCAATAAACGGAATTGTACTTGCGATAGTGATTCCCAGTATATGACCTATTGAATTTATAAACACCACATAATATAAAAAAAAAATAATAACAACAGTCAAATTTAAAAACGTATACCGCAACTGATAACGAACTTATAGCAATTATTGGTCATAGGCCAAAATTTTTTGTGTGTCCCTGAAAATGAAATATAAATTCTATGCACATCATATTCTACAGTAATCGCCTTGTAGTGTACAACTCCTTAGTGAAACATAAAAATTCCAATATGTTTAAAATAGTGTAATATCATTAAACTACACCATACACGATTTTTCTAATTCACCGTAATGTGACGGCATTCTTTTGCGTGTCCCTGTAAACGAATCTTACATGCTACACATTTAATTTTCAATAATGAACATGCCAAATTAAACAAAAATAACATATATCAATTTTATGGCAATTGGACTAAATTTATGTGAATTAGAGCACGGACAGAAGGAAAGACAGACAAACCGAATTTATAAACGCTTTTCAACTATACTGGAAAGAGTTAAAAAAAATCAAATGACACTTTTTATCACTTTTTAAGATTTATCCTTTTTTTAAGTTTTAGGATTTGGATGAAACCAGTTTTAATTTTCCTTCTCAAGATATTTTTATTTTTTTCATTTAATTTTTAAACAAATAATATTAATAAACAAATAGTAGTAATTATTATCTCTGCGTATTTGTATGTATGGAAACTTTGAAAACTTTCTCCAGCATAAAAAATAAAAGCTCATAAAAATAAGAACGAAGAATAGATTGTGAGAATAGATTTCAAGAATTGATTGTGAAATACTTTCCAACACATTTATCTATCTATAAAACTGTACTGAAATTTTACCGGTAAATAAGGCGCAAGATATGTGGCAGGAAGATATGTGAGTAAACAGTATGGTAAACATATAATACATTTAGAAATCCAGTTTTATCAGTTACCTTCTATAATAATTAAAAAAAATAGTCAATTACGCACCCAAACGGCCATGTATCTTGTTGGTTTGCGTATCCCTGTATAAAATTTTTTATGTTCCACAAACTTCTATTGGCATACAAATAAAGTTCAGCGAGAAAATGCATCACACAATTAAAACTATTCTCTAAGCAACTTCCATAGTCAGTAATACTTATATTTTTTTTTTCTGCGTTTCAAGTAAAGCAGGTGTATCTGTTCTTTCAACGCGCTACTTTGATAGCTTATGTATAAGAACAGCGAGTTTTATATATTTATGGAATCTTTGACCAAGGATAGTCTTTGGGGTGAGAAGGAAGAGAGTGGGGGAACATAAAAAAACTTTACATACAGATATTTTAAAGGGGTTGAAATAAACATGTTGACTAACAAACGGAAATTTTATCATCTTGATCTTTACAATGTAGGAGAGGGCAGAGTTAAAGGGGTCGGGGGGTAACAAAGTATGAGTAAAAAATTCAGTATTTAGCGCAAGGAAACACAATTTAGGCAATACATTGCATAAATAAAAATGTTTTACAAAGATCTTTGAAAATAAAGTTTAATATATAAAATTATTGGTTATGGTGGTCCATTAAATACATATATATATATGTATATTACATATATATTGCCAGGGCCCGACTTATGTAGGTGCATGCGGGGAAGCTTCCCCGGGTGCCCCTTTTTAGGGGACTCCCATGAGAGTAGTCAGGATTTTTATTTAAATGGTGTCAAATGTTTAAAATTAAATAAAAGTGAGCAAAATTCATACATTTTCGAACTTTTAAGAAGGAAGTGCGGTCCCCTTCCCCCCTCCGCTTTCAGTAACCTCTCCACCTACGCAAATATCATTAGAAAACTAATGATTAATATTTTATTATGACAATTTAGTATTCTATAGTTTTCAAAAGCAATTCTTTATTAACGTTTTTCTCTTAACGTGGCAAGTTAAAACCAATACTTATAACCAATTTGGGACGTTTTCTTTTAGACATCTTATAACGTACGTAGATAAGCAAAGTAAATGTTTGCAAAGAAATACTCGTATCAAACAATCTATCATTTTTTTTTTTACTATTTTCCTACAAGTATTTTTTTCTTAAAGTTGTGATTATCTTTTTGTGACACTCTGTATACAGATGTAAGCAGTACCGGATATAAAACTTATTCATATAATACAATAGTATGAAGTTTATTACTAGCTACTTCCACATTATTCACAAAAAAATCTATAGATAGATAGATAGAGGGGGGGGGCAGAATGATTCTTACCTTTCCCCCCCATAGCCTAAGTCGGACCCTGCCCTGTATATGGTGGTTAATTAATGCTCTTCCGCCTGCCCTACCGCTAACTTTTGTAAATATTATTTAGATGAAAAAAAATTGCTCGTTTAACAATAAAAACTTTGACACATTAACGAATTAATATATAAGTGTAAAAGCTTGACAAATGCAGGTATGACTATGTAAATGATTTGAGACCAAATGTTTTTTTTTTCTTTCACTTTTTCTTTTTTTCACTTTTCGACAAATAAATTACATGAGAAATACAAGCGTTTTCCCATTGTAACCTTTATCGGTCTTCCGTGTGCAGAATTTTTTTTTCAAAACGCCAACTTTAATAGCATTTTCTAAAAGACTTCCTTCCTATGTTTATCGAAAATTGAAAAAAAAATGTTCGACTTTATAGTTTCTGAATAAGAGTACCTGCCAATTCCATGTGTTTATGAACAAAACTGAATTCAGGAATGTGTCACAAAAAAAATTAATTTGGAAGATTATGCAGTTTTTGTACGGGGCATTCGCCCAGAGCCCCCCAAATTTAGTGTCATAGACCTTGAAGCAATTGCAATAAGTTGGATTTATATGATGTAACAATTATCAGTCAGCATGAGCAGGAAAAAATCAACATTAATTGTAAAATATATTTGTGATCTCTAAGTAATCTATAATTAAAAATTGATATTTAAATACGTTAAAATAAATGTTCATTATACAGTATTAGTGTAGTTTAATGCATTAAAATAAATGTTTTCTTAGTTTAATTCTCATGGTAACGAAATGAAAAGTTCAATCATCAAAATCTAGTTTAACTTTTTTTTCTCCAGTTTCAATACATTCATTTCATTATGATTGTTTTAATCATACTTATCATATAGTATTAGCATTAATTCTGATCATATAGTATTAGTCTATATGAGATATATTTATAAAAAAATAGATTGCCATGATTTAATTTGTCATTTAACAAACATGATTGTACAAAGTAAAGTAATAATAATAATAATAACAATAAATTTAAAAAGATAATGCTTTCATTTGCATTATTGTAAGAATCTTTTAGATAATGATTCTTCCCTGTTTTTAAAGACATATACTTACACTTAATCATATCTACTGCTTTAATTGCATCCATTCTATTGATATTTTTGAATAATTCTATACTTGTACTGTTCATTGGTATCTTTTTAAACAATATATAGTTACACTTGAATATTTTAGGCTAATTGTGAGCTTGGGGTGCCATCGCGGAAAAAGTCTAGTACTGCTTTTTCATCTGACCTTTGTAAATATTACTTGCATTGCCATGAAATCGATATATGATATGGAGGCCTGTTCACTATTGGAAATAGTGAGTGTGGCCTTTATTGTTTGTTCACATGGATGTATAAAATAATTCGAATAAACTCGAATTACGGTCTAGATCGATATCTGCTTGTAGTACTTTTTTTTTTATAGTAGTATATTATTCCAACCGTAATAATTGATACACATTGCTAATGTGCACTGCAGTCTGTTTCCCATAAAAATTAATAGTAATAATAATGCGCGTAGTGTTAACTGATCATTAACAGAGGAATTCCAAGACAACCGAAGAACAGTGCACTAAAAAAGGACGGTTGAAAAAGGGCACTTTTGTGAATATTTAAAATATTTTTTAGTAAAGGGTGGATTGCTGAAATTAAAATAATTTTAATATCTATAAAGAAAACTGTCTTATTTTGAAATTTGGTTTTCACACTCGAGTTCAAAATTTAATAAAACATTACTTTCATTATATCTTTCTTAATTTTTCAAATGGTGAAGAAAAAAAAGTTTTTACTTTCCAGTTCTTTTTTTTTTTTTTTTTTTTTTTTTTTTTTTTTTGCGTGTGCGTAAAAAATTAGAGGAAAATCAAATGATTAAGAGGAAGAACGATAATAGTCCAATTGTGGGAAATTTTGTATGACAGTTTTATTTAATGGCTTGAACGACGTAATATCGTTTCCTTATCTTAGATAGAGGAATAAGATGAAATAGTCCTTTGACAATGTAGTTAAAGATAGGTCGATACACAGCTGAAGATCGTATATTCACAAATGTAAATTGAAATATAGCTCTGAATAAACGGTCTATGACTATCATAAATTTTCCCTTCGACCTACAGATCCCATTTTTGTAATATGTCTGTTAAATTGTATTAAGACAAGCTTAATAAAACTAGTTTCTAAATTATTTAGATTTTACAATTTTCCTTGTGTATTCAATTTTTCCATTTCTTTAAAAACTGTTATTGTATGCAGATTTTTCAACAGAAAAAATATTTTAGAAATTCTTTGAAAAATCGGGTCAAGCCGAACCGGGACCCGCAAGAGACAAAACCTAACCCGAAAC
Organism: Maratus speciosus; assembly: GCA_963932465.1. Lineage (NCBI taxonomy): Eukaryota > Metazoa > Arthropoda > Arachnida > Araneae > Salticidae > Maratus > Maratus speciosus. The sequence goes on from OZ010800.1 coordinate 407,452,454, forward strand.
AATGGATATCAACCCGATTTGCAGCAAAATTGTAGAAGTTAATCCAACCCCCGACAAAAAAAGAAAGGTTTCCCGACGCAGCCATACTCAATAAATTTAGATCCTAAGTATTATTTAAATTATTTTCGCGAAAATATTTTCATTTCTGCTGTGCATTCCTTAAATTTTGTTTTCTTTGTTGAAACTTCAAAATTTTGACTCCCACTTATTGTTACCCCCCTCCATACACACACACACACACACGTACACCCCGCTCTTAACTCTGCTCCCCTCTTACATTATAAAAATCAAGATAATGAAAAACCTTCACTTTTGAAAAAAGTACTTTTGTTTATATTTTGACCCCTTTAAATGTATGTAAAAATTTGTTTCTTTTAATTCCATGTCCTCCCCCCTTTCTCTTCACCAAAAGGCTGTCTTTGGTCAAAGTTCCGATAAATATATAAAAGTTAATAGCCTTATACATAAGCTATCCATGTACTAAATTGAGAGAATCTATAGATTGTATTTTCTGTTTACCACCCCGCCCTTTCTTGGGGCTTACTAATGAACAGCCGGCGTCTCCAGCAGAATATATTTTTTCAATACACAGCACCTATTTATTAGTGTTCTTTAAGTGTAACGCTATGTATAATATACTTTTTTGATATCAATAATAGATATGCGGACTTAGCACGGGCTTTAGTTGAATCTTAGAATTAGTTTTCTATAACTGAAAATATATGTAACTTTAATAACTAATAGATCTGAATTTTAGGTTCATCTAAGTATATATAATAATTATTATTTTTACCACTGATTTTTTTTGCTAAGAGCTTTTCACCGTTGACCTTTTTACCTAAATTCATTTGAAATAGAGTAGCTACATTAAAATATACTGCAAACGATTTTCCCGCGTAGATCATTATGTAACGGAATTCTTTTGTGCGACCTCTGGAAATGAATAATAAATTCTTTGCATTTCATATTCTACAGAAAGCATGTTTTAGTGCTGCACTTGAAACGATTTTTTCCCATTGGTCGTAATTTAACGGCATACTTTTGAATGCCGTACATGCTACATATTTCATTTTCAATGGTGATCGTGCGATAGTAAATGTCAATAACACACAAAATTTCAGGGAAATCGAATTATATTTGCGCAAGATAGAGCATTGACAGACAAACTGAAGTCATAAACCCTTTTCAACTATGTTGGAAAATGTAAAATAAATAAATTCCTCATAATTTAGAATTACAAATTGTCATTAGTGTGTGACTTAATCGGAGAAAAATTTTCTTGATTTTACGATATCGGAGGTAACATGCGCATATCAAATATCACGAATTTGATTTTTTTTTAAAGTAGACCATTGAAAGTGATTATTTAAAAGTATTTAGGTAGAATAACTAAATAACTAAATTCTTCTATAAGCACGCTTGCGGAATGGGGCAGAATTTGATAACATACAGAAAATGTGCAACAAAGTTTTTATTATTAAAAATAACCATAAGTTTAATAATAATTCTTAGGCTACAATAAAGATAACTCTTCGGCTATCAGTTTTTATTTTCCGTTGGGGAGGGGGGGGGGGAGTTATTCTAAGATTTCTGCTGTGATGTCAGAAAAGATTTTTTTTTTTAATGATGCCCTACTTTATTTTTATATCAACAATCTTTTATGTTACATTGTGCAATATTCATGATTTAATAATTATTGATTAATACTAATTTTAAAAGAACTAGTTTAAAACATAAACTTTTCATAATCTTTTTATTAAATAAGCGACAATGAAAAAAATATGTAGCAAGCTACCACTATTTGGAATTTTACTGTTCCTGTGAACTGTTTTCTTTAGAAATCATCTTTACAAGGGAAGGGGTGGGGCTGTCAATCATAGTTTTCTCAAAGCTCAAAGCGTCACTTACAGGTAGTATTTCGATGTCATTCATGGGTTGCAAGAGTTTGGATTAGATAACAATGGGAGATATTTACTCTCTTTCAAACCTTACTTCAAAGAAAACTCATAGAAACTTTTAAAGTATCATTGGAATTAATTACACTGGAATATTTGGTCAACTCTGTTGTATTTAGTAGAATGATTAGGTAAAAAATAATGATAATTGTAGATATCGTTCAGGGAAGTGTAGTCTCATAAGCATTTTTCTGGCTACACCTCTGGTTCTTCTCTGTGAAACACAACTGTGAGAATAAATAAGATTTAGGGCTTTTTAATATGGCAGTTTTAATGTAAGAGTCGCTATATTGGGGCTCGTTATATAAAGAAAGCACAAATAATACACAATGTTTTTAATTTTCCAAGCGGACACAGCCAGTGATATAAACACAAGAATGGTTTTTGGATTCTCTCCCCCCCCCCCCTCAACTTTCAAAAGAAATATAGAACTTTTTTCATATTAAGCCAAGTATTTGCTGTAATAATGCTAAAAATGGGATACTGCTTATAAATATACTAATGCACGGTACAAGTATCCAGTTATTCAAAAATATAAGTAGGTCGAATATAATGAAAACCACACATATAAATATGTGTAAAAATACACCTTTATTTATTTTTTAATGCAAGTAAAAACAAGGAAGAGTAACTTTTGTTAAGATTATCTGTCTTTAATGCATATGAATGCATTACCTGTCTTAAAATGATTATTATTGTTTACTTTGCTTAATCATATTGGTGAGATGATAGGTTATATCTCCCAACCTGAGAAATACTGTGTAAACATCATTTTATTGATTGAAATAATTCTTTCATGGCAAATCTCTTTGTATGTAAACTGCCATATAAACAAAAGGAAAATCGAGATAAGAACAGGAAAAAAAAAAATTATGATACGTTTGTAGAGATTTTGAAATACAGCCTTCACGGTAGAATTAGCATTAACTTCGTCTCATATGATTAAGGAAAAGTTTCAAATTGAAAAATAAAATTACTTTACTTTTGCTCTAAAATATTAAAAAAGCATTGCAGATTACTGCGAGCAATTGCACTTAATAAAGCCGTCTATGATGTTTAATTGCGTGGAGTTTTTGATCTACTTCCAACAATTAATAGGCTACTTCACTCACGCGAAAGCACCCGCTCGCTAATGTTTATTTGGTGGAAGAATTTTTTTAAGATACCTCGTTTTTATTTCCATTTTTTTAAACGAATCTTTTGCACTGGCTACCTAAGATCGATCTATAGAAAGACCGTTTTTTTCTTTTTCGATTTTGTTTAAAGTTTTTTTTAAATTTATTTAGGATACATTTACTTTCGGAACCGGTTTCGAAAGTAAAAGTATCCCCATTAAAAAACCTTGCAAATAAAATAGAAGGAGTAAAAAAGTCCTTTGTACAGATCGACCTCAGCTACTCAAATCAAAGAAAATCGTTTAAAAATACTGAAATGCAAGCACGCTATCTTTAAAAAATTCTTCCTTAGGAATAATATTGAATCTAGGAAAAAAGGTGACCGGAAAAAACGTGACAGAAAAAACAAGAGCGGAAAAAACGGGATAAGGAAAAAACGAGACCGGAAAAAACGTGACAAGGAAAAAAAAGGTGACCGGGAAAAACGTGACAAGGAAGTGTTAAATATTGAACTTGTCGATAAATAAATGCTAAAAACTAAAGTAAAGTTTTTCCACTGTCAGTTTCTTACAGCGTAGGGGGGGGGGGGGGGCAGAGTTAATGGGTGAGTTTGACAACTCTAAGATTTGGTCCAAGAAAATACAATTTTAACATTTCATTAAGAGAAGTTTATTATGACTTCTACAAAAGACAAGTTAGTGCTATCCACGGAGGGGGTGGGGGTATTAAGGAAATACAATTTATTGATTCTTTCAATTCGCTATTGATAGTTTATATATGAGTAAAGATGTTTTATAAGGCGGAGGGGGAGGGAAATAATTACATACACAGCCTGTAAAGGGAACAAAATAAAGACGAAGAGAGGAGGCATTTTCTTTAGAGGAATTTTTTCATTATCCTGCTTTTTTCTCGCAGGCTATCAAAGCCCAAGGATTAATGTGCACGCAGGTTCTGTATGTATGTATGTATGCACTTACGTCTGTATGTACGTAACGCGATAACTCTTGACAAAAACATCCGATTTGCTTTAATTTTTTTTTCCAGGTTCATTGTTTCCAAATTCAATATTTAACACTTCCTTGTCACGTTTTTTCCGGTCACCTTTTTTCCTTGTCACGTTTTTTCCGGTCACCTTTTTTCCGTTTACCAATCTACCTATAATGAAATTGAAAACCTATCTACATCGATGCTTTTTCTGGCCCATTCAGCGTCATTATAAACAGGTTTCACGGTGCTAGTTTTAAATTATGCTAGAATTTGAATAAAATTTGCGCAACAATAATAAATAAAAATATTATTTTTGAAGTGTAATGTTAAATTGGATATTTGAGATTTTTGTTATTTTTACACAACAAAAGTGCTGTAAGTAAAGAAAAAAAAACAGTTTAGTTATTTAGTATTATAATTAAATGAAAAAAATGACATACATTTGAAAGTAAAAAGGAAAGAAAAGAACGTGTATATTCATTAAAAGAGCAAAATAAATAAATATTACATAATAAATAATGAACATGCAAAATAAATAAATATTATATGGCAAATGATATAAAATAATAATTATTATAGTAATGAATTAGAATCTTATGGACAGAAATAATAAAGTAAAATAAGTAAACGATGATATTCTATAAAATTGCCGAGTATATGGTTCGAAATACAATGCCATTCTTAAGCATTAACAGAAAACGAAATCCCCTAAGGCATTCGACTTAAAATACGGTAATCCAGTTGACAAATAGTCTGCCTAACGCCTATTGTGTGCGTGGAAAAAGGGGGTGATTGATAAACGCCTTCTTTAACTCCCAGTCTCGAGAAGTGGGGGGAAGCACAAACGCGCAAACGCGTTCATAACCATCTACAAGTAGAATATTTTGACCGCCTATACGCGCTTGTGACCATCTACAAGTACAAAAGTCTGACCGCCTATATGCGTTTACGACCACTTACAAGTACCAAAGTGCGACCGCGTATACGCATGCGTGACCACGAAAGGGTTAAATTGGTCAAGAGGATGATAGACAGCCTTCGAGATTTTGCCTAAACTATGCGGCAAATAAGAAAGATAAATCACTATTCCAATAATTAAGAAAAGTTCAAACTATAACTTACGTATATAGTCCAACGACTTCACGCCGATAGCCACTGCCTTAAATTACTGTACTTCTTTCAGCTATAAAGCTAAACGTTAGCACAATTTTTTATTGAATAATGTGGACAACCCGCGGCTGTCGAGAAAACCTTTATTAATTCAACGATAGTGCAAAAACGTCTTACCACAGGCCAACGGTGCTAACCCAAACTTAAACTTTACTAACATGTGCTGTAAAAAAAAAAAAAAAATCCGTTAATCTACGAAAATTGTACTGCCAATGGAGACGGCAGTACTATTTCCGTATTTTAACGAAAAATTTTTCCCGCAAATTCCAGAAACATTTCCGTTTTTTTTACAAAATTTTTCCGTTTATATATATATATATATATATATATATATATATATATGGAGAAACTTACATCTTTATGAATTTCACTCTCCACTTCTTAAGGACACGTTTACATCAAGGCGTAACATCTCAATTTAATTCAAGCAACAGTTAAGAAACATCACTTACCGTCCACGGGATTGGAACTAGGGAACTGTCCTCTTCCAGCTTGGTGCCTTTAATGATTAAGCCACGAATACACAGGCTATGTTTTCAAATATCGTTACTTATTTCAGATGCATTTTATGAAGCAAGGACAAGGTGTTAAACAAGAAACGTCTTTTTGTAGAGATAATATATTTCTATTGAATATACAATTCTGAATGTTTTACATATTTTCTTTTCATAATTTTGAATATTTAGCTTTTCAAATATTACATTCATGATAAAATATATTAAGAGCAAAGATTGCTTCTTTTTTTGAAAGATTTTTAAAATCTTATTTTAATATTATTTTTATTCTTTTATTTATTTATTCATTTACTTTTGCAAGAATACTAACATATTCTTTAAACATGTATTTTTTCAAATTATTTGTGTGATGATCTACTGTAAACTCAAATGAATATCATTATTACATGATATTAAAATAAATTTCCTTTATTGCTTATTATAACTTAGATAAACGTCAATTTTATAATAATTCCATTATTATATTTCAGATATGTTTTAAATTTTATGTGCGAATCTGTTAAAGTGGATAGATTAAAAAATATTAAAATTAAAACTAGATTTTTTCATTTTAAAACATCCTACAGAGACTTTAAAAAATAATAATAGCTTTTTATAAATAAGTGAAACATTATTTTAAAATTATAATGAAAAATAAACTAACATTTCCTTTTCAACGGTCTCAAACTTAAAAAGAATTAGTAAGATTTTAATATTTTTAAATATCATAAAAATACGATAGCTTTTTATTTAAAAAAAGGGGAAAAGAACAGAAATATTGAAAAATATTATAGCAAGTTGTTTAAAAATACATACTACAGATGGCACCATAGCTTTTATTGGTTTATTTGAAGACCCATGAAAACCAACACTATTTTGTCAATATTGATAGACTGGGAGCCGGCAGCACAGACAATCACCTCATCGAGTTTATGGATGAAATTCTAGGATTAGTTAAATCTTGATTCGCATATTAAAACGCATTCGGTGTTCCAAGTCATATCTTGGTGGAAAACACCTGAAAACCCGATTTTAGCGACTGACTTGTAGGTTTACTATTGTGTTTTCCTGCACCAAATTGTATGAAAACATGGAACACTGGGAGCTCTTAATTGCTCTTGAATTAATTGTTTTGAAAAAAGTAATGTAGACGGTATAACGATGTTAAAATATATGCATTTGTTAGTCTTATAAAAACTAAAGATGCTTTTTAGGCATAACGTTTTTACAAGAAAAAGAAAATTATGTGATTTTTAAATGGATGCTATTTTATCTTTTTAAAATGCTTTAGAATTTTTTACCTTTTTTAGGCATTTTATTTTTATTATTATTAAAATAATACAAGTATAGTTTCAAAGGTAGGTTATTCTTTTTTAATTAGACACACATACACTACATGGCCATTAATGACCGGTAACTTTTAAATTTAGACATTTTGTCTAATATTTAAAAATATACTTGTCAGATTCTTCTGGAATTTTAGGATTAAAAAGAACAGGTTTCACCTCGTATTTACCAACGTCGATTTGATAAGGAGGACAATTAGGCGACCAACAAAAAATGAATGAAAAAAATTAATACTTGGGAACACCCTGTAAAATAAAATGTACAAAATGATCCATCGCTACGGAATATACATAAGCAGACATTGTACTATATGTGTATTCATTTGTGTAAGAATAGCATGTATATTAATAGAGATATAGCGATTTTTTTTATTAAAAAAATTCTGGCATGTTTTTTGCTTATAACATGCAGGGTTTTACTAAATTTAACACCAGTTTAAAAAAATTTGACAAAATGTAGTAGAAATAAAATCGTGCAATGGGAATATAACTATATTAAATATTTAAGGAAATATGGGCAGTTGTATAAAATAATTGTTATCTGCGCATGCGCGAAAGATAACAATTAACTTTTTGCATAATTTAATACTCCAACTCTATGAGGAAACTTATTAAAACAAATCAGTCAAATATCGTAAAAATTCAGAGAGATATCGGCGTTAGAGAGAGCTGTTTTTTAGTTTCTCGCTAAAACTCGCTGAATAATAAGGGATTGCCCACAAATTGTTATTTCTAATTTACCAGGCAGCATTCGGAACAAGTTTTTTTTAAAGCTATTAATAGTTTACGGTTATGTTTAGGAAGATTTTGACTCTAAACTACGATGAAAAGGAAAATATAGTCCATACATTGATTACATTTAGGTAAATTGATGAGTTTATAGTAAAATTTTGTGAAATTTTGCCCAATACCCAAAACACTCTACAGTTAATTCTATCGCATATATATGTATTTTCTGTATACACGTAATTTGTATGACAGTGGTGAGCACAATGAACTAAAATTTAAAATATATTGGACATTTTTCATGAGTTATGAGTTAATAACTTGCAATTTGATTTTTATAGTGATATTTCAATAGCTTTTTGAGAAAACCCGTTTTGCGTATGGAAATTTCACTGAAAAGTTTTCCAGAAAATACATTTATTTAACTGAAACATTTACTTAAATATATTAAACTTTACTTAACATTTAGTTAATAGTTATGTTAATTGGAAATTTACTGTATTTATCGATCAAGGTCTTTTTTGTGCCTTTTATATCTAAAAGACAGTCTTGACGGGTTTTGTTCGAAGGGGGAAAAATTTAATGCTGAAACTTTTGGCACTCCCCGTTTCATTCACAGCTATCAAGTACTTTTTAAATTCTGATAACTTAGGTATTTTTTATAATATAATAAATTTAAGCGCAGATTTGGAAAGTTAAAAATGTGGAATTTAATAAAATGTAATACAAAGAAAACGAAAATTTTAGACAAAAATCTCATTTTAAACGTAATCAGATATCCTAATGTATATACTATTTTTTATTTTTTATTGATACTTTAGTTCAAAAAAGTTGGCACAAAAAAGAGGCCTTTATTGATAAGTACAGTAAATTTCCAATTCACAAAACTATTAAGTTAATGTTAAATAAAGTTTAAAATAGTTAAGTAAATGTTTCAGTTAAATAAATGTATTTTATGGAAAATGTACTTTCCTGTGAAAATTCAATATACAAAACATAATTTCTCAAAAAGATATTGAAATATTGCTATAAAAATCAAATTGCCAGTTATTGACTCTGGCAACTCATGAAAAATATATATCTTAGATTTTAATTCATTATCTTTACCACTTTCATACAAATTACACGTATACAGAAAATACATATATATGCGATAGAATTTGCTGTAGAGTGTTTTGCGTATTGGACTAAATTTCATAAAATTTTGCCATAAACTCCTCAATTTACCCAAATGTAATCAATGTATGGACTATATTTTCCTTTTCATCGTAGTTTAGAGTCAAAATCTTCCTAAACATAACCATAAACTATTAATAGCTTTTTCAAGAAACTTGCTCCGAACGCTACCTGATAACTTAAAAATAACAATTTGTGGACAATCCTCTATCATTCAGCGAGTTTTAGTGAGAAACTAAAAAACAGCTCACTATAACGCCGATATCCCTCTGAATTTTTACGATATTTTACTGATTTTTTAATAAGTTCCTCCATAGAGTTGACTATTAAATTATGCAAAAAGTTCCTTCTTATCGTTCGTGCATGCGCAGATAAAAATTATTTTATACAACTGCCCATATTTCCCTAAATATTTAATATATTTATATTTAAATTGCACTATATTGTTTCTACAACATTTTGTCAAATTTTCTGAAACTGGAGTTAAATTTGGTTAAAAACCATGCATGTTATAAGGAAAAAACATGCAAGAATTTTTTTAATTTTTTAAAAAAATCGCTATACCTCTATTAATATACAAGCTGTTCTTACACAAATGAATACACATACTGTACAATGTCTGCTTATGTATATTTCGTAGCGATAGATCATTTCGTGCATTTTATTTTACAGAGTGATCCCAAGTATTACTTTTTACTTTCTTCTATCTTCAATAGAAGAAAGTATTGTAATCGAAATTTTTTTCGACTTCCGGTTTTCGACGGATTTACATGTTTTAGGGGTCAGAGATTCCAAAAAACATGTTTATAGAAAATGTCTGTCTGTCTGTGTGTCCGTCTGTCCGTCTGTCCGTCTGTCCGTCTGTCCGTCCGTCCGTCTGTCCGTCTGTCCGTCTGTCTGTCGCCATTGTACCATCAAAAAGTGTATGAAGTTATGCATAGAATTAAACCAAAATTTTATTTTAAGTTTTTGGCTATGGCAAGCAGGTCCTCCTGGAATTTGGAAAAAATTCGCCGGTAGGGGGCGCTGATATAGCAAGTTTTGTGCGATTTTGAATATTGTACCATCCAAAAGTGTACAGAGTTATGCATGGAATTGAACCAAATTTTTATTTTAAGTTTTTGGATATGGCAAGCAGGTCCTCCCTGAATTTGGAAAAAATTCGCCGGTAGGGGGCGCCGTAAATGCGATTTTTGTGCGATTTTGAATATTGTACCATCCAAAACTGTATGAAGTTATGCATAGAATTGAACCAAATTTTTATTTTAAGTTTTTGGCTATGGCAAGCTGGTCCTCCCTGAATTTGGAAAAAATTCACCGGTAGGGGGCGCTGTAATAGCGATTTTTGTGCGATTTTGAATGTTGTACCGTCCAAAAGTGTATGAAGTTATGCATAGAATTAAACCAAATTTTTATTTTAAGTTTTTGGATATGGCAAGCAGGTTCTCCCTGAATTTGCAAAAAATGCACCGTTAGGGGGCGCTGTAATAGCGATTTTTGTGCGATTTTGAATATTATACCGTCGAAAAGTGTATGAAGTTATGCATGGAATTGAACCAAATTTTTATTTTAAGTTCTTGGCTATGGAAAGGAGGTCTTCCCTTAATTTGTAAAAAAATCGCCCGTAAAGGGCGCTGTAATAGCGATTTTTGTGCCATTTTTGCGCCATTTTGAATATTGTACCGTCGAAACGTGTATGAAGTTATGCATAGAATTGAACCAAATTTTATGTGTTTGTTTTTGGTTATGTCACGAAGGTCCTCCCTGAATTTGGAAAAATTCTGACGGTAGGGGGCACTATAATTGCGATGTCTGTACCATTTTCATTATTGTACCATCGAAAAGTGTATGAAGTTATCCATATAATTGAACCAAATTTTTTGTGCATGTTTCTGGCTATGGCAAACAAGTCCTCCCTGAACTTGAAAAAATTCCGCCAGAAGGGGGCGCTATAATTCCGATCTCTGTGCCATTTTCATTATTGTACCATCGAACAACGTATAAAATTATGCATACAATTGAACCAAAATTTTTGTGCTTGTTTTTGGCTTTGGCCAACAGATCCTTGCGCGGTAAAGGGGCTCTGTGCTAGCGATTTTTGTATACTTTTCTTGATTTTTCGTAGTTCTATTGTGCATCGGCGGCTCATGCAGCGGCGGGAACTCGCTACCTGCTAAGCCGGCTATTCGCAAACAGCTGATAACAACAAAATAAGGAAAAATTAATAATTTTAACAAATATCATGATATAGATTAACTCGTTTTTAGTCCGTTTAATTGACTTGAGCAGAAATTTAAGATGAAAATCAAAGTTGGTATAGTATTGAACTAATAATATTGAAGTATTAACATGTGTAACAAGGTTTTGAAATATTAAGATGTATAAGATAGAAGAAAGTTTTGGGATTGGCACATCCAACTAGTTTCCTTTAATTTTTTGTTGGCCTTCTAATTGTCCTCCTCATCAAATCGACGTTGATAAATATGAAGTCGAACTTGTTCTTTTTAATCCTAAAATTCCAGAAGAATTTGGCAAGTATATTTTTAAATATTCGATAAAATGTCTAAAATTGAAAGTTGCCGGTCATTAATGGCGATATTTAAGTATTGCGCGGCAGCGCAATACTTATTTATTTCCAGTGTCACTTCTCAATGTTAATTTAACATAGAAAAGCCTATGGGGATCATAACTTTTTCATTTTTTCTTCCCACCTTATTGTCCCTGATGCCACTCATTTTTTATTCTTTTCTAATTCTAATGATATTATTAATTTAAAGTGTAAAAACGTTTGCCTAACAAATGCCTGTGCACGCCAAGGCGAGTTACTGGGTTCAATTACCCCTTCTTTCAGTAGTTTAGTTACCTCTGTAGCAATGAACTGTTTATCTTCGTCAGTCTGGCGTCTTGATTTTGTAATGATCGGGTTGCAGTCAGGTGTTAAGTTAGAGAAGAGCGAGACAGCCACTGCCAAGGAACAAATTTGAAGAGGTTGTCTGTCACCATTGAAATTAATCTCGACATAAGAATGGCCACTCAGTAAGTCATGACCAATTAAGAAATCTGCGCAGAAATTTTTCATAATCAGCACTTCTACATTATTATATGTGTGATTTTGTAATTTTACTGTCACCGTGCAACAACCTGTACTGTCCGAACTAAGGGAAGAGTTAGCCAATGTTATTTCTCCAAAGTATGGTTTCACTTGAATATGGCATTTTTTTTACAAAACACTCATTTATAAAACTGAGTGAACTGCCAGTATCTACGAGTGCATTGATTGAGTCCCATTTATTAGAATTTCTATTATTGATTTCTGAAGACAGCGCGGAAAAACAGAAGCTGAGGCTAAAGTAAAGGTTGATGTAGTAGAATTGGTACGGTTGCACTGAGGTCTGGACTTGCACACACGCTGATAATGCCCTTTCTTCCCACATCCTCGACATAGAGCATCCTTAGCTGGGCAAAGACTTTGTAAGTGGCGCTCACACCCGCAAAAGAAGCATTTTCCCGAGCGAACAGGGGCAACTGCTGCTAACTGAGCATCCCCTATGCTACTTGAATGCTCAACAGAAGCTACGGTTGTTGGATCTGGTGGAGTTAAATACGAGGCCGAGTGAAGTTCTGCCAATTCTAAAGTTCTAGTTTGATCAAATGCCTTCTTCAGATTAATAGTTGTGTTTTCCAATAGACGTTCACGGATACGCAAGTTTCTTAAACCTCGAATGAAGGCATCCCTGATGTATTCATTGTTATTCTGTTCAGCAGTTACAGACTTAAAGTGGCAGTCTTTACTCATTTGTTTCAGAATTTGCAAATATTCATTTATAGACTCACCTGCTAGTTGAGCTCTCGCCAAGCAGTGTCTGGCGAAAATCTCGTTTCTTTTAGTCACGTACAGCGAGTCTAGAACAGCGATTGCATTATTGTAATTTTCACATTCGTTGATATACGTATACACTCTTGCTGATACATAATTACACAAAAGTTGCAGTTTATTCTCGTCAGTCATGTCTTTAACTTGAGTAATAAAGTTTGAGAAAGTCCGGTTCTAATGCGTCCATTTCGCTTCAGCATCCACTTAAGTGGGATCAACATCAAACCTTTCCGGTTTTAGTAATTGTTCCATTATAATGGGAAAAAGGGGGTTTGACTTTAAAATATATATTTTATTTAATAAAATTGAAATAGATTAGCAACATTAAGAGCTTATAAAAGCTTTTATTAACTAAAAATAAGCATAGGTTAAAGCAATAGCATTACAAGTATAGAATATGAATAAATTATGCTATTGCCACTTTACATAAGTAAATATAGTGTAGCCACACAAATACATAATATCACACACACTGAATCTAAATCAATATAGCACTTAGCTATAACGTACAGCTATAAGGTATGGCTGTAGTATACAATCAAAGTAGTAAAAAAATATAGGAGCTATCTATTTACAGTGAGTTTGACTACACGTTGAAAAGATTTGATAGAATGTGACGTCATATCTAGTCTTTTTTTCTTTTTCCAAATTGTTTTCATGAAATTTGAATCCTTGTATTAAAATAGATGTTTTAATTTAAAAAAACATTCAAATTAAGGTGCTACTTCATTTTACCACTTTTATAATTAAAGTTTTTATTTTATATATAAAAAATGTGCATTTTCTGCTTAAAATTACGTCAATTTCAAAAATGCAAAAATATAGCAAGAAAATCTAAATTTTTATTGACAAATAAAAACAAAATAACGCATTATCGTTATTTTTTTTCACATTATTGTATCATTTTTAGGAGGTGGCAACAGGAAAGAAAAGATTGAATAAGAAATTTTAAAAAGAGATATTTCTATAATGTTAAATTATGGAAGGTGGTATAAAAAGGGATAAATAATGGTCTGATGATTTTTTAAAGTAGACAGCGATCTTTTCCACATTCTAAAACGTATGTACACCAAGTTTCGTGCAAATCGGTCAAAAATTGAAGATTTGCATGAAGGACATACACTCAGAGAACGGCTTCTATATATATAGATAAATTAATTGTATAATATAAATTAAAAAATACGTGAGCATTTTATAATTATTAATATTTAATAATCATATTTATTAAATTGATATAATAAATATATAATAATAATTTTTATTATTAAATTAATAATAATAATTAATATAATAATAATAATATGAAAGTAGAAACAAATATTTAGTGCAATTAGTTATAAATAATATTAGTTATAAAAATTATAATTTTAAGGAAATTAATTAAAAAAAATATCTGTAGGCAAATATTACTAAATTTGTATTTATAAATATATAAAATACATTGAATAGCATCCTTCTAAAAGCAAATGAGCCCAGCATTGCCTAAATAGACTCATTAAAAAGAAAATAATTAAATAAATAATTTTATTATAAAGAGCGAAATAATAATTTAAAAAAATAATCGTTCATTCGTCTTTATTTAATAAATAAAAATTACTATTAAATGTACTTGGATGTAAAAATATAACGTTTAAAAAATTAATTAAAAAAGTATAACATAAGAAGAGACATATTACTAAATCCTTACTTATAACTATGCAAAATGCATTAAATAACATTCAGCAGATTACCCATTATGCTCTAAAAAAAGTATTTTTGCTTTATTTTGTTTGTTAAAAGTAGTACAAAATAACCAAAACTGGTAGGACAACATGCTGGAAACTGAGCGATCAATGGCCAATCAGATTGCGAGCTTAGGTTCGGAACGACGAACATACTTGGGAAAAAATATGCAAACATTTCACAGGCTTTGTGTGTGTGGATGATTCGTTGCATGCCACCGAGACCTCGGAAGGGGCAGTGGAGGATTTCTTTGGTGCTGCTATCCGTTGGTTATGAGAAAATATTATTGTAGCTGTTGAAGGTTGCGTACCAATTTAGAGATGCATTTGTGCTGTCATCTGTTATGAAAGTTACGAGTTTGATCACGTCCGGGTCACCACTGAAGAGAGAGTATATTAGCGCTGTGTGGGTTTGAACCAGTGGCCTCATGAAGAATAGGCGGGAACACAACGTTGAGAAAAATGACAGGCCAGTTACTCTCAATAGAATAAAAGGCTTTATACTGTTCAAGTGAGATTGCTGCAGTAATTACGAGATTCCCAAATGGTCCCACTTTTAAAATACCAGCATTTTCTATGAAAAATTTTACTTTATATTTTTCTTTAAACCTACCCCGAAGGTTATTTTTATGGCAAATGTTGTAGTAACCTACCATGAAATATTTTCTTTGAAAATACTTGTATTCAAAGAGAGGATCACTTGAGAGCCCGGTAATTATTAGTAATTATTTATTTTAAAGACTAAATAAGGCAATATAACTATTATTCAGAAATAGTGATGCCTAAAACGAATGTCCATACAAGCTCTGTATATTCTAATCTGCCCAGTATATTTTAACACTTTATAGAACCATAACCTATTAATCGATTTAAAAAATACTTAATGCTTTACAATAAAAAATCTGCACTCGGTTTATTAAGCCATTAGCAAAATATCTAGTATTCAATTCATCAATGTTTTGTTTATGTTTGCACTTCATCTTCTTTTTAACATGTATAAAAAAAGAGGGCTTTAAATGAGATGTAAATAAATAAATATGACATCAAAAGTAAAGATACTGTGTGGTACTGTTGCACAGTAAGCAGAAATAAACATCGACACTCCAAGCATTATTCGAACACCGTTTATTATTACAAAAAATTACAACAAAGCTTTAATTAGGTTCGGAATTGCATCTTCTTAAAAAATATGACTGCGATTTTTGAAATAGCATTTGTTTACATATTGCACTAACTTTACTTTTGCAAGCGGTAACACCTACGTTTGATACATTATTTGCCATGTTGAATACAGTTAGCCCAGAAAAGTATATAATCAATCACTCTGTTTTTTTTTCTTTTCTGTTAAACCTTCATGGAGTTAGAAGAGGTCAAAATTTCAGGATGCTAGTATTAAATTCATGTAACAAACTTTCATTTTTATGTTCCCAAAAAATCTTCTGTTTTAAAATTTTTGTTATCAGTGAGATACATTGAATAGATCCAAATATATTCTAAGCATTATTTACTCAAATGCATAATTTTAATTATGAACATTTTTAATAAATTCATATAAAAATTATTAATTATGACCTATCTTAATGTTTATAGAAGCATAATGGGAATGGTCAAATGTAGTACTTTTTGGATGTCTAAAGGGACTATATTCTGCTATGGTTCAATCACCTATAAGAAAATCAAAACAGCAACCAAAACATTTATGTGAAAAACGCTCTTAAATAAATTTGGGAGCGTTCTTTTTTTGTTTATTTTAACTACCGAGTAGCTCTACATTTTTATTGGTGTTACTCTGGAAGCTTTTCCTTCTGAATTTAAATTTTCTAAATTTGTGGATATACACTACATAAATTTTCTTTTGAAACTATATGAAGATGGAAGAAAAGAACAAAAAGAAAACATCAAGTATTATGCATAAATGGGTGATGATTATACTTTGTGCCAATATATTAAGAAATAAAAACAACGTTAGAAAAGCACAAATGCGAGAGAGTATAAATCGCAAATAGCTGTTTCGAAGCCTCTAAGGCCTCATCATCAATGCTTAAAAATTAAATTAAATTAAATTAAATTAAATTAAATTAAATTAAATGCACATTAAAACGGGGGGGGGGGGGGTGCAGAGAGCCGGACGGCGTCTTTTAGCTTGTCTTTTTCTTCTTATCTTTTTCTCTTCTCTGTTTGGACTCTTAGAAAACTCTTAGAACTTAGACTTTACTCTTAGAAGAGTAATTGTGCATTTCTGATTGGTCTACTGGTCTGCGCGAGAGATCGACTGTACGGTTGTTAACTCAAATGAGAGTGGCATATCGCTGTTGACAGTCGAGCTGCGAGGTACGCCATCCGGCTCTCTGCACTCCTACCCCTTTTTAACTCTTTCAAACAAAGTTGAAAGGTGTTTATGAATTCTGTTTCTCTGGTCGTCTGTCCGTCTGTCCAAGATCTAACTCTCGTAAATATACTCGGATTTTCATGAAATTGATAAAGATTATTTAGGGTCACCAAAGCATGTTTGGTATTGTATATGAAGTATGTAGGATTAATCGTTCATTTACAGAGGCACTCAAAAGTATTCCTTTACATTATGGTATATGGGGGAAAATCGTTTGCAGTGTATTTTAATGACATTATGCTATTTCAAATGTATTGAAACGGATATCAATCACTGAGTTTCACTATGATCACGTTACAACAGGACATTAATAGCATTTTTTATTCATTTACAGGGACACACAAAAGAAATCAGTTACAGTCCAGTGCTGTCTTTGCTTAATAATTGCTGGAGTGTACAGCTTAAAATTAGGTATGCGCTTTTAAATTTAATTAATTTTTTGCATCTTAATCGTTATATATAAATTCTATACCTCAAATACAGGGCTGCACAAAAGTATTCACGTTCCGTTCTCCTTATTACAGGAAATTGCTGAAGGTGAATTTTCAAATGAAGTACATGTATCTCGTAAGTGAACTAATTTTTGGCATGCATGTAGTTAATAGATTCAAATCCAAATATCATATACAGGGCTGCTGAAAAAATTCGCATAATTTTCCGATAGTGGCTGGGAACAGCTGAAATTGGATTTTGAAATGTATTATGCGTTTCCATGTGCTTGAATTAAACGTAATATTTTAATTTTTTAAACGGTGGAGTTTTGTTACATTATTCTGAATGTGTTGGAAAGTGTTTCATAATCTATGCTTGAAGCATGATTTTTTTCTCACTTGTTAATGTACATTCCATTTAATTTTAATTTTTGAGCACTGATATGAGGCCTTAGAGGCTTCGAAACAGCTGTTTGCTATTTATACTCACTCCCATTTGTGCTTTTTCTAACGTTGTTTTTATTTCTTAATCAAGTATCATGACTATAAATAAATTGAAACTAAATAAACTTTCTGAGAATTGTGATAACATAAATTAGAATGAATCTGCTAGTAACTTTCATTATTTACTGCAATTTATATCAAAATTTGTGCGCAAATATATATTTATTGACATTAAACACTATAAAAAGGAAATAGTATCATGGTATATAGAAGCACAGTTAAAACCGAAATCGAATGGCCATTGGATAATAAGTAGATTTTACGGGGACACGGGATCTTTGAGTCCTCGAAACGATCAAAGCCATCGCCTTTTTTTCAAAGTACTAAAACACAAATAATATGCAGTTAAGGACTTTTCTTTTCTTTTCTGCCTAAAGTATATATTCTTAGCAATATTATCCAGAAAAATAACTGTTGTATATACAAAATTAATTTTTAAATTTAAAAATTCATCTCACTAATGGGTAAATTAAAATCATTAAGTGCTGCGCGCGTAATAATTATTAATTACAGCACAAAAAAAAATAAAAAATCAAATTTCCTTTCAAGTTTTTCAAGTGCAAAAAAAATAAATAACCAAAATGGTTAGAGCAGCAGTCTTGTATACTGTGGTCCCGGGTTCGATTCCTGGCTCTGGCTAATTTTTCACTCCAGTTGGGTTTATTGTATTTATTGTTTGTATGTCTGTATAATATTTATATATACCTTTAACTGTTAAATGCAGGCGTTATTTATGTGTGCATGTGTGTTTTAATATATATTGTAGTATGAGTGTTTTATTATAATTATCGTAGATCGATGTAATAGTAAATTCTATTCATCGTTGTCCGGTCATCCAAGGCTGTTGTATAGACGGCTGGTGACTTCCCCAACATGGTTTATTAGTGAGAAATTGCAGACTCAGACATCGGCCGGAGTAGCTCAGTGGTTAGAGCAGCAGTCTTGTATACTGTAGTCCCGGGTTCGATTCCTGGCTCTGGCTAATTTTTCACTCCAGTTGGGTTTATTGTATTTATTGTTTGTATGTCTGTATAATATTTATATATACCTTTAACTGTTAAATGCAGGCGTTATTTAAGTGTGCATGTGTGTTTTAATATATATTGTAGTATGAGTGTTTTATTATAACCAAAATACTGTTTGTTTTCGGAAGGCGAAACTCTACGCGCTTTTGCGCATGCGTCAGGTCTGTTTTGATTTTATCAAAATAGAGGTGACCGGAGGCTGTTTAGCTGCGTTTGGCTGCGTGCCAATCTTAGTAACAACGCACAAGTGGAACTTCCGAAAATAACCATCTCAGCGGTAACACCCATTTAGATAATAGAAACGTCTCTTAGTGCTAGACGCGGTTTTCGAAAACGAACTGTATCTGATTTGTAGTAGTTGTTGTTGTTTCAGCATGAAGACGATAAAGAAACTCATATTTTGTTAATTTTTTAAAGCTGTAGTTTAATATAGGTGCAGATTTACGGTCGCCAGTCGCCTCGTGGCAACTAAATTTTTGCTGTCATGACTAACTTTCAGTGTCTTACTCGCCAGAGATCAATTTCCAGTGTTCCCAATCCCCGTCCTGGAATTTTTATACATTTTTTTTCTTTTGAAAATAGAAAATCATCTGCTCTTTTCACTGGCCGAGATCAAGTATGACCTTGATAAAAAGTCAGGGAATTTTTGCGATCTCATCTACCGTCGTGAACACTACACCTGTCATGTATTGCTTTCTTGCCGAACATTATGTTCGAATAGAATTCTGTGCATGTCCGCTCTACTACAAAGCTTAGCAGTTGCGAAGCTCGAACCATGAGCGCGCTAATGTTAAAGCTTCTCCTTTGGACACTAGCGAAAGCAAGCATTTCTTCGAAGGTTTCGTCCGAAATCCAGAGTTGAAATAAATACTCCCTTACTGCATATCTGCTCACGAGACAGTTCAAAGTTCCCGATGCGATGAAGATTATATAAAGGCTTTGGATAATGGAGTCGCGGGGATAGAGGATTCCGAACTCTGGAGAAAAAAGAACAAAAATGAAAAAGAAACTCGCACGAAAAAATACTTACCGCGAGGTATATTCTTGCTCTGTAAATGTTTTCTGCAAGTGCGAGATTTTTATAGTGCAAAATAATCTTACACATTCCTAAATTTTTTTATATGTATATACTTTTATATGACAAAATCAAAATAAGAAATAAAATTATCCTAATATTTCCCATTATCATGACTGCTTAGCTTATACATAATTTGTTATTCAATTGTATCTTGTCGAACTTTATCTTCTGATTTTTCGAGATTTATATTATACTTTTTTAATATCAAAATTTCAAGAATTTTAGGATTAAATTAGCATTTCATAAGTGCATATCAATTTTTTTCTGTTTGAAAGGCTATCACATCATTAAAATGCCCTTGAAATAATTTTTTCTCATTGGCCGTAATGTAACGGAAAATTTTGGCTGTCGCTGTAATTAAACTATACATCCGATTTTCATAAAAATTGAAATGACTTGACAAAATTATGCAACAATAATATGTTTTAAATTTCAAACGATTCGGTCGGATAGTTTTTGCACTGTTATATGCGGACGGATAAACAGACATACGGACGGACTGAACGACGACTATAGGTGCTACGTATTTATGTAATTACGAACGCACCTAAAAATTGCCTTATTCATTGGCAGAAATTTCGTTGTACAAAATGGTGGTCTGGATCTGGCAAAAGACAATTTAGAAGGTATCTTTAATTTTTTTTCGTATCAATTATTTGTGTGTATTGAAACAACATTCAAATTTAGTTTCAATGAGTTATTTCTTGTTGGCACTGTAGTGCAGATTTTTGCGCAGATTTTTACTTACAACCCGTTTATAACCCCGCATGTCGACGTTATTCTTACGTAATAAAAGTTAAATGAGTGTTGAAAAATACATGATATATAGTTCATCAACAGTGTGCTGTACATATAAGCATATCCACAAGGAACATCTGCATAATAAACATCAATGTCGTCAAACGCATCAATATAAAAAGAATAAAGTAAAAGTCTTGTGTATTAAATTAGCATAAAAGAGTAACACCCATAAGAAACGATGAAAAATGTGTCAATAAACGTAAGTTACTTTATTAATGCAACAAATACCGCATTTTCTGACGATTTAAGAATAATATACAACCATGGGCGTTACACTTAAATATTGTATTACCTGTGTAGAATATATTTTGGGTGGCGTAGTTCAGAGTATGCTGTATCACTTTACTATCAGTATTCCAAGGAAGCCCCGCCTCATAATCTCGGATTAGCCAATGAGAAATTATCGACCTTTTCTATACCCTTAATCGCTCCGTCTATCTCTTTTAGATACTTCTTTACCTTTCGTAACCCATTACCCGCTGGTGTTGCGTTGACGCAACGGTACAAATAAATGTACTTTATAAAATTATATACCTACCCACCACTATTTTTCAATTAAAAAATTGCTTTTACTTAAAGACACAAAATTTTAAGATCGAATAAAGCGAAATTAATCTTTCAAAGTTTGTGGTGGCAAACGACATTCGGCTAATAAGTTGAAAAACTCAACGTTATAGTTTTGACGGTTAATGGGTTAAAACGCTTCCTTATTTTTTTACTTTTATCTTTATATGTTTTTATTGTAGTGCATCTACTATAGCACTACGATTAGCCTCTATTTGTATGGCTGCTCTAGATGTGTTATATAAATACTCCTACCCGGGGAGTGGAGTTGCATGGCAACTGGGTATACCCCCAACGTATCAACTGTTTATCTGTTTAGTATATTTTAGTTTTTACCTGTTAATTTTTACCTTTATTTTTACCTGTTTAGTATTTATAATATATTTGTTTTATGAAGAAATTTCTTGTTCTAATCGAAATATTTTAATTTGTTACCGGTCAAATGAAAGGTTGTTCTTTTTGTGAATCGTTTATAGTCAATTTTTTTTTATATATAATGGGACTAATATTATGGATTATACATGTTTTGAGGCGAAATTCAGATTCTTCTGACAAATATATGTTCACAGCCTGAGTTCTAGCTTTTCATCCATTTCAACATAGTCATAGTTCCCTTAAGTTGTCAAAAGTAAGCAGAAAAATAGTTATCCCAATAAAAAGTTTTCGGTAAAAAAAAAAAAAAGCTCCAAGTTCTCCTTAATGTTTCGGCCAGAAAAAGTAGTGATATCTGATGTTCGCACAAGTTAAAAGCCAAACATCCCAAATCTTTCATTGAAAATGGCTTCCTGCGACTTGGCCGTTAATGCCTTCTGCAGCATTTCAAAATTAATGATTGGAAATTACGCATTTATGAATTATTTAAATATTAAAAGTAATATTAGAATGCAAAGAGGCAAATTAACATAAAGACATTATAAGTAAAAGATTTCTGATAACTACCATTCAGTTTCAACAAACATTAGTTTTGATTATAGATCATTTAGTCCACTTGCGGTTTAATTGCCATTTTGTACGGTCTAAAGCTAAAGTCATTAACGTAAAAACCAAGAAATAAAACAAAATTTACTTACTTCATATCTCACAATATGTTACATTATATTGTATGGTATAATATTGAAATGTTGTGTATTGACGAAAGAGATTTTTTTCGTTTGAACATTTATTACAGTATATTTGCAAACATTAAGAGGTATTTGATTTATAAACTGTTAAAAGTTTATATTAATTAAGGTTTATCAATTAGGGATATTATCTCCTGAATACAAGTATTTTGTTATTTTTAACTTCTAAGCATTTAAATAGACTGAAGTTGTTTAAATGCTTTTTTTCAAATGTGTACTTTATTTCTGTATTCTGTGTCACAAAATGCCTAAAATAATCAAAAAATGTAGTTGGCATGTAGCTCATTTGTACATATTTGAAAATTTGAAAAACTCTCACGAAGGCATTAACGGCCAAGTCGCAGGAAGCCATTTTCAATGAAAGATTTGGGATGTTTGGCTTTTAACTTGTGCGAACATCAGATATCACTACTTTTTCTGGCCGAAACATTAAGGAGAACTTGGCGCTTTTTTTTTTTTTTTACCGAAAACTTTTTATTGTGATATCACTACTTTTTGTATAATTTTTCAAGTTTGTTATTCTAAACTATATTAATAGGAAAAAACTTAAATTTCGGTACTTTTATGTTAGCCGGGAGCAAATCTCCTCATTAGTCTTTTGTTTTTCCGCCAATAACAGTTTTCATTTTTCACATGCGTAAATTAGAAACAATGCTTTGATTTTCAAATAAAATATTTTGGTTTATATTATTATTTCTTGTTTATCTATTTATTTATTTCTATGTAAATATTCTATTAAATAAAGTGAGGGAAATGCATCTTTTTTAAATGAGACGACTGAAAAGTATATATCATTAAATGAAATGGATGCAATATGAACAATGGAGTTGGGAACAGTATTTGGCGATTTGCCATTTGCGCCCGGCTAACATAAAAAATACCTAAATTTATTTTATTGAGCTTTACAAATTTATACTTTATTTCTTTTTATATTAAAGTACTAGCCGCCTCTATCAAGCAGTATTTACTGTATTACTTCCATGTTAAACGTTGCATCATGTTACTGTGATTCATAATTTAATTTACTTGCCCATTCTTTCGCCAATTCGGAAGCTTTTGATAGAGAAATCAAGAACTCTTTACGATCATGGAAGCACATCATATATTTTGTGTTGTTATGTATTTCATCTTTCGTGACAAATATCTCTTAACTCACTTATACATGCTTCCTTAGCAGTTACGATTCGTTCTCTAATGCGAAATTTTTAATCCTATTAAGTAATCTTTTCTAATTGGGCTCACTGCCAATTGTTGTGTTTTAACTGATACGACTGGGTACAAGTGAAATGGTTCTTATGAAATCCTTTGACAATATCTGTATTTGCATTAAACGATATTGATGCTAATATCTTTTTGTTTCACGTTAACCTTTTCAATAGACTCGATTACGGAAGAATAGATGGTCTACCGGCTCACTGCCATGATCCATTTGAAAATCTATCATTCTTCTCATCTGATCGTGTTGAAGAATTAGTCAATGTGCTATGGTTTTAAGATTTTAGCTAATTTTACTCGAAACCTGAAAACTAAAATGCGAGGTACCGGATTATAGAAGATTCATTCTAACGTATATATTGATTAACAGGTTGCATATTATAGAATTATAATAATCATAAGGAGAACTGGCAGTTTCAATGCTTTAATAGTTTCCGTAAATTCTCTTTATATAATACAGAAGTTTTAGCGGTGCAACATAGTCACAGTAAGTATAATAACAGTACAATATAATAACAATAGCAGAGGTTTTGGGCAGTGACGAAACTATTAGCACTTTGGAAATATTAGTACGTTATATCCTTTAACTATTCAGGTGATATGCGGAAAAATAAAAATAGATGGCTCGCATTAATAATTAACTCATTGAAAAATAGCCACTAGCGTCAAATATTCGCCAAGCTTGGCGACATTTAGCAAAGTTTCGCCAAATTTGGTAATATATCATGTCATTTCTCAAATTTGGCAACAAAAAAATGTTTTGTTTATTCTGACGTCATAATGATGCATATGTATTATGTATTATACACATACCTATAATATGTATGATGCAAATGTATTACGTATTATATGCATATGTATAATATGTATGATGCATATGCATAAGTTCATTAACATCACTAAAACGCACTTAAAGGAATAGTGTTTCATAAATAGTAGGGATAATTGCCAGATTGACCAGAGTGCTATTGAGATTAGAATACCGACATTTATAATAGACGTCTGTACACACCATCACCTCATCGAGTTTACAGCTGAAATTTTAGGATTAGTTAAAACTAGATTAGCATATTTAAATGCAACTGGTCTGTTAAGTCATATCTTGGTAGAAACCACCTGAAGACCTAATTTTAGTGGTTAACTGATAGGTTTACTATTGTATTTTTCTGCATCCAAAAGTTTGGAAACACGGAGGAATGGGTGCAGGAAAACACAATGGAAAATCAACCAATTAACCCGTAAAATCGGGTCTGTAGGTGGTTTCCACAAAGATATGACTTGGCAGACCAGTTACATTTCAATACGCTAATCGATATTTAACTAATCATAAAATTTCATCCGTCAACTCGATGAGGTGATGATCTGTGCAGACGCCTCCCGGTCTTTAATAAAATTTGTTTTAAGGAAGTAAAAGATAGAAAGATGGATAGATAAACTGAAAGATTTGCCTTATTAAGATTTTTGTAAAAGCATATAAAAATTCATTCAGCTTGAAATCATGTAACACCTTCATAACTCAGGCTAATTTTCTGTAATCGGATTTTGGCGACCAACGTATCTTATCTATAACTATAATCTTTCTTTTACAGATTTAAAATTAACAATAAATTAACAGTAAGTAGGCTAATAATACAATATAATAACATTAGCAGCGGACTTCGGACGTCACATCTGTCGCACATCGTTAAAGATAGTTTATTAGTTACACATTTCATTTAATTAAAAGGAGATTTTTAAACTTTCATATGGAATTAAGATATTTTTCCACTATAGGGACCTTGGCATTTTTTTAAAATCTTGGCGCAATTCGGACTTCAGAAACTGAGATATGTTGCCAAATGATATAAACAACTACGAAAACAAACCTGATGAACTTTTATGTTATTTATATACATTTAAATATTTTATTTATACATGTATAAAATATTATTTTTTATATACAGATTGTTTATGTTGGTATATAAAAACAAATAAACGGGTTCCTTACATTAAATAAATTGTATGCATATGGAAAAAATTGCCTGTGTATATGACACAGTAAATAGGTTGCCAGAAAATACGTTATTATCAAATTTCTTTTCTCGTCAAGGCTATTTTCTGTATTTCGCCAAGGCTACTATATCGGAAACGTACCGAATTGCGGTTATATTTTGTTAAATGTTTTATTGTTTTAATATCGTAAATATATCATAACCTATACTGATTAAAATTTTTAGGTATATTCATTTTTTCTATTTAACAAACATCTTTGGAAAAGCATATATATAAAATGTTATTCTGCTTGAAATCACGTGAGCGCCTTCAAAGCTCTGTAATCGAGTTTTGGCGACCAACATTGGCACAATTGAATGCGTAGGAACTGTTTACGGCCAAATGAACACCCCCTGTATGAAGGGTTTAGAGACGGAAATTCTGTGTTTTCAGATTTTTCTGGTTAATTGTGCTACAAACCCGACTTACTTGTGAAATTTCATGATTCTACGACTTTTAGAAGTACCTTAGTTATTTGATGATGCGAAGTGAGTCAGTGACAAAAAAGCGCTTTTTCGGAATTTAATATTTCGAAAACTACTAAATATAGAAACATGAAATCGTGGAACCTTAGTTCAGTTTGACCATACGAACATGCGTATAAAAGAAAAATTTCTATATCTCTCCCTAAAACGACGTTATGAGGGGGTGAAACGTATGCCGAAATGGTTCAGGAAAAGGTAGCTTACGGCTTGTGCGAACTTGGCGGACGCACTGCCGTGCTCCCAGATAACTCAATAGCTTTAGCTCGTAATGACATGCAGATGGATCCATTTGATCCAAAATTACATAAGAATCGACAATGAAATATTTCACAAGGAAATATATTTTAGTGCCTTGAAAAAATTAATGATTTAAGTTAGCAAATATTGACAAAAAAGTTGTTATAACTCGTAAATTATAGGTCGTGCCGACTTGCGAAATGTCTCATTCGACTCCTCTCCCAAATATACTTTAACTGTAAAAAAAAGGATTCTACTGGCAATCGAGACGCCAGTTATTTCTGTGTTTTGACAGAAAGTGCCCCCTCCCCCACCAAAAAAAAAAAAAAAAAGAATTCCAGAAATCCGTATTTTTACGGAAAATTTTCCTCATAAATTACAGAAAATTTTCCGTTTTTCTGAAATTTATGGGGGGAAATTTTCCTTTAAAATACGGAAATAGTACTGGCGTCTCAATTGCCAGTAGAATCACCGTTTTTTAGATCGTGTTTATACAGTGTTGGATACAGTGTTCAGAAGCGAATTTCCAAGAAGATGAAATGAACTGCAGAATTTTTGACGGTGCTTCGCCCCATTGCGCTCCACTGTAAACTTTCGGTATTCTTCTTCATTTGATAAATAAACAGATAGATATAAGGTCTGATCGTGTATATTTTTGGTTAAATATAAACATATATCAAGTAATAAAGGATGCATATATTGATATCAAAAACACACATATTTGTGTATCCTGTAGTTAATAATTGTAAAGACACAAGACGCTATTGCAAAAAGAAATAGATTTTCCAATGATAAAATTTATCTTTTAGAAAAAAAAAAGGTTTACTTACAGATTTAGCAAAAAATGTGCAATCAACCGCAGCATCTACAGCAGAATTTCCTATTCCAACAACTATCACATTTTTTCCATTGAACTTTTCGCAGCTTTTCAAACTATGGGTATGCATAATGATGCCTTTGAATTTTTCTTGACCTGGAACTTGGGAATTTTGGGGTAAACATGATGACCTACGCAAACTAAGACAGCATCAAAATCTTCGTTAGTGACGGCCTCTGCGTGCGAACTCTTTATCGACAGAGTCCACCGTCCGGTAGAATCATGGTCTTTTGTTAGCTCAACTTTAATTACTTCTGAATTACACCTGAAAAGGCATATTCGAAATTAAAATGTTGTTTACTGCAATGATAATCCAACATTAACAAGACAGAAATTGTACATCAAACGTCGCAAATGAGGCGCGTTCGTAGTATAACTCGTTGCATTTAAGTATTGCGCGGCAGCGCAATACTTATTTATTTCCAGTGTCACTTCTCAATGTTAATTTCCCATAGAAAAGCCTATGGAGATGGTAAGTTTTTCATTTTTTCTTCCCACCTTTTTGTCCCTGATGCCACTCGTTTTTAATTCTTTGCTAATTCTAATAATATTATAAATTCAAAGTGTAAAAACATTTGCCTGACATCAGGGACAAAACGGATCATAAAATGCCTTTGCATGTAGGTGGATTATAATCTAGAGAGTAACATGGGCTAATTTTTATTTACATTATTCAAATATTTTTCTTAATAATTCCAAATTTCGCTTTTTTCATTGAGAATCAACGGACATTTTCTAATAAAATTTAACTTTTTTCCTTTCATTGTTGTAAATAATTCAAAAGCCGTAATAATAATTTGCCTATATTTAGTTGAATGATTTTCACGTGA
The DNA here is from genome assembly GCA_963932465.1 of Maratus speciosus. Taxonomy (NCBI): domain Eukaryota; kingdom Metazoa; phylum Arthropoda; class Arachnida; order Araneae; family Salticidae; genus Maratus; species Maratus speciosus. Next base: position 407,480,606 of record OZ010800.1, read on the forward strand.
AACATGAAACTAAAGAAACTGAAATAGTTTTTTTTTTTTTTTTTTTTTTTTTTTTTAAGAATTAAAAAGAAGATGAATATGGCGTCATAGTGGAAATAAAAATAACATTTTCAAGGCGTCATAGTGGAAATAAAAATAACATTTTCAAGCAGATTTTTTTCAATTCCTTCTATTAGCTCACACTCTCCCTATATTTATTTATTTATATATTTATCTTGTTCAAATTTTCAATCGCTAATAAAATACTCGTTATTCATCCTATCAAGTTGAAATAATTTTTTTTTTTTAACTTGTACAGGATGACAATTGAAGTTAATACAGTTTTTTCGAATATTAATTCATTAATTAAATTTTAATTAATTAATTTTAGTTTTGCATGGGAAACAAAATGGCGGCCATGGGTTATTGAAGATGAATGAAAGTATTTTCAATAAGGGGTTACCATAGGGGGGACCCTGTTCTGTCGCCAAATAGCGCCATGTTTGTCGCCAACTTGGCGGCCAAAATGAGTCGCCAAAAGTGACGTCAACTTGGCGATATCTCTAATATTTCGCCAAATTCCCATAAAGTTCCATTGTAAACCTACTTGCTTATAGAAAATCAACAAATTGAGATATTTTAATGCAACAAAAACTAATATTAGCTTTAAGGGATTAAATTAAATTGTTCTTTGATGGCCTAAGAAGGAATTGACTTTAAAAACAAAATTTTTATACATTACTTGTTTCAGTTCAGATTGTAATTTTTTGACCAAACTACAGCAACCTGCATAACTGCACTGGTGAAACATTTTGAATTATACATAGGTAAATTGCATCACAAATTGTGATGCGATATCGCACAAATCAAAGCCTGATGATGATATACCCTCCATTAATTTTGAAATGTGTTCGTCTGAATTCAATGGTTATTAAAAAACTTGACATATTAAACAAAAACCTAATTTGCAGAACAAATTAAAAAAAAACAAAATTTATTTCCTAAATTGTTTAAGCCCGAGAAGGGGCAGATATTAAGATATTTCATTCAATTCGTTCTACATTTAATGTTAAATTTTTGTAACAAATAAGTTAAACCAATTGAACATTAAAAAATAAAAATGAAATTCATACAATATAGTACTTTAAACACCTATATACTTAGACTCCGTTCAAATGAAATCGAAATAAATCTTAGACTTTTTCCATTTTTAAGTTGTAAATATTTGTACTGCAGATTTTGCATTATGTTTATGACGATTGTACATAATATGATAAGATACATGCAAAATACAAAACTTTAAAAAAGTCTAAGATTTATTTCGATTTCATTTGAACGGAATCTAAGTATACAGGTGTTTAAAGTATTATATTGTATGAATTTCATTTTTATTTTTTAATGTTCAATTGGTTTAACTTATTTGTTACAAAAATTTAACATTAAATGTAGAACGAATTGAATGAAATATCTTAATATCTGCCCCTTCTCGGGCTTAAACAATTTAGGAAATAATTTTTGTTTTTTTTTAATTTGTTCTGCAAATTAGGTTTTTGTTTAATAAATGTTCAGTTCTTGGTACAATAGCTCTTGCACTCTTATGCAAAAATGCATGAATACAAAATGTATTACGATTCTATATATTAAATTCAGTAAAACGGAAATTATAGGACTCCATCTTGAATCGGACGTCATCACCATAGCAACCTAGAATGATTACATATTATAGGATATCATTGAATTAATTACGTATGATAAGATTTAATAGAATGAAGAAGACATTTATCATCTTCATTATTAATCATCTTTTTTAAGTTTTGATTCGAATTTCATGAAATTTTTCCTCTGGAAAATTTCTGTTATAATAGGTTAATTTGAATTGGGCATAGAACTTGATTATGAAAAATTCATTGCTTTCTCAGATTTGGTAGAAAACGCAGACAAGCTAATTTATTTTAAATTAAGGGGGTGGACTAGCCCCCTTTCCCCTTTATCTTTAACCAAAGAATTCCCAAAACTAATCATGGAAGTTCCTTAACATAATAAACCGGCATAGCAAATTCGAAGCAAATCGAATAATTCTGCATGAAAAACCCATTTATCTAAATTAAGGGGGGGGAAGGGGACTAACCCCCTTTTCCCCCTTTATACTTAACCAATGAACCCCCAAAACTAATCGGGGAAATTCCTTAACATAATAAACCGGTATACCGAATTCGGAGCAAATCGAATCATTCTGCATGAAAAACTCATTTATCTGAATTAAGGTGGGTGGACTAACCCCCCCTTTTCCCCTTTAACCTTAACCAAAGAGCTCCCAAAAATAATCAGGGAAGCGCCTTATCACAATGAACCTAGAAAATATTTTTGAAGCAAATCGGATGTTTCTATCAATAGTTATCGCGTTACGTACGTACGTACATACATACATACATACAGAACGGGTGGGCACATTAGCTCTCAGGCTTTGATAGCATGTGAGCTAAAAATAAAACAATATTTAGCCTATACCTACGTTTAACCTACGTTTTTAGGAATTCTAAATTGATTTCTCACTACATTTTCGTAAATTAATATTAAACTATTAATTGAGAGAAACGCGTATTTTTTAATATTACCTGTGAACGTAATTTTTATAATCCTAGGATAGCAAGAAGTGGGCTAAAATAAATTACAAAATTCCACCTTTACATACGAAAAACAGGTTGAGTTAAATTAAAGAGGATATAAAACTACTGAGCATATATATATATACAATATATACAGAGTGATTCATAAATATCCGAACAATAGGCTATATCCTTAAAATGCCTCTAGGCACATACTTCCAATTGCAAAGTTTCACAAAAAAGGGTGTAAAATTTGGTGAGATAAGTTAGAACTACATGGGAGGTCCATTTGAGAAAATACGAAAATTAAAATTTTATACGGCCCCCGTAGGGTAAAATTTCCAATTAGGAATTTTTTCCTTAATCATTTCTGAAATAAACACAAAAAGTTCTATCTTCATATCTACAAAACTTATGGAGTTATGCCTGTTTAAAAAATTCGCCAGGTTTTAAATGATTAGACACAAATTGGAATGCGTGTTTTTCAAGAAACAATGTTACTTTTTAAAAGTTCCAGGAAACATGCAAAAAACATATTTATTGAGTTTGAATTAGATTTTTCTTTTTTTTTTGTGATGATTAACCATGTAATTTGCACATAAAATCACATCCAAAAATTTCTCAGAAAGTAAAAAAAAATTTAAATTATTATATTTTTTTAATTGGGATAATTAAAAATCGTTACAAATCGAAATATTATAGTCGAATTTCAAACTTTTTTTCATTTAATTAAAGAGGAAAATATAATTTAAATTTTGTTTCAGGTTTTTTTTTAAATATTAATATTAAAAGTATTAAAAACACAAAATAAAAAAAAATGATTTAACTTATTTTAAAAAAAAATCATATTTTCAAAAATAAATATATTTTCAAATTTGTTGAAACAAAATTAACGTAAAATAATCAAAAAGGTCTTGTTTCAAGATTTCACCCTTTTTTTACCAATTCTTGACTTAAAAATGCAAATTAATAATTTAAATGAAAGTTATTTTTATTTTAATTACGCATTTAAATTAATAAATTTAAATTAATTATTTTTAACAATTTAAATTAATAATTTAAAACACATTTAAAGTTTTAAACAAAGATTGGCTCCTAATAAAATGTTTAAATGCTTTTTAAAAAATTGCAGGTGAGTAAGTAACTCTTTCCTGTAGCTTAAACTTCCGATTCAGTTTAACTTTTGCCCTTTCCACCTTCTTTCTGTACTATTTAAAACAAAGTTTTTTCTAACATACCGACTAAGAGTGTTTTCATAATTTTAACCCCCATAACTTTCTATCTGATACGTATCGGAACGTATATCTATCTGATAATAAAGAAAGAAGTTTGTGAGTGTGGGAGAGCGTGTGTGCGTCGACGATGTTCTGAAAAGACCGCTGGACATAGAGCTGCAAATTTTGAGAAGAAGGTACCTGCACCTCGAAGCCCGATTTTGGATTGTTTTATTAGATTTCTTTTATATATTTTTGTGCTATTTTTAGTGTTTTTTTATGTTTTGAGATTATTTTTTCACAATAATGAAAGGAATAAGGTTTCATTCTTCAAAATATAGTAAATTTTGTCCTCTTTTCAATAAAGTTTATTCAGAATACATATAGCGATTTTGGAATTTTTAGCGAATTTTTAATGCGATTTTTGTTGGATTTTTTTCGCACGTTGCGGCTATTTTTTGATACTGATAAAAGAAATTTTATTTCAAACTTTTAGCCTACTGTACAAAATTTTGTCTGCTACGATTTTTGAATTTCAGAGATTTTTAATGCGATTTTTCCAATTTTTTTTAAGTTCAGCGTCGATTTTTGTCATTCATGAAACATTTCCTATTACAATGTTTTACTCCATTAGAGTACATTGTGACACCTGCGATTTTTTAACATTTAGCGATTTCTAATGCATTTTTCAATGTGATTTTTAGCGTATTTTCGAATTCTATGGCGATTTTTTGACATTCGGAAATACAATTTAGTTTCAAACTTTTAGCCTAATATAGTAAATTTCGCCATTAACGATTTTGAATTTTAGAGAATTTTTAATGCGATTTTTCGAGATATTTTACTTTCAGCGTCGATTTCTATTTTTATTTTTTTGTCATTCATGAAATATTTCCGATTACAATGTTTCACCCCATTAGAGTACATTTTGACCCTATGCGATTTTTTAATGTTTAGCGATTTTTAATGAATTTTTCAATGCGATTTTTAGCGGGTTTTTTCGAGTTCTACGGCGATTTTTTTACCCTAATATAGTAAATTTCTCCATTTACGTTTTTGAATATTAGCGATTTTTAATGTGATTTTCAATGCGATTTTTTGAAATTTTTACGTGCGGAGTAGATTTTTTATCATTCACGAAAAATTTCCGATTGCAATGTTTTACCCATTAGAGTAAATTTTGACTTCTACGATTTTTTAACATTTAGCGATTTTTAATGCATTTTTCACTGCAATTTTTAATGCATTTTTAACGCGATTTTTAGCATTTTTTCGAACCCAATAGTGATTTCTTGAAATTCGAAAAAGGAATTTGCTTTTAACCTTAGCCTAATATAGTAAATTTCACCATCTACAAGTTTTGAATCTTAGCGAGTTTTATACAGTGTTTTATCCTATTACGGTAAATTTTGACCCCTGCGATTTTTGAATATTTAGCGATATGCAATTTTCAATGTGATTTTTAGCGATTGTATGAATACCGCGGCGAGTTTTTGACATTGTTAAAAAGAATTTGGTTTCAAACATTTAGCTTAATGTAGTAAATTTTAAAGGAGTAAATTCCCGTAGGAATTTTAAAATTTTAGCGATTTTCAATGAGATAGTTAGCGATTTTTAAAGATTCTATGCGCTTTTCATCGATTTTTTGTTATTTATGAAAGAATTCTATTAGTTACTCTATTATACTCCATCAATGCAAATTTTGTCCCAAGCTCTTTTTAAACTTTAACCGATTTTTAATGCATTTTAATGCGATTTTTAGTTTTTATAGTCCCATGGCGATTTTTTCGCATTCAAAAACAAATTTTGTTTCAAATTTTAGCTCAATATAGTACATTTTTCCATCATCGATTTTTGATTTTTAGAGTATTTCAATGCGACTTTTAGCAAATTTTAATGCGATTTTTAGCGGGTTTTTTCGAGATTTTTGGAACGTTCAATGTCATTTTTTGTCATTATTGAATGATTTCCGCTTACAATGTTTTGAGTCGATTTTTTTGTTACTTATGAAAGAATTCTGGTTACACTATTATACTCCATTAATTCAAATTTGTCCCCTGCTCTTCTTAAATTTTAAGATATTTTTAATGCATTTTTAATGCGATTTTTAGAGTTTTTTATAGTCCCTCGGCAATTTCGAAAAAAAAAAAAATGTTTCAAACTTTTAGCTCAATATAGTACATTTTTCCATCAACGATTTTTGATTTTTAGCAAATTTTAATGCGACTTTTAGCGGGTTTTTTCAAGATTTTTTATGTTCCATGTCAATTTTTTGTCATTCTTGAGCGATTTTCGCTTACAGTGTATTGAGTCGATTTTTTATTATTTATGAAAGAATTCAGATTACAATATTTTACCTCATTAAACTATTTTTCTCCGCTGATTTTTATCAATATTCAAAGACTTTTAATCCATTTTTGAATGCGATTTTTAGCGATTTTTTTTTTTTTAGTCCGACGGCGATTTTTTGACATTCGGAAAAGAAATTTGGAATCAAATTTTTATCCTGCTGCAATAAATTTTGTCTTCCGCAGTTTTTTAATTTTAGTGATTTTTAGAGTTCCGTGGCAATTTTTTTAACATTGGTAAAAGAATTTCGGTTTCTAATTTTTAGCCTATTATAGCACATTTTGTCTCGTAGCATTTTGTCCCCTGAGTTTTAATGCGATATGTAATGTAATTTTTAAAGATTTTTGGCGTTCCGTGTCGAATTTTTGTTATTCATGAACATTTTCTAATTACAATGTTTTCCCTTTTAATATTAAATTTTTACAGCGATAACTTTCAAATATTTAGCGATTTTTAATGCAATTTTAAATGTGATTTCTAGCCATTCTTGGAGTTCCGTGGCGATTTTTTGACATTCGGAAATTGATTTCGATTTCGAACTTTTTGGCTAATATAGTAAATATTTCGATTGCAATGTTTTATCCCATAATAGTAAATTTTTACCCTTGCGATTTTTAATGCGATTTTCAATGTGATTTTCCGGCTTTCATGATGATTTTTTGACATTTTTAAAAGGAATTATTTTTCAAACTTTTAGTCCAATAGAAATTTAATTTCAAACCTTTAGCCTATTATGGCCAATGTTCTGCTCTGCTATTTTTGAACTTTAGCGATTTTTAATGAGATTTTCGATGTAATTTTTTTAGCTTTTATTTTGTTTGTCTTTAGGGATTTTTTGAGATACGGAAAGGGTATTCGGTTTCAAACTCTTAGCCTAATATAATAAACTTTCTACTGTGCGATTTTTGCTATTTAACAGATTTTTATTGCGATTTTTTTTAGCGGGTTTTCGTGTTTCACAGCTTTACATTCACAAAAGGAATTAGATTTGAAACGTTTATCAAAGTATTGTAAATTTTAACATTCGTGATTTTTGAAATTTTTCGATTTTTACGTTTCTTCGCGATCCGCTGCGAGTTTTTGACATTCAATTTTTAACCTAATGTAGTAAATTATGCCCTCTTTTCAATAAAGTTTATTCGAATTTCGTACAGCAATTTTCGAATTTTTCGTGATTTTTAGTGTGTTTCTGATATTTGCTACTTTACATTAGTTAAAAGAATCCAATTTCAATCTTCTAGCCCAATATAGTAATTTTTTTTCTCTTTTCGATGAAGTTTCTTAGGATTTCGTGCAGCGATTTTTTATTGTGATTTTCAGAGCATTTTCGCAATTCGTGCTGTTTTTTGACAGACCCGGGCAACGCCGGGCAGATTAGCTAGTATATAAATATGTATATTATTTCTACATATATTACTATAGTTTTTTATGTACAGTTTACTTCCGTTTGTATGTAAAAATAGATAAATGGCTTCTTTATGATAAATAAATTGAAAAAAAATGGAAATACTGCTTGTGTACATGGAAAAGTGAGTAGGTTACCGGAAAATATATTGCAAAATTTCCTTTTCTACTCAAGCCATTTCTTTATCCCGGCAAGGCTCTTTTCCAGAAGAATACTGAATTAGTTTCCCTTATTTAATCACATATTTCAGCGATTAAGTATAGCAAGAAAAGATATAAGACTAGAAAACAGGAATTCTGCTTTTTCAGAATTTAGTGTCGCCCCCGATGAAAAAAAAAAATATGTATATACAAATAGTACAAAACACATTTCAATTTTAATACTTACAGCACACGCTTTTATTTCATATAAAATGACGTCATTCGCATCCGCTTAAGAATTCCACATTTACAATCCACTCTTAAACAGCTACAGTAAAGCATGCATAAGGATGTCACTATCGCAAAATAATACACAAATGCAGCAAAAAGATGCCGTCATTAAAGAAACTCGACAAAAAAAGGCTATCTAATGATTCATAGGCATTCATTTGTTTGTAACATTAATATAGACGATTTCAGTCGTGACGTCAGTCATGACGTTTTGGTTGGAAACTCAATCCAAACAAACGGTTGCTATGTTCTATTTTCTATTTTGTTAGCGTGTTGCAGCTATATCTTATATCTATATCTCACATCTAACTGTTTTAATACTTGATATGTACTGGTAACATTTTCCACAATTTATATTGGAAAAGAAATGACGCATAGCAACCGTTTGTTTGGAGTCAGTTTCCAACCAAAACGTCATGACCGAGGTCACACTGAAAGCGTCTACAGATACTTAAAATTAAATATAATTTATAATAGCTCCATGTTTTAACGAAATTATTCGTTTATATTTTTCCAAAATATCACGTATTTTAATTACATTTTCTTTCGGTTGTTATGAGAAAATGGCAACAAAAAGATATAATTGCTATTTTTCAACTATTTTCCTTTTACTTTCTTTATAAATGTAGTACTTGAGTTGTCAAAATTAAACAAATGGTGCTAAAAACTACAAAAAAATTAATATTTCAAAAATTAATGGAGATACAATTTTCAAACAAATTGCATTTAAAAGTACTTTTTTTTTCCAATACGACGGTATAAAAATTTAAAATGTGCGATGCTTAGAAATTAAAAAAAATGCTATAGATCATTTAATCGCACAATGATACATCTGTTTGTTTATTGCTGCCTTCTGTAAGCTAACGTTATTTTTTGGAGACAAAATAAGCTGAGAAAAAGAAATAGCATACCGTTCCGGGGGCTAAAAAGATGTAAAAGTTGTAAGCTATGGTTTAAGATAAAGACAAGTTCCTGGAAAATATACTTGCCTAATATGCTTTAACACATCAAATTTTTCGGCATACATCATAAAATAATTATACATGTGACTGTTATGCATATAATTCGGGAGTTCCTTAGGAGGAGGAAAGTCACTGAAGGCACTCATTTCCTTACTGGTATTAATGATGGTCGTTTTCATAACTGATGCAACTCCTTCGATGTCTTCGTCATGATATCGCCATAATCCACCAGGTTCGCCATTTCTTTCGAAACACACAGGGATGAATCCAGCCTCCTTGCAAGACTTTATGGCTGTTAAGCCGCTAAGACCTGCTCCAATAATAGCCACACTTTTTGGAGCCATTTTTACAAAATTTTACCTGAAATTAAGTTTAAATATGTATAGCATTTTTATAAATCTTCAAGTGTTAAGCACTTATAGAGAAATTCTTTTACACAAACTGGGTAACCTGTATCCCACGATTTCTTCAAACATTAATCATCACCTTATTTAATCATTAACTGACCCACCTGACGTTGCCCGAGCCCGTCGTAATAACCTTACATAAACCTTAAATTTGTATGATTTTGTATTTTTAATCCAATTTCATATGAATTTACATTTTTAAATGAACTCGCGGAAAAGTATTGATATTTAGTGGTAAAAGCGTTCGTAAGAAGCCATTTTCTTGTTTTTTTTTTTTCATGTATGGTCGTTTCAGAATTAAAAAAAAAAAGTTCTTGTTAACCAAACTCTTTGAAATTTTTTTGGCTATAAATATAACAGTTTAATAATCTCCTATGTCTTATTTGATCGGATTTTTGTTCGGATTCCTGTTTTTGCACATATTTCTATCCAGATTGCGAGGTAAAGTCGTGGGGAAAAAAAGTAAACACCCTATTAACTCTGCAACAAATTATTGTAGAAGAAAGTTAATGCTACCTACCAAACGATTAGAAATAAAGTCTACTTTCAAATGATGCATATAAAATTTCCTTAAGGACCTTCTACATATCAAAACGAACCCAATTTTTTTTTCCAGTAGCAATACCCAAGTTTGACACCAATAAATAAATTCTACACCAGTGGTCCCCAACGTGGGGCGTGCGCCCCACCAGGGGGCAATTTGACATTTTAGGGTGGCAATTTCAACTTTGTAACTCACCCATTTGATGTGAGATTTTTTGGGAAAATAATCTTTAAGACTAAAAATAAAAATTATATATTCAAAATCAAAATAATAATAATTTTTTTCCAGGATGTTCTGAATCAAAAGCTTAAATTAAAATTAACACCAGAATAACTACATGAACAAACTTTAAAAAGATTTTAAAGCCCTTTTTAATATTTAATTTTTTTCATAATTTTTCTGGTTAATTATCTAATTTACAATTTTTTCAACTTTTTGGATTATTTATGAAATAAGCTTTGTATATCTATTTGCTCTGCTGTATACAACATGGTGAAACATTTATACGTAAAACTACTTAAAAGTATTATCTAAATTTTACTGTTTTGAATATATTTAAACTTAATAAGTAATAATAATACTTAATAACTTAATAAAAATATCTGGAATATCTAAACGTGGTACTATAAACTTTATAAATCTTAATGCTTCTTGTATATTTTGTTATTCATAGAAAAAATTGTACGTTCTTTGTTATCAATTTTAATGCTAAATGTGAGTCTCTCCAGCATTTTGTGAACATAAAAATGCGGACCGTATAACACTTTTGTTAAATATTTAGATAAGTTGGAAAGGCACAACAAAACTCTTTTGTGCATAAAGTGAAGATGAGGTATCACCTCCTTTATGGAATTGTGTTAAAAACACATTTATGATAAAAAATTCATAGTTTGATAAGTTTAAAAAATGCGAAATGAATAATTGTTAAGGCTGTTTTAGGCTTCCTTCAGGTTAATAAACTTCATTTTAAAATGATAAGATATATCTGTTACAGAATTTGTGTGTCGGAAAAGGGAGTGGGGGGGGGGGGGGGTTGGGGTTGGCAATCGCGATTTAACAAATGCTTCGGTGGGGCGTGGCCAATAAAAGGTTGGGAACCACTGTTCTACACCCTTCAATTCATCTAAATACAAATTTTCATGAAATTCGTACGATTACTTCCAGAGAAATGAATTATTTTTAAATGTGCTTATTTTAGGGGCTGTATCCAAATTGAAGTTCGGTACTCGATTGTTGAATTGCTCTAGAATGACTATGTCACTTCTATTAATGTCTTATTTCTTGCCAATATGACCATTTCGCTCGCTTACTATGTTTCGACTATTGCTAGCGTAAATGTTTCAATAAACTTAATAAAATATATTTTTTTCAAATTATGCTTTTCTGCACATCATATAGACGGTCGCTTAAACCATAATTTTGACGTTGTCCAACCATAATTCTAAAATTACTTGGAAGAAAAATTTGAAATTGAGAATTCGCATAAAGCAGGACACATTAAATACAAATCTAGGGAAAAAATTGTTGGTTGCAATTCATATTTTTTTTTAGTATTAATTCCATAATTCATGTTATAAAATTTTCAGAATTACAGATTCAATGTATTTATGTTTTGGGTTTTTTTAGTACAACAATGAGAAGTTTGAGTAGAAATACAACTACTCAAAATATTATGACATTAGGATTATAATTTCAGGAGATATTAATAAAAATATGTAAATGTAATTTAAAATTAGAAGCTCTCAATTTTGCATGTTTATAATTCAAAAACTTATACAAATGACTTTAAATTTCGTTTCTAGGCATAGTTTGAACCGGAGATTTAAAATATGTTGTCGAAATTGGGTGTTGTCTTTGAAAAAACAAAATTTGGATTGGTTTTATTTGTAGATGGTCCTCTAAGCAAATTTTATATACCTCTTTTAAAAGTAGACTTTAAATCTAATCGTTTGGTACAAGTAACTTTCTTTTATTGTCTGAGCGAAGCGAAGGCTAATACACAGCGCAGTATTACTTCCCGGGCACTTACAGCTACGATGGATATTAAAGCCATGGCCTACTAAAAAAAGCCTAATAAAAACATTTCATCAAGCATACTCAACATATCTTTGTCGGATTTCTTTTCTGATTGCACCAGAATGTACCTATGAGGGTCGCCTACTGAATGTACCTACTATAAAAAATAAGTTCCAAACCGTTTAAAAATTATATTTAAAAAAAAACTGATACAAAAAACACAATTTATCTGCATACGTCACAGAAATTTGTTATGCGTCTCTTTCACCGGTGGATGTTTTTGTAGACAACCGGATTAAAACACATGGGGCAAATAAGAAAAATACGCACGCAGTAATATTGAATTGCAATTAAACATATTTAAATTTAATCAAACCGGAAAATAAATCTGTTTGTTTTTCTATTTAAAAGAAAAAAGGCATAAAAATTTTGATTTGAGATTTCGCGATAAACTCTCAGTAGCATTTTTTAATCGCCAAAAGGATCTTTTATATTTCGCATGTAAAAATTAGAAAGAATTATATGATGTTTATTAAAATATTTTGATTTATAGCATCATTTCTTCTTATTAACCATTTGGAAATGGTTGTTGTTTTCGGTCGAGGATGGGGCCAAATGATGCTCCCATTTTATTTTTTTTAAAGAAACTAGGGGGCTCGGCCCCCTACGAGCTACGCTCGCCAACCCCCGTCCAGACACCGCAGGCTCTAAATGCACGCTAATTTGATCGGCTTTAAAAAGATTTCGAAAGATTGAATTATAATTTAAAAAACAGTGGCGATCTCCCTATAAACGAATTTCTATTCATTTCTCTTTGATTGGGGAATTTTAACGCCAAATCCGCTGCGGTACTACTTGATTATCCCGTCGACCCATTTCGCCAAATTATATAAATCGCCAAACCACTCGCCAAATTATACAAATTGACATAATTTTTATTTTAAATAACGAAAGAACAAATAAATTCGTACAACATTAATAAAAATACAAATAAAACGTCGAAATAAAAATAACTTGATGACGTAGACACGTGTAACAACATTTCAAAATAAGCTAATATAAAAGGAATTAAGTAAACAGAGTGTTTGTCTCCTGGTATTTTTTAACAAAGCGAAAAGAAAGTTCTTTTAAATGAGACATTTTAAATTAATCGTTTTTAATCTGACGTAATTTTTACCAAGCTATTCTTTCTCTTTTAAATAATCGCGTAAAAGTACTTTTGTTAGCAATGAAATAGTATTTGCGCTTTCCTAACAAAAATAGTTGAAAATATCCTCTCAAAATATTAAATAAATGTCTAGCGCAATTTCTAAATTTAAACTTTTTTGCAATATTATTTTGTGTTCATTTTATGTAATAACTATAATGTGACGTAAATATGACGTAATTTCTCCTAAGACTTCTAACGCATGTTAATGAATTTATTATTTTACAATATCCTTTCTCTTTTAAAATTCATGTGTATACTTTTTATGACGTAATTTTTAATAAGTTCCTGCTTTTTATACATAATTATTTAATTCTAATTTGAAAGTTTTTTTCCTGTTTATAATAGTCACGTGTAAATAAATTTTTAATTTGAAGCAAACATTATTGCTTGCGCTTTTTATACAGTTGGCAACAGTTTAAATTAGTACAATTTTCTGAAATCTGTAAAAAATATCTCTAGAAATGCTGAAAATTTGAATTTAAAATAAAAATAAAACCTGAAAAAATGAGTCAAAATAAAAAATTAATGCAATCTGCACTCCGGCAAATTCTAACGCATAAAATGATCTAAAAATGATTACACTGCCAAGTATAGTTTTTGCTGCTATAAAACTTTTTTAGTGGAACGATTTTGTCCAACTTTAGCATTAAATATCTCTTAAAATAATTCTTCGATTTGAAAACTGTCTGCATCAGCGTGTTCATCAAACATTTCTGTATAAAACCACTGATTTTCATATTTTTGTATGCATTATTTTTCTCAATATTAACGAAGAAAGACCTCCGGTCACAAAAAATTCAAAACCGGCGGCGGCGGCGGCGGTGACAGCGGTAGTTACTTTTTTTTAGAATAGAGAGATTCAACGATGGTCTTTACTTTTAGAAGAATTTTTATTTGAATAGGTAATAGAAAGGCATAAAATCGTTAAAAATTGTTTGAATAGGTAATCGAAAGGCATAAAATTGTTAAAAATTGAAAAAGTTACAAAATGGGTAGGCGCAAATTATCAGATATGGAAAAATCCAAAGCCAAAGAGCGACGCCAAAATGAAAATTGTCAATGCAAAAATCGAGGTCTTCAACTCATTATGTAGGCCATGAAAATCGAGGTCTTCAACTGATTATGTAGACCATGAAAATCGAGGTCTTCAACTGATTATGAAGCCCGTGAAAATCGATTACAGAATAAAAGACGAACACGAAAAAGGAAACAATCTAATGTTTAATCGATTGATTGTAAAAAGCCATATCTCGAGGGGCTCCAATCCACTAGCCACGGCGTTTTACAATCGGTCGATTCTAACCGGGAAAAATTGAGCTCAACGTAGGTAATTTGTCGCAATCTATGGATGATTCGGTGTAACTGCTTTCGATTTGTAAACTGTTTTTCTTCTCGAAACGGGACTTGGAGAGTTTATCGATGAAGGTTTTGGTCGTCTGAAGTTTGATCTTTGCGATCTGTTGTTGAAGAGGATGCGACGGAACTGCTTTCGATTTGTAAACTGTTTTTCTTCTCGAAACGGGACTTGGAGAGTTTATCGATGAAGGTTTTGATCGTCTGAAGTTTCATCTCTGCGATCTGTTGTTGAAGAGGATGCGACGGAATTTGGTGGACGAAATTTAGATTTTTCGGTTAAATTTTGTTACGAAGTTAATTTGTCGCGATCTGTGGATGATTCGGTGGAACTGCTTTCGATTTTTAACCTCTTAGCTTTCTTGGCTTCTCTTGTCGAAATGCCCCAAAATTAAAACTAAGTAAATATTAAGCCCCCCCCCCCCAAAAAAAAAGAAAAAAATTCCAAATGGTCGTTGTAATCTAATAAATTACAATTTTTTCTTTTCGTTTTTTTAATATATATATATTTTTTTTTACATGCTTTCTTTTAACTTACAATTATATTTGTCTGTAGCACTCAAATATTGTAATTCATTTTGGTACTTAAGTATTAACGCCACCGCAGCTACAGATTTGGCGGTTTTTAAGTGCCGCCAATCTACACGTAAAATTTTTGCGACAAATCATAAAATAAAATTGTTCCAATATGTAATTGTTCCTATCCATAACAGCTTTATCCGATAAATCAAGTTGTTTTTCTCGAAATTTAATCGACGGCAACTCCTCGCACCAGCAGTATATGAATCTCAAAGCTGAACAAAATGGAATTCTGCTTCTCTCAAATCAGTTGTCTTTCTAAGTCCCACTTGCAGATCACACTGTCTTAAATTACATTTCCCAAATACGCACTTTCGTAGCACTAAAAAATGGCGTCAAAAATCCGAAAAACAACAAGGCAACAAGGAATCCAAAAGATAACTGCGCGCGCGTGCGAACACAGCGCAACTTCTGCTGCGGTGGCGTTAATACGTAAGTACCTTCATTTTTTACCCACTTTCTGTTAACATAGAGTTTTGAAATTTGGATATATATGTATTCTTGAAAGCAATACATGAACTGGACATTGATTTTTTTAAATTCGATTCCTAGGGGGCAATGGTGGGGGGGATGAATTACCTAATGGTTACGTTTGATTTTCTATAGAGAAATCAGCAATAGCTTCAGCAATGAGTATTTCTTGAAAAGTTCTAATGACAGGGTTACCACAATAACGCAAAACTTTGGCCAACGTGGCGAAATATCGCCAAATTTGGGGGCAAAAAAGTTTCTATATGTGAAGCCAACTTGGAGATAGCTGGCTAATTTGGCAAAGTTCCCATTTAAATCCATTTATCTTCCATAATTGAACTCACCGAATTTAATTTAAACTCCGCGCATTTAAAGTTTTTTCAAGATTTTTCTACTATTTAGTGCATTAAAATATATATATGTAAGAAAATTATAAAGATTGGACCTATTGATTAGTTTTTGTAATGAATCGTCCCTCAATTTGGATACGGGCCCAATGACTGATAATCACGGGTTTGGCGGGGTAGCCAACTAATCCCTTTTATCGTTAAATTAATAGAAACACATGGCCCTTTTTAACTGGTAACCCTAGGAGATGAGCATTTTCAGAGATATACCTCTACGCCACTTGGTATCTGAAGTCTAACCTGTAAGCAGCTATGGAAATTGATTGCCACCTTTTTGATTATTTAAATAAAACTTAATAAAGTTAATTTCAGTGAATACTGTCATTTCGTTAAAATGTGACAGTATTATGAGTCGGCAGGATTATACTACCTGCTCAGCGGGAAAACATGAGAAGTAAAGAAAAGAAAGAAAAAAAGAATTCTTGGTGCTACACGATACGGATAAGCTCCGATTGAACATTCAAAGAGGCCCCAATTGGGTGCTGGGAAAGTGTTCACTCTGCCCCTTCAAATAGTGTAAATACAAGAAGTTCGCCTCATCAAAGAATCTGTCAGCAGTGATATGCTTTTAACTCTTCAATTCTATTATAGAAAGTGTCTTCCCATTTCTTCTACTATATTTTGAAGAATATCATCTTAATTAAAATCGATCAAAATGTAGATCATTTTCAACATATTCTGCGTTTTAAAAGTCAAGTATTGCAGCAGTGATATCCGCATTTTGTTTCAACGGTGCAGTGAAAGTTTCACAACATGAAAACTGCAGTCTCTAAGTGGAATTCATCTTCTTCAGTTGTGTTGATGATTTTATAGTGATTTTCTTCAGAGCATCTCTAAAAGTAAATTTCATGCAGTGAAAGATAGCATCGTTGCTGTCATTGCTTTTTATTTCATGATAAGTGCGCACTACAATTGCTTAAATACAGAGATATAAATTTTTTCTTCTCCGTTTTTGCGGAATGTTTTTTTTTTTTTTTATTTTGTGTGTGTGTGTGCGTATGAGCTCATGGGGTACCCTAGTGTTATTTATTTTTATATAATATTATTATCCATATTATTTTTATTTTTATTCTGATTACATAATTTAAGGTAAGTGATTTAATAAGTAGTATATCTCCAGTGATGTTTTCATTTTTGGTATTTATGAAAACCATGGTTTTAAAGCATTGCAATCTTTTGAAAAAAAAAATGATTCATGTTTTCTATATTTATTTCTTTAATTATTTTTAACTATTTTATTCTTTTTATCAATTTTATGTACATGCTTATATTATGTTGAGAATGTTTAAACATTTTGACGGATATTAAGAGTGTTATAATATTTAGATTATTAAAAAGTTATCTTAAAATTAATTCAAAATGGAAAATATTAAGAAACAAAAAACTGTTCTCAAAGCAAAAATTACCCGTATAAAAAATATCATAAATCCCAAAATTGATGATCAGACGATAACTCTAGAAGAGTTAGATTTGTATCATGGTCAGGTGCAAGATATTAGTACAGAATTAAGTAAAAATCAGGAAAACGCCGTTCTTGAGAGCGATACAACAGAAACGGAAGCTATAATTGAGGAATACAATGAAATTGCCCTTAAATTGGATGCATTAACTATCGCAATAAATACATCACGTAATAAATTAACTAAGAGTTTAAGCATTAACGAGGGTGGTTCAGAGAATAACAATAAAAATACAAGTAATGTTTTTGAAAAAACAGTCAATCTTCCCAAATTTGAATTAAAACCCTTTTACGGAGAAGCTGATCAGTGGCTCTCTTTTAAGGAGATTTTTACCACAACTATAGATCGAAATACAGATTTGGGAGCCGTTTCTAAATTGCAATATCTCTTAGCTAGTGTAAAGGGTCCTGCCCATAAATTGATTTCCGGATTTCCTCTTTTGGAGGTCAATTATAAAAATGCATGGGACACCCTTTGCGCTCGCTACGATAAGATTAGGGATTTGGCCATAACACAAATAGGCAAGTTATACAATTTAAAAAATATGAAAAATTGTTCCACTTCCTCTAAAGCTATTTTCGATATAATAGATACCTGCAATGAATCACTTCGAATTCTAGATTCTTTAAAACTTACTCAAAATGCTTTAGTGGATAACATGATAATTTATACCATAGTTCAAAAATTAAGCGATAATCTCAAAGAGCAATGGGAACTATCCCTTACCCATAATAATATGCCTAATCTCACGGAATTTCTAAAATTTTTAGAGATTCAAGCTAAAAGCTTGTTAACTTTAGAGAACCCAACTAAAACAGATGTAAGAAACATAACTTATGTCAGAGATTCTTCCGATAGATCGAAAGGCCACAAAAATTTAGAAAATAGTAAATGCGGTGTTTGCTTTGATTCGCATGCCACCCACACTTGCAGAAAATTAATAACTATGCCTGTAGATAGCAGATGGAGAACCATCCAATTGAATAAGTTGTGTGTAAATTGTTTGCGTAGTGGCCATTTTGCAAGTAAATGTGCATCCAAGATGAGTTGTAAAAATTGCCACCGAAAGCATCATACTTTACTACATAAATATGATGTTCAGGGAAATGCAGGAACAACAATTTCACCCAACTTAGCAACCCACAGTAATGAGACCCAACCCCAAAACGCCCATGGGTATTCCCCTGATCAAGGAATACACATGAATTCTTTATGACGGTTTATTGTGCCCGGGTACCTCAAATGTAAAAATTACGAAAACCGTAGAAACCCAAAAACTTGTCATAATGAGGTTCAAATACCCTTTTTATTGGATAGCGGAAGTACTCTGTCCCTCATTCCAGAAAATCTAGCTACAGCTTTGGATATGACGTCGATTCAAAGTTGCCATCCTCTTAATGTTAACCAAACCCAGGGACAGGTCCAGATTTCCGAAAAAGTTCAAGTACCCCTCCAAATAGGGAATATCAGGCAAAATAGCACCTTATATCTAGTAAGGTCATACTTGCCATATGCGATACTGGGAACCCCAGAATTACAAAAATTCCATATCTCGATGGATTTTTGCTCAAATACTCTGACTCAAGATGGAGTCATCATTATGAATGACCAAAACGTTTCCGGTCAAATTTCTCATGAAAGTTCATTCAACCACACCTTAACTTTAACGGGTGATATGAATTGCTAGAAGCCGCTTAGTTTTCCTTCCAAATCAAATCAAGCAAGTTTGTCTCAAGAGGGACATTGTTGCCTTGATACTCAAACTCTCTCGGATTATGATGATATAACTTTTAATCATTATACTACTGAAGAGAACCTACAATTGGAAGGGCTTCTGAGCGACTTCAAAGATATTTTTGCACGCAATCGGTACGACGTAGGTAGAGTCAGATGGGAACCCCAGCGAGTAACTCTCACCTCGGAACTTCCTATCTCGCTTAGGCCTTACCGTACATCACCTAAAGATAATGCAGAAATTCAAAAACAAGTACAGGAGTTGCTGGATGCTAAACTCATTAAGGAATCCTGTAGCCCCTATTCCTCTCCCGTGACAATGGCACATAAAAAAGGAGAAGGTAAAACGCGTCTCTGTATTGATTACAGGAAAATCAATGCCATTACGAAGACAGATTCAGAGCCTTTGCCGCGAATAGACTGGCTTTTAGACAGACTTGTCAATGCCAAATATTTTTCCACGCTAGATTTAGCCTCTGGCTACTGGCACGTCCCCCTCCATCCTTCAGACACAGAAAAACTTGCCTTTGTAACCAATCAGGGACTTTACGAGTGGTTGGTCCTCCCATTCGGATACAAAAATGCTCCGGCTCAATTCGCAAGAGCTCTCAGAAGGATCCTAAATAAACATAAGGTCAACTTCGTTACCAATTATTTCGATGACTTTATAGTTTATTCGGACTCCTATGTCGAGCATTTGGTTCACCTTAAAACTATATTCAATATTTGCCGTCAAGAAAATCTAAAACTAAAACTTTCCAAATGTAATTTTGCCAAATCTCAAATTGACTTCCTTGGCTATGAAATTAGTAATGGCCAAATAAAACCAGACAATGCTAATACCGAAACCATTAAAAATTTAATTCCTCCAAAAAATGTTAAAGAATTACAAAGATTCCTCGGATCCATAAACGTATACCATAAATTCATTGACAAGTATGCTAAAATTAGAGCCCCTCTAAATAAATTATTAAAGAAAGACACTCCGTGGGAATGGTCAGAAATCTGTCAGCAATCATTTGAACTACTTAAAAATGCATTAATTTCTAGACCTATTTTGAGATTATTTAATCCTAATCTCCCATGCCATGTTTTTACTGATGCCTCTAAGGAAGCTTTAGGTGCTGTATTGAAACAAATGGATGAAAATGGAGATTTACATCCCATTGCATTCCACTCAAGGCAACTAAGGCCCTACGAGCGAAATTACGCCATCACAGAATTGGAGTGTCTAGCCATAATCGATGCTCTTGACAAATTCCATTATTATCTTCATGGAAAACCTTTCACAATACATACCGATCATGCTGCTTTAGTATGGCTTAAAAAGATAAAACATTTAACCGGTAGATTATTCAGATGGTCACTAAAATTAAGCATGTACGATTATACCGTAAAATACAATAAAGGGTCCACAAATTTTGAAGCCGACATGCTCTCAAGAAATCCCATTTTATCAAACGTAAATCCCCACATTCATTTATTAACCTTAGATGACATTAAAGAACACCAAGAGTTAGATAATGTAACAGGACCTAAATTTCAAAAATTTAATGACATTTTGGTAATTCACAAAAAGGGTTTTCAAAAAATTGTCGTACCTTTCTCCTTAAGAGAAAAGTTATTAATAACAACCCATAATCAATTTGGCCATCCAGGAATTCAAAAAATGCTAAATTTAATTTCACCACAGTACTACTGGAGCAGTATGACACAAGATATTACGCAATTTGTCAAACATTGTGAAGTCTGCCAACTAAACAAGAAATCCCACCAACCTAAATTTGGCCTTCTTGAAGCCTTACCTCCTGCAGAACAACCCTTTGATATAATATCATTAGACACAGTAGGGGGCTTCAATTATTACAATTCAACAAAAAAATACATGCACTTAGCTATTGATCACGCTACTCGTTATGTTTGGGGTTTTACCTCTAAAAATGTTACAACAGAAGTTTATATTAATATTCTAAAACAGATTTTTAGCATTCAACTTCCCAAGAAAATTTTAACGGACAGAAACCCTGCTTTTACAGCGTCTAAACTGCGTAAATGGGTACATAAACATAATGTAAAAAAATTACTTACTTCATCTCACAGGCCCCAGTGTAATGGGAAAAATGAACGCGTAAATCAGTCCATTTGCACTCGACTAAGACTTAAAATCAATGCTACACCTTCAAACATTCCATGGCCCAAAATTCTGGAGGAGGTGATTAACGAGTACAATAATACACCGCATTCAGTAACCAAATACCCCCCGGCATACTTAATGTTTGGCCAATTTCCTTATCCATCAGTATTAGGCAATGAAAACTATTACCCTATGGTTGAGGAAGCCAGGAAAGAGGCTTTCCAAAGAACTGGTGAGCACCATTTAAAAAACAAAGTCAGATATGACCTAAAATTTGTGGAAGCACCTTTCAAACCTGGTGATCTCGTAATTGCAGAAGAATTTCATTATCCGAACACCAGGAAGTTAAGCCCGCCTTTTTCTGGTCCATATCAAATTATTGAAAAGTTGTCTAATGTAAGTTTTAAAATAAATAAACCTAACTGGTTGACAAAGAAGGACTATGAAGTAATACATGCCTCCAAACTAAGGTACTTTTTGCCCAACGATCAATTTAAGTTAACACCATCTATGTAAAGTATCAGATATCATATGAACTGTTATTGGATGATATTTGATAGTTGAATTTACATCTTTATGAGTATAGTATAATTGTATTTTGAGAGTCTACACTCTACTGAATGAAGCCAAGACATTTTCATTCAAGTTTGTATTTTATATGTAATGTTGGACTTAGCAATTCTAGAATATATTTCCTATTTTGATTATTTTATTTGGTATATAATATTACCAGTGTCTTGCATTTATTAATATAACTAGTTTTTATCATGTTCAATTGTTTATGGTATTGAAAATTTTAGTGGTATTATTCTTATTATTTGTATTATTTTTACTATTTTTAATATTTTTATTATTGTTGTGATATCACATGTTAACTATACGAAAGAAATAACTCATCTCCAGGCAGCTCGATTAAAAGTAATTCACTTCCAAAATCTTAACATCCCTTTAATAAAGAATGCTTTATACTTTCCAGGCGACCCTCGTGTATGGAAGCCGGCCCATCCCCGGGGACTTGTCTGGAAAGGGGGGAAATTGTAAGAAAATTATAAAGATTGGACCTATTGATTAGTTTTTGTAATGAATCGTCCCTCAATTTGGATACGGGCCCAATGACTGATAATCACGGGTTTGGCGGGGTAGCCAACTAATCCCTTTTATCGTTAAATTAATAGAAACACATGGCCCTTTTTAACTGGTAACCCTAGGAGATGAGCATTTTCAGAGATATACCTCTACGCCACTTGGTATCTGAAGTCTAACCTGTAAGCAGCTATGGAAATTGATTGCCACCTTTTTGATTATTTAAATAAAACTTAATAAAGTTAATTTCAGTGAATACTGTCATTTCGTTAAAATGTGACATATATATTTTTCTAAATTTTTGTGAATTTGAATGAAAGCATGATTTAAAAAAAAAATTTCCTTTTATATTATTTTCTTTTTAGTCTTAAATGAAATTGGTACTTTTCCAGTATAAGGGTCTTGGTGAGGTAGAGAAAATGAGTTTGGCAAGACAAGTAGGCTTTTCATGCATATTTTCTGGCAACCTGTCCATTGTTTCATATACACAAGCGTTTTTTTTTTTAAAGATTCATACAATTTATTTTGTGTAAACAAGCCACTTACCTATTTTTATATAAAAACAAAAGTAAATTGTATATAAAAACAATGATATTATCTTTATCTTTACTCCTATTATAAAGTGGAAAAAATTGTTTATTTGTAGGAGGTATGCTCTGTAACTACCGAACCGATTCCAAAAGTAATGGTATCAAAATGATGGTGTCAGTCCAACTTAGAACATAGGCTATATTTTATGTCGGTGCCACTACCCCAAAGGGGGTGTAGGAGCAAAAAACGTTCTAAAAATGCGATTTTAGCGTTACTAAAGGGCCTAGAAATATGAAATTTTGAATATTAGTTACTTATAAGATATAGATGATATATCTAAGAACAGTTCTTAAACAATTCGAAATTTAAAAGGGGTGAAAATGCACAAAAAGCGTTCTAAAAAACGTTCTAAATGGTAGTTTCTACACAATCTCAGGAAATACCAAACCGAATTAAAAAATATTGGTGTCATAATGATAGTGACAACGCTTGCTCCAAGATAGGCTACGTTTTATGTCGGTGTCACTACCCCAAAGGGGGTGTAGGAGCAAAAAACGTTCTAAAAATGCGATTTTAGCGTCACTAAAGGGCCTAGAAATATGAAATTTTGAATATTAGTTACTTATAAGATATAGATGATATATCTAAGAACAGTTCTTAAACAATTCGAAATTTAAAAGGGGTGAAAATGCACAAAAAGCGTTCTAAAAAACGGTCTAAATGGTAGTTTCTACACAATCTCAAGAAATACCAAACCGATTTAAAAAATATTGGTGTCAAAATGATGGTGACAGTCCAACTTAGAACATAGGCTATATTTTATGTCGGTGCCACTACCCCAAAGGGGGTGTAGGAGCAAAAAACGTTCTAAAAATGCGATTTTTGCGTTACTGAAGGGCCTAGAAATATGAAATTTTGAATATTAGTTACTTATAAGATATAAATGATGTCTAAGAACAGTTCTTAAACAATTCGAAATTTAAAAGGACTGAAAATGCACAAAAAGCGTTCTAAAAAACGTTCTAAATGGTAGTTTCTACACAATCTCAGGAAATACCAAACCGATTTTAAAAATATTGGTGTCAAAATGATTGTGACAACGCTTGCTCCAAGATAGGCTATGTTTTACGTCGGTGTCACTATCCCAAAGGGGGTGCAGGAACAAAAAACTTTCTAAAAATGCGCCTTTAGCGTTACTGAAGGGCTTAGAAATATGAAATTTGAAATATTAGCTACTTATTAGATATAAAGGATTTCTAAGAACAGTTCTTAAACAATTCGAAATCTGAAACGGGTGAAAATGCGCGAAAAGCGTTCTAAAAAACGTTCTAAATGGTGGTTTCTACACAATCTCAGGAAATACCAAATCGATTTAAAAAATAATGGTGTCAAAATAAGAGTGTCAAAATGGCGGTGACAACACTTGCTCCAACATAGGCTATGTTTTATGTCGGTTTCACTACCCGAAAAGGGGTTCAGGAGAAAAAAATGTTCTAAAAATGCGATTTTTGCGTTACCGAAGGGCCTAGAAATATGAAATTTGAAATATTAGCTACTTATTAGATATAAAGGATTTCTAAGAACAGTTCTTAAACAATTCGAAATTTAAAAGGGGTGAAAATGCGCGAAAAGCGTTCTAAAAAACGTTCTAATGGTGGTTTCTACACAATCTCAGGAAATACCAAACTGATTTAAAAATTAATGGTGTCAAAATGACGGTGACAACACTTGCTCCAACATAGGCTATGTTTTATGTCGCTGCAACTACCCGAAAGGGGGTTCGGGAGAAAAAAATGTTCTAAAAATGCGATTTTTGCATTATCGAAGGTCCTAGAAATAGGAA
Organism: Maratus speciosus; assembly: GCA_963932465.1. NCBI lineage: Eukaryota > Metazoa > Arthropoda > Arachnida > Araneae > Salticidae > Maratus > Maratus speciosus. The sequence continues at coordinate 407,505,324 of OZ010800.1, forward strand.
ATTTGAAATATTAGCTACTTATTAGATATAAAGGATTTCTAAGAACAGTTCTTAAACAATTCAAAATTTAAAAGGGGTGAAAATGCGCGAAAAGCGTTCTAAAAAACGTTCTAATGGTGGTTTCTACACAATCTCAGGAAATACCAAAACGATCTAAAAAATAATGGCGTCAAAATGATGGTGACAAACTGACAACCCTGCTCCAACATAGGCGATGTTTTATGTCGGTGCCACTACCTCAAAGGGGGTGCAGGAGAAAAACGTTCTAAATTGCGGCTTTTGCGTTACGGAAGGGCCTAGAATTGTGAAATTTGGAATGGTGGTTAGTTATAAGATATCAATGATCTCTAAAGACATTTTCTAAAAAAATCGAAATTTAAAAGGGGGTCAAAATGCGCAAAAAGCGTTGTAAAAATTTCTAAATTGCGATTTCTATGCAATCTCAGGAAGTACTGAACCGATTTCAAATATAATGGTGTAAAAATGATGGTGACAGATCTTACTCCAAGATAGGCTATATTTTATATCTGTTTCCACTACCCCAGATTAGATGCAGGAGCAAAATGCGCGAAAAGCGCTCTAAAAACGTTCTAAATGCCGATTTGTCGGCAATATCTCAGGAAGAATCAATCTGATTTCAAACGTAATGGTAGGAAATTGATTCTGACAGCCTCTGCAACATAGACACAATTTTGTGTCGTAATCACTATCACCAAGACGTTGCAGGAGCAAAAAAGCGTTCTAAATTTCGATTTTTGTGATCGGTAGGGGCTAGCAAGTTAAAATTAGGCAAGGTGCATATTTATTAGATATAAATGATCTTTAAGAACAATTTCGAAAAAATTGGAAATTTAAGAAGGAGTAAAAATGCGCGAAAAGCGTTCCTAAAAACGTTCTAAATTGCGATTTCTACTCAATCTAAGGAAATACGAAAGCTATTTCAAAAGTAATGGTTGCAAATCAATGGTGACAGTCCCTGCTATAACATAGGTTATATTTTATGTTGCTGTCACTACCATCTGAGGGTTGAAAAAGCAACACATGTTCTAATTCGCGTTTTTTGCACAACTGAGTGGTCTAACACTTTGAAGTATGGCATGGTATTTACTTACAAGATGCAACTGCTTTCTAAGAACAGTCGAAAGAAAATTCCAAATTTAAAAAGTTGAAGTGAGCGAAAAGCTTTATAAATGACAATTTTTATGCAATCTTATCAAATACCAAGCCGAATAAAAAAATACTGATGACAAATTGTTAGTGATAGAACCTGCTCCAACATAAGCTATATTTATTGTCTGTGCCGCTACAACCAGGGGGTTGCGGGAGCTAAAAGATTCTAAATTGCAATTTCTATGATACTGAAAATGCTAGAAACTTTAAATATGATATGGTAGTTACTTATAAAATATAAAGGCCCTCTAAGGAACGTCGAAAATAAATTCGAATTAAAAAGGGGTGAAGAGAAGGGGAGGTGCGAAAAGAATTCTAAAAAAGTTCTAAATTACGATTCTATGAAATTTCAGGGAATATAAACCGATTATAAAAGTAATAGTTGCGAATCAATGGTAACAGTCTCTGATCCTACACAGGCTATGTTTTATGCCGGTGATTCAACCACCTGGGGTTCACAGGAACAACAAACGTTCTAAAAAATGGCTTTAAAAGTTTTTTAAATTACGTTTCTGTGGAATATTAGGAAATAAAAAAACCGATTTCAAAATTAATGTTGGCAAATTAATGGTGACAGTTCCTGTTTCAACATAGCCCTTTACGTTGAGAGAGGTGGTAGCACTTGGAATTTGACATGATGGTTAATTTTAAGATGTAAGAAGATTCTAAAAAAATCAAAACTTCAAATGAGTACTGAAATAAGCGTATTAATTGAGCATAAAAGTTTCAAAATATTTTCTAAATTATCATTTATTTAGTTTTATTTCATTTTATTAATTTAAGTCTCATTTCTGCCTAATGCAGTGTAATAATGATGTTTAATCAAACTGTGTTTTAAATAGTAATTTTGAATTATTCCTAAAAGTAATAAGTATCTTTTAATAGAAAAAACTTTTAATAAAATAAAATATTGCCTTTTAATAAAATTAAATTTTAGTTAGTACCTTTTAATAAAAATTAGACATATAAATAGCACTTGGCATATTTCAAATATTACGCGAGCAAAGCCGCGGGGTTTGCTAGTCATATATAAATAAAATGTTTACATTTGTGGTACAGTTGCCATATACGCACCGGGTTTGGTGGGATTTTTTTATGCCAATTTAGCAAAAACATCGTTTTCGAATACCAGTTACGTGCCTGATATAATAGCACGTTATTTTTTTTTTTCAATATGAAAACAAAATAAAGTGATAAACAAAACATTTTCTAGTATTTTTAAAAGGAAATAATAATCAATAAATGATATAATTCTAGAACAAAACAATTTATAATAACATTATATATGGTTACCATGTCAGGCAAAATAACGCTATTTTGGCGCTAATTAGGTGCCAACTGTTCCATATTTACTTGTAACAATAAGCATAAACGTTCATCAGGTTTGTTTTCATAACTGTTTATATCTTTTTGCAACAAATCTCACTTTTTGAGGCCAAAACTGCACAAAGATTTAAAAAAAAGTAGAAAACGGAAGTCTGCTTTTTCAGAATTTAGTGTCGCCCCTGATCAATATATATATACATATATAGATAGATAGATAGATAGATAGTAAAACACATATTACAGTTTTAAGACTTAAAAGACACGCTTTTATTTTATATAAAATCCCATCATCCGCATCCGCTGAAGAATTCTTCGTTTACGATCCAGTCTTAAACAACATCTACAGTAAAGTACGCATAGGACGTCCCTATCGCTGAATAATACAGAAATAAAAAAAAGAGATGTCGTCATTCCAGAAACTCAACAAACAAACAAAAACCAACAACAACAAAAGAAAAATATCGGCTACCGCATGATTCATATGCCTTCATTTGTTTTTAATATTAATGTAGATACTTGAAGTTAAATTTTGTTTATAGTAGCTCCATGTTTTGTCAGAAATTATTCATTTTTTTTTTCAAAAATGTACGTATTTAAATTACATTTTTTTACTTGTTGTGGGGAAAAGGCAACAAAAAGATAAAATTACTATTTTCCAACTATTTTTCCCGTACTTTCTACAGAAATAGAATACTTGAGTTGCCAAAATTAAACAAATGTCGCTAAAAACTACAAAAAAAAATTATATTTCAAAATAAATTGAGATGCAGTTTTCAAACAAATTACATTTAAAAATTCTTTTTTCCCCCAATACGACGGTATAAAAATTGAAAATGTGCGATGCTTAGAAGTTAAAAAAAAAAATAGAGTATAGTATTTGGTACTACTTAGTTATCCCGTCGACCAAAAATCTATCGCCAAACTATAAGATTAAATGCCAATAATGGTTGAACGTAAATGTCACATTCACTTAACTTTAAGCAAGTTACACGTGTTTACGCCATCAAGTGATTTTTATTTCGACGTTTTATTTGTATTTTTATTAATGTTATACTGTATCGTGAAATTAGTAGTTAAAATGATGTATTTTAAATCAAGTTAATCGAAGAATTATATTTTTAATGAAATAAATGTAATACGAATATGATTTGGAAAAAATTGTTGGCAATTTATCATCTGCTGTAACGTAAAAGTATCAGTAATGCAATCGGTACATGGTAAGTGAAATGGAACAGTTATCTTAGAACCACTCTTTGTACAAGAAAAATGACCAATAGTCGGCATTCAAATACACAGGCAAGATTGGCGTCAAAAAAGAGTAATATTAATAACAACATTGTTATAACTGTATGGGAGTTGTAATAGCATTATAAAATTGGCTTTGAGCAAACAATCATATAAGTAGCATTTTACATATGTTTCGGGTGAAACTCGATCATCAAGATATAATTATTCATACAAGCAACACTTATGAAATTAAAAGTTTAAATTCAAATGAAATATATGCCGCCTGGCACCTTCTCCCCCCCCCCCTCCCCTCAAAAAAAAATTCAGCTGTTAAATTAATTTGGCATTCAGCGTCGCTTTTTAAAATGCGACATTGGTTGAAAACTAGATTACGGAATATTCCTATAACATTTTAATTAATCACGGTACGTTTTTTTAGCCGGGTTCAGATTTAGACAAGACTATGTTTTCTCGCCAAAAGCAGCTTTTTTCCACATTGTAACTTTGATATAACTCTTTGATGTTGAAATAAAATGCTTTGTCATATGCTATTTTCTAATGTTATTGTTTTTATTTATTTGTATTTTAAATGAAATGAGTCGTGTGTTTTAAATGTATTTAATATATGTATTTTAAATTTATGTATTTTATTCTGAAAGAATGCATTTCGAAAGAGGGCGAGAAGAACAATATTTGGCGATTTATTACCTGCGCCGGCTAAGTGCCTTATTACCATGCATTTACCCGTAAGGCATGGTGACGTCACAGCGACGTCGTTGTGAAGTCACACTGTGATTTTGTGACCGTCGATGTGACGTCACGTGACGTGGATGTGACGTCACAGTGACTAGAATGCGAGGTCGTTATGGCCGTTTTAGAGGTCGTTTGTGACGTCACATTGTGACCACTCTGTGAAGTCACGGTGTGACTAATTTGTGAAAAGTGTGTCATTTGTGACTATTTTGGCATTAACATTGTGACGAACCTGTGACGAAAGTGACAATGTTTTGAAGTCACACTGTGACCAATTTGTGAAATATGTGTCATTTGTGACGAACTTGTCATAAACTCTGTGATGATTTCAAATGAAAATCAAATTTCAAATTAATTGCTTAAAAGGCGCAAAGGCGAACTAGTGAAAAAGATTCCATGCTGGAACTCGAACCCGGGGCATCAGTATAGCGCACTTACATTCTACCGACAAAACCGCATGGAACGATACCCAGCCTGGAAAATTTCTCACTATTACATGTTGGCAAGGCTACAAACGCAGCACAAGATGCAATATTTATCGTCAGCCACCGACATGGCGCAAACACGAAACTTAATTAAATCCAGCATCGATTGAAACTATATTAATACTTGGAAATTTTTTTCAGAGAGAACCATTCGCCTTGCATACAATATTTCAAATGAAAATCAAATTTCAAATTAATAGTGTAAAAGGCAATTTTAATTTGAAATTTGATTTTCATTTGAAATACTGTATGCAAGGCAAATGTTTCTCTCTGGAAAATTTTCCAAGTATTAATATAGTTTCAATCGATGCTGGATTTAATTAAGTTTCGTGTTTGCCCCATGACGGTGGCTCACGATAAATATTCCATCTTGTGCTACGTTTGTAGCCTTTCCAACATGTAATAGGGAGAAAATTTCCAGGCTGGGTATCGTTCCATGTGGTTTAGTCGGTAGAATGTGAGTGCGCTATACTGATGACCCGGGATCGAGTCCCGGCGTGGATATTTTTCACTATGTTGGCCTTTGCGCCTTTTAAGCAATGTATTTGAAATTTGAATTTCATTTGAAATATTGTATGCAAGGCGAATGTTTCTCTCTGGAAAATGTCCAAGTATTAATACTGTGATGATTTTTGTCATAAAAACTACGATAATTTTAAAGTAAAGTTTTGTTTGAAATATCTGGGAGCACGGCAGTGCGTCCGCCAAGTTCGCACAAGCCGTAAGCTACCTTTTCCTGAACCATTTCGGCATACTTTTCACCCCCTCATAACATCGTTTTAGGGAGATATATAGAAATTTTTCTTTTATACACATGTTTGTATGGTCAAACTGAACTAAGGTTCCACGATTTCATGTTTCTATATTTAGTAGTTTTCGAAATATTAAATTCCGAAAAAGCGCTTTTTTGTCACTGACTCACTTCGCATCATCAAATAACTAAGGTACTTCTAAAAATCGTAGAATCATGGAATTTCACGAGTAAGTCGGGTTTGTAGCACAATTAACCAGAAAAATCTGAAAACGCAGAATTTCCGCCTCTAAACCCTTCATACAGGGGGTGTTCATTTGGCCGTAAACAGTTCCTACGCATTCAATTGTGCCAATGTTGGTCGCCAAAACTCGATTACAGAGCTTTGAAGGCGGTCACGTGATTTCAAGCAGAATAACATTTTATATATATGCTTTTTCAAAGATGTTGGTTAAATAGAAAAAATGAATATACCTAAAAATTTTAATCAGTATAGGTTATGATATATTTACGATATTAAAACAATAAAACATTTAACAAAATATAACCGAAATTCGGTATGTTTCCGATATAGTAGCCTTGGCGTAATACAGAAAATAGCCTTGACGAGAAAAGATATTGATAATAACGCATTTTCTGGCAACCTATTTACTGTGTCATATACACAAGCAATTTTTTCTATAAGTATGCAATTTATTTAATGTAAAGAACCCGTTTATTTATTTTTATATATCAACATAAATAATCTCTGTATATAAAAAATAATATTTTATACATGTATAAATAAAATGTTTATATGTATACAAGGTGATTCAAAAAATATGGGAAAATTTTTAAGAGGTGATAATACACACCCAAACAAACAATTTGTATCAAATAATGCATGGTCGAAAACTAAACGTAAAAAAGTTAGAGGGCGCAAAAAGTTTTGTTCTTATATGAGACAAAAACACACAATGAACGATTAAGTTAAGTTACGAAAACAAATTTAATGGCATTTGATTACAATAAGTGCTCAAAACATTGACCGGCAGCTGTTATGCACGCAGTACAACGGCGAAGAACAGATTGGCGAATTTTCTGAAACACACCAGGCACCACCGCGCTCGCCAGATCTTTCATGTCTCGATTTTTTTTGTGGGGACAGCTAAAGGCTCTTCTGTATGAGACTCCCATTGAATCCGCAGAAGAACTTGTCGCCAAGCTTTCGGCTGCTGTAGGGGAAGTTCGCGATATGCCTGGCGTGTTTCAGAAAATTCGCCAATCTGTTCTTCGCCGTTGTACTGCGTGCATAACAGCTGCCGGTCAATATTTTGAGCACTTATTGTAATTAAATTTGTTTTCGTAACTTAACTTAATCGTTCATTGTGTATTTTTGTCACGTATAAGAACATAACTTTTGGCGCCCTCTAATTTTTTACGTTTAGTTTTCGACCATGCATTCTTTGATACAAAATGTTTGTTTGGGTGTGTACTACCACCTCTTAAAAATTTTCCCATCTTTTTTGAATCACCCTGCATAAATACATATAAATAACATAAAAGTTTATTAGGTTTGTTTTCGTAGTTGTTTATATCATTTGGCAACGTATCTCAGTTTCTGAAGTCCGAATTGCGCCAAGATTTTTAAAAAATGCCAAGGTCCCTATAGTGGAAAAATATCCTAATTCCATATGAAAGTTTAAAAATCTCCTTTTAATTAAATGAAATTTGTAACTAATAAACTATTTTTAACGATGGGCGACAGATGCGGCGTCCGAAGTCCGCTGCTAATGTTATTATATTGTATTATTAGCCTACTTACTGTTAATTTATTGTTAATTTTAAATTTGTAAAAGAAAGATTATAGTTATAGATAAGATATGTTGGTCACCAAAACCCGATAACAGAAAATTAGCCTGAGTTATAAAGGTGTTACATGATTTCAAGCTGAATGAATTTTTATATGCTTTTACAAAAATCTTAATAAGGCAAATCTTTCAGTTTATCTGTCTATATTTCTATCTTTTACTTCCTTAAAACAAATTTTATTAAAGACCGGGAGGCGTCTGCACAGATCATCACCTCATCGAGTTGACGGCTGAAATTTTAGGATTAGTTAAATATCGATTAGCGTATTGAAATGTAACTGGTTTGCCAAGTCATATCTTTGTGGAAACCACATACAAACCCGATTTTACGGGTTAATTGGTGGATTTTCCATTGTGTTTTCCTGCACCCATTCCTCCATGTTTCCAAACTTTTGGATGCAGGAAAATACAATAGTAAACCTATCCGTTAACCACTAAAATTAGGTCTTCAGGTGGTTTCTACCAAGAAATGACTTAATAGACCAGTTGCATTTAAATATACTAATCTAGTTTTAACTAATCCTAAAATTTCAGCTGTAAACTCGATGAGGTGTTGGTGTGTACAGACGTCTATTATAAACGTCGGTATTCTAATCTCAATAGCACTCTGGTCAATCTGGCAATTATACCTACTATTTATGAAACTCTATTCCTTTAAGTGCGTTTTAGTGATGTTAATGAACTTATGCATATACATCACACATATTATACATATGCATATAATACGTAATACATTTGCATCATACATATTATAGGTATATATATAATACATAATACATATGCATCATTATGACGTCAGAATAAACAAAACATTTTTTTGTCGCCAAATTTGAGAATTGACATGATGTATTACCAAATTTGGCGAAACTTTGCTAAATGTCGCCAAGCTTGGCGAATATTTGACGCTAGTGACTATTTTTCAATGAATTAATTATTAATGCGAGCCATCTATTTTTATTTTTCCGCATATCATCAGAATAGTTAAATGATATAACATACTAATATTTCCAAAGTGCTAATAGTTTCGTCACTGCCCAAAACCTCTGCTATTGTTATTATATTGTACTGTTATTATACTTACTGTGGCTATGTTGTTAACCTTTACACTTCTAAAACTTCTGTATTATATAAAGAGAATTTACGGAAACTATTAAAGCATTGAAACTGCCAGTTCTCCTTATGATTATTATAAATCTATAATATGTAACCTGTTAATCAATATGTACGTTAGAATGAATCTTCAATAATCCGGTTCCTCGCATTTTCGTTTTCAGGTTTCGAGTAAAATTAGCTAAAATCTTAAAACCATGGCACATCGACTAATTCTTCAACACGATCAGATGAGAAGAATGATAGATTTTCAAATGGATCATGGCAATGAGCCGGTAGACCTTCTATTCTTCCGTAATCGAGTCTGTTGAAAAGGTTAACGTGAAACAAAAAGATATTATCTTCAATATGGTTTATTGCAAAAACAGATATCGTCAAAGGATTTCATAAGACCCATTTCACTTGTACCCAGTCGTATCAGTTGAAATACAACAATGGCAGTGAGCCCAATTAGAAAAGATTACTTAATAAGATTAAAAATTTCCGCATTAGAGAACGAATCGTAACTGCTAACGAAGCATGCATAAGTGAGTTAAGAGATATTTGTCACGAAAGATGAAATACATAACAACACAAAATATATGATGTGCTTCCATGATCGTAAAGAGTTCTTGATTTCTCTATCAAAAGCTTCCGAATTGGCGAAAGAATGGGCAAGTAAATTAAATTATGAATCCCAGTAACATGATGCAACGTTTAGCATGGAAGTAATACGGTAAATACTGCTTGCTAGAGGCGGCTAGCACTTTAATATAAAAAGAAATAAAGTATAAATTTGTAAAGCTCAATAAAATAAATTTAGGTATTTTTATGTTAGCCGGGCGCAAGTGGCAAATCGCCAAATACTGTTCCCAACTCCATTGTTCATATTGCATTCATTTCATTTAAAGATATATTCTTTTCAGTCATCTCATTTAAAATAGTTGCATTTCCCTCATTTTATTTAATAGAATATTTAACATAGAAATAAATAAATAAATAAATAAGAAATAATAACATAAACCAAAATATTTTATTTGAAAATCAAAGCATTGTTTCTAATTTACACATGCGAAAAATGAAAACTGCTATTCGCGAAAAAACAAAACAAAAGGCTAATGAGGAGATTTGCTCCCGGCTAACATAAAAGTACCGAAATTTAAGTTTTCTCATATTAATATAGTTTAGAATAACAAACTTGAACAAACATACAAAAAGTAGTGATATCCCAACAAAAAGTTTTCGGTAAAAAAAAAAGCGCCAAGTTCTCCTTAATGTTTCGGCCAGAAAAAGTAGTGATATCTGATGTTGGCACAAGTTAAAAGCCAAACATTCCAAATCTTTCATTGAAAATGGCTTCCTGCGACTTGGCCGTTAATGCCTTCGTGAGAGTTTTTCAAATTTTAAAATATGTACAAATGAGATACATGCCAACTACATTTTTCTATTATTTTTGGCATTTTTGTGTCACAGAATACAGAAATAAAATACACATTTGAAAAAAGCATTTAAACAACTTCAGTTTATTTAAATGCTTTGAAGTTAAAAATAACAAAATACTTGTATTCAGGAGATAATATACTTGATTGCTAAAACATAATTAATATCAACTTTTAACAGTTTATAAATCGAATACCTCTCAATGTTTGCAAACAAACTATAATAAATGTTCAAACGAAAAAAATCTCTTTCGTCAATACACAAGATTTCAATATTATACAATACAATATAATGTAACATATTGTGAGATATGAAGTAAGTAAATTTTGTTTTATTTCTTGGGTTTTACGTTAATGACTTTAGCTTTAGACCGTACAAAATGGCAATTAAACCGCAAGTGGACTAAATGATCTGTAATCAAAACTATTGTTTGTTGAAATTGAATTCTATTTATCAGAAATCTTTTACTTATAATGTCTTTATGTGAATTTGCCTCTTTGCTTTCTAATATTACTTTTAATATTTAAATAATTCGTAAATGCGTAATTTCCAATCATTAATTTTGAAATGCTGTAGAAGGCTTTAACGGCCAAGTCGCAGGAAGCCATTTTCAATGAAAGATTTGGAATGTTTGGCTTTTAACTTGTGCCAACATCAGATATCACTACTTTTTCTGGCCGAAACATTAAGGAGAACTTGGCGCTTTTTTTTTTACCGAAAACTTTTTGTTGGGATAAAATTTTATCTTTTTACCGTACTTTTTAGCAAGATATCACTATTTTGGAGTCCTATTCTTCTAAAATATTTTTAATTTTCCATTTAAAAAACAATGCTTATTAACTGACATCTTTTTTTATTAAGTTCTAAGCTTGATCTTGAATTCAAGCTTAATATTAAGAATGTGTAAGCTTTTTTTAATGTGTTATGATTTGTCATTGCTTTATTAAATACGAACATGGAGTCTAACGGACATTAATACAGCTGTTACTTATAGAACTACATGATAAGCCCTATTTATTTAAATTTTTTATTCCCATATATATTGTATTTTGTGAATATGAGCTAATTAGATTTGGTATGTTTTATATGAAAAAACTGATCTGGGAAATAGAAACAACAAGTAAGATATATCATGCGTTAGGCATAGATTATAAAACACTTTCCAACTCTTTCTAAATGTTTTAACAAGACATCTGGGGAAATAACGTAAATAAGATAACTAAGTAAACATGTAAACGCGTAAAACATTTGAAAAACTGATTTACGCAGTTACCATCCACTAAGGTGTAAAAAAATCATATTTTTTTTTTTTTTTTTTTTTTTTTTTTTAATAAAAAAAAATCGGATTTTTTTATTTACATCAGATTTTTTTGATTTAAATCAGATTTTTATGATTTTTTTCACAGCGTTCAAATACTGAATAGCTATCATGAGTTTTAGGTTTCCAAAACAATTACACCACTAATTGCTAACATAATCTATGTTTTTACACTTTAATTAATAAAATTATAATTGTTAGTTAGTAATTACAGAAATAAAAACTGCAAATTAGTAGTTTCATTAGGTAGTATTATACAATAATGTTATATACATTAATATTGTAATAATTATGTAAAACTTTATAAATACTAGTGATACTTAACATTTATGAAAATTATTAACTGCATTTTATATTAAATAGCTAACATTACTTCAAATTAATTATTAAACAATCAACTCTCTAATTAGGAACATATTATACATTTTTAAGCCTTAATTATTAAAATGATAATAATTCATTTTAGAAAGAAAAAGGGGCAGGATGCTAGTTCAAAAAACGGGCACTATTTCATGAGGAAATATATTAGTAATGTGTTTAGTGATGATGTAAGGAAAAAAAAAGAATATTTTTTAGCATTATAAGTAAAGTGTCCTTAATTTTTAATAATTTTATGAATAACAAATTGAAAAATACAATTAAATAACATATTTTAATAATATCCTGTTTTTTCTAAAGAAATAAAATTCCATATTTTTGCAAGATTTTTTCCACATGAATTTAGAATACTGTTGAATGGGGAAGTTTTTACAAGAAATCTCTGGCTACAACTACAGGTAAATTTCAACTTTTTTTTTCTTTTTTTAAGGCAGGGTGCATTTTGCCAATTTCAAAAGGGGCATGGTGTGGCACCATTAAAAAAAATGGCCTAGAAGAAGCAGTATAAGTAATTACAGAATTAATAAAAACTGCAAATAAGTAATTTCATTAGTTAGTAGCACAAATAGCAAAACTAGCAAATATTATTTGCAGCTCATTTTGCATTTGTATTTAGGAAAATTTCTGTAAACCACCAAAATCTATACTTACACATATGTACGTGTATGCTAACCAAAAAAAAAAAAAAAAGAAAATGAGTTAAACCCATTCATATAGAATAAATATAAGTTAGCCACTAATATCTGAAATCCTCAAAATATTTAACTAACAGCATTATTACCTCTATTAGCTTTCAATGGTTCAATTGTTTAATATATATGAGTTACAATAATAATAATAATAATAAACATTTATTTAACCTATACCAAAGAAGCTCTTGCTGTGCTTAGCATTTTTATACCAATTATTTCTTTTTCTCTTATGCATTCATTTACAATTTAGCTGCTGAGCAGATGTCATTCTTTCATTCTTCTTTAACTTGAGATTGCTATTAATTACTATTTATTCTTTTACTTGTAGAAATATAATTATACTTGCTATGTGTATTTTACATAAAATAATGCATAAATTGATTACCTAAAGGGAATTATGACATTACAAATTATGTTAGATTTAAATATCATTTTTAAATGAAACTGTTTTAATTTGGATAAAAACTTAAAAACAATGCTTTTTACAAACTCAACTGTTTTTATTTTTTTTACAATACTAATCAATTAAGCTTAGAAACAATTATTTAAAGCTCTTTTTTTGTTTATTCATAAGTCAAAATACCTGTAGAAACTTTCAAATTATGTTCATGTTAGATTTTAATACTTTTTTTGACATTTTAAACATTTAGAAAATTTTTGATTTTAATCAATGATTTTTTTTAAAAAATCGGTTGATTAAAATCATGATTTAATCGCTGATTTAAATCAACCGATTAAAATCGTTGACACCCTACCATCCACAGCCAAATATGTTTTCTAATTCTTTTAAACAGTCCTGTATTTGATCTGTAGATTGATATATATATACTATATAATGGAAAAATTTAGTTTATCAAGGAAACGCATAACAGGTTGAAATTCTCTTTCAGCAATTTATACTAATATATGGAAACATACTTAAATAATTTTGTACAACCCTGTAGTTTACCTAGAACCTTTATTACACGCCACTCTTTAGTTAAAATTTAGTTCAAGCTAAAACACTCTTAAAACTGCTGAAATCACATTTCCAGAAATTATAATTCATAGACGGCAACGTATCCCATTCTTTGCGTGACCCTGTATATCATTTTATCTATCTACTACAAACATTTCTTAGTAAATTAAATACAGTGCAGCGTTAAAATGCATAACTTATTTAAAAACCACCTTTAAGCAATACCCAGTAACCCTTATGAATACTTTTGTATAGTCCTGTATATGAATTATAGCATATATATATACACCATATACTATGCATAAATGTAGTGAATCATAAAAGTGCATATCATAATTAAAAATGTATTTCCAGCAATCATCGCTAATGAACAGTACTTCGGATACAATATAGTATCTGAAATATTTTGTGTGTCCCTGTAAATGCTATATACACTTCGTATTATACATGAAATAATTCATAGTATGTAAACCTCAACGACGTATATCAATTTCATTACATATCAAATAGATTAACATAAATAAAGTACGCCGCAAACAATTCCCTCCACCCTATATCATTATGTATTGGAATTCCTTTTTTAGCCCTGTAAATGAACAATAACTATTCTTTGCATCGCATATTCTATGGAATGCACATTTTAGTGCGCTTCATAAATGCATATCAATTTTATTCTGTTTGAAATCGTGTAAAATCATTAAAAATCATTTGAAACGATTTTTTTCCCACAGGCCGTAATGTAATGGAATACAATTGACTGTCCCTGTAAATGAACTAAACATGCTACAAACTTCATTACAAATAGAGGTCTTGCTATGGTAGACGTCAATAACATCCAAAAATTTTAGGTCAATCCGAGTATATTTACGCGAGTTAGAGCGCGGACAGACGGCCAGACAAACCGAAGTCATAAGCACTTTTCAACTTTATCGGGCATGAAAAACACTTTATTTCAATTCTTAAATATTATATTTTATTTTTTAATGCCAATAAAATAAATGTATCGAAAATGTAGAAAATGAGTTTACAATCAAAGAAAATTTAATAACTGACTCTGAATGTCTACAATTAAATGTTTGATTAAAATCACAAACAGTAAAAAAAACGCTTAAATACAATTAAAAAAAATATAGCAATTTGAAAAACACTAAATAATTAGTATTTATAATTGTACTATTAAACAACAACAAACTATAATAGATGAATTAAATGCATTTAACAATTTCTCAAAAATCTTTCCATCGCCATATTGCTTTTGAAAGGAATACCAGATCAGTCTCATTGCATATGACATACAACTATTTAACTCATGTAATAATCTGTCAAAAAGGAACAAAAAATTTAAATTAAATAAGACATACCTTTTAAGTTCCATAAATATTTTAATAATATCCGTATTTTATCCTAAATTGTCAGGCATATTTCTGTTAGCTTAAAAAAACTAACTCTCCGTGTCAGAAGTTCTCTGATCCTTATTTTATTCTGCGGTTTTCATCGAGCGCAGACGATATTTGACCAAGCAGGTGCTCCTACTGTAATAATTTTTTTTTTTTTTTTTTTTTTTTTTTTTTTGTACACAACACAGTTTAAATGCGCAGTAATTTTACCTTTATGAGAGTATCTGTAATAAAAATTTTCTATTTGAATGAAACACCTGCCTTTTTTCTTTCTTTTTTTTAAAGTACAGTTTGTTTTACACCTAATAAATAAATACGTATCTTCTTAATAAATGAAAAGAGAGTATACAGGATAAAAAAATTTTCTTTGTCAATCTGTCATTTTTTTCATATTCATTTTCTGTAGAATAAAACAATTTTAAAATAACTTTTTTTAAAGTCATATCTCTAAAACACGAATTTGAAATACGAATAATTATATCATGGGTTTTGTATAAAATTTGTATACATATTTTTTCGAAAAATACTAATTTTATTTAAAAAGTCTGAAAGAAGTAGAATTAAAAAAAAATAGTTATTTAAAATAGTTATACACTAACAGGATAAAATATGACTTGAATGCAAATTCTAAAGTAAGAAATGCATATATGACTAAACTCTGAGTATTCTTTCTACGTGCTCATTAAAAGCTACAGACTTAACTGTAATAGAAAATTTTAGTTTGAAACCACAGAAGGGTTTAGAATACCACTGGTCGACAAAAAATAAAATAAAATAAAATAAAATAAAATAAAAAATAAAATAAAAAAATAAATAAAACAACTTCCTCCCTGAAAACTAAATATGTAAAGTGTACAAATGTAATATTCCTAATTCTAAATATGTTATCCAAATTGCTCCAATACGTACCATTTTCCCCGAGAAATATTTTTATAATAATAACAATCAGTGAAGGATTAAATTGCAATGGTAGATAAAATTGAAATCATAAAAAAGTATACTTTCACTGTCTTAAATAAGAAATTGATAAAATATAGCATGAAAATTTAGTTTGTTGATACTTCTACCGTGCATTTTTTTTCTGCCCCCCCCCCCCTCTCTCTCTCTCTCTCTCTCTTTTCGTGTCCGAATTTACTATTTCCTATCCACTAATATATTTTCATTCCTTATGTCGCTGTAACTCGGGCATGTAATATTTCTGTTCATTTTCAAAGATTTTTGATGTTCATATTTTTGTCACACTGTGACTTACAATATGGTGATTTTTTTCGTCACAAATGTGACGTGACGTACGTTACATGCAGTGTCATAACAGTGACGTCACAATTTTTTTTAATTGCCAGAAAATATAATTTTACATAAATAACATGTTTTGAATATTTTTTGTAATTTTTCAAAGTTTTCTAAGAAGTTCACATCTCAGTCACAATGTGACATCACTGAGTGGTGGCATTTTGGTCACAGATGTGACGTGACCACAGTGACTCACAGTGACGTCACAACGACGTCACCGTGACCATGCATGCTATGATGGGTAATGCTTTTGATGGTACTTCGCTATTATATGGACTTTGGCGTTTTTGTAAGAAGCACGCAATTCGGGTTTAAGAAAATGAGATTGTGAGATTTTATGCCAAATGATATAAACGACTATGAAAATAAATCAGAATAAGTATTACACTGGTTTATATATATTCATTCAAAAATGCATCTGCTAACACATATTAGATAAGTTATTTATGTTTGTATATAATCTAATATACAAAAATGAAAATTTGTCGATCCTCCTGTAATTCTATACAAATCTGCAATTTGGAAGCCAGAATTGTGAAAAGTTAAGTACATGTATATTAAAACACTGCCGAGGCAACTAAAGTAATTCAGAATCGGAATAATTTATAGTTAATTTTTAATTAATAAAAACCACCAATTTAACAGCAATTTCCTATCAAATTTAAACATTTTTCGTTATAGGAGTTGCCAACAATTAAAATCCACAATAAAATTCTTACTACAACAATTAATTTTCTACTGCAAGATTACCAGGTGAAAAATGAAAATGAAATAAATAAAGGTATATATAAATATTATACAGACATAAACACAATAAATACAATAAACCCAACTGGAGTGAAAAATTAGTCAGAGCCAGGAATCAAACCCGGGACCACAGTATACAAGATTGCTGCTCTAACCACTAAGCTACTCCGGCCGATGCCTGAGTCTGCAATTTCTCACTAATAAACCATGCTGGGGAAGTCATCAGCCATCTATACGACATCTTGGTTTATTAGTGAGAAATTGCAAACTCAGGCATCGGCCGGAGTAGCTCAGTGGTTAGAGCAGCAGTCTTGTATACTGTGGTCCAGAGTTCGATTCCTGGCTCTGGCTAATTTTTCACTCCAGTTGGGTTTATTGTATTTATTGTGTGTATGTCTGCATAATATTTATATATACCTTTAACTGTTGAATGCAGGCGTTATTTATGTATGTATATGTGTTTAAATATATATTGTAGTTTGTGTGTTTATTATATTTATCGTAGATCGATGTAATAGTAAAATCTATTCATCGTTGTCCGGTCATCCAAGGCTGTCGTATAGATGGCTGGTGACTTCCCCAACATGGTTTATTAGAGAGAAATTGCAGACTCAGGCATCGGCCGGAGTAGCTCAGTGGTTAGAACAGCAGTCTTGTATACTGTGGTCCCAGGTTCGATTCCTGGCTCTGGCTAATTTTTCACTCCAGTTGGGTTTATTGCATTTATTGTGTGTATGTCTGTATAATATTTATATATACCTTTAACTGTTGAATGCAGGCGTTATTTATGTGTGTATGTGTGTTTTTATATATATTGTAGTATGTGCGTTTATTATATGAAATAAATAGTTTGCCGAATTTAAAAAAGGTTGAATATTACTTCATAGCTTTTCTATTGCAAGATATTCACGTGAAAAATGAAAATGAAATAAATGGTTACACGAATTTAAATGAAAGTGAATATTACATCGTAACTTTTCTATTTCAAGGTTTTCTCGTGAAAAATGATAATGACATAAATAGTTTTATGAATCTAAAAAAAAAAAATGAATATTACGTCATATTGGAAATTTAAAGGACTTGGATGAATATAGTATACCGTCATATGAATGTGAAAAAACGTATTGAAGCATGATAAAATCCCGATTATGGAAATATTGGCGTATTTTAACATCATTGCTCCAATAATCAATTGAAATAAGTTGATTTATACCTGTATTCTTTTGCGTCTGTTATATAAAGTTATACATTTTAATGTTGTGTTTTCATTTGATTCATGCGTACAACTCTTAAACCGCACTTTTTTATTGTTTGTTTTATGTTGTAAGTTAGATTTTGAAATTTATTTTTCAGAACAAACATTCTTCAAATTCCGGGCAACGCCGGGCACTTTAGTTAGTAACACATAAATGGCTTCTGCATCTGTACATCTATGCTAATAGTATAAAGCGTTATAATATTATAAAGTTTATAATATTATTAATGTTTGTGCGTTTGTGAGTTGTTATCTCTGAAACTACCTAGCCGATTTAAAAGAAATGTTGGTAGCCATCTCTGCTCCGAAAAAAACTATATTTTATGTCGATGCAACAATCTTCATCGGTGCAAGCCTGCATCGCAAAAAAGTTCTAAAATTGCGATGTCTGTTATATTGATTGGGTTATAAGCTTTAAATTCGGTGTGGTGGTTACTTTTAAGATGTAAATACTCGTTATGAACGCTCTCTAAAAGGTTCGGAAATTCAATTCGACAAATAAACGTAAAAATTTCTAGAAAGATTCTAAATTATGATTTATTTGGAATATTGCAATTTCTAGGATACTGTTGGGGTTAGAAATTAGAAGTTTGGCATGGCAGTAATTTATAAGATATAAATGCTCGTTACAGAACGAATTCTAAAAACTCGAACGACAAAAGAAAGCGGAAAAAGATCTAAAGATGATCTAAGTAACGAAATACATGAAATTGTTAGTAATATAAACATGAAAATTGGCATGACTGTATTTTTCATGACGTAAATTCTCGCAATAGAACAATTTCTAAAAATGTCGCTATATAAAACAGTGCAGGAACAAAAAAATTTCGAAAATTTTCTATTTTTGTGTTACTGCTGAGCCCAAAAAATTGAAATTTTGCTTCGGGTTAGTTTTAAAATATAAAATTGTCTCTATGAATGGCTTCTAAAAAATTTAAAATTTAAAAAGATGAAATGAATGGAAAACGTTCTCAATTACCATTAATTTGGAATTATTAGGTATAGAAACTTTTAATATTTTATAATACTGCATTTTTTCGACAAAACATGCAATTTAAATGCAACAAAACGGATAGATACCCACCTAGCATTAAATAAATTGTGTAAATATTGAATAAAAGCCTGTATGAAACAGAGAGTAGGTTACCGGAAAGTACTTGTTAAAGTGTTCCTTCTCTAATATTTTCTCTCTCTTGCCAAGGCCACTAACAGAGAGAAGTGCCGTTTTAAATCTGATGTTAATTTTTTTTTCTGATTCAATTTTCTAGCCATTTTATCATAAGGTCATCTCAATTGTCATTAACAGACTTTTTATATATCAACGTATTCTGGTGAAATTTCATAATCGTGTTCATACTGGCGTATTTTAGCTTGCATGATTTGCTGAAAAAATATGTATGGATTTGTAAATTACTTCAAATGACACTTTGACAGCTCAAAGGTTATGTAGACGAAAAATTCAGATCTTGTGTCATACTTTACGCTGCAATCATACCGATTTCTTTTATTCAATACATGCTAAACACAGCTCAACTTGTGAAGAATATGTTTGAAAACAAAACAATACAGCGTATGTAGTTGCCAGCATGCATTCATCATTTAAATCCGACCGAGCATATCTAAAACACACTCTAATGACGCATTGCATGCCACTGTTGATGTGTTCGGTACTTTGATACTATGCCAGTTTTTGAAGTGGCCGCCCCTCCGGGTTGTCCGAAACCGACCTCTTGAGTGGGGGAGGAGACTTGGAGCCCGGCCGAGTTCGTAGTACGCGAATGCGAGGGAGCCGGATGGGGACGAATCACAACCTCCTAGAGTGGTTCGCGGTCGACAGGCCTCGAGTCCGGTGGCCACGGGTAAGGGACGTTGTGTATGGGTCGTAGGCCTTAGGGTCGATTCGAAGAGCGGCTCCCGGCACCCGGGTTCTCTGTGCAAACCGGATAGCGACGGTCCACAGCCTGATCCCAGAGCCGGTCATAGACCGGATGGTGACTTTGGGCAAAGGGTAGCTAATGTGATAGGACCCCATCCACCAATTGACTAAGAGGGAGCCTAAGGAGAGAGAGCGGCCTTTGTAGAACTGCGTCCCGGTGACTCACTAGTGACGACGGGTCGCGCGGGATCACCATGCAGGGTCTCCCGAAGCAACCAAAGGGTGAGGGTTTCGGACAGCGCCTGATGTGCTATTTGCGTCAGGAGGCTCATCCGCCGAGATTCCCGTAGCTGGAGCAGTTGTGAACCGCCCCTAACGTGAATAGGGTTTGGTGGTGCCATCGTCGACCAGGGAGCGTTCGCAGAGGGAGGCTAGTATGGCTCTGGTTGCCCGATGTCGTGCCGTAAACCCTGGGTGATGGTCGGCCGGCAGGTCCGCCATCGAACACTATCTCCGCAGGGAACCTAGCCGGAGGCTCACCGACTAACGCGGCGGCGCTTCGAACCTTGAGGGAACTCTTGGTCCAGATCCTGCGTGTCTTTGCGCTACTGGAGGTTTCCGCGCCCAGTGGTGAGGATCTAGCGGTGTCTCAAACTAACTATCGAAAGCAACTAACAAGTAGCGGTCGGTCACTGCACGGGATGAGGAGCATTCGCGCTTGGGTACCCTCGACGGCCGTGAGGTAAGGTAGTGGGGGGGCGGGCTTTTGCCGGTTTCCCAGGACTTCTCCACCTTCGGGTGGAGTCAAGTTGTGGAGAACCGGCGGGATTCCGGACCCTCCGAACCCCTAGCGAGGTGGGGTCTATCTCGTCTAGGTGGAGCTTTACGTGCCCACTTGAGATCGCTAACGGCACCTAGTCTGTTCTCTCCGACACCTGGCGTTGAGCCGTGAGGCGTTCCGTCGGTTAAGTGGGGAGAATGGTAAAAAACCCCTAGCGAGGCGATGTCTGTGTCGTCAGAGAGGGAGTTACCTTGTCTCCTCGGGGTCCGCTAGAGGCATCTTCATAATCCCCGGGCGAGGCGTCGTCTTTGGCGTCAGGAGAGATTTTCCCCGACCGTTCTTAGTTAGGGGCACCTACCTCTCCTATCGGTTAGCTCGCATATATGTCTTTGCCGTATAATGGTATTTGATCGTGTGAGCCCTCTGTAAAGTATCTCCGGCTCAGGAAACCTCGTGTAGGTTCGTGGGCCCGACTCCTTTATAGGTGTTCGGTTCCTGTGGGCTGTCGGGGAGTACTGGGTCGGGAACCAAGAGAAGGCACCATTTGGCTCTTCTAGCTGGGTGATGAGGATTTTCGTATTCGATCAATTCATCTTCTTTTGGGAATAACCAGCGTGACATGCGCTGGGCAGTGCGTCGGTTTGACCGGAGCTTCTGTGAGCGCTGCTTTGACGGGGCATGTCTGGCGGTGGCCTTCGGTACGTGTCGAGGGGCTTGTCTCCTGGGTAGTTCCGAGCAGGGGCAAATGGACTTGTGAGATCTTAGGACCGGGACGTGGGACCCCCCGTGTTATACCAGTTTTTGAAGAGAGAATTCCTTAACTCTTATCGATAACCTTATTGCATCCGTGAAAAACGGACATTGAACAATATTAACTATTCCGGGGGAACACATACCATATAAAGTATAATCCATCCTCTTGAAACATAACATTTTTTGTCATTTAGAGTTACTCAAATTTGTGCAGAGCGTCTGATTATGCTCTTGACATTATTTTAAACAGTTAAAATTCCGATATAAGATAATTTAGTGTTTTATTTTCTGTTTTACTTTTAATATATTGTTTACTTCCAATTTTCTACCCATGCATGGCTGTCTTGCATGATTTGCTTTCCCATTTTTTTAAACAGTGTATACGAATTTATATATAAGATTTTGTAATTTTACGATTCGCTTATTTTCGTCATTTCAATTTGTCACAGTATATGGAAAATTAAAGGTAACATCTCGTTGTCTTTGCTTCTGCATGTCATTATTAAATCTATTTTCTCAGCAATATCGCTCAGACTAATCCCTCTGAGGGAAGTCCTAGTTATAATTAATTGCGAGTTAGTAAATCAGGCTGTTTACTTCTTTTTTCCATGACTGTATGTACTAGTGTTGCCAGGTGTCCCGCCAAAATCAGGACTTCAAATGCTCTGGATACCACTAATTTCTTATAGATTATTTCGCCATCTTTAATCGTAATTCTGCCATTAGACCAGGCAAAGAAAATTACTTTAAAATACTGGTGTCTCGAGCATTTAGAGCCTCGGTTTACGTGGAACACCTGGCAACACAAATATGTACACTACTTGTAATTTCGAAAGAGTCTGACATCATTATTAATGAAAATAATGTTTTAATGTCAGAATTCCCAATACA
The DNA here is from genome assembly GCA_963932465.1 of Maratus speciosus. Taxonomy (NCBI): domain Eukaryota; kingdom Metazoa; phylum Arthropoda; class Arachnida; order Araneae; family Salticidae; genus Maratus; species Maratus speciosus. Next base: position 407,527,754 of record OZ010800.1, read on the forward strand.
CTAGTTTAATTGCAGAATTTGTCATATTTCCTGCAATTACAAAAGGCAAAAAATTCCATTAAAATTTTTCGGTAGAGCTTGTTCAAACATATTTTACCTCAGAAATTTTATTTTATGAAAATACAAAGTTACTATTAAAATTATTAAATGATTATACAATATACCGCAACGTTTGGCATTCCTATTCTTCTGCTACATGCGCATATAGTCCTCTGTTGAAAAGTCCATGTAGGAAGTATTTTTGAAATGACACTTGTTGTGTTCCTTTGTACTAATAAAAGAAAGTTTTGCTTTGTCTGTCTCTCTGTGTGTGTTTGTGCGTGTGTGTTTATCTGTCTGCTGTCTACGATGGATACCAAAATAATAGAGCACCTAGAAGTCTAAAAATTTTGGTGAGGATAGACCAAGGCAGGCCCTGGTGCACTTGAGTGTCAGAATGTTTATTTTTTGATAATTAACTGAGTTATTAATTAAAAACTCATCGAAAACGCGTTCTTTTTTTCTGAAAATCGTCAATCTCGCCCGTGCATATGTTCAGTTCGGAGTTTTCCGAAGTCAACAAGCAAAGGAAACGCAAAGAGCGAGATCGGTCCAGTTGTCTTCAGTATAATAAGCAGTTAAACGGTCTTGGCGTTTGTTTCTTTGGCAGGGTTAGCCTTTTTTTCATAGCTTGGCTTGACAGAACGACCATCCTGCTTGATAGATTACTCAAAAACTTCAAAGCCTTTGAGCTATAAGAACAATCATTATTAATTAATGTCCCGATGCGAGAAGTAAAGGTAAAAAGAAGACAATTTTAGATGCCGAAGTGCTCTCCATTACTGGGTTCGTTTGGAAAGATTTACACTTAGTTATAAAATTCATTAAACACTGGTTTTAGGTAAATTTAAGGCCAGGACTATGCGGTCTTTCGTTTAAAAATATAAAATCAATGCAGACTAGAGCATGCGTAGCACGTCCTGAGTACGCTTATGAAGGCTATGGGTCCCCCAACCCTAATTTTGCTTGGATAGATTTTCATTCGAAAAAAAATCGTATTGAATCGAAGGTACTGCTGAAAACAGTGAGATCCCCCCCCCCCCCTGCACTAGGATAGTTTAGAAAGTCGTTTGTCTAAACATGTGAAATCATACAACATTAATTTTAGATATAATTAGGGTTATTATCACGGACCCGATCAACGCCGGACATGTTATCCAGTTAGTAAAATAGAAAGAATGTTGTCTACGTTTTGTTGATAAGAAGTTCTGCTCGACCAAGCCTCGCAAGTGCAAGAAAACAATATTACTGTTGAATGCATTATATAAAAAAAAAGCTTTTTATATTATACTATGTATATGTAAGTACACTAGAACCTCTTTTATCCGAAATTCATTTAACCGAAACTCTGGTTAACCGAAATCCATTTTTAAAGCTTTTTTTTCTACTATCACATTCATTGTGTGCAAATCTATTAGCCTTTTTTTTTACAATCACATTCTTTGTGTGCAAATCCATTTTGAAAGTTTTTTTTTTTTTAACTATCATATTTCTTGTGTGGAAGCGGTCCTTTCCAAATTACGAGTACATATAAATGTTTTCGATCCCCTTTCTTAGAGTTCCTTTGAATTTATCTTGAGCTCCCGTAAGCTGCAGACTGGAACGAAGAAGGTCTGTGAAGTTGGCCCCCTGACTTTATAGAATTTAAAAACTGAAAACACCCTTCGTTTGAGCGTTGTTTGAGTGCGTTTAAGCGACAAAAATTTTCGTTTGAGCGACAAACAGAAAAAAGTTATAAAAAAATTAAAATTCAGGTTTGTTAAACGTGTCACAAAACTTGTGTCAAAAACGTGTCACAAAACGTGTTCACAAAACTTCGTTTTGTGAAGTTGGCCCCCTGACTTTATGGGATTTGAAAATTGAAAGCACCATTCGTTTGAGCGAAAAAAATTTTCGTTTGAGCGACAAACTGAAAAAAGTTATAAGCAAAAGAAAAATCGGAGGGGTCTACATTTTATGAAGTTGGCCCCCGACCTTTTCGGATTTAAAAACTGAAGACAGCATACGTTTGAGCGTCGTTTGAGCGCGATTGAGCGACAAAAATTTTCGTTTGAGCGACAAACTGAAAAATGTTATAAGCAAAAGAAAAATCGGAGGGGGCCTGCATTTTGTGAAGTTGGCTCCCTGACCTTTTCGGATTTAAAAACTGAAGACAGCAAACGTTTGAGCGTCGTTTGAGCGCGTTTGAGCGACAAAACTTTTCGTTTGAGCGACAAACTGAAAAAAGTTATAAGCAAAAGAAAAATCGGAAGGGTCTACATTTTGAGGAAGTTGGCCACCAGACCTTTTCGGATTTAAAAACTGAATACAGCATATGTTTGAGCGTCGTTTGAGCGACAAAAAATTTTGTTTGAGCGACAAACTAAAATAAGCTGTAAGCTAAAGAAAAATCGAAGGGTCTACATTTTGTGAGGTTGGCCCCCTGACCTTTTCGGATTTAAAAACAGAATACAGCATACGTTTGAGCGTCGTTTGAGAGTCGTTTGAGCACGTTTGAGCGACAAACTGAAAAAAGTTATAAGCAAAAGAGAAATCGGAGAGCTTTAATTTTTGTGAAGTTGGTCCCCTGACCTTTTCGGATTTAAAAACTGAATACAGCATGCGTTTGAGCGTCGTTTGAGCGCGTTTCAGCGACAAAAATTTTCGTTTGAGCGAAAAACTGAAAAATGTTATAAGCAAAAAAAAAAAATCGGAGTGGTCTACATTTTCTGAAGTTGCCCCCCCCCCCCCCGGACCTTTTCGGATTTAAAAACTGAAGACAGCATACGTTTGAGCGCCTTTGTTCGACAAAAATTTTCGTTTGAGCGATAAATTGAAAAAAGTTATAATCCAAAATATATGCGGAGCAGCCTTTATTTGGGAATTCGGCCTTCCGACCTTTTCGGATTTAAAAACTGAATACAGCATACGTTTGAGCGTCGTTTGAGCGCGTTTGAGCGACAAAATGAAAAAAGTTATAAGCAAAAGAAAAATAGGAAGGTCTATATTTTCTGAAGTTGGCCTTCTTACTACAGTGTCTAGAATACGTAGTGTAGAAATATGCTATCCAAACAATGCAAAAATTTGTATCCCTTAAATGTGCGACGATACTGCGAAAATCTAAAGAGTCGATCGCAGCGACACCGGCGAGATTTTCGTATTACATAGTATAGACGAGCAATATCTTGCAGTTTTAGAAAATATCCTGCAGATGTCGCTGCAATCTGTATATTGCAGCAGCATCGTTGCACATTTAAGGGATATAATATTTTAGAATTATTTGCGCTTGAGCGACAAAAATTTTCGTTAGAGCGACAAACTGATAAAAGTTATAAGCCAAAGAAAAATCGGAATGGCCTACATTTTGTCAAGTTGGCCCCCTAACATTTTCGAATTTAAAAACTGAAAACTGTATACGTTTGAGCGTGTTTGAGCGACCAAATGTTTCGCTTGAGCGACAAACTGAAGAAAGTTATGAGCCAAAAAAAATCGGAGGGTCTACATTTTGTTAAGTTGGCCCCTAGATCGTTTCGGATTAAAAAACTGAAGACAACATATGTTTGAGCATCGTTTGAGCGCATTTGAACGATAAAAATTATGTTTTGTGTGACAAGCTAAGAAAATTATAAGCCAAAATATATACACAGGGGCCTACATTTTCCCCTTACTTTATGGGAGTTAAAAACTGAAGACAGCATATGTTTGAGCGCGTTTGAGAGACAAAAAATTTCGGTTGAGCGACAAATTGAAAAAAAGCTATAGAATTTTTTAATTCAAGATAATGAATGCAAATTATGGGATCAGGCTCAGCAACGTGGGAAAACAAAACATCCCGCATAATTTGAGGAAAAGTAATTCTGTATTGATTTACTTAATTTTGCTTGACTTGAAGGGGAGAATTGTACAAAACCGGGTAGGCGGTAAAACCGGGTATTGCGGATTCCTCCTTGATTTAAGCTTTTACCTTTCGGCCAACACGAGGAATTGCTTATCAAACGTCATTACGGCATTTGTAGCTGATCCAAACGCTACTGTGTGCGGTTATTTTATGTGTGAAAAATTTCGTGTGAATTAGACTTAGAAATTGTTTTGTTTGATTCTAGTTGTTTTTTATTATTATTATTATTATTATTATTATTATTATGAACTGTTTGTCAGCATATTAAATATTAGTAAGAATTATATCTAATTCTTTGCTTTTTCTGCTAGTAATTTGACAGTTATTTTTAACTTTTACTATAGGAATGAAGGTAATAACGCCATGTTTTTAAATATGTGTCATGTTGGGGTAGAACTGGGTACTTAAGAGTGAGTCAAAACCGGGTATACCCGGTTTTATCCACACTCATGGGCTGATTGTTTAGGAAAGCTAATAATTTAACATGGAGCTTTAATACTAAAACCGCCGGAAATTTTACTCAAGTGTTATAAAATTATTTTACACCAGAATTTTTATTTAAAACTATTTATATTCTTTTTTTAAACTTACTTCTCCGTGGCATATATTTAACTTATTTTAGAATACAATTTCTGGTTCGAATCGAAATATTTTCATATTTTACCGGTCAAAATGACCTTTATGGCGGTTCTAGTGTTAAATTGCAATTTAATGATGTTAAGTACTGTTAACACCTTGATGTGCCATTCATAACTCCTCTCAACTCGTACTACAAACAAGAGGTGAGGAAGTGGTTGCTTTCCAATCCTGCGCAATCTCTAACAATTTATTAAATTGAAAAAATATTCAAAGCTGTATTTTTGAGAGCAGCAGTTGAAAATACTCCCATCAGACGGTTTTAGAAAACAGAGATTTTTCACTACAACAACGATGTTTTTCCAGACAATCTTTTTGCTCCTTTGGGAATGACAGAGAAACCCATAAAAATCAATGATAACATACCTAGGTCTACGCGGTCATAGATTGGCATAACTGCTGCAATAAATATTTCTAAAACATCACAGAATAATGAAGCTAATCCTTCCACATCTCCCAGAGTTGACATCACACATCCAGCAATTGACAACATCCAGCCTCTTCCATCGATATTTCAGATTGTGCATCCCAGCAATCTGCATTTCCAATTACACCTAAAATGTTATAACCACGTTCCCGAGAAGACTTTAGGATTTAGAAAAGAGCTGGCAAAAGGGGGGGGGGGACTGTTATTTTGACTTCTTCTCTCTAAAAATTAGAGCTGGAAACAGATATTAAGGAAAAAGAAGTCAAACAGTCTGAAAAACGAAAAAAGAAGTTTCTTAAAAAGAAAATGAAATTAAGAATACACAGAAAAAGAAACCAAAAAAGGTTAAGGAGACATCATCAGAAGATTAAGAAGATAATAAAGTCTGGGCGTTTTGCAATGGACTTTACTCCAAATCTGATTTCAAAGAAAGTCCGTGAAGTTAGCCCCTTGACTTTGAGAAAATTAAAAATGGAAAACAGCATAGGTTTGAGCGTCGTTTGAGCGACAAAAAGTTTCGTTTGAGCGACAATCTCGAAAAAATTAGGAATAAAATAAAATACGGGGGCTAACAAAGCGTGAAGTTGGCCCTTCGACTTTATGGGATTGAAAAATTGAAAACACACAGGTTTGAGCGTCATTTGAGCGCCTTTGAGCGAAAAACTGAAAAAAGTTATAATCAAAAACAACCTCCGGAGGGCTATTTACACGTGAAGTTGACCCCTCGACTTAAAGGAAATGAAAAACAAAAAATAGCATAGGTTTGAGCGTCGTTTGAGCGGATTTGAACGACAAAAATTTTAGAATGAGCGACAATGCTTTCAGAGTTATAGAGCTTTATTTATTTCCATACGACGAAAATCACAGTTTGCATGCAGTACGCTTTAAATTAAGTATTTTATAATTCTGAAAACACAATACATTTGAGCGTCCAATTGTAGCATTTGAGCGATAAAAAATTTTAATTAAGCGAATTTATTTTTACTGTTATTTAGCTTTCTTTTTGAAAACGGTCTGAAATCTCAATGCAAGACTTGCCAAAAATGGATTGTCAATCGACAAGACATAACAAAATCATAGTAACCTGTAATGACAAACAAGATATAGAAACAATAAAGAGCAAATTAGCAGAGGTGGAAGATATATCAGAACTCATGGAAATAAAGGAACAGCATCCTAAAATGGCGAGGATAATAATCTTTGGTGCCCCAGAAGCCCCCCTAACACTAAAATCACATGATAAAGCTAATGGAAATAAAAAAGAAACGGATGTCGAACAACTCGACTTATACAAACAACAAATAGTTGATCCAGCACTACAACGTAGTCTAAAAAGAAAATCTGTAAACTATAAAATAATAAAAGTTCTCAAAGGACGTCAAGGACAGGCAGCCTCCCATTTAGTGCTGCAACTTGCAGAAAGAGATGCCATAATCTTGTTGTCTCAGAAAATTTGTATCGGCTTCAACAGATGTACTGTAAAACGCTACATTTCGATACAGCGCTGTTTCAATTGTCAATTAATCGGACACACATCTAGAAATTGCCCAAACGAAGAAGCGTGTGCGAACTGTGGTGGTAACCATAATGCGACAGACTGCACAACACATAAATATAACTGTGTTAACTGTAGACTCGTAGTAAATAGACATGGAGGTGATTATAGGAAGGCTGGTGTCTACACCCAACACCCAGCCTACGATCGCCAATGCGGCACTTATTTAAAGAAAAAAGCAGAGGCCTTGGCATCACTGAATCATAAAGGTAAATATTCAAGCTAATCCAGCCTAATCTACAACAGGAACTTCCGCCATTAAACTCAGTAAAATTCTTGCAAATCAACCTCAACCACTGCAAGGTTGCTAACACTGTAGCTGGGCGGCATATGGAGGAGAACTCCATAGATATCGCTCTGCTACAAGATGCCTACTGCGGTGGGGGAGGAGTTTTGCTTGGATTTCCAACCACCTGGAAGATTTTTGCCTCTAAAAAGCAATCCGCGCACTTGATAGTTCGGAATACTAGTCTGATTATAAATCATCTTTTCACGGGTGACCATTGTATTTTTATTTCCATAACCTCGGCGGAAGGTGAGTTCATTATCGGCTCAAACTATATTGCACCTTCACTTGACTTGGATAACTCACTACAAGAGTGGCAGCACCTAATTACTCAAAGAAGACCTTTTTTATGTGGTGGTGATTTTAATGCGAACTCTCCGCTCTGGGGAAGTCCCAGAGAGGACGCTAGGGGGGAGAGTTTCATTGAATTTCTCGTCACTAACAACCTCGCAATCTCTAATATTGACAACCGTAAACATACATTCATTAAAAGAAATAAATCGGGCACAATCGTGGCAAAAGGATTCCCAGACCATACTCTTGTTAATCCTATTGCACTTACTTTTATTCGTAACTGGCAAGTTGTTGATATACACACATTTTCTGATCATAAGTTCATTGAATTTTCTCTTCAAACTACTCCTCTTTTAGTCACGCAACGCAGATACAATACAAAATTTGGAAATTATAAAAAATTTGATAAAATTCTAAAATCCAAACGAAACACACTTAATTTGACTTTGAATTCTATAACTAACACAGAAGAGCTTAATATATTTACAAAATTGCTAATAGACACAATAAAAACGGCGATACGAGCCACCTTCCGCCTTAAAAATCTTCGCAAAGCACCTGTTTTTACATTTTGGTCTCCGGAATTAAAATCAAAACGTAATTTACTAACAGCTTTGCGTAAAAAACTTAAAAATTTGAAACAGCTAAATTCACCCCCTGAAATTATCCAACAATTCAAATCCTCATACAACAAACAAGCTGCCATTTACAAACGGTCTATTCTTGATGCCAAAAGCGAAGCTTGGAGGTCCTTTTGTTCGCACCAGAAGAATCCCTTTGGTGTTGCACAAAAATTCTTTTCTGGGAAGTTCTTCACTCCGGATGAAATCCTCCTAGAGCGGCCTTCGGGCTTCTCGTCGAAACGTAATAATCTCGAATTCCTTACCAAACATCTTTTTGGTGAAACAGTCTATCCTAACCATAATAATCTTGACATTAAATTTTCGAATTACTCTGATAAGCCTTTTTCTAATGCGGAACTTCGCGCCACACTTGGCAAATTCAAGGATAACAAAGCTCCTGGTGCTGACTCTATTGATTTCCGAATTCTCAAACGTTCCTTTAATATATTACCAGAGATTTTTACCCAATGGGCCAATCTCTGTCTTTCTTTCCATTATTTTCCTCTAACTTTGAGACAAGGGGAAGTAGTATATTTCCTTAAGCAAGGGAAGACTCCCTCTGAACCCAGCTCTTATCGCCCGATCTGCCTGCTTCCGGTGTTAGGTAAATTACTAGAAAAATTAATAGCTAAACGTCTTATTATTTTCCTCGAATCAAACAAGTTATTAAGTAATAGGCAATTTGGATTCAGAGAGGGCAGATCATGTGAAAAAGCTCTTTCCGAAATCTTGACTTCCTGTGCTTTTAAAATTAGTGAAGGCAAATACACTTCCCTGGTCTCTCTTGATATTCAAGGCGCTTTCGACAATGTTGAGTGGAGAGACATTCTCCTCCAACTTAGCATTCTAAATTGTCCGGGTAATATTGCTGGAGTCATTCGTTCTTATCTTTCTGAGAGAAGCATTCTTGTTAACTGGGGAGCAGGAATCTCTATCCACCCACAGAGAAAGGGTTGTCCACAAGGTTCCTGCCTGGGGCCAATTCTTTGGCTCCTCATAGCTAATATTATTCTCTCAGAATTCGAAAAACTTGGTTACTTGCTTTTTGCGTTCGCGGATGACTTCAGCTTTATTTTCTCTGGTTTTCGGCGTCTGGACTTGGAGTTGGAGGCTGCTTTTGCTCTCCCAATTTTCTGTCAGCTGCTGGAATCACTGCACCTGCAACTTTCCACTAATAAATCCCAAGCCCTAACATTTGCAAAACCTTATAAACTTAAAAGGAAACCCACCATCAGAATAAATGGCACTAGCGTCCATCATGTCTCTAACCTTAAATTGTTAGGATTGTCAATAGATGAGCACTTGAACTGGTTCTCTCATATTAATTACCTTAAAATCAAACTAGTAAAATTTTATCATAACTCAAAAAGATTAACCACTAAATCTTGGGGTATTAAAAGCCATATGCTAAAAATTTGGTACTCTACTATTGTTGAAAAAATTATCACCTATGGAGCATCTATTTGGGGGGGAAATCTTACAAAAGCAGCACTTAATAAATTAGTTTCTATACAAAGGATGTTTCTCTTGCAAATTTCTAGGGGATATAGAACCATTTCCAGTGATGCTCTCAATATCTTGACAGGTATTCCTCCCATTTCCATTACCATTAAATATGAGTTCACTAAAAGCAACATCATCCATTTGGAGAATGAAGCTATCTCACAGCAATTTTTTCCACAAATGATGATTCAGCGTAAGACTCTTGGCTGGCAGTTTCATCCGGCAGATGAGACTTCCCACTTACAAGTAAACCCGACTATAAATTCTTACTCTCCCACTCAAAATGTTATGGTCTTCACCGATGGCTCACGCACTGTTACCGGAGTAGGTGCAGCTTTCTGCGCTACGAAAGGGAGTGAAGTGACTCATCGTTGGTCTTGCAGGCTGGATAACAATAATTCCATTTTCCAAGCTGAACTCTTTGCCATCTTTAAAGCTTTAGAGTGGATTTCTCAACAAAACCAAAATTTTTTAATTCCAGTTTTTAGCGATAGTCTTTCAAGCCTGCAGGCTATCTGTTCGTTTGGCTCAACAAATCCCCAGGTTACTGAGATTAAATCACTTCTCAAAAATCTTCTCTGGAAAACCTATTTAAGCCACGTTTCAGCCCATAAGGGTATCCTGGGAAATGAAACGGCAGATATGTTGGCAAAGGAGGCAACTGCTAAACCATCAGTTGATTTTTCACTTCCAGTACCGCACTCACACATCAAAAGACATCTACGCGCTCATTTTATGAAAAAATGGCAGGATTACTGGGACTACTCAGATAAGGGTAGATATACCTATGATCTTGTCCCAGTGGTAACTTTGGATCTTCTGCTGCTCACTCCATCCACCACAGCTTTCCTTACCGGTCATGGTCCTTTTGGAGCATACCTCTTCAAGTTCAAAAGAGCCCTTTCTCCTCTATGTGAGTGCGGTGATGATGCTGTTGCCTCTCATTATTTCTATAATTGTCCTTTAACAGCTCGCTGGCATATCCGCCGTCCTCCTGTTCTTCCAGTTGGTTGGTTTGCAAATATTTTATCGCGCCCGATTTTGCTCTCAAAGCTTAAAAACATCTTCAACTTCTTATGTAACCTTTCAGTTTTACTCCATCACTGAGACAGAGACTTTGATTCTCCCTTATTCAGTACCCAATGTTGTTTCGCAGCAACTTGTATAATATTGTCTAACTTTGTATAACACTGCATTATTTAATGTCCTTATGTTTGTTTCACAAACTTGCTAATGTAACATTTTTTTTTAAAAAATCTTATATATACCACTCCGCCCTCTGTCGCGCGTATTGCCGGGCTCAGCCTCGGCTGAAATTTGTAACCTTTTTTTTTTTTTTTTTTTTTTTTTTAGACCTCAATAAAGGGGACCGGGAGGGACAATCTATGCTCTACAGACTCACTTCCTAGTCTGAGCAGTCTCTCTCGAGCAGTAAAAGTAAAAAAAAGCCCCTTAAAATAAGTATTTTTAAATTTTGAATACATCATACGTTTGAGCGTTCAAAATCCTATTCTGAGCGATAAAGATTTCTGTTTGAGCGGAAATATTTTAGCTTTCTTTTTTCCAAGGGGCTGAAATCACAGATTGTATACAGCCCCTTAAAACCAGTATTTTGAAATTCTGAAATAAACATATGTTTGAGCGTCTAAGAGTATCATATGAGCAATAAAAAATGTTATTAAAGCGAATATATATTTTTTTTTGTTTAGCTTTCGTTTTGCCAGGCGGCAGAAATCTCAGCTTGTATATAACCCCTTAAAATAAGTATTTTGAAATTTTGAAAGCTCCACACGTTTGAGCGTGCAAAACATTCTTTTGAGCCATAAAGATTTCTGTTTAAGCGGCAGTATTTTCATAGTTATTAAATTTTCTTCTTTCCAAGGGGCTCAAATCACAGTTTGTATACCACCCCTTAAAATAAGTATTTTGAAATTTTGAATACACCATACGTTTGAGCGTTCAAAATCCTATTCTGAGCGATAAAGATTTCTGTTTGAGCGGCAATATTTTGATGTAAATTAAGTTTTTTTTTTTCCAAGAGGCCGAAATCACAGGTTGTATACAGCCCCTTAAAACAAGTATTTTGAAATTCTGAAATGAACATATGTTTGAGCGTCTAAGAGTATCAAATGAGCGATAAAAAATGTTATTATAGCGAATATATTTTCACTGTTCAGCTTTCGTTTTGCCAAGCGGCAGAAATCTCAGCTTGTATAGAACCCCTTAAATAAGTATTTCGAAATGTTGAAAGCTCCCCACGTTTGAGCGTGCAAAACATTCTTTTGAGCCATAAAGATTTCTCTTGAAACAGAAGTATTTTCATGTATCTTAAGCTTTCTTTTTTCAAAGGGGCTCAAATCACAGGTTCTGTAACAGCCTCTTAAAATAAGTATTTTGAAATTCTGAAAACACTATAAGCTTGAGCGTCCAAAGGTACCATTTGAGCGATAAAAAAAATTATAACAGCGAATATATTTTTACTGTTATTTAGATTGATTTTGCCAAGCGACAGAAATTTCAGCTTGTATACAGCCCCCTTAAAATATTTCGAAATTTTGAAAGCACCAGACTTTTGACCGTGCAAAATATTCTTTTGAGCTATAAAGATTTCTCTTGAACCTCTTCAGACCTGAAGGTAAAATAACGCTTCCAATGCTTTGCACAAACAAAAAGACACCCTAGATGGCAGAAGAATCCCTTTTTCTGAAATCGGTACTTTAGGAGACGGGTCATTTAGGTTCACAAACAGGGATCTAAAATGACTAGCCTCCTTAAAATATCAATTTAACGATATATAATCTAAATTCACGCAATAAAAATTTTAAAGACTTTAAGCAAGTGAATGATCTGCAAAATCTCAAATTCTTTTACTGTAAAGCTTTTAAGATAAATAATTGTGATTTTTTTTTTTTACTTTATTGGCTGCACTGTCTTGAAGGCATTTTGCAAACTCAGAGAAAAATAACACTTATTTTACTAGGAAATAAGCATCAATGCTGCAATTGATTGGATTTGTCCCAAAGCTAAAAACATTCAGTTACTTAAAAGTAAAGACAAAATGTAACAAAATCAAACAGTCTAATTTTTATGAGGAAAAGAATAGAGGTGCACATTTGTGTACCTCGGGTCTGAAAAGGTTAAGCAGCAATATTTTCATAGATATTAAACTTTCTTTTTTCCAAGGGTTGATATCATAGTTTGTATATGGCCTCTTAAAATAAGTATTTTGAAATTCTAAAACCATACGTTTGAACGTTCAAGAACGTCATTCAAGCTTTTTTTTTTTTTTTTTCTTTTGAGCGAATATATTTTTACTGTTATTTAGCTTTCTTTTTGTCAACGGTTTGAAATCTCAGCTTGTATATAGCCCCTTAAAATAAGTATTTTGAAATTCTGAACACACCATACGTTTGAGTGTTCAAAATCCCAGGGCCGAAACTAGAGAGGGGGGCAGAGGGGGCACGTGCGCCGGGCGCCGCTTTAACAGAAGGTGAAAGGGACGCCAAAATGAAGAATTTGCTCGACGTTTGATACAAGAATGTATATATGTATACGAAATTTGTATAAAAAAATTAAAAGGAAAACTGAACCAAATGCATTAAACTATACAAATAGATAAAAAGATTCATCTACAATACAAAATTGCAAATGAATAAGAAAAAAGAACTGTTCTCTTAGGTTTTTTTCATCCTCCCATTCCGAAAGTATCATGTGCATGTCTATGCCTTTGCCTTCTATCTTTTAAATCACTTCCGTGTAGGAGAATCACTACTTTTTTTCAAGGTCAGTCTCTATTGTGAGACACTGCCCACTGTGGATAACTACCAAATGCGAAGGACCCCTCAGTGTGACTTTTCTATTAGATAAAAAAATTCCAAGAAAGATGATTGTTTCCGCTGAGCAGCTTTGAGCTTCCTTGCTTTCTTTCTTTTTTTTTTTTTTTCGTCTTGCCACGGGCGATGACTGCTCGGTACAATAAAAACAAACAGGAGGGGGAATGCATAAAGTAAAAGTCTTAGTAGAACCCTTTTTTCCCCCAGATATCGACCTCATTTAGCCTATACAAAAAAAAAAAAATGTTTAAAAAGATTAAAATGCAATTCGTTTCTTTTGATTCCGTTTTCAGGTTTTAATGAGTCATTTTGACAAAACTGATTACGTAGTTCAGTTTTATATATTTTAAATTTAAAAATAAGTTGTCTATTAGATACTTAGAAAAATCCTTTTTGTAAATTTACTTTGTGGTGGAAAACGCGTGGGGGAGGGGGGGGGCGCCAAAATCCATGCTTGCCCTGAGCGCCAAAAAGGCTAGTTTCGGCCCTGAATCCTATTCTGAGCGATAAAGATTTCTGTTTGAGCGGAAAAAGAAAAAAAGTTTTGCTGTCTTTTCAATCCCTAAACAATTTCTTTATGTACAAGTTGAAAAGTAATTAAAAAATAATAATAATAACCTCTATTGAAGACCCTCTTTCTGTGCTTAACATTTTTATGCCGAATATTTCTTTTCTCTTATACATTCTTTTATAATAGTTGTTGAGCAGATGTCATTCTTTCATTATTCTTTAGATCCAATTTACTATAAATTTATTAGTATTGCAAAAGTAGAATGAGGGAATAACGTATTGGCTACTATTCATTCTTATGCTTGTAGAAATTCAATATACTTGCTATGCTTAGTTTATTTAAAATAATTATTAATTTGATTAGTTAAAGGAAATTATGACATTGCAAATTGCATTAGATTTAAATATAATTTTTAAATGAAATGCTTTTTATGCCAGAAAAAAAAAAAAAAAAAACTTTCTTTTTACAAACTTTCTGTACTTAATTTTTTACAAGTCTAAGGAAAAGTTTAAGCTTAGAAATTATTTAAGGCTTTCTTTTGTTTTTTCATAAGGCAAAATACATACTTACAGAAACTTTCCAAATTACGTTCATCTTAGATTTTAGTACATTTTTATGTAATTTTAAACACTGCGGAAATTTATGATTTTAATCAATGATTTTTTTTTTAAATTAGTTGATTAAAATCACGATTTAATCGCTGATTTAAATCATTTGATTAAAATCGTTGACACCCTAGTATTTATATATGTATATATGTTACGATTTTTTTTTTTAATTGGTTTTGCAATTCGAGTGTTATTTCCTACAACTAAATAAACATTTCTTCTTAATAACATTAATATTAAGATTGGAGCGTGTAATATATATTTGTGTACTAGACAGTTTAATGAAGTTTATACTTGTTTTTATGTATAAAATTTTATAAATAACTGTGTATATTTATAAAAAAAATCAATACTTTTGAAATACTTATTTTAAAAGATATTTTGAATTAGTTGAATATTTTATAAATTTTTTTATTCTTTTTTATTAAAAAAGTTTTACATTTGTTTGTATGTTTAATATAAAATGTATAATTTTTATTGTTTGATTAACAATAATATTTAAATAATATATATTTTAGTATATATGATGATTAATTTATATTTTTAAATTAATTAGTTGTATCAGTTACGTATAGTTTTCAATATATTCATAACATTTAACCACTTATTTTTATTCGTTCTTACTTCTTTCTTAATAAATTTAAACGGAATACTATAAAGTATTAAAAATTCATATATATTTATAACCATACAGTTTTAATTTGTTAAATTCGAATGATAATGATTTTGAATCATGTTTTAAAAGTTTATTTAAAATCACTCTTTTTCTTTTAGAAATACATTTCAGAATAATATATAAAACATATGTATTTAAAAATCATTTTTCATACTGTTGAAATTTTTTTACTATTACTTCAAATTTTATGTAAAACTACTGTAAATATTATTATCTTTTTTTTAAATCTCTTCAATTGCAGTTTAAGATTTAGTGAAATTGTGTTACTATTTCTATCTTATTTGAAATAAGCCGTCCGAGATAGATGCCCGAGGGCTCCAATTTTAAAGAAGACCTGGAAAAAAAATTAACATAAATAATTTCTTTATATAGAAATTTAAAATGCACCATTGTATTCGTATTATGTTCAGTAAAAAAAAAAGAAAAAAGGTCTTTTGCATTTTTACATTAAAAAGCTATGTTAGAAATTCAGTTTGATCTTATTTGCTATAATATTGTTAATAAAATATTTGATCACCAATTGTGTATGTTTTTTGTACACTGATGAGTTTATTATAATTTAATGATGAACTAGAAATTGAAATTTATTAATGAACAGATTAAATAATACACAAAGTATTCAGAAATTACATACTTTGACATTCTAATACGATTGTGCAAAATGATTGTAGTTTTCAATAATTTTTTAATCCACTGGCACTAATGTATGGATATTAATCTCAAAAGAACTAAATGCTGCGGCTCATGAAAATAATGTCATCTTTAAAGAAAACGCGTATGAAATCTAATGAGATTGGGAAAAAGAATTATAGGAAAAAAATAATATCGTTTTTTCTTCATACTATTATACTCAACACGCAGGACTATAGAATAAGGCTGCGTACGCACGCGTATTTTGCTTACTTCTCCAGTTTTCTTGGAAAAGCTTTTGTACTGGACCCATCTGCGATTTATTCACAAAAGAATGAGGGAAATCAACAATGGGTCAGGAGATAAGGAACTCGACTCTACCTGAAGGAAAGGTTCCTCTTTTGCCGGACATCATTCTCTTTCCTGCTAAAGTCGTTAAAAATCAAAGACACCGCGTCGCCACAAAAAACGAAGCCGACACTGCTAACAGTTAGAAGGATGGTGCGGTCGCAGCTTAAGTGTCTTTTCCTATTAGCCCTGGTTCAAACACCTGCAAACTCCAGTATCAGCTATCGTTTTCGGCATGACTTTTAAAAATGTCCGGTGTTTCCTGAAATAAGAGCTGTGTGACTAAATTTATGGGTCATGCAGGAACCGCTTACCCACTTGGTTCATTTCTTTCTATGTCCAACTATAGTATATTTTACTCATCAACTTGGTAGAAACCGAAAGGGGGAAGTTAAAAGGGGATGTATGAAATTTATCAGGGTGTCAACTTTAGTTCTAAATCCCGACCATGAAAACAAAAGTTTAATTCCTCTTCCATTGATATTATGTTCTTATTAAATTTAAGTGGTGAGGGGAGTGGGGAGTAGAATAGGTTTTTATAGATTGACTGAACTTTGCGGGCATTTGCGTTGACATATTAATGGTTTTATTGCCTATTTCATCATTTAGTATCATTTGAGTATACACTTGAGTAAGAAACACTTGTATCCGTCTTATGACTTCTAAAATTTCAATCATAAAATGTGTTTTCTAAGTCTGCATTAATAAGTCAACATTTTAAAATCCAGAAAAGGAATGATAGTACAAATTAAGGTTAAATCACTTTCAGTTCTTTTCCACTGATATATATTTTTTTCATTTTTAACACTTTCTAACAAAACGTAATATAATTTATGAATACTGTTTGTCTATCTGCCATCAGTCTGTCGATTTGAGCTCTAACTTGCGTAAATATACTGGGATTACCATTATCATACAGTGGATGCATGTTACTGAAGTTTATGGTGGCATGTTCCGAAAATGAAGTGTGTAGAGTTTAAAATTCCATTACAGATACACAGATACTCAAAAAAATTCATTATATTACAGTGTATGGGAAAACGTCAATTTTTAGTGTATTTTAATAATGTTACAAAATTTCAAACTTATTTAAAATAATATACATCACGAGGGGTCCTTAAAAGAGAGTATGCAGTTTATTATACAATATAGTGTGCATTGCACTTAACGTTCATTTACAGGTGCACACAAAAGAACTCGGCTAAAGAAGAGATATGAACAATAGTAGCTGCAAGTAAGTTCTCTGCTGAGATATGAGTTGTTAAATGTAATTAATTTTTTGCATATTACTTGGTAAGCATAAGTTCTAGAACTCTATAAAGCTCTTGAGTGCATTTCTGTGCATTGACATAAATTGCTATAGCAGAATTTTTGCTACGCGCTTAAAATTGTTGTAGCAGTATTCCGAATGTGTTAGAAAGAGTCTATAATCTACGCTAGAAATATGATTTACTGTTTATGTTCACTTTTTAATTTTCTTTTTTTTTTTAAATTACATGAGCATAAACCAATCATTATTTTTATTTAAATCTGTTGTCAAATTAAAGAGATTATTTAAAAAATATTAGTATGTCTGAAGAGAACTAGAAAAATATTTTTTTAATAATAATAATAATGCGTAATAATGTGTCAGTAAGTAACCCCTTTGGATTTGAGAACAACCTTAATCACCCGAATTTTAAAGCCATCGCTTAAAGTAGACTACTATTCAGAGAATGCGGGCCCTTTTTTTTTTTTTTTTTTTTTTTTGTACAACTAGACTAACAGAATGCAAACTGCTTTAGCGCTTTATGCTTTCATGAGCAACTTTTTTGTAGCTTTGATTATTGAGACATCAAGAAATTGTCAGTAGCAGTGATGAAGAAAAAGAAAACTTTTCTCCTCGAAAAATGTGAAAGGTTTTTAAATTTTTAATGACTGTTCGACGATATTACTCTTTAAAATGTGATATAATATAATACCAATTTTTGGGGTGTGTCGCAAAATTAAAAAATAACGTGCTAAAAAGATCAGTTATTTAAGTATCACAAAGAAAATTCAAAGATTACTATAATATTTTGTTTGTCCTCAATAATTTGCTCTTTTGGTTTAGCAAATTGTCAGTAAATTGTTTTTAACTAAAATGACTAAATGCAAGAAAATGTTGTTTATTTTAAAATGGACAACATATTTAATTTTTGTCAAAAACTCAATTCAATCAACGAAAAGGATTATGTATACCATTTCAATATTTACATCGTTTCATTCGTTGGAAGTCTGCAGTTGAGAGTTCACGTTCACTGTATTTTTTAAAATAATTTTTCATGCTGTTGAAAGAACTTTTTGCACTCTTACGTCAAATTACCTGTAAAATTATTGTAAACATTAATTTAATTTGATTTTTAACTGAAATTTAACATTTGGTGAAACTGCATTGCGAACAGGGTCCAATATGAAACGAGCCATACGAGTTACATGCCCAAGACCCTGAAAAAAAAAATGTTTTTTTCTTTTTTCGTAAACAATTATTTCACATATAATTTTAAATGCACCATAACTTATTAGTATTAGTCTCAGAAAAAAAAAGTGTGTGTGTGTGGGGGGGGGGGGGGTGGAGAAAAAAGGAAAGCCTCTTGCATCTTTTTACCATAAGATCATTTACAAATTCTATTTTGGTCTTATTTGCTATAAATTTGTTAATAAAAAATTTGATTCCTAACTGTGTATGTTTTTTGTACACTAGTGAATTTATTATCCTGAACTGAAAGTTGGAATGTATTGATTATTGATGCACAGGTTGAATAAAACACAAAGAAACCAGAAAGTACAAATTTCCTTATTCTTATACGTTTGAGTAAAACGTTGTAGTTTCCACTGTATATATATACATGTTTAATCCACTGATACTAAGTTCAAGGTATTATCAAAATAACGATATGCTGCAACCCATGAAAATAATGTCTTGTTGAAAGTAAACGTGCGTAAAATCTAATGAAACTTAAAAATATAATATAAGGGAGATTTTTTTTTTTTCAGTTATGTTATTCTATGTTTTAAGAAAAAATATTTTTAATTTCTTACTTCAAACTAAATATAAATTTTAAATGCCTTATAATAATTACTTTGAATTTTTAATTTAATTTATTTTTGAAGTAGATCTGATTTTTGTAAAAAATTTTGCTAGTGCTTGTTTACTCATTATATCATACTTTCGGAGGAATACTTATGTTGTTGTGAATCTGGACTACATTTCTCACAGCTGCAAAAGCAAAGCTAGGGTAATCAAGGTTCAACTATCTTTTGGGGTTATTTAAAAGTGAACCGGTAGTGCTTGAAACAGGAGTGTGTCTATAGTGCGCTCAAACAAAAATTTTTGTCGCTCAAACGCGCTCAAACGACGCTCGAATGTATGCTGTCTTCAGTTTTTAAATCCGAAAAGGTCAGGGGGCCAACTTCACAAAATGCAGGCCCCTCCGACTTTTCTTTTGCTGATAGCTTTTTTCAGTTTGTCGCTCAAACAAAAATGTTCGCCGCTCAAACGCGCTCAAACGACGCTCAAACGTATGCTGTATTCAGTTTTTTTAATCTGAAAACGTCGGAGGGCCAACTTCACAAAATGTAGACCCCCTCGGATTTTTCTTTTGCTTATAACTTTTTTCAGTTTGTCGCTCAAGCGAAAATTTTTGTCTCTCAAACGCGCTCAAACGACGCTCAAACGTATGCTGTCTTCAGTTTTTAAATCCGAAAAGGTCAGGGGGCCAACTTCACAAAATGCAGGCCCCTCCGATTTTTCTTTTGCTTATAACTTTTTCCAGTTTGTCGCTCAAACGCGCTCAAACGACGCTCAAACGTATGCTATATTCAGATTTTAAATCCGTAAAGGTCGGGAGGCCAACTTCACAAAATGTGGACCCTTCCGATTTTTCTTTTGCTTAAAACTTATTTCAATTTATCGCTCAAACGAAAATTTTTCCCGCTCAAACGACGCTCGAACGTATACTGTCTTCAGTTTTTAAATCCGAAAAGGTCAGGGGGGCAACTTCAAAAAATGCAGGCCCCTCCGATTTTTCTTTTGCTTATAACTTTTTTTCAGTTTGTCGCTCAAACGCGCTCAAACGAATGCTGTATTTAGTTTTTAAATCTGAAAAGGTCGGGGGCCAACTTCACAAAATGTAGACCCCGCTGATTTTTCTTTTGCTTATAACTTTTTTCAGTTTGTCGCTCAAACGAAAAATTTTATCGCTCAAACGACGCAAAAACGTATGCTGTCTTCAGTTTCTAAATCCGAAAAGGTCAGGGGGCCAACTTCACAAAATGCAGGCCCTCCGATTTTTCTTTTGCTTATAACTTTTTCCAGTTTGTCGCTCAAACGCGCTCAAACGACGCTCAAACGTATGCTGTATTCAGATTTTAAATCCGTAAAGGTCGGGAGGCCAACTTCACAAAATGTGGACCCTTCCGATTTTTCTTTTGCTTAAAACTTATTTCAATTTGTCGCTCAAACGACGCTGGAACGTATGCTGTCTTCGGTTTTTAAATCCGAAAAGGTCAGGGGGCCAACTTCAAAAAATGCAGGCCCTTCCGATTTTTCTTTTGCTTATAACTTTTTTCAGTTTGTCGCTCAAACAAAAATTTTTGCCGCTCAAACGCGCTCAAACGACGCTCAAACGCATGCTGTATTTAGTTTTAAATCTGAAAAGGTCGGGGGCCAACTTCACAAAATGTAGACCCCGCCGATTTTTCTTTTGCTTATAACTTTTTTCAGTTTGTCGCTCAAACGAAAAATTTTATCGCTCAAACGACGCTCAAACGTATGCTGATGTTTTCAGTTTTTAAATCCGAAAAGGTCAGGGGGCCAACTTCACAAAATGCAGGCCCCTCCGATTTTTCTTTTGCTTATAAATTTTTTCAGTTTGTCTCTCAAACGAAAATTTTTGTCGCTCAAACGCGCTCATTCGACGCTCAAACGTATGCTGTATTCAGATTTTAAATCCGTAAAGGTCGGGAGGCCAACTTCACAAAATGTGGACCCTTCCGATTTTTCTTTTGCTTAAAACTTATTTCAATTTATCGCTCAAACGAAAATTTTTCCCGCTCAAACGACGCTCGAACGTATACTGTCTTCACTTTTTAAATCCGAAAAGGTCAGGGGGGCAACTTCAAAAAATGCAGGCCCCTCCGATTTTTCTTTTGCTTATAACTTTTTTTCAGTTTGTCGCTCAAACGCGCTCAAACGAATGCTGTATTTAGTTTTTAAATCTGAAAAGGTCGGGGGCCAACTTCACAAAATGTAGACCCCGCTGATTTTTCTTTTGCTTATAACTTTTTTCAGTTTGTCGCTCAAACGAAAAATTTTATCGCTCAAACGAAAAATTTTATCGCTCAAACGAAAACTTTTTTCGCTCAAACGACGCAAAAACGTATGCTGTCTTCAGTTTCTAAATCCGAAAAGGTCAGGGGGCCAACTTCACAAAATGCAGGCCCCTCCGATTTTTCTTTTGCTTATAACTTTTTCCAGTTTGTCGCTCAAACGCGCTCAAACGACGCTCAAACGTATGCTGTATTCAGATTTTAAATCCGTAAAGGTCGGGAGGCCAACTTCACAAAATGTGGACCCTTCCGATTTTTCTTTTGCTTAAAACTTATTTCAATTTGTCGCTCAAACGACGCTGGAACGTATGCTGTCTTCGGTTTTTAAATCCGAAAAGGTCAGGGGGCCAACTTCAAAAAATGCAGGCCCTTCCGATTTTTCTTTTGCTTATAACTTTTTTCAGTTTGTCGCTCAAACAAAAATTTTTGCCGCTCAAACGCGCTCAAACGACGCTCAAACGTATGCTGTATTTAGTTTTAAATCTGAAAAGGTCGGGGGCCAACTTCACAAAATGTAGACCCCGCCGATTTTTCTTTTGCTTATAACTTTTTTCAGTTTGTCGCTCAAACGAAAAATTTTATCGCTCAAACGACGCTCAAACGTATGCTGTTTTCAGTTTTTAAATCCGAAAAGGTCAGGGGGCCAACTTCACAAAATGCAGGCCCCTCCGATTTTTCTTTTGCTTATAAATTTTTTCAGTTTGTCTCTCAAACGAAAATTTTTGTCGCTCAAACGCGCTCATTCGACGCTCAAACGTATGCTGTATTCAGATTTTAAATCCGAAAAGGTCGGGGGGCCAACTTCACAAAATGTGGACCCTTCCGATTTTTCTTTTGCTTATAACTTATTTCAATTTGTCGCTCAAACGCGCTCAAACGATGCTCAAACGTATGCTGTATTCATTTTTTAAATCCGAAAAGGTCGGGGGGCCAACTTCACAAAATGTAAACCCCCCCTATTTCTCTTTTGCTTATAACTTTTTTCAGTTTGTCGCTCAAACGAAAATTTTTGTCGCTCAAACGCGCTCAAACAACGCTCAAACGAATGGCGCTTTCAGTTTTCAAATCCCATAAAGTCGGGGAGCCAACTTCACAAAACGAAGTCCCTGAATTTTAATTTGCTTAAAACTTTTTTCAGTTTGTCGCTCAAACAAAAATTTTTGTCGCTCAAACGCGCTCAAACGTATGCTGTCTTCGGTTTTTAAATCCGAAAAGGTCAGGGGGCCAACTTCACAAAATGCAGGCCCCTCCGATTTTTCTTTTGCTTATAACTTTTTTCAGTTTGTCGCTCAAACGAAAATTTTTGTCCCTCAAACGCGCTCAAACGTATGCTGTATTCAGATTTTAAATCCGAAAAGGTCGGGGGCCAACTTCACGAAATGTGGACCCTTCCGATTTTTCTTTTGCTTATAACTTATTTCAATTTGTCGCTCAAACGAAAATTTTTGTCGCTCAAACGGCGGTCAAACGTATGCTGTATTCAGTTTTTAAATCCGAAAAATTCGGGGGGCCAACTTCACAAAATGTAAACCCCTCCGATTTTTCTTTTGCTTATAACTTTTTTCAGTTTGTCGCTCAAACGAAAATTTTTGTCGCTCAAACGCGCTCAATCAACGCTCAAACGAATGGCGCTTTCAGTTTTCAAATCCCATAAAGTCGGGGGGCCAACTTCACAAAACGAAGTCCCTAAATTTTATTTTGTTTATAACTTTTTTCAGTTTATCGCTCAAACGAAAATTTTTGTCGTTCAAACGCGCTCAAACGATGCTCAAACGAAGGGTGTTTTCAGTTTTTAAATCCCATAAAGTCAGGGGGCCAACTTCACAGACCTAACGAAGAAAACAAAAAAAAATAGCAATTCTGAAGCTATTGAATGTTTTGCAAAAGGTTTGGAATGGCTGGAGCAGCAGAAAGACTGTGATACTGATGAACTAATAACATTAAAAAACTCCATGATAGAGCTTCAAAGCAAAGGCAATCGAAACTGCGACAAACAAAGCCTTATTTTAAAACCTTGTGATATATGTAAAAGGTACTTAATTTCGAAATTAAAATTCAGGTAATTTATTCTTGTTTCTATTTTGCTATTTGTGACAGATTTTCTCTGTAAATATCAGTTTTCTTCAAAATTGATTTAATCTTATCTTTTTGCTTTTAGACGATGTTTTTCTCCCCCCTCTCCCGCCTCGTTGGACTGAAATAAACAGTTCGAAAATAACCTTGATTTGATGTGATTATGATCGATCTTTGAAATCATCTCATGTACGTTAGCTTGAGTTATGACTAATTTTAGGAACCTTGTTGTTAGGAGCCTTGTTCTTTGTTGTGTGCAATAATATGTAGCAATCATTTAGATTTAATGTAAACATATCCAGTCTTCCTGTCGCTGTTTAAGTGATTATGAAAAACGTATCTTTGGCAACCTAGGCGTCACGCTACGCATCTGGTAATGTTACCAGATAAATTCTTATGATTCATCGCGCCAAATGCTTTGTGCGGCTTCGTGCAGTCTGCAAGAAAGTTTGTAAATTGGCGATATTGTATACCGCCAAGATATCTAACTTCTAGCGAAACTGTCACTTCTCTGCTGACCACCAGATCTAAATGATGTAACGAAATTAGCGCCTCGGGCGCATTGTCTGTTACGTGCTCTCTTTCCAACTTTACTGTTTTCCCATTGCACTGCATGAATCACCGTAACTTAAATGTTTTTAAATAAAATTGCATTTTTCCAGTAAAATCATTAGTTGGAGTTTTTTTGTGCAATTCTAGGAACCGGAACTCAAACTTACACTGTTGCTTTATTTTTATTAAGCACTTGTTACCATAATAAGAAATATTGCATATATTTCTCCTTAATCTTAAAATTGAAGCATCCTCGATTGTCCGAAAGATGGTCGGTCCCAATTACTGTGGATAATCGTGGTTCTACTGTACTTTTAAAAAGAAACTATCTCTTTTTAATATTTATTGATATAAAGTTATTTCATATATAACTATGGGGGCTCCGCCCCTCTGCTTGCTACGCTCACCAACCCCCCGCGTAATCGCTTCTCAATTCCATTTGGTATCGCGAAGCAATCCCTATTTTCTAGCCAACCCCAGATTATTATTTGAGCTTTAAAAAAATGTAAATAGTTCAATTAAGCTCTGTTCATAAGCTAATATTAGTTTTTGTTGCATTGAAATATCTCAATTTGTTGATTTTCTGCAAGCAAATAAACCCGATTGTATTTCAATGGGAGTCTACGGAAATTTGGCGAAATACTAGAAATAGCGCCAAGTTGGCGTCCCTTTCGGTGACTAATTTTGGCCGCCAAATTTGGCGATATATCACCAGGTTGGCGGCAAACTCGACGACGTTTTGCGATAGCCGAGTCCTCCCGCTTATAGTGTCAGAAAGCCCTGACCAATTAGATGTATTTCGCGGTATCTACACAGATTTTCATTGGTCAATTTCTAAAGCGTTACTTTTTTATATATATAGAACGATAGTGATATTTTACTGAATTCTTGGAATCAGTAATGTAAATAATAAATATATAACCATATCTGTATATCTCTGCAATCGCCTACAAAGAAAATAAAGGGAAAAAATTGAAAAAATAAAAAGAATTTTCTGACATTGCTAACGATATCATTAGGGATTGGGCTGGGAGGGGGATGTCGAGGAATGATAACCTTAATGTATGATATCGTGTGAAGGAGAGAGGTCAAAAATTAACATTAAGTTGATAAAATAATACATGTACAGCTCTGTTAATCAGTTATATTAATAAAATATAATTTAAGTGAATTAACCAAAATTTCTGTATGTTACCAAATAAAAAATACTATTTGAAGGAAGTAAATATTCATATACTAACCTGTGTTCGCAGAGAACTTGCGGATATGAATTCTAGTGCAGTTGATCTTTGATAATATTTCTTTTAAAAAAAATCGCTGTAAGAATGACATTCAGCTTTACAGTGTTTGAACATACCTTAAAGCTGAATATAAATTCAGGAAACTTCCTTGATAACTGCAAGATCATTGTTAAGTCACATCGGCTCTAGCAACGTTATGTTTAAATCCCAGGCACCGGGCTCTAGAGCAAATACACGAGTAGTTATGATAAAGATTATCGCTGTGATCATTCATCTCTATTTCTATTTATTCAAGCATTCCCTTTTACCATAGATTTCGTTATCAATGGCAAAAAGAAATTTTTTTGATAAATATTTATGAAAAATTATTTGAAATAAATAAACTTTATATAGTTACTATAATATATTATATTTTTCACATTATTTAACCACTGGAAACTATTATTTCAATTTTAAAAAATCGAAGAGTCCTTTTTAAAGATAATGGTAATCAAAACTAAGGGCAGTACGTCAGGGATCCCATTAGTCCCGTTTTTTTAACATCAGTATTTAAGGGGTCTTGTACCTTTTAAACGTGTCAAAAATCAACGAAAAACTTCAAAGTTTGAACTCGTCTATCTTCAAAGCCTTTTTAATTATAAACATGAAATTTTGGATATTGATTAAACAGATTGTGCTTTGTAATATGCTACCATTAGAAATTTACTAACCCTTTACAGAATTTGTGTATTGTTGAAATCAAAATAGCTCCTTTTTTTACCCCATAAGTCATTGCGCGCATGATATCTTGAGAAAGTATGTATGGATTGGCTTGAAATTCGGTAAAGATACTAAACATATATGTGTGTTTAAAATGATCTACTCTTAGGCTAAAATTACTTCATTAACTATATAAAAAAATATTTTCGTAAAAAAAAATAAAAATTTTGTGTTTTTAATGAATAAAAATAGTCATAACTAAAAATATTACCATTGTAAATTCATAAAAGTAGATCATTTTAAACACACATATTTGTTTAGTATATTTACCAAATTTCATGACAATCCATTCATACTTTCTCAAGATATCATGCGCGCAATGACTTATTGTATAAAAAAAGAGTTATTTTGATTTCAACAATACACAAATTCTGTAAAGGGTTAACAAATTTCTGTTGGTAGCATATTACAAAGCATAATCTGTTTAATCAATATCCAAAATTTCATGTTTATACATAAAAAGGTTTTGAAGATAGACTAATTCAACCTTTGAAGTTATTTGTTAATTTTGGACGCGTTTAAAAGGTACAAGACCCCTTAAAAAGAAAAAGAAAAAAAAATACTAGATTTTTACAAAATTTCCAAGAAAATATATCTTCCGTTAGCTTTTTACAAAATTTGTGAGACAAGTCCAAAAAGATGATATTCTTTGAAAAAAATGGTGTCCAAAAAATGTACCGAGTGGGAGGTAGAGCACAAGTCGGGTTATACTCGACCCGAACCCGAAAATTCCATTTGAAATCAACGCGCAACCCGACCTGAATCCGACAAAAAAATAATGTTCTCGACCCTCAATCTGACACGAACCCGACAAAATAATTTGCACCACCCGCAATCCGACCCGAACCCGAAATGAAAAGAAAGTAAATCATGTTTTAATGCAGTTATGAAAAGTAACCTACAATTATATCTCGAATAACATTTTTTTTTTTTTTATAGCGAAATTGAGAAATATGTATTCTTTAACATTCAAACGTACTAAAACCTCTGAATAGCGGACACCTTGGGATCGTTGCATAGAATCCGGCATCGGGACGGGTTGTCCCTAAAATAATTCTTGCTGGCCATATATTTGGGTTTTTGGCGAGTCAGGTTGTTAGGATGTTCACAATAAGTTTGAGAAGAACTACGTTTCAGATTATAATGAATAGAGGGAAATTTTATTTCAACTGGATAAATCATATTCAAGGTTGGAGTAGCACAGTTGAGGTTTATTCCAACAGAGCGAAAAATGTCCAGACCAGGATGCGAACGTGGATACCTTGTCTTGAAGTGCCAATGCTCTACCTTTTGAGCTATCCGGACGATACCTGGCTATATATCGAACAAATAAGAATGAATTTTGTCAACCAAAGTATATAACTTAGAGTCCTGTTCTGGACATTTTTCGCATCGTTGGAAGAAACCTCAACTGTGCTACTCCAACCTTGAATATGTTTCAGATTATCCGTATTTGAATATGAATGAGAAATATTACTACGTATAATTACTATACATAATGTATTTACTATATGTAATATATTTATCGTTATATCTCAAATAACAATTTTATTTTTTATATAGAGAAATGGATAAATCTATATTATTTAATATTAAAATATACCCCTCTATAATATACTATAGTATATATATTTATTTAATTTACTGCGTGAGAAATAAAATGTATATAATAAATGTGATCATAGATTATTCTTACTTTACGATACAGTTAAGAAGCATTTTTTCTTTCCTGGGATAAATATTATCAACATTACATTTATGATATACACAAAAACACATATATCATATTTGTGATAGTTTTCGCACATATGCACATATTACGTGTATGTAGATTAAGAGTAGCCCTATTCAGAGGTATAAGGCTACAAATATAACTGTTAGGGATTGAAAAAATGTTCGATCAATAGATGTGATCGCTTTTCAGGAGTGTCCATTATGGAGGTCTTATTGTGTATAGAGACTATTAACCTGAAAAAAAAAATTCAGGCATTCTTTTTAACAATCGGGTCAAGGCTAACCTGATTCGTCCCTTAATTTAGAAGCCAAAACCGCCCCGAACCTGAAATAATGAAAGTCGACCCGCAAAGAAAAAAAATAGCGCCAACCCGACCCAATGCAGGACTCTATTGGGACGCCTATCTTATGAACCACAGTTTTATAATATCACTAGAAAGGTAGCCCGTCAAAAATGACGGAAATTTAGAGATAAAGATATATACAACTCATGTGCAAGAATATGAGTTTTCTCGCTTGTTCCGCAGTGACAGATGAAAATAACACATTTTAAGAACGAAACACATTTATGAAAAACTGTGTACAGTAGAAGACCACTAATCTGCACAGTTTGGTTCCAAGTGTTATGCAGATTTGAGGCTTTTTGTGGTCATGTCTATTTAATCTTTGTTTACATTTTTTTTAAATTCATATATTGGACAATTTAGATTGTTAAGCCTTAAAAATAAATAAATTTTACACTTGAAGTAAGGTAAAAACTGTTAAATTATCGTAGACGATTTTATGAAATGGTATTATATGGTATTATATGTGTGTGCTTCACGATTTTGATTACGACGTTGGCGAAATTGGCTGCAACTTGTCATAATCCTAATAGTGTGGGCCGCTATAACAAAAAAGTAACCCGTTTTTAGCAAAATTTCTGATATAAAGAAGTTTTCAAAAACTTGTGTAAAATTGCAGGCCGTTCTCATGTTATGTCAGTCCTAAGAATAATATTTCTAACACTGAAGAGTTTCCATGTGTATATGAAATTTAGAAAAGCTTCTCCAAAAGAAAGGTCCTCAAAGGACATTGTAATTCCTCCAACTTCAAAGTTTAATCGGGCCCTGATGTTGGTTACTGAAATCTAATAAATACAGTTATTTTGAATATTACAACAGAATTAAACTGTTAAACTTATTTAACTTAAACCCGCTGTTACTTTCCGATGTTATTTTTTACTGTTAAGAAAGAAAATTATTTAAGATTTTCAAATCATGCATTTATAATTTTTTTCCGTCTTTAATAACTAAATAATGAAAAAATATGCTTTTGTTCTGAGCTCATAAATATGACAATAAAATAATGTAACTAAGAGACATTGCAAAATTAAATCTTTGTGATTTCAAACCATAAACAAACGATACCGCCACCATTTTATCTACTGTGATGTCATTAGAATATTGTCCATTGATTGTTGGAGAACTTACTTTGTGAATGATTACCTCAATGATTTAAATTTTTTTTAAGTTTCATGATGAATGAATCACTTGTGTTTGTTTAGGTTTATGGAATGAGATATTAAGCTGTGAACCTAATTTCAAATAAAGTTATCCAAGAATATATGTATTTTTAGTTGAAATTAAAAACAATGCTTTGATCTCGAAATAAAAAGTTTTAGTTTGTATAATTGGTTATTTCTGTTAATTATTTATTTAGGTACTTTTCCATTATAGCGCATTTTTAAAAAAAGCTTGGCGCAATTCGGGCATCAGAAAGTGAGATATGTTGCCAAAATATATAAACAGCTATGAAAACAAATCTAATGAACTTTTATTTTTGTTTAAATATGCACTTATATACATAAAAAAATCGTTTCTAAATGTATATAATATTTTTTTACATGCAAATTACGCCACATATTTCAGATATGAACCGGGATACCTAACTGGTGCCAAAATGGTGTTATTTTTCCTGCAATGGTAACCCGGTTATTGTTTTTTATTTATTAATAAATTGTTTATTTACTTTTATTTTCTGTTTTTAATTATATACAGTTTTGTTCTATAGCTATTATTCAAACTTTTATTTATTTATAGTTATTTCCTTTTCAAAATGATAGCAAATAATTTAAAAATATATAAGTAACTGGTATTCGAAAGCAAGATTTCTGCCAAATTGGCGTCAGAGAAAAATTACGCCAACCCCGATGCGTATATGACATCTGTGCAAAAATTACGGCACAGATGACATATTCGCCCCATATTGGCACGATTTTTTTTCTGACGCCAATGTCATATACACACACCGGGTACTTAACTCTCGCCAAAGTGTCGTTATTTTGCTTGATATGGTAACCCGGATGTTGTTGTTTATGCTGTTGATGTTTTCTCCAAATTGGCGTCGGAAAAAATCGCGCCAATATGGGGCGAATATGACATCTGTGCCAAAATTACTTCTGTTAAAAAATGGGTAAAAAAAATAATTAAAAAATGGGTAAATAGCTTTTTTTTACATTAAATAAAGGTACTTGTTAGTTATACCGTCGACAAATTACTGTCGCCAAATTGTAAGATTAAATGCCAATAATGGTTGACATTAAACATGATCATGTGTTTCTTACGTCATCAAGTGATTTTTAATTCGACGTTATATTTGTATTTTTATTAATGTTTTGCTAATTTAATTGATCTTTCGTTGTTTAAAATAAAAATTATGTCAATTTGTATAATTTGGCGAGTGGTTTGGCGATTTATATAATTTGGTGAAACTGGTCGACGGGCTAGCTAACAACTACCTAAATAAATTGCATACATATGGGAAAAAATGCTTGTGAGTAAATAGTTGAGCAGTTGTTGTTTGTTGAGCAGTAAATAGGTTGTCAGAAAATACATTGGCAAACTTCTTTCTCGCCAAGCAACTTTTCTCCAAAGTATTGTACATAAGCAATGATTGCTAGAAATGCATTTTTAATTATGATATGCGCTTTTATGTTTCACTACATTTATGCATACTATACTGTATGTATAAATGCTACAGTTCATATGCAGGGCTACACAAAAGAATTCGTAAGGGTTACTGAGTATGAGAGTAAATTGCTTAAAGGTGGTTTTTAAAGGAGTTATGCGTTTTTACGCTGAACTGCATTTAGTTTACTAAGAAATGTTTGTGGAATATAGATAAAATGATATACAGGGTCGCGCAAAGAATTGGATACATAACCGTCTATGGATGATAATATCTGGAAATGTGGTTTCAGTAGTTTTAAGAGTAGTTTAAATTAAATTTTGGCTAAATAGTGGCATGTAATAACGATACTATTGGCTATGGACGGTAACTGCTGAAATCAATTTTTAAAATTTTTTATGCGTCTTCTAAAATGTTTACTTAGTTATCTTATTTCCCCAAATAACGAAGTTTTGTTAAAGCATTCACGATGTGTTGGAAAGTGTTTCATATTCTATGCTTAACGCATGAATTTTCTTTCTTCTTTAGTCTTATTTTGAATTTATTTTATTCTTAATTTTTTAGTCATACTGCTTTATAGAAACTTTGGCACAGTTGTCATATACGCCAATTTGGCGAAAACATCAACAGCATAAACAACAACATCCGGGTTACCATATCATGCAAAATAACGACACTTTGCCGCCAGTTAAGTACCCGTTGTGTATATGACATTGGCGTCAGAAAAAAATCGCGCCATAATCGCGTATATGACATCTGTGCCGAAACTTTAATATTTAATTTTTAAATTCTTCGCTCCACACCCCTTACATATAGTACAAACTATAACACAGATAGCGCAAAATAATAGACAATTTGGTACTTTTCCACTGTAGGAGCTTTGGCGTTTTTTAAAAAAAAGCTTGGTGTAATTTGGGCATCAGAAAGTAAGATTTGGGTTTGTTTCCGTTATACGGATACCTTTGCCGCCAAGCGTAATAGATGGCGCAAAATGAAAATCACGTGAATTGAAGCATTTGAAAAATAAAAGAAAAAACATTGTCGATACTAAAGTGAGCACTTAAAAAATATAACATTTGAAAATTCCAGACTTTTACGAACTATTTCATTAAATCACAATTATATACTTAAAATAAGTGAACAAATAACTGCTATAAAATAAAGCAATAAAATAAAACTCATATTAAACTGCTGGCATAAAATTAAAAATATCTTTTAGCATTTTGAAATAATTGGCGCATTAGCATACATTTTGGCATGGTGTCCGTATAACGGAAAAATATCGAGATTTGTTGTCAAATCATATAAACAGCTATGAAAATAAACTTGATGAGCGTTTTTGTTTGTTTTATGTGTTTATTTTATATGTATATTATTGATGTTTGTATGTACAAATCACATCTGTTTCTTTATAAAATTAGTGAAACGTCTTTTTTATATTAAACAAATCGTATAAATATCGAAAAAAATGCGTGTGCATATAAAATGAAACAGTGGATAAGGTTCCCGGAGAATATGTTGCCAAATTTCCTTTTTCGCCAAGGCACCTATACTGGAAAAGTACCTAAAGCACATTAAAATCACGCAGTTAGGAGCTCACACAGTACAGCGTCGTCTATTGGCGGTTATTTTATTAGTAGCATCGGGAGGAAGATGTAAAGATGTACTTTAAATTCTCACTCATAGATTTTGTAAAGTATCTTAAAAGAGCGGAGCTTAAATTAAATTTCGGTGACCTCCGTTATGAAAGATTAATGGTTTTAAATGGGAATTTCGCCAAATTAGCCAGCTATCACAAAGTTGGCTAACATTTGGCGCTACTGTGGTAACCCTGCATTAGTTTTTTCAACAATTACTCATTTCAATGAGGCGGTCCTACCGGAATCGTGAGGGACACACAGAGACTTGGATTTTATATAAATAGATTTGCATTCCATAAAGGGGAAAATAAATAATCGAAAAATCATAAGCAACCAATCTTAAATAAAGCGTTGTTTCAAATGTTGAAATTAGAGAAATTTTGTAGTTATAAAAATATCTCTGATTTAAATTCGTCTTTCATACTTTTTTTTTACATTTCTAAAAGTAATAAATTTTGTCATAAATATTTTTTCTTACTTCGTTCATCGTAATTACGAAACCTTTCAATTTTTGAGAACCTTGCCTTGTTGCAGAAAGTTGGATTACAGATTTCTTGGTGCTAAGGGATAATGGCGGAGGCCTTGGAAAACACTCTCGTTATCAAAGGAAATTGAGCAGTTTTTTGTGTGGTAAAATCTTACCTCAGAATGGTGATATGTTAATTATTATTAAAAATCCAGTCAAATTAGTTTTTTTTTTCCTGGACATAATTCCGAAAGGTTTAAAACTTGGTAATATTGTTTGGGAGAATCTACTAATGAACATACTAAAAGTCCTGATGAATGGGGGGGGGGAGGCAAAAGAAGGTACCTTTTTTTAGATTTTTGTTAATATCTCGTAATCTATAAGTCCTATGGAAAAATTGATAATACAAAAAATTAAGACAATTAAATCTTCTATAAAAAAGGTTATATGACCATTGAGCAAACACTAATGCGATCGATGAAATGCTCTGGAGGGTCACACATGGACGAGGAATAAGTGTTAGTGTTTTGAGTAAGTGGATTCTTGGCGGCACAGCTACCTTTCATATTTGTACTACCCTGGAAGAATTCTGTGGTTTGATTCTTTTTTCTGTTAAACAACACGAGGATTTTCGTGAAGCTTGGATGAATAGAGATGCTGCGGATATCTCCAAACTTTCAACTTGGTTTGGAAATCCCTCGCCCTTTCCTCAGATAGATATAATTATATCAATATCTTCTGGGGTTATTGGAGATGAAACTGTCACTTGCTTCAAAGCTTTGGAAATTGGAAGTAAAAAGATAATTCAGAAGTTTCGCAAATGCTACTCAGATATGAAACTAATTCGGAAAGATATAGCTCAATCACCCAGCCATATGCATAATTCAATCAAATTTCACGATACCAGTATAACTGTGGATCCTCTAGTTATATTCCAACGGATTTTCTTGTCCAAACGTAGTAATGATGATTTAGCAAATTACTTACAATATTAATTGGCTCCTTATCCTCTCTCTCTTTTCAATGATCGCGGAATGCGCAAGACAAAGAAAAGTGCTTTGTATCAAGCATTTGAACAATCAGATGAGATAATAGATCTCCAACAACAAACAATAGTTGTGGATGGTGGCTTCCTGATACAAAAGGCGGTGTGGAAGAGGTGATCAACAATACAGGATATTTGCAACACCTACATAAAGTACGTTAAGAAACACTAATGTGGAAAGAGCTGCAGAATTGTTTTCGATGGATACACTGACCTTGTAAACAGTACCAAAGTAGCTGAATAAACCAGAAGGTGCTCAGTGAAAACGTAAGTTGACATACATTTTGAAGAACATACTGTCATCAATATGCCCCAAAATCAGTTTCTCTCAAATACGAACAATTAGACAATGTTGATTCCCATTCTATCTCCTAATTTAAAATGACAAATGAGTCTCATGTCAGCAAAGTCCTTATGATGATGACACTCTGACTGTTCATATTGCTATAGATGCGCTAAGTGGAAGTGACAATGTTACTGTTGTTGGACAGAAATGTGGATATACTTGTTCTTCGTACAGACTTAACCCCTTCAGATAAAAATATATACTTACAGATACAGCTGTGGATGGGAAATGAATTGCCTCCTGATTGGGTTGGAAATGCAAGCTTATTCATACGTTAGTGTCCAGGGCCGTGCGAAACGGGGGGCGCAAAATTTATTCTACAATCTCCGTTTTTCCTTTTTTTCCCAATAAAAGTACGTTCATTTTTCGTTTGAAAGGTATATGTGCATAGCATGATTCCTTACCCTGCACCCAAATACAAATTTACGAATAAAGACTTATTTCTGTTCAAAACTTGTTTCAGGTTTTCGTCTTAGTCTCTTTCGTTAACCTTCTCTTTTCTGAGTCTGTAATTTTCATTCTGTGCTTGCGACAAAAACATATGTTCTCAAACTAGCATGAGGTTTTCTTCTGGGAATACAAAAGGGTTGTAAATTGCAACACTGTACTGTTAGATACATTTTTTCTACACTCATTTCCCAGATTCTCTTTGCCAAAATCAAAGTGCACTTTTCTCTTATGTTATTTAGTTGTTTGGAGAATTTCTGTATTAAAATTAAACATAAAGTTCCAAAATAAATCCGAAATATGTATTCAATAGAATTTATTTCTGTTTCTGCATTTTTCAATTTTGTGACACATCTCACAAAGAAAAAGTGTGTGTTTGGGGGGGGGGGGGGGGGGGGCAAATTGAAACTTTGCCCCGGACGCAATTTTTTCTTCGCACGCTGCTGTTAGTGTCTATCACAACCACCGATCTTGTTACCCTGAGGCAGTATTAAACCTCAATCCGTGTACAACTGGTTGTAGGCAAAAATGTGGATGTGGAAAAGCATGATTCGCATGCACTGCCGCCTTCCACTACTGCCATGGTGACTGCTCAAACAGTCCACCACCTATTGAGGAGGGATGTCCTAATGGAAATGGAACGCAAATCAACATCATTTGAAATTTCCCATTGAATCTGGCTTATTCAAAATGATCACGGACTTGAGTATATCATTTATTACTATGTCATTGTATTTTATGTATTTTTCATTTTTGTATGTTTTATCTTACTAAAAAATGTCATTTGTTGAAGTTTTTGTTCAAGCTCCCGTTCTCCTCACCACAGCATTTTTTAACGTTCGTTTAAGAAAGAGTGGGTTAAATAGGTGCAATGTAAGAGCCGTTGACCCGCTCTCTGGCGCTGGTGTGACTTTTGGCAAATTTCTTCATTTTTGAATGCGATTATCTCCTTAACTATCGTCCCTAGAGAAAAATGTTTATAACATTTTTTGTAGATAATTTAACTGTCTTTATTTTTCGTATGAGCAATTTTTTTCGTAGGACTTATAGATTACGAGATATTAACAAAAAATCGAAAAATGCTACCTTCTTTTATCTCCCCGTCCCCGCGTTCATCCCCCATCCATCACACTGTAAAAAAATGTCCTGAAATTAGCAGGTGTTATTCTGTGAATTTTCCCTTTTTTAACTGAAAAGTTCCGTTTTAGATAAAATTCTTACTTTTTCTGGAACTCCAGGAAATGTTCCGTTTTCTATTGGCCTTGAACTCTCAGAGTTTCCATATCTGGCAGTAGACGCACTAAAAACGGTATATCTCCGTCTCCGTATCTAAACAAGTACTACGGCGACAGCTATGTTGATTATATATTATCATCGGTTATCAATGTTCGGGCTACGTTTAGAAGGAATTTCTGCGATCACTTGATGTCATTCTGACATTTAGTTGCAGCAAAAAGAAGCTGATTCATCTTGAAATCATTGAAAAGGGAGTTTTGTCTTGCCTTTCCGCGCTCGCTAACCACGTTGTTTTGTTTACATTTATTTCCTGATCTGCTCCATGTTTCTGTTACTTTTGTGAAAAAGAGGTAAGTTATTCAGCTTTATTTTGTAATTATTTTTTATAATGAACGTTGTATTTAGTTTAAATAAGTGTTTTACATAAAACTTTGTTTATTTCTGCGATTGCACGTTTGGCCTATAGAGCATACATTTTAAGACACCGATACATGGTATCCAAAATCGGCGGGTATAATGTTTTCGTTCTTGGGAGGGACAAATATTTTTTTTTCTCTACACGTATAAAAATAAAATGTTATTATTAAGCAAAATAAACACAAAAACAAAATTTAAAAGCATAAAAATCAAATTAATGATGGTTGGTGTTTTTTATTGCTACATGAAATATTGCTTAATTAAGGTTTGATTATCCTTAGATGTGCTTCCTACAATTATTTTTTCATTATTATGCAATAAATTGTAATTAATATTCGCTGTTTCAGAAATGGATGTTAGATAATTTCTGATCGTTTCAATGCAATGCAATGCTTCGGTTTTAGTCAGATGAAAAACGCCGAGTAGCCACAAGAAAACCTGACTAGAACAAAATGACTGCGAGTAGTCTGGCATGTCTATCTAGAGCTTAAGTGATTCATTCATAGTGTATGGGTTTATTTATTTAGATGAAGGATGGATGTATAATCTCTCTTTTATCTCAATGGGTAATTTAAACACTTTTTTGAAAATTTTAGCTAAAACATTTCTTACCGCTTAATTGCAGTGCTTATAAAATGGATTATAAAAAATGGACAATTTTCCTAAACCGTCGAGATATCCGGAGTTGAAAATTATTCAACGACGTAAAATCTGGAGTTTATTTAAATTAAAATCATATACAGAAAATCGGGACTTTGAAAAATTGACGTGATAAGCGGGTGACGTGAAAACCGGGTGTCGGGAAAACGAGGTCTGACTGTATCTAGTTCTACTGGTGATTGAAGGACATTTACGAAAGCTAGAGGACAAGCGAACATGACAGAACCGTAGTTATAAACACTTTTCAATTACGTTGGAAAGCGTTAACAAGAAAGAAAAATGATCAAGGCAGCAAAACCTCATACTTATTTATCCTTCATCTAACAATTTAATTTTAAGATCATTTCATTAGAAATTAAAATACAAACGGTAAAAACACCTACTTTTGTTAGATTGATAAACTGCTTCTACTATTACAAAGTTTCATTCTGTCACCACCTACAAATTTAATATTATGTAGGTGTGTAAATTATCATACTCCATACCTGTTTCACTTGCACCTACACGACTGTCAGATGTAGATATTAAGAATTTGAAAACGATTTACGGTGTTTTGTAAAGCCAGAAGTTAGATCAACTATAAATCTTATAATACATAAACTTTTTTACCAAAAATAAAACCGACTTCAAAAACTACTGCAAAGTAAAAAGCGGACTTTTTGCTTTTATCGTGCAATCTGATTAAAATTTACATGTTCTCATTTCTTGATACAATTCAGATGTTTTCGTGTATTAATTTAGTTTGCTTCTGTATTATTTAGCATCTTAAATAATGGTTGGCAATTGAGAATTGTAAATATGACTGCCGATTAGAAATTGTGAAGAAACATATTGGAGAAGATCCATTAGTGAATTTGAATGGGAATATCGCCAAATTAGTCAGTTACAGCCAAGTTGGCTTCATTTATGACAACTTATTTTGGTCGCCAAATTTGGCGATATTTCACCAAATGGCTCCAAGTCTGGCGACAACTTGGCGATAACGCATATGAATACATAGCTTTATGCTTATGAATGAAAAACCGGTTACAACAATGAAAGATAATTTGCGAAAAATCCTTTATTTTATTGGTTTTTGTTGAATTACTAAAAAACTATTCAACCAATTTCGATGAAACGGAAGTGGTACCAATTCGAGAGTATCCTCTTTCAATTAAAACCAAAATCACATTAATCGGACAAAAAGTTCCGGAGCAATCGGTGAACATACATAAAAAAAAAAAAAACATACATACGCGTCGAATTGATAACCTCCTCCTTTTTTCGAAGTCGGTAAAAAGGGTTAACGCTAGTATAAAAGATTCTCTGGGATGTTTACTAATTTGGGTTATCATTAGCAATCTTTACGAGCCAGGAAGCAGAAAATGTTTAATTTTCTTTCGATGAAAATTTTATTGAGAATTAAATTTACTTAACCATTTTATACCTTTATTTATTTGCAATATTTTTGTTTTTATAGTAGTAGACTATGAATTTTGTTAGCCGACAGCATGTTTAATGTAAAGTGGGACACGTGTTTTCATTTTTATAAGAGAAGCTTTTTTTTGTTCTTTTTCTTTCACCCCTCCCCCGAAAAAGCTTTTTTCCCCTATTTTTTACTGAAATATAAATTAAAACTTTTTTCTTTAATCGCTTAAGTTTATTGAATTTTTAAGAACTATTTTTTAATTACTGTTATAATTATCATATTCCAGTTTTTTCTGTATTATATTAATCTATCAATATTTAGCCATTCTCATAGTTAATTTTCCATTAATATATCAAATACATACATTTCCAGAAATACATCAAAATTACAGTAATGGAACATCCAATGAAAAGTACTACCGAATTGTTTTTATGATTGTATTAGCAGAATTTAATAAAAGTACAATAGTAAAATTATTTTCAAATATAATATATTTAACAATTAGAATATCAATAATTAAAATTATATTTTTGCGAATGATTCACTATTTAATTATTCAGATTGTCTCGAGATCAATAAATTATTTTAGATAGAGGTTTAAAATACTATATAATAGGAAGTTATCAAACTGAGACAGTGTTTGGGGGGGGGGGGAAGGGGGGCGGAGAAGTATTTGCAGGTTAAATTTTTTTGTGTACTAACTTTCATAACATTCCAGAACTGATGTTTAGGGCCACTGATTTGCAGATTTACTAGTTTTGTTACTATTCCTCAAGCAGAATATTTTGCAATGTTCTGCAATAAACGTTTTTGTTCCAAAAATGTTTTCTCGGAATAAAAAATAAAAACACGGGGAAATATTAGTGCAATTTCATTTTTTAAAGAAGTGCAAAATATATTTTTTAAAACATACTTGGGATGCACCGAATATTCAATATTCGGCCATGTTGCCAAATATTAAAAAAAAAAAAAACTTTTAAAACATATTTTTAAAAATCTTATACAACTTCTAGGTTTAACAGTTAACTTATAAAGATATTCAGAATAATTAGAAACATAATCATATTTAAATAAAAGATAATGTTTTTACATTATTAATTTGTTGTTTGTAAAGTATTATTTAAGAAAATTAACCAATCACGAGGATTTTCATCGGAATTAATTATGCACAACCTTTCAAGAGAAGGGCCACTTGCAAATATGTCTGGGTTGTCGAGAGCCACATCAATATATATTTCGGGTAGATGGGTGCAGGGCCGAAACTAACCTTTTTAGCACCCGGGGCAAACATGGATTTTGCCCCCCCCCCCCTTCTTCCGCAAAGTATATTTACAAAGAGAAATTTACTCATTTTTTAATAGCCGACTTATTTTAAAATTTAAAATATGTAATACTGAATAGGGATTGACCGAATACCGAATAGTCGATTTGATATTCGGTGATTCGGCATTGTAAACCGAATAATTGCGGATAAGTATTTTCTTAGAAGTAGAAGAATTATCTTTTACTTAGAAGTAGAATAGGCTAAATGATGAGTTTTAATATTATGTGCATGAGTTCAGAGTTCAGCTGCACTGCAAAAAAAAAAAAAAAACAAGACAAAGCCATTTTTAATTTAAAAAAAAAAAAAATCCTAAAGTAGTCTACATAAGCGTGAAATCGGAACAACTGTCTACGATAGATAAAAAAAAATAAGGAAGATGGGTATCTTTCCCTTATCATTTAATTTTAATTATTTCTACATTCGTTTTCTTAATTTAAATTTATTTAATGTGTAATTTCTTTAATATATATTTCAAATAAGTATATCAAAGTTCATCTCTGTATATCTAAGGTGTATATTAAAAAAATACACAAGTAAAATTATACTCCTATGCCTATCCTATTAGCTTTTATAACCATTAAATTAAAATCACTCAGATTTGTTATTTTCATCACCACAATGTTAAAATATTAACCTTTAGCTGATGCCACAGAAATTGTCACATAACTAGTGTGAAGCGGTCTGTGAGACCGCTCCGTCGAAAGATGAATAAAAGGCACGATTAACTCATAGGATTGTGCTTTGTACTAAACTTTTTGAACAGGACTTTTATAATTACAATTCATGCATTCAAAAGTCTCTGGTGATAGTACTTAAGTTCCAAACGGAACAAAATTTCGGTAGTGTTTGTAGTTAAACTGAAAATTGCAAGTTAAACTATAAAAATTGAAAAACACCGCGGTCTGAGAGACCGGTAACATTGGTTATAGGTTAATCAAAATATAATTATGTATCAATAATTTGAGAGAAAATAGTTAAATGTACAAATTGATATACCTTTTGTATTTGAGAATATTCCTATTCAATTCAATATGTTTATAATTAGACTTAGACAATCAGTAAATCAGCTTAATGACAACATTTTTCTTTTTATTTGAACGAGCTTTTGTTTTTCTGACAATCCTTATCCTTATTAATAGAGTGTACAGTTTAATAGTTTCATAGGTTAATTTGGGTAATGACTAGTGATAAAATAACAAAAAATAGGTGATGAGTTAATGAATTGGTTAGTGGAAAGAAGTCATTAAATTTTTTGTGTAATTACACTTAACAATACAAATGTAACTGAATTAAATTATTAAGATTTTAATTAAGTTTATAAAAAAAGTTAATATATGCAAAAATATGTATTGAAAATTTATTCGGTATACACTTTGACCGAAACTTCGGTATTCGGCAAAATCGGTGCTTCGGTCAATCCCTAATAATGAACTACGTAATCTGGTTTGTCAAATATTGATTCATCAAAATCTTGCAAACGAAATCAAAAAGAATCGAAAAACAACTCCGCTTTATACAGTATCCTTAGATTTTTCTCTGCTTTGGCATACCTCAGACAGGACTATTTTAACAATACTGCGCTAAATATAGATATGAGAAATATCGCCACACAAAATCTTCATTTGGTGCTCCTTGGTTCTGGCGCCTTGGGAGCAAGACCTTGTCCTGAAGAGATTTTTGTCTGATAGAAAATTCTACATTATATACTTAAATAATAGCAATTTTATTATCAAGTGTTTTTAAACACTTTCTTTTATTGTAAGAGATCAATTGTTAGCCATAATGCAAGGCATAGAAATTTTCTAGCCCATTTTTATTTGGTTATTTCTAATACCCAGAAAAGTTTTCAGCCTTGACTGATATATACTTCTTGCATCCATGTACTGGTGCCCGGGACGCCATGCCTCCTCTGTCCCCTCCTTAGTTTCGGCCCTCTGGGATTGGAGGGGGAATCTGTGGTGTAATAAGACTAAAAATATGATTTCAGAGATGGGACAGTTTTACCCTCTAAATTCTAGTCAGTCAGCTTACCCGATTCAGTAGACAATGATACATGATTATACAAAATTCAGGGTAATTTTTTTTACTAATGACTGATTGACAAATTTCACTGTAATTTTCAACTGCCGATTGGCAAAATTTTCACCAACCTGTGCTTTCTCTAAGCTCGATTGACGAACCTCGTGATTTTTTAGAACCAGAACAACTAACTTCGCTATTTTTTCGCACCTGATCAACAACTTCACAATTTTTCCGAGCCCCATCGCCGAAACTCGGAAATTTTCCGAGCTCGATTGATGTACTTTGAGATTTTTTGGTGCATGAACAACGAACCTTGCACTTTTTTCCTGCGACCTATTGCCAAAAATTGATTATTTTCAGTTATTAATTGGCAAAGGTTAATTGTGTCATAAGTTAAACCCATCGCGGGTCACAGGTTGTGCATCTCCCATTTGACGAAATTCACTGTGCTTATGAAAATCGCATTTTCTCGCAACCATTTTCTGTTCACATTTTCTTGTGGCAGTTTGTTCTTGTTTTTTCCTCAACCCTTTGAAAAAGATTTACTCTAGGACTGTACTGAATACTCGGTACTTACTCGGTACCCTCCATACTAAACCAATTTACCGAGTACAATACCGAGTAGGTGTAAGAATTTCATCTTTTAAGCTTTATTATCATTATTGAAGACAAAAGGAATTGGTAACTGATCTGTAAAAGTTATTTGAATATAAATGTATAAGATATGTAATTATTCATAAAACTATTTACTTAGCATATAAAAATGTCAACAAAATATAGGAAAGTTAAGAAAAACCAATGGAGTTCAAAATTTAGTTTTAATATACAAATAAAAATGGGTAATTTTTAAAACTAAGAAAAAACTATGATTTTGGATACAGAAACATTTTGTAAAAAAAAAAAAAAATTAATAATTAAATTTGTTATATCATAAATTATGATAATATATTTAAATTTATATATGAAATATATTTAAATTTGCAGAGTTTCACCCAGGCAGTTT
Organism: Maratus speciosus; assembly: GCA_963932465.1. Classification (NCBI taxonomy): domain Eukaryota; kingdom Metazoa; phylum Arthropoda; class Arachnida; order Araneae; family Salticidae; genus Maratus; species Maratus speciosus. The sequence continues at coordinate 407,570,271 of OZ010800.1, forward strand.
CAGGAAGGCGCTGCACCCTGCCTGCCCTTTGGTTTACAAAATAGCACCCTTCTTGCCTCTCCATTTAAAAAAAAGGGCTTTTTTTTCTTTTTTGCATTAAAAAATTTACTTACATAGTAAAATCTGACTCAATGCTGTTTTGAAAAGAGATACAGTAGCCTCCCTCTTAACCGGAAATCCGCTTTAACCGGACGACTTTTTTCCCGGGATGACGGCCTCGGGAACTCAGCTTACGCTTTCGAGTTGAAGTGGAATCCCGAGTGGAGGGATGCAAAATTCAGAAAGGAGAACATTGGTTCTAAATGTATACACGTTGAATTCAGGGTGCGGCCCGGAGAGGGGGCATCCCTCCCCCCTCCCAGAAACAATGAGATGTCCCCCCGGAAGATTTGAGATTTTGTGTTTTTAATAGTCAAAAGTGCACTCCCCCCCCCCCCTGCCCCTCCTGGAACTCTATAATGTCTGATCTATTTGCTAACTGTTTTGTACAAAAATTTAAAAAGCTTGAGGGATGCGAACAGATCACCGTAGAAAATGTATAAGAGTTGTTTGAGTCTGATAAAGATCTCAAGCATGAAACATTATTTGACGAGGATATAATTAGGACTGTAACTGATGTTGTTCAATACGAAGACGATCATTATGATGATCCAGTTGAAGTTGACACATCTAAATTTCCACATACGGAAGGGATAAAAGCATTGGAGTTGGCGCTACGCTATGTTAAGCAGCGGCAAACAGCTTCCTCGGTTAAACTTATGATTCTAAAGAAATGGAGAGATTATGCTGCAAATTGTTTGCCATCTTGCCTTCAACAGAAGAAGGTCACTGATTTTTTTTATGGTTGATTAAATTAAATATACATAATGTAGAATAATTTCAACTTCTTATAAAGGTGTGTGATACGATTTTCAACAATTTAATTTGCGTTAAATATTTTGCATTATTTGTTATCAGTGATAATTTTTCTGTCAATTTAGTTAAGTATAAATAGTATTCATTTCAGAAAATATGTACTTTTTTAAAACTACACAAATTGAAAAAACTTAATGCATCTCACGGGTTTAATTAATTAAATTATGCAGATACTTGTTTACTTCTCCACTTTAACCGGCTTTTCTCTTAACCGGATAACCCTCGGTCCCGTTTAGGCCGGTTAAGCGGGAGGCTACTGTATCTAAGTTTTAAATATTAAAAGTGACTTTAACCACTTCACCGGCGACAGGTATGGAGAAACAATGCTTTTACCCCCGACTCAGGGCAGCCAGTGAAGTGGTTAAAAATCAAAAATTGGTCTTAAGAATCCAAAACATGCCCTTAAGAATAAAAAAAGTGCCCTTTTCTCCCCGGCAGCACCCTGCCTTTTTTTAAATCAAGGGGAAACTCTGAAATTTGCTTTTATCTTGTATTCTCTAAAATATTAATTAATTAAATCAAGAATTGATTAATTAAAAATATTCTTTAATCAATTAAAAATCAAATTTCTTTTAATAAACTCTTGTAAAAATTATATTCAATATTTTACTTAGATTCAATAATGATACAGTTGTGAAAGCACGAGAATATTTGAAAAACCCACAATGGATTTTTTCAAGTGGGGCCCGCCAGAAAAAACCCGGTAATCCCACTTGGGCAAACCCTGACAATAACATACAACAATAATTGATTACAGCATTTGCAATTGTTTGTAAATTAGGTAAAGTGGCCCATGAGGGGTTAACTTGTGGCCTGAGAATTTCGTTGATAAATAACTGAAAAAAAAATCCCAATTTTTCAGTAGATCGCAGAAAAAAAATGTGAGCTTCGTTATTCTGGCGCTTAAAAACCTCGAGTTTTATTAGTCGAACTAAATAAAATAAAGCCACCATAGACTGTCTTTTTCTTTAGCCCCAGCCGCACATATAGTAGATAGATATGAAATGGCTACATTCTATATGCAATTATTTTAAGTTGGAGTAAATAATTCTATTTTTGAGTAAACCCTTTATGCACTCGCAGTTAAATAGTATTTTAAAGTACCATTGAAGTAAATTTAAGCTAAAATGTACTTACTCAGTCTATAAATAATGCTATATTTCTTTGCACATAAAATACTCTGCTCAATAAAATTTAGAAAGCGTAGAGAAAACGGTTAAAGCTAAAAAAAATTTTTTTAAAGGTGATACATTTTTTAAATCATTTACATAAGTATGTGTTTAAGTATTTATTAAGTTTACATGAAACATTTTCAACTGTAAAAAATTTATTTACAGAGAGGATCATAATACATGTAATTTGATACATTGTTTTTATAAGAATTGTGATATATGCGAATGGTGTAAGTCCTGATTTTATTGTAGATGATACCAGACGTGCAGCATGTTTGTCCTATTTTATTCATATTTGAACTGTTACTTTTCATTTTCTAGTGAGGTTCTACCTTTTCACAGGTGAACAGATCAGATACAAACAAAACAGGACATACACCCTGTATGCATCATATGTCCTGGATGTTATGGGTTAATCTGATTATAAATTACTATACCTACAGATATTAAAGAACAAAGCATTTTTCGAATTTTTAAATTTTACAAGAAATCATTTACAGTTAATTGAAAATAAGCTAAAACAGTGAAAATGGACACACGCACATATATATATATATATATACACACACACATACACAGAGTACCGCGTATATGGTCACCCCGCTTATAAGGTCACTTTTCGCAAGTCAATTCGTAGCTTTTTTATTTTGTGGTCACGTGATGCTTTTCATCTTTAATAGCTTTTGTAGAAAACGGACAGACATTCTGAAAGAGGAAAATCTTTGCGTCAAGTCGATCTAATCTTCCAATTTTCTTTCCATTGTTGAATATCCCCATCCTTTTGTGAATAACTGCAAACGATTGGAGAAGAATGGTTGTCAATAGCGTTTCCGGGACAAGTTTTGAAGGAAGGAAAATCAAGCATCTAAACTCAGCCTCAGACATTGTGATAATATTGCATACCACTTGACTTCGCTGAGTGTATACACACTGTGGAAAAGAAGGCACAGCTGACCGAATAATATCTATTCTTGCAGGTTGCAGCCAAGGGGATTCCAAAAGATGAAGCAGTCATAAATGACGTCACTTGATGCCGTTCATACCGCCCTCTTGCGCCCGTCATATTTAACCGAGTCTTGCATTGGAGACTACTGATTTGACTGCTGACGGTCAGTCAAATATGGCAGACGCGGGAGAGGACGAAAGAACTCATTTTCCGCGTCAAAGATTTCCATAGTTCAAGATTGATATGGCTACTCCTGTCGCAGGAGATAAGAGAAACTTTCTATGGCTTTTTGGATTTCTTCATCATCGCAGACAACTATATTGGTCATTGTATAATTCGCAATTTAAATTAGATTGAATTCGTTTTATTGCTTCCAAACTGCACTAGTGTTGCACAACCAGATCAAGGAATTATTCAAAATTTTAAGATAAATATACGAAAGCTGCTTCTAAAATACTTCCTTGCTGCAATTGATCAAAAAGATAACTTTTACGTGTCTGTGTTAGATACCATGTATTAAGTTGCCTAGAGTTGGAATATGGTATCAAAGAAAACCATTGAAAATTGCTTTTGACATGATTGGCTTCCAGAATGTGAAGAATTATCGCAGAAGACGACAACAATGAAATGATGCTGTGCTCCTACTTGCACAAAAGTTGCGGAATGCTGGCTGCACAATACAAGACGAACTGACATGTGCAGTTATTGACAATGAGGTCGCTACTACTGGTGAAGCTTCCATACCGTAAATTATTTCGGAAGTTTTAAATAAAGCACTGATGGAAGCTATGATTAAGAGGGTGAGTCTGAAGCTGAACTGAGAACGCAAGCAGAAGCTCTCAAAACACTAAATATCCTCAGATATTTTTTAACACGTCATTCACCGATGACTGACGGTCTAAAATATGTCATAAAACTAAAAATACATATATTGTTTTAAGTAATTTATTTAAAATTTACTTGCCTTTTATTTATTACAGGATTATACTTTTTTAAAAATTATTTAAAATATTGCAAATTTTTCAGCTTCAGTATCAGTCACCGTGCACTCAATGTGTTAACCAATTCCGTTGGTACAGAGGAATATTTTAAATACGTTCGTCAATTAGAAAACTAATTTTAACAATCATGATAATAAACAAATCTGCATAAAAGATTATTTTAAATAAAAAATAAAGCTTTACTATATATTATGCTCAACTATTCGAAAATTTAAGTGTAAAGAAATTCTTGTTTATACTTCTTCTCTTATAAATTATATTTTCATATTTTTTTTGTACATTATTTTACTAATACAACTAACAGAATAACATTTTGTCAAAGTAAAATTCCTGTTTACACCGCATATAAGGTCACCTCGCTTATATGGTCATAATTTTCAGGACCGCATGGGTGACCATATATTCGATACTGATTGTATATATTATGTGTGTGTGTGTGAAATAACATATGGTGAAATATAGAAAGTGAAAGATAAGAATTTGTAAAAAGAGTGGTTATGCATTGTAATAATCATCAAAGAATCAATTTGAACATCAGAAAATACCCATCCCAAATGGTGAATTAATTTCTTTATAAATGCAGTGCAGCTTCAGGGATCGATCCAGGCAAAATTTGGGGCCTATTTAGGGCCACTTCACAAAAATAAATTTATTAAAATGGACCCTTTCACAAAAATGAACTTAATAAAACAGGCCCCTTCACAAAATTCCTTTTTATAAAATAGGCTCCCTTCGTAAAATTCTTTTTCATAAAAAATGTTTTAAAATGCGTAATTTGTAAATAAACCATTTAAAAACAAAAACTTTAGCAAGGGGATATAAAGAGGTTTTTGTTAATAAATTTTTGGTTCGAATTTGAGTAATTGGATTTCAAGTAACGTTACAAAATGTTTAATAAAATTCACAAAAAGTAACTTCTACTTCTCGCAAAATGGGCCCCAAGAATAAAAACTGCATCAACTCTTGAGCTTGGTCATTAATTTTAAGTCATCCCCCCCCCCCAAATTAATTTATATATAATGGTATGAACTCTAATCCTTATATGTGAGAGTATGAGTTATTATAAGTCATCTTTTAAGATTTTTTTTTGTCTGTTATATGCATGCAAGATTTCTTATATGACAAAAGGTTACTGTAAAATAAAATTAAAAGTATAACTGTGGTAATTGTGTATCATATATCTTTTTACATCTTTTAACTTCATCAGTGTGTTTTATTACAAACTTTCGTATTTTCATTTTTCAGAATCTTTGCCAATATTAATCCGGATAAAGGTAGCAAAGCACCTAGGATGAAAGGGAAAAGAAATAATATGGTTGCCAAGCCAATTATAAAACTTGTGAATGGACTTACAGACTTTAAAAGTCATTTTAATTTGTAATGCAACAATCAATAATTTTTTTTGTTTTATTTAGTGTTTTCTTTACTGCTAATTTTATATTTATCTTATATTTTCAATGTAGTTTGATCTCACCAGGGTAATTATGATTATGATCTTGTTTCTCATAAATGCCACTGTTGGGAAGTAAAGAAATTACAGTGAATTTATCAGGATATTTGTCATCTTGTACGGATAAAAGAAGTCTAAATTTTGTTATTTGAAATAGTTGCATTTTCATTTGTATATTAATCTGTACACATTCAGCTGTTATGGTTTTATTATAAGCACTTGTCTTAATGCATAACTAAGCAATCTAGAGTTTTCATGAATTTAAGATGTACCAAATGAAAATGTAATATTGCATTTAAGAAACATTGTCTTCAGTAAAAATTCTTTTGTGTGTAGGTGATTATTTAAGATAGAGCAATTTTAAAATTCTTTGTTTACTGTTTTAAAGATTTAGAAAAATTTCACTACTTGATAATAAAGTCTGCATTTACCAGGGTTCTTCAAGTGTCAAATTGAAAACCGGGCAGTTTTAGCACAGAGAAATAGTGTCATACTGATATTTCTTCACATGAATTGGCTGTCTGTATCTGATATTGATTCTAAAGTTGCAAATAGCAGTGATACAAATAATAGTGAAATTTTAAAATAAAATTAAAATTCTTTACTTTATATATATTTACATATTAACTTTCTGATAATGGGAATTTCAACCTGAAGCTTTCAATATGCAAAGATAAAATTAGTTCAGAATGGACTATAATAAAGAAATGCTGCTTTTTAAAATGAAGCAAAAAAAATTAATAAAATTTGCTTTCATTTAATTAAAAGAATTAAAGGATTTGGAGCTATTATACTTTTAAGGTAGTTCTTCATATCCATAAATGTCGACGGAATTTTTTGACTCATTTAAAATTAACAGAAAGCAAAATGAGTTTATTATTATTATTATTAAGTAAATGTTTTTGGCATACCCTATATGACGTGAAGTTTTTCAAGGATTAACTAAAAATACACTTGCGTGTAAGAAAATATACTCTCTTATAGGAAGTAAAATACATTTCTCTACTGAATATGTAACATAAATCTGGATAACTGCATACCTTCTGTAGTTATTGCAGCATATTCTTATTGGTGTATAAGTCTGAATCATTCAATTTGCCAAGGTTATGTATGGTCAAAATGTTTAATGTACTTATTTTGTTTCTGTTATGGAGAAATTTGCAAAAAAGACAGAAACTTATACAATCAGATTTCATATTTAAAAATTAGAAAATGTATTAAATATAAAAGCGATAATTTTTCAAGCTATGGTTTTTTTTAACACGTTGACGGACACTTGCGTCTACAGCCGTCAAAGCGAAGTTCACTTAATTCCTAAATTGGCACCAGTATTTTAAAATTAAATTTTGCATTATTTAATGTACGTGAAGTTAAGCTTTTACTTATTTTCATATTTTTTCATGTAAATCCTGGTGTCAATCAATCATTATGCCACATAGTGAACTTCGCTTTAACGGCTATAGATGCAAGTGTTTGTCAACGTGTTAAAGGACAAATGTCCAAACAGCTTATTCATTATTAGAACAATTAGGCTATCACCACCCCCCCCCCCCGCCTCTTTTCTTCATAATGAGTTCTGTTTATGTAAGTAAATGCAAAGTGAATTGTAGACAGTTAATCAAAATACTTTAAATTATTTACACTAAAACTACTTTTATATGCAATTGAAATGTAAAGTTTTAATAATTTTTCAAAATATTTTTCTAAATATGAAAATAAATTAAAATCGTTGGTTATTTTATTACATTTGTAGCACATGTGTGAAAACATTTTTATTTTTAAATATATTTATATACACATAAATAAACAAAGAAAGTGGCAACAATTTACATATTTAACCCTTTCGGGACACACAATTGCATTTTTGCAGTGTTGAATTCACAACAAAATCACCATGGGCAACATAATTTGTGACAATGGAAAACAGTTGATATGGATCTTTTTTCCCAAATCTAAATATTGCAAATTATATTGCCAAAAATAAGTAAAATAATTAGTTCTTGAGTAAATACTATGTACATAAATATCAGCTGCAATGTTGGTGACATCTCTATTTTACCTCTAATGTTAAACCAATGAATGTGTAATGTATACATTCTAATAAAATTAATATTTTCAACTTTTTTTTTCTCTGCACTTTTTCTTGAATAGCTTTTTTCTTTTTGTTGTCTAAATATTTCTAATATATAATTTTATTTGAGTATTTCTTTGATTTGATATACATGCAATTATAATTTAAGACAAACATTCTTTACACAGAAAAAATTGGTTACAAATAGCTATTTACTGACATAAATGCGAATATATTATGTGCCAATAGGTTTCGATCAGTAAGGAGAAATTTGAAAATGTCAGTTTGTAAAGGTTGAAATAACCATGCTTAAATTTAAAATTTGTTTCAGGAATGGCAAATTTCATTCTGAAAATCAATATTTGTCTCAAAAACGGAGCGTTTCAGTCTCAAAAACGGAGCGTTTAAGTCAGAAACGGAGCATTTCAGTCTCAGAAACGGAGCATTTCAGTCTCAAAAACGGAGCATTTCAGTCTCAAAAACGGAGCATTTCAGTCTCAAAAACGGAGCATTTCAGTCTCAAAAACGGAGCATTTCAGTCTACAAAACGGAACTTTGCAGTCTACAAAACGGAACTTTGCAGTTTCCAAAACGAAACTTTTCCGTCTCCAAAACGGAACTTTTCCGTCTCTAAAACGGAACTTTTCCGTCTCCAAAACGGAACTTTTCCGTCTCCAAAACGGAAAAGTCATGTAACTGATTTTCTGTGATTTAACGGAAAAGATACGGCAACTCTGCTGCCAGTACCTTTTCCGTTTTTTTACTGGAGTTTATTTTTACAGTGTAATAACATTAATAGACATAACTATAATACAAACTTATACTATCTTTACACTGGATTCCTTTGCTGATACTGCATTTGTAAATGTAATGCACTAGAATCGAATGAAAGTAACTAACTCCAAAACATTACAAAATCATAACCAATGACACAGTTTCCGGATATAGTGATTCTTACAAAGTATAGAAAGTTAAATGCATGCTTTTATTTCCATATTTCTTGGAACATTTCTTGAAATTTACACAGCACAGCGATGTTTCTTGAGACCATGTCTCCAAAACGAAAACAATGCTTAAGGAAGAATGGCGGAACATTCATTCGAAGAAATATCCTTATAAAATCCAGAATTACTCCAATTACACTTTTTACTTTCTTTTCCGGAATGCCGTCAAATATTATAGCATTTTTGGGTTATCTAGATTATTAACCTTCTCATGGCACTCCTCCAAAAGGGCATATATATATACGCAAGCTGCATACAGTCCAGTCAAATTAGGGAGACTTTGGGGCAAAATTCCAAAAGTTTTGAAACTTGGTAATATCGGTTGGGAGAGCCTACTAATGAACATACTAAAAGTCCTGCACTGTAAAAATAAACTCCAGTAAAAAAACGGAAAAGGTACTGGCAGCAGAGTTTCCGTATCTTTTCCGTTAAATCACAGAAAATCAGTTACATGACTTTTCCGGTTTGGAGACGGAAAAGTTCCGTTTTGGAGACGAAAAAGGTCCGTTTTAGAGACGGAAAAGTTCCGTTTTGGAGACGGCAAAGTTCCGTTTTGGAGACGGCAAAGTTTCGTTTTGGAAACTGCAAAGTTCCGTTTTGTAGACTGCAAAGTTCCGTTTTGGAGACTGAAATGCTCCGTTTTATAGACTGCAAAGTTCCGTTTTGTAGACTGCAAAGTTCCGTTTTGTAGACTGAAATGCACCGTTTTGTAGACTGAAATGCTCCGTTTTTGAGACTGAAATGCTCCGTTTTTGAGACTGAAATGCTCCGTTTCTGAGACTGAAATGCTCCGTTTCTGACTTAAACGCTCCGTTTTTGAGACTGAAACGCTCCGTTTTTGAGACAAATATTGATTTTCAGAATGAAATTTGCCATTCCTGAAACAAATTTTAAATTTAAGCATGGTTATTTCAACCTTTACAAACTGACATTTTCAAATTTCTCCTTACTGATCGAAACCTATTGGCACATAATATATTCGCATTTATGTCAGTAAATAGCTATTTGTAACCAATTTTTTCTGTGTAAAGAATGTCTTAAATTATAATTGCATGTATATCAAATCAAAGAAATACTCAAATAAAATTATATATTAGAAATATTTAGACAACAAAAAGAAAAAAGCTATTCAAGAAAAAGTGCAGAGAAAAAAAAAGTTGAAAATATTAATTTTATTAGAATGTATACATTACACATTCATTGGTTTAACATTAGAGGTAAAATAGAGATGTCACCAACATTGCAGCTGATATTTATGTACATAGTATTTACTCAAGAACTAATTATTTTACTTATTTTTGGCAATATAATTTGCAATATTTAGATTTGGAAAAAGATCCATATCAACTGTTTTCCATTGTCACAAATTATGTTGCCCATGGTGATTTTGTTGTGAATTCAACACTGCAAAAATACAATTGTGTGTCCCGAAAGGGTTAAATATGTAAATTGTTGCCACTTTCTTTGTTTATTTATGTGTATATAAATATATTTAAAAATAAAAATGTTTTCACACATGTGCTACAAATGTAATAAAATAACCAACGATTTTAATTTATTTTCATATTTAGAAAAATATTTTGAAAAATTATTAAAACTTTACATTTCAATTGCATATAAAAGTAGTTTTAGTGTAAATAATTTAAAGTATTTTGATTAACTGTCTACAATTCACTTTGCATTTACTTACATAAACAGAACTCATTATGAAGAAAAGAGGCGGGGGGGGGGATGATAGCCTAATTGTTCTAATAATGAATAAGCTGTTTGGACATTTGTCCTTTAACACGTTGACAAACACTTGCATCTATAGCCGTTAAAGCGAAGTTCACTATGTGGCATAATGATTGATTGACACCAGGATTTACATGAAAAAATATGAAAATAAGTAAAAGCTTAACTTCACGTACATTAAATAATGCAAAATTTAATTTTAAAATACTGGTGCCAATTTAGGAATTAAGTGAACTTCGCTTTGACGGCTGTAGACGCAAGTGTCCGTCAACGTGTTAAAAAAAACCATAGCTTGAAAAATTATCGCTTTTATATTTAATACATTTTCTAATTTTTAAATATGAAATCTGATTGTATAAGTTTCTGTCTTTTTTGCAAATTTCTCCATAACAGAAACAAAATAAGTACATTAAACATTTTGACCATACATAACCTTGGCAAATTGAATGATTCAGACTTATACACCAATAAGAATATGCTGCAATAACTACAGAAGGTATGCAGTTATCCAGATTTATGTTACATATTCAGTAGAGAAATGTATTTTACTTCCTATAAGAGAGTATATTTTGTTACACGCAAGTGTATTTTTAGTTAATCCTTGAAAAACTTCACGTCATATAAGGTATGCCAAAAACATTTACTTAATAATAATAATAAACTCATTTTGCTTTCTGTTAATTTTAAATGAGTCAAAAAATTCCGTCGACATTTATGGATATGAAGAACTACCTTAAAAGTATAATAGCTCCAAATCCTTTAATTCTTTTAATTAAATGAAAGCAAATTTTATTAATTTTTTTTGTTTCATTTTAAAAAGCAGCATTTCTTTATTATAGTCCATTCTGAACTAATTTTATCTTTGCATATTGAAAGCTTCAGGTTGAAATTCCCATTATCAGAAAGTTAATATGTAAATATATATAAAGTAAAGAATTTTAATTTTATTTTAAAATTTCACTATTATTTGTATCACTGCTATTTGCAACTTTAGAATCAATATCAGATACAGACAGCCAATTCATGTCAAGAAATATCAGTATGACACTATTTCTCTGTGCTAAAACTGCCCGGTTTTCAATTTGACACTTGAAGAACCCTGGTAAATGCAGACTTTATTATCAAGTAGTGAAATTTTTCTAAATCTTTAAAACAGTAAACAAAGAATTTTAAAATTGCTCTATCTTAAATAATCACCTACACACAAAAGAATTTTTACTGAAGACTATGTTTCTTAAATGCAATATTACATTTTCATTTGGTACATCTTAAATTCATGAAAACTCTAGATTGCTTAGTTATGCATTAAGACAAGTGCTTATAATAAAACCATAACAGCTGAATGTGTACAGATTAATATACAAATGAAAATGCAACTATTTCAAATAACAAAATTTAGACTTCTTTTATCCGTACAAGATGACAAATATCCTGATAAATTCACTGTAATTTCTTTACTTCCCAACAGTGGCATTTGTGAGAAACAAGATCATAATCATAATTACCTTGGTGAGATCAAACTACATTGAAAATATGAGATAAATATAAAATTAGCAGTAAAGAAAACACTAAATAAAACAAAAAAAAATTATTGATTGTTGCATTACAAATTAAAATGACTTTTAAAGTCTGTAAGTCCATTCACAAGTTTTATAATTGGCTTGGCAACCATATTATTTCTTTTCCCTTTCATCCTAGGTGCTTTGCTACCTTTATCCGGATTAATATTGGCAAAGATTCTGAAAAATGAAAATACGAAAGTTTGTAATAAAACACACTGATGAAGTTAAAAGATATATGATACACAATTACCACAGTTATACTTTTAATTTTATTTTACAGTAACCTTTTGTCATATAAGAAATCTTGCATGCAATATAACAGACAAAAAAAATCTTAAAAGATGACTTATAATAACTCATACTCTCACATATAAGGATTAGAGTTCACACCATTATGTATAATTTAATTTGGGGGGGGGGGGATGACTTAAAATTAATGACCAAGCTCAAGAGTTGATGCAGTTTTTATTCTTGGGGCCCATTTTGCGAAAAGTAGAAGTTACTTTTTGTGAATTTTATTAAACATTTTGTAACGTTACTTGAAATCCAATTACTCAAATTCGAACCAAAAATTTATTAACAAAAACCTCTTTATATCCCCTTGCTAAAGTTTTTGTTTTTAAATGGTTTATTTACAAATTACGCATTTTAAAACATTTTTTATGAAAAAGAATTTTACGAAGGGAGCCTATTTTATAAAAAGGAATTTTGTGAAGGGGCCTGTTTTATTAAGTTCATTTTTGTGAAAGGGTCCATTTTAATAAATTTATTTTTGTGAAGTGGCCCTAAATAGGCCCCAAATTTTGCCTGGATCGATCCCTGAAGCTGCACTGCATTTATAAAGAAATTAATTCACCATTTGGGATGGGTATTTTCTGATGTTCAAATTGATTCTTTGATGATTATTACAATGCATAACCACTCTTTTTACAAATTCTTATCTTTCACTTTATATATTTCACCATATGTTATTTCACACACACACACATAATATATACAATCAGTATCGAATATATGGTCACCCATGCGGTCCTGAAAATTATGACCATATAAGCGAGGTGACCTTATATGCGGTGTAAACAGGAATTTTACTTTGACAAAATGTTATTCTGTTAGTTGTATTAGTAAAATAATGTACAAAAAAAATATGAAAATATAATTTATAAGAGAAGAAGTATAAACAAGAATTTCTTTACACTTAAATTTTCGAATTGTTGAGCATAATATATAGTAAAGCTTTATTTTTTATTTAAAATAATCTTTTATGCAGATTTGTTTATTATCATGATTGTTAAAATTAGTTTTCTAATTGACGAACGTATTTAAAATATTCCTCTGTACCAACGGAATTGGTTAACACATTGAGTGCACGGTGACTGATACTGAAGCTGAAAAATTTGCAATATTTTAAATAATTTTTAAAAAAGTATAATCCTGTAATAAATAAAAGGCAAGTAAATTTTAAATAAATTTAAATTACTTAAAACAATATATGTATTTTTAGTTTTATGACATATTTTAGACCGTCAGTCATCGGTGAATGACGTGTTAAAAAATATCTGAGGATATTTAGTGTTTTGAGAGCTTCTGCTTGCGTTCTCAGTTCAGCTTCAGACTCACCCTCTTTATCATAGCTTCCATCAGTGCTTTATTTAAAACTTCCGAAATAATTTACGGTATGGAAGCTTCACCAGTAGTAGCGACCTCATTGTCAATAACTGCACATGTCAGTTCGTCTTGTATTGTGCAGCCAGCATTCCGCAACTTTTGTGCAAGTAGGAGCACAGCATCATTTCATTGTTGTCGTCTTCGAACGATAATTCTTCACATTCTGGAAGCCAATCATGTCAAAAGCAATTTTCAATGGTTTTCTTTGATACCATATTCCAACTCTAGGCAACTTCATACATGGCATCTAACACAGACACCTAAAAGTTATCTTTTTGATCAATTGCAGCAAGGAAGTATTTTAGAAGCAGCTTTCGTATATTTATCTTAAAATTTTGAATAATTCCTTGATCTAAGGGTTGTGCAACACTAGTGCAGTTTGGAAGCAATAAAACGAATTCAATCTAATTTAAATTGCGAATTATACAATGACCAATATAGTTGTCTGCGATGATGAAGAAATCCAAAAAGCCATAGAAAGTTTCTCTTATCTCCTGCGACAGGAGTAGCCATATCAATCTTCGACTATGGAAATCTTTGACGCGGAAAATGAGTTCTTTCGTCCTCTCCCGCGTCTGCCATATTTGACTGACCGTCAGCAGTCAAATCAGTAGTCTCCAATGCAAGACTCGGTTAAATATGACGGGCGCAAGAGGGCGGTATGAACGGCATCAAGTGACGTCATTTATGACTGCTTCATCTTTTGGAATCCCCTTGGCTGCAACCTGCAAGAATAGATATTATTCGGTCAGCTGTGCCTTCTTTTCCACAGTGTGTATACACTCAGCGAAGTCAAGTGGTATGCAATATTATCACAATGTCTGAGGCTGAGTTTAGATGCTTGATTTTCCTTCCTTCAAAACTTGTCCCGGAAACGCTATTGACAACCATTCTTCTCCAATCGTTTGCAGTTATTCACAAAAGGATGGGGATATTCAACAATGGAAAGAAAATTGGAAGATTAGATCGACTTGACGCAAAGATTTTCCTCTTTCAGAATGTCTGTCCGTTTTCTACAAAAGCTATTAAAGATGAAAAGCATCACGTGACCACAAAATAAAAAAGCTACGAATTGACTTGCGAAAAGTGACCTTATAAGCGGGTGACCATATACGCGGTACTCTGTGTATGTGTGTATATATATATATATATATGTGCGTGTGTCCATTTTCACTGTTTTAGCTTATTTTCAATTAACTGTAAATGATTTCTTGTAAAATTTAAAAATTCGAAAAATGCTTTGTTCTTTAATATCTGTAGGTATAGTAATTTATAATCAGATTAACCCATAACATCCAGGACATATGATGCATACAGGGTGTATGTCCTGTTTTGTTTGTATCTGATCTGTTCACCTGTGAAAAGGTAGAACCTCACTAGAAAATGAAAAGTAACAGTTCAAATATGAATAAAATAGGACAAACATGCTGTACGTCTGGTATCATCTACAATAAAATCAGGACTTACACCATTCGCAGATATCACAATTCTTATAAAAACAATGTATCAAATTACATGTATTATGATCCTCTCTGTAAATAAATTTTTTACAGTTGAAAATGTTTCATGTAAACTTAATAAATACTTAAACACATACTTATGTAAATGATTTAAAAAATGTATCACCTTTAAAAAAATTTTTTAGCTTTAACCGTTTTCTCTACGCTTTCTAAATTTTATTGAGCAGAGTATTTTATGTGCAAAGAAATACAGCATTATTTATAGACTGAGTAAGTACATTTTAGCTTAAATTTACTTCAATGGTACTTTAAAATACTATTTAACTGCGAGTGCATAAAGGGTTTACTCAAAAATAGAATTATTTACTCCAACTTAAAATAATTGCATATAGAATGTAGCCATTTCATATCTATCTACTATATGTGCGGCTGGGGCTAACGAAAAAGACAATCTATGGTGGCATTACATTTTTTTTTTTTTTTAGTTCGACCAGTAAAACTCGAGGTTTTTAAGCGCCAGAATAACGAAGCTCACAATTTTTTTCTGCGATCTACTGAAAAATTGGGATTTTTTTTTCAGTTATTTATCAACGAAATTCTCAGGCCACAAGTTAACCCCTCATGGGCCACTTTACCTAATTTACAAACAATTGCAAATGCTGTAATCAATTATTGTTGTATGTTATTGTCAGGGTTTGCCCAAGTGGGATTACCGGGTTTTTTCTGGCGGGCCCCACTTGAAAAAATCCATTTTGGGTTTTTCAAATATTCTCGTGCTTTCACAACTGTATCATTATTGAATCTAAGTAAAATATTGAATATAATTTTTACAAGAGTTTATTAAAAGAAATTTGATTTTTAATTGATTAAAGAATATTTTTAATTAATCAATTCTTGATTTAATTAATTAATATTTTAGAGAATACAAGATAAAAGCAAATTTCAGAGTTTCCCCTTGATTTTAAAAAAGGCAGGGTGCTGCCGGGGAGAAAAGGGCACTTTTTTTATTCTTAAGGGCATGTTTTGGATTCTTAAGACCAATTTTTGATTTTTAACCACTTCACTGGCTGCCCTGAGTCGGGGGTAAAAGCATTGTTTCTCCATACCTGTCGCCGGTGAAGTGGTTAAAGTCACTTTTAATATTTAAAACTTAGATACAGTAGCCTCCCGCTTAATCGGCCTAAACGGGACCGAGGGTTAGCCGGTTAAGAGAAAAGCCGGTTAAAGTGGAGAAGTAAACAAGTATCTGCATAATTTAATTAATTAAACCCGTGAGATGCATTAAGTTTTTTCAATTTGTGTAGTTTTAAAAAAGTACATATTTTCTGAAATGAATACTATTTATACTTAACTAAATTGACAGAAAAATTATCACTGATAACAAATAATGCAAAATATTTAACGCAAATTAAATTGTTGAAAATCGTATCACACACCTTTATAAGAAGTTGAAATTATTCTACATTATGTATATTTAAGTTAATCAACCATAAAAAAAATGAGTGACCTTCTTCTGTTGAAGGCAAGATGGCAAACAATTTGCAGCATAATCTCTCCATTTCTTTAGAATCATAAGTTTAACCGAGGAAGCTGTTAGCCGCTGCTTAACATAGCGTAGCGCCAACTCCAATGCTTTTATCCCTTCCGTATGTGGAAATTTAGATGTGTCAACTTCAACTGGATCATCATAATGATCGTCTTCGTATTGAACAACATCAGTTACAGTCCTAATTATATCCTCGTCAAATAATGTTTCATGCTTGAGATCTTTATCAGACTCAAACAACTCTTATACAATTTCTACGGTGATCTGTTCGCATCCCTCAAGCTTTTTAAATTTTTGTACAAAACAGTTAGCAAATAGATCAGACATTATAGAGTTCCAGGAAGGGGAGGGGGGGGGAGTGCACTTTTGACTATTAAAAACACAAAATCTCAAATCTTCCGGGGGGACATCTCATTGTTTCTGGGAGGGGGGAGGGATGCCCCCTCTCCGGGCCGCACCCTGAATTCAACGTGTATACATTTAGAACCAACGTTCTCCTTTCTGAATTTTGCATCCCTCCACTCGGGATTCCACTTCAACTCGAAAGCATAAGCTGAGTTCCCGAGGCCGTCATCCCGGGAAAAAAGTCGTCCGGTTAAAGCGGATTTCCGGTTAAGAGGGAGGCTACTGTATCTCTTTTCAAAACAACATTGAGTCAGATTTTACTATGTAAGTAAATTTTTTAATGCAAAAAAGAAAAAAAGCCCTTGTTTTTTAAATGGAGAGGCAAGAAGGGTGCTATTTTGTAAACCAAAGGGCAGGCAGGGTGCAGCGCCTTCCTGAAACTGCCTGGGTGAAACTCTGCAAATTTAAATATATTTCATATATAAATTTAAATATATTATCATAATTTATGATATAACAAATTTAATTATTAATTTTTTTTTTTTTTTTTACAAAATGTTTCTGTATCCAAAATCATAGTTTTTTCTTAGTTTTAAAAATTACCCATTTTTATTTGTATATTAAAACTAAATTTTGAACTCCATTGGTTTTTCTTAACTTTTCTATATTTTGTTGACATTTTTATATGCTAAGTAAATAGTTTTATGAATAATTACATATCTTATACATTTATATTCAAATAACTTTTACAGATCAGTTACCAATTCCTTTTGTCTTCAATAATGATAATAAAGCTTAAAAGATGAAATTCTTACAACTACTCGGTATTGTACTCGGTAAATTGGTTTAGTATGGAGGGTACCGAGTACTCAGTACAGTCCTAGAGTAAATCTTTTTCAAAGGGTTGAGGAAAAAACAAGAACAAACTGCCACAAGAAAATGTGAACAGCAAATGGTTGCGAGAAAATGCGATTTTCATAAGCACAGTGAATTTCGTCAAATGGGAGATGCACAACCTGTGACCCGCGATGGGTTTAACTTATGACACAATTAACCTTTGCCAATTAATAACTGAAAATAATCAATTTTTGGCAATAGGTCGCAGGAAAAAAGTGCAAGGTTCGTTGTTCATGCACCAAAAAATCTCAAAGTACATCAATCGAGCTCGGAAAATTTCCGAGTTTCGGCGATGGGGCTCGGAAAAATTGTGAAGTTGTTGATCAGGTGCGAAAAAATCGCGAAGTTAGTTGTTCTGGTTCTAAAAAATCACGAGGTTCGTCAATCGAGCTTAGAGAAAGCACAGGTTGGTGAAAATTTTGCCAATCGGCAGTTGAAAATTACAGTGAAATTTGTCAATCAGTCATTAGTAAAAAAAATTACCCTGAATTTTGTATAATCATGTATCATTGTCTACTGAATCGGGTAAGCTGACTGACTAGAATTTAGAGGGTAAAACTGTCCCATCTCTGAAATCATATTTTTAGTCTTATTACACCACAGATTCCCCCTCCAATCCCAGAGGGCCGAAACTAAGGAGGGGACAGAGGAGGCATGGCGTCCCGGGCACCAGTACATGGATGCAAGAAGTATATATCAGTCAAGGCTGAAAACTTTTCTGGGTATTAGAAATAACCAAATAAAAATGGGCTAGAAAATTTCTATGCCTTGCATTATGGCTAACAATTGATCTCTTACAATAAAAGAAAGTGATTAAAAACACTTGATAATAAAATTGCAATTATTTAAGTATATAATGTAGAATTTTCTATCAAACAAAAATCTCTTCAGGACAAGGTCTTGCACCCAAGGCGCCAGAACCAAGGAGCGCCAAATGAAGATTTTGTGTGGCGATATTTCTCATATCTATATTTAGCGCAGTATTGTTAAAATAGTCCTATCTGAGGTATGCCAAAGCAGAGAAAAATCTAAGGATACTGTATAAAGCGGAGTTGTTTTTCGATTCTTTTTGATTTCGTTTGCAAGATTTTGATGAATCAATATTTGACAAACCAGATTACGTAGTTCATTGTTAGGGATTGACCGAAGCACCGATTTTGCCGAATACCGAAGTTTCGGTCAAAGTGTATACCGAATAAATTTTCAATAGATATTTTTGCATATATTAACTTTTTTTATAAACTTAATTAAAATCTTAATAATTTAATTCAGTTACATTTGTATTGTTAAGTGTAATTACACAAAAAATTTAATGACTTCTTTCCACTAACCAATTCATTAACTCATCACCTATTTTTTGTTATTTTATCACTAGTCATTACCCAAATTAACCTATGAAACTATTAAACTGTACACTCTATTAATAAGGATAAGGATTGTCAGAAAAACAAAAGCTCGTTCAAATAAAAAGAAAAATGTTGTCATTAAGCTGATTTACTGATTGTCTAAGTCTAATTATAAACATATTGAATTGAATAGGAATATTCTCAAATACAAAAGGTATATCAATTTGTACATTTAACTATTTTCTCTCAAATTATTGATACATAATTATATTTTGATTAACCTCTAACCAATGTTACCGGTCTCTCAGACCGCGGTGTTTTTCAATTTTTATAGTTTAACTTGCAATTTTCAGTTTAACTACAAACACTACCGAAATTTTGTTCCGTTTGGAACTTAAGTACTATCACCAGACACTTTTGAATGTGTGAATTGTAATTATAAAAGTCCTGTTCAAAAAGTTTAGTACAAAACACAATCCTATGAGTTAATCGTGCCTTTTATTCATCTTTCGACGGAACGGTCTCACAGACCGCTTCACACTAGTTATGTGGCAATTTCTGTGGCATCAGCTAAAGGTTAATATTTTAACATTGTGGTGATGAAAATAACAAATCTGAGTGATTTTAATTTAATGGTTATAAAAGCTAATAGGATAGGCATAGGAGTATAATTTTACTTGTGTATTTTTTTAATATACACCTTAGATATACAGAGATGAACTTTGATATACTTATTTGAAATATATATTAAAGAAATTACACATTAAATAAATTTAAATTAAGAAAACGAATGTAGAAATAATTAAAATTAAATGATAAGGGAAAGATACCCATCTTCCTTATTTTTTTTTATCTATCGTAGACAGTTGTTCCGATTTCACGCTTATGTAGACTACTTTAGGATTTATTTTTTTTTTTAATTAAAAATGGCTTTGTCTTGTTTTTTTTTTTGTTTTTTTTTTTTGCAGTGCAGTGCAGCTGAACTCTGAACTCATGCACATAATATTAAAACTCATCATTTAGCCTATTCTACTTCTAAGTAAAAGATAATTCTTCTACTTCTAAGAAAATACTTATCCGCAATTGTTCGGTTTACAATGCCGAATCACCGAATATCAAGTCGACTATTCGGTATTCGGTCAATCCCTATTCAGTATTACATATTTTAAATTTTAAAATAAGTCGGCTATTAAAAAATGAGTAAATTTCTCTTTGTAAATATACTTTGCGGAAGAAGGGGGGGGGGGGCAAAATCCATGTTTGCCCCGGGTGCTAAAAAGGTTAGTTTCGGCCCTGCACCCATCTTCCCGAAATATAAATTGATGTGGCTCTCGACAACCCAGACATATTTGCAAGTGGCCCTTCTCTTGAAAGGTTGTGCATAATTAATTCCGATGAAAATCCTCGTGATTGGTTAATTTTCTTAAATAATACTTTACAAACAACAAATTAATAATGTAAAAACATTATCTTTTATTTAAATATGATTATGTTTCTAATTATTCTGAATATCTTTATAAGTTAACTGTTAAACGTAGAAGTTGTATAAGATTTTTAAAAATATATTTCAAAAGTTTTTTTTTTTTTTTAATATTTGGCAACATGGCCGAATATCGAATATTCGGTGCATCCCAAGTATGTTTTAAAAAATATATTTTGCACTTCTTTAAAAAATGAAATTGCACTAATATTTCCCCGTGTTTTTATTTTTTATTCCGAGAAAACATTTTTGGAACAAAAACGTTTATTGCAGAACATTGCAAAATATTCTGCTTGAGGAATAGTAACAAAACTAGTAAATCTGCAAATCAGTGGCCCTAAACATCAGTTCTGGAATGTTATGAAAGTTAGTACACAAAAAAATTTAACCTGCAAATACTTCTCCGCCCCCCTTCCCCCCCCCCCCCCAAACACTGTCTCAGTTTGATAACTCCCTATTATATAGTATTTTAAACCTCTATCTAAAATAATTTATTGATCTCGAGACAATCTGAATAATTAAATAGTGAATCATTCGCAAAAATATAATTTTAATTATTGATATTCTAATTGTTAAATATATTATATTTGAAAATAATTTTACTATTGTACTTTTATTAAATTCTGCTAATACAATTATAAAAACAATTCGGTAGTACTTTTCATTGGATGTTCCATTACTGTAATTTTGATGTATTTCTGGAAATGTATGTATTTGATATATTAATGGAAAATTAACTATGAGAATGGCTAAATATTGATAGATTAATATAATACAGAAAAAACTGGAATATGATAATTATAACAGTAATTAAAAAATAGTTCTTAAAAATTCAATAAACTTAAGCGATTAAAGAAAAAAGTTTTAATTTTTATTTCAGTAAAAAATAGGGGAAAAAAGCTTTTTCGGGGGAGGGGTGAAAGAAAAAGAACAAAAAAAAGCTTCTCTTATAAAAATGAAAACACGTGTCCCACTTTACATTAAACATGCTGTCGGCTAACAAAATTCATAGTCTACTACTATAAAAACAAAAATATTGCAAATAAATAAAGGTATAAAATGGTTAAGTAAATTTAATTCTCAATAAAATTTTCATCGAAAGAAAATTAAACATTTTCTGCTTCCTGGCTCGTAAAGATTGCTAATGATAACCCAAATTAGTAAACATCCCAGAGAATCTTTTATACTAGCGTTAACCTTTTTTTTTATACGTGTAGAGAAAAAAAAATATTTGTCCCTCCCAAGAACGAAAACATTATACCCGCCGATTTTGGATACCATGTATCGGTGTCTTAAAATGTATGCTCTATAGGCCAAACGTGCAATCGCAGAAATAAACAAAGTTTTATGTAAAACACTTATTTAAACTAAATACAACGTTCATTATAAAAAATAATTACAAAATAAAGCTGAATAACTTACCTCTTTTTCACAAAAGTAACAGAAACATGGAGCAGATCAGGAAATAAATGTAAACAAAACAACGTGGTTAGCGAGCGCGGAAAGGCAAGACAAACTCCCTTTTCAATGATTTCAAGATGAATCAGCTTCTTTTTGCTGCAACTAAATGTCAGAATGACATCAAGTGATCGCAGAAATTCCTTCTAAACGTAGCCCGAACATTGATAAACGAGCCGTTAATTCCCAAATTGGCTCAGACGAGCTCAGCAATCTGATTGGCTAAAACTGATATTTATATGGTAGAAATTATATTTATTTTCTTATGAAGTAGTGTAATGTAAAATAAAATGCAATTATAAGGACTTAAATTGATTTATTTTGTTAAATTTGATCAAAATCACAGTAAAGTAATCCAAAATATTAATATTAACGAAAAATCATATTGCTGAGATCGGCTGAGCCAATTTGGGAATTAACGGCTCGTCATTGATAACCGATGATAATATATAATCAACATAGCTGTCGCCGTAGTACTTGTTTAGATACGGAGACGGAGATATACCGTTTTTAGTGCGTCTACTGCCAGATATGGAAACTCTGAGAGTTCAAGGCCAATAGAAAACGGAACATTTCCTGGAGTTCCAGAAAAAGTAAGAGTTTTATCTAAAACGGAACTTTTCAGTTAAAAAAGGGAAAATTCACAGAATAACACCTGCTAATTTCAGGACATTTTTTTACAGTGTACTTTTCGGAAGTGTGTTTATTTAATATATTGGTATATTACTTCTTATAATACTCTGCAGCATTTCTGAAACATCAGAAGAAAATATAATTGAAGTACTTCTCAATTTTATTCGGAAACATTTTCGAGTAAGTGTTCCTCTATTTATATATTAAATGTTGCTTTGAGACAAGGTCCCAAGAACAATCGCTGAGCTGTGTGAATAAATATAGAGAAGTCTTTCAAAGAAATATGGAACCAAAATTATATTTTTATATATTTTTACCTTTTTTAAGGCGAAGATAAGTAAAAAGCAGTTTGAAAAATCAATTGAAGAAGCTCAGTCTTCTTCAATTGTTTATTGAGAGAGCCCAGATTCTGGAAAGCAACAGTGAAATTTGTAAAAAAAAAAAAAAAACAGAACCAATAGGAAAGTTCGCTGCTTGTTTAATCCTTTATATCCTGAATTATGAGTTCATGAAAATTTCATCTTCTAAAGCATTTTTCGTGAATTTTTGAAACTACATTAGAAGATTTACATAATCATATAATAAATTTTAGAAGGGCTAATTAAATTTGAATTTATAGGGATTCTGTGCAATATTTATAATTGCCACTCAAATCTTTTATTTAAAATATTATTTTAGTATTTTGTAGAACTAGGAAATGTACAAATATAATGTTCTTACAAAAGAAATATTTCCGAACTGAAAATCCCCCCCCCCCCTCCTTTAATCCTTCAACGTCAAGAAAGCTGAAAAGATGCGAAGGCTAAAGAAATCATCCTTTTAAAAATATTTTTGTTTTGTGTAAGCTGTAATGCTTTTGGAACAAGATAATGTAATGTATCTATAACTCATTCTAAACTGCATTGCTCCTAATCGATATATTAAATGAATTTTATAACAAGTTATTTTATTGGTAATTTAAAGTACCGCCAGGATATAAAGGGTTAAAGCTTAGGATTTGTAGTGTTTAGGATAGATTAAATGTAAATACAGATTTGGTAACAGGCTAAATAACCTTATATTTTGTAACGTACTATCGGCAGAAAAATCCTGGGTAAAACTATTATAATTCTGTATTGTAGTCATGTATAATCAGTAGATACGTAGTGATAGCAAAGAAATCCCTTGTAAAGATATTACAAATTTGTATATCGTAGTTATGTATAGTAATGATATCTCTTAGCGGAATAGTGTTTATTTAATATATTGAAACGTACTTTTTATAGCGTTCTATGGCATTTCTGAAAAGCCAGAAGGAAATAGAGGAGGGTAGTACACGATGAGACAAAAATTATTATTACTTAACGAATGGCAACAATTTTTATTTTTTTGAAAAAAAATTTTGCTACATCTTTAAGCTACACAAATACGCTACACATTAATGTATAAAAGATTTCAAAAAAGTTATTTATAAAAGCACAGAAGCAGCATAACGGAGTGTCGAAAATTGTCTCACTGTGTACCACTTTTGGTACACACTGAGACAATGTATATATTTTCATAAATCACACATTTTTACACTCTATCAATAATTCTCTGCAGTTTATGATTTAGAATTAATATTTCTAGATTTTCAAAATATTAAAAATATCAGCCTCGGGTGGACAATAGCAGACCTTGGGCTACCTTCATGCAAATTTTCAGCCTCTTACGTTTAGTAGATTTCTCTAGCCATTGCACGCCCACACACACAAAAAGAGAGAGAGAGAGAGAAACCTTCTTTTATTAATAAATAACTTTTTTAAACATCAGAACCACACAGTAGATACACAATGACACGTCTCACTGTGTACTTTCGTTACGTTGTAACAAAATGGTTGCCACATCTGTTACATCAATTTCACCGCTTTAAAAAGTTTATGTCGTTTTGTCGAAATAGTCTATTATTAGATATAGCTAGGTTTGATTAAGTAAATATATGTCATATTGAAGGAAATAAACTCTAAAATAGACGTTTATGTAACTTTAACCACTATAGAATAAAGAATTATTTATTATTTTGTCAGATGAGTAACTAAAGTGCAGAAAATACATCCACGTGTTGCATAAAATGAGATCGTTATGTGTGTGTGCCAGCTTGGAGAAAAAGTTTCAACTGCTACAACTGGAGAAAAAGTTATAACTGCTGTCTCACTGTGGACTACTATCCCCTATAACTGTAGTAATTCTGAATTTATTCGGAAATATTTTAGTAAATGTTCCTTCAATTTTTATATTAAATGTTTCTTTCGTTTTGGAGACAAGGTTCCAAGAACTATCGATGTGCTGTATAAATATCAAACAGTCTCCCAAGAAATATGGAAACAAAAATATATTTTCAAAAATATTCTACATTTTTTAGGAAAAGATAGGTAAAAAAATAAAAATAAAAATCCTTTGAAAAACCCGTCTTCAACATTTGTTTAGTGAGTGAAATCCAGAATAAAAATAATTTAATTCTGTATTCTAGTCATGTATAATCAAAAGATACGTAGTGATAGCAAAGAAATCCCTTGTAAAGATATTACAAATTTGTATATCGTAGTTATGTATAGTAATAATATCTCTTAGCGGAATAGTGTTTATTTAATATATTGAAACGTACTTTTTATTGTCGGAGCACAGCTCCGGCTTCCCTGCAAAAATTACACTTATTGTTAACATGATAGCGTCCAAAATATTTGTCGTATCGACACAAAAAATTAAATGGACGTTGGTAGAGCCAAAATCTCGGTGCGTATTGAAAATCATAAATATTCGTCAACCCTAACGGCATGAAATGTCTGCTCAAAAATTTCCCATAGAGATAACATTGCGGGTTTAAATCTATTTGAAAGATGATGCGTTTTTTTTTTTTTTTTTTTTTTTAGACATCTACCTTGAACATTTTCCGGAACCAATTTTAATAATTATTTTTTTAAATGAAAGCTGTTCCTTTGTAGATTTGCGGCACTAGCTATTTTTTTTTTAAATATTCCCATTTTTATATTTAAATTTAAAATTTAAAAATTTTCTATGATTTTTTTTTTCAAAATGGTAGCAATTGGATTACTTCCATAGTTGTAAAGAAAAGAAAATTAATAAAGTATGTTAACTTTATTGATGCCAATTTCTAATAAAATTCAAAATTAACTTTGTAAAAAAAGGGAACAGAAAATGACGTCAGGCTTTAAAAAAACACTAAATTTTTCCTCAAAAAGTTATTACAATTCAATACTTTTTCACTCCACTGAGTTTGAGATGCTATGTGAAATGCTTCAATGAGGCAAAGAGACGTCATATTTAAATGAAAACCATCATTTTCTCGGATAAAACGAAATATTTTACAACGAAAGCCTCTAAAAGATTTAAATTTCTGGAATTTTACCCGCCGATACGGAGATTAGAATCACAAGTCAAGAGTGCGAATGTTCACATGCAAAGTCATAGTTAACAAACTTCATTTCAAGTTTGGAAATATACAGGGTGATTCAGCTCGTCGGTGACAAACTTTAAGGATCGATAGAGCACACCTAGACGAACATTTTTGAATAGGGAATGTAGGGTCCCTGACGCGATGGTAAGGCGCTAGGCGCTTTCGAAAATTTGGGTGCCGAAATTCGAAACGTCATAAAAACTAGGGAAATGGTTAGATTTTCTTGCTTGTTGCGTCGAAATGATTCTGTTTGTTTAGACTTTCTTCAGTACCAATTTGATAAGCGTATCTCTTAAAACATGGATAGGGGGCGCTGCAGACTTTGGAGAGCTAGACAACAACTTTAAGCCCGTTATTTTGATAATTTAACACATGCTCGCCAAAGTTTATACTCTAACTTAAAGTTTGAACCCAAAAGTAGAGCCCTGCAAAAAGCGTAAGAGCCGGAATAAAATGTCAAAGTACAGGGTGGTCGAAACTCGAAGGCTCCTAGGAGATAAACAAACAGATTTCTTGACTTATGGCATGCATTTTCATGATTCTGTTTGCTGGGGCTCTCTGAAACTCAGTTGAACGGTACAAAAAGAAACATCGATAGGGGGCGCTTTGGGCAAAAAACATAATTCGTTGACATTTCGGACGCTAACTGGAAACGGGGCGCTACGATCAGTTAGAAACAAAACAAGAGAGTAATTTACTTATCATAAGAAGCTATTAAAACTGCAGTTTGTTTGTTTTTTTTAACAAACATAGCTGGTTTCAATCATGCACAATGCGCGCAATAAAATTTACATAAGGTGCTTTTTGCTGATTTATGCAAAAGATATCGTACCATATCGATATGCAAAAGATACGTAATGCGTAGACGACAACGCGAGATGACGTAGTTGTATGCGCAGACACGTCTTTTGAACGTGCGGTACCTACTTAAGCTTCGGGTTACTTGTCTGCAGATCGGTAGTAGGATGGAACGGTACACAAACTCTGAATTGGCTGACATGCATTTGGCGTATGGCGCTGCTGGTTGTAATGGACGAGCCGCTCAGCGGTTGTACGCCGAGCGTTACCCCAACAGGCAAATCCCCTGCCATGCCTTCTTCGCTCGAGTACACCAGAGGTTGTCCACAACGGGATCTTTCGACGGAGGCAGGCCTGAACGGGAGCGATCAGTGAGCACCCCCGACAACGAAGAGGCTGTGCTTAACCTGGTTGAGGACAACCCAGGTCTTAGCACGAGAGATATCGCCAGACATGTTGGCATTTCGCAAGCAACTGCGTGGCGCATCTTACGTTCCCGGAATCTGCACCCCTACCACATCCAGCGGGTGCAGTTGCTCAGAGAGCAGGATTTTGGCCCTCGAGTGGAATTCTCAAGATGGTACTTGGCGATGAGATCCAGGGATCCCCGTTTTGTAAACAGCATTTTGTTTACGGACGAGTCCACCTTCAGCCGGGAGGGAATGTGGAACGCCCACAACAGTCATGTGTGGTGTGATGAAAATCCACATGAAACCAGAAGCCGAGCAGCCCAGGAGCGTTTCTCAGTAAATGTGTGGGCCGGCATTCTGGGGGATTGCCTCATTGGCCCTTATTTGTTACCTGAACGGCTGACAGGTGGAAATTACCTGATTTTCCTGGATCAAGTGCTGCCGCAGCTTCTGGATGAGGCGCACGTACCCGAAGGTTCGCGTCGCCAGATGTGGTTCCAGCACGATGGAGCTCCGGCCCATTACACGAACGACGTGCGTCTCCATCTAAACGCAAGGTATGGCCAGCGGTGGATCGGGCGTGGGGGTCCAGTTCACTGGCCTGCCCGATCACCAGACCTCACCTGCTTGGATTTCTTCCTTTGGGGTTACCTGAAGGCCGAGGTATACCATACACCTGTCAGCAGTGCTGAAGAACTTGTGGCGCGCATTGTGGCAGCTGCAGGGCAGATCAGAGATACTCCTGGCATTGTTGGAAACACACACTCCTCAATGCGACGTAGGTGCGAAGCCTGCATCATGGCCCAAGGTCGAAATTTCGAGCATCTTCTGTAGTGTTATTTTTTGTAAATAAATTTCCAGTATCATTGATGTTTTTGGTCTAAATTTATTCAGAAGTGTTGAGCAGAGGTAGAAAATGTGTTTTCATTATTACTAACTGATCGTAGCGCCCCGTTTCCAGTTAGCGTCCGAAATGTCAACGAATTATGTTTTTTGCCCAAAGCGCCCCCTATCGATGTTTCTTTTTGTACCGTTCAACTGAGTTTCAGAGAGCCCCAGCAAACAGAATCATGAAAATGCATGCCATAAGTCAAGAAATCTGTTTGTTTATCTCTTAGGAGCCTTCGAGTTTCGACCACCCTGTACTTTGACATTTTATTCCGGCTCTTACGCTTTTTGCAGGGCTCTACTTTTGGGTTCAAACTTTAAGTTAGAGTATAAACTTTGGCGAGCATGTGTTAAATTATCAAAATAACGGGCTTAAAGTTGTTGTCTAGCTCTCCAAAGTCTGCAGCGCCCCCTATCCATGTTTTAAGAGATACGCTTATCAAATTGGTACTGAAGAAAGTCTAAACAAACAGAATCATTTCGACGCAACAAGCAAGAAAATCTAACCATTTCCCTAGTTTTTATGACGTTTCGAATTTCGGCACCCAAATTTTCGAAAGCGCCTAGCGCCTTACCATCGCGTCAGGGACCCTACATTCCCTATTCAAAAATGTTCGTCTAGGTGTGCTCTATCGATCCTTAAAGTTTGTCACCGACGAGCTGAATCACCCTGTATGTATTAATAACTTATTGCGTACTGCGATATTTTTGAAATGGTGCATGTAAATTTGAGAAATGCGTATGTAAATTTTGAGATTATGAAAATGACGTTAAGTTTAGATTTCACGCGAAACATAATTGTATGATTGGCTCATGATGAAATCATTTTTGCTGATTTTCAGTCATTAATTTCAAACATAAGAGCCTCAACGGGTAATTTCATCATAATTACTTATCTTTGTTAGGTATACTAATACATTTTAATTTAATACGTTGAACAGTCGAAGTTTATGGAATTAGTATTTTGGTAACTTTAAATTAAAAATAATATTTTTTGAGAGTAAGTATTAACTAATGTATGAATCCCTTTTTAAACAATTTCTTTCGCGAAAATAAGACGGGTTTCATTTCGTTATTAAAAAAAACATTAGCTCCATTGTTGAAAATTATGCATTTCAACCTCATCCGAATCGTTATTGGCATCGTCAATATTTGTGACCTGAGATATAGATTGACTTTTAGAAGTTTTACTTTCTGCGTACGTAACGGCCGCTTTTCCTTTTTTTTCAGTGCGAACCTTTTATTCTCCATAACCTTCCAAATCCATGCGATTCATTTTGAATTTTAAATTAAGAGAATTGAAAAGAAATGGAATACGATTTTGGGTCTTAGCCGCATGGTAACGGATTTCGTATTAGCACATGGCTACGAGTGATAAATCAAAGAAATAGAGAAAAATATAACAAGGTTTTGTAGGGATCAGGATCAGGATATTTTCCAGGAGAGTTTCCAGTATTTTTTTTATAGAAAAAGAAATCTAGTCTAAACTGGTGAAATTTCGCATTCTTATAAGGAGAGATTTTCTGTAAGAAAATAGCGGTGCAGAAGAATTTCCTGGTCACAAAATTCCGGGAGTCGTACGAACCCTGATATAATGTCATGTATGTATTACTTATATGTATGTATTCTTATGTATATATGTTTATATTCAGACGTATGCATGTTTGTATTGGGAAATTTCCGCAATCGGGTTTATAGACAATTTCATAATTTAGCGAGCGTTGTTTGATGCGCAAAATTAACCATTGGGTGGCGGTCCCAATTACAGAAGGTTACTCATTTTTTTTTTAATTCACTGTAAGTGAATGTGCTGCAACTGAAATGCAAGTGAATATTTTCCGTAATCTACCAAATCGATGCGATTCACTTTGAATTTTAAATTAAGAGACATAAAATGAAATCGAATACGGAGAATACGATTTTGGATGTTAGCTGTATGATAACAGATTCAGTATTAACCGCGTGGCAACGGATGATGATAAAGGAAGTCGAGAAAAATATTATGTTATGTATGTTTTTATTCAGAAGTATGTATGTTTGTATTAGGAAACTTCCGTAATCGGGTTGGTAGAAAATTTCATAATTTAGTGAGCGCTGTTTTATGCGCAATTATAACCATTTGATAGTGGTCCCAATTACAGAAGGTTGCTCATTTTTTTTAAATTCACCGTAAGTGAATTTGTTGCAACTGAAATGCAAGCGAACATTCTGAAGTGAATGAGATAAGCATTTTTGGCCTAGATGTACAGTTGAAAACAGAAATAACAGAACAAAAAATAGATAACTTAATTGTGGATAACAAAATAAAAAAGTCCTAAAAGCGTAAAGAAAATGTAGCTTACTTATTTCTTGATTTTAAGATTTTAGCTAATTTTACGGGAAAACACTAAGCTAAAATGCAAAGAACCCGATTAGAAAACAATCATCAGTGCTGAATTTCAGTGGAAATTTTGCCAAATTTGGCAGCTACAGCCAAATTCGCTGCATTTATATCAACATATTTTTGGTCGCCAAATTTGGCGAAATTTCGCGAAATGTACCCAAGCTTGGCGAAAATTTTGACTTTATGTATATGGCTATATAGTTTTATGCTTATAATCGGAAAATGGATACAACAATGAAAGATAATTCGTGAGAAATCAACTTCACTAAAAGTCATAAATCATTCCGGGATTTTTTATAGCCTGTTGCCTAGATGTAGTGTACATTTTAAGAAATGTACATATTTTTATATGTGTAATATTATACACAAAAGTTTCGCTAATGCCTGTTAAAAGAAAGTAATTAAGATGAAAAGAGTTATTAAGCGTAATTCTATGCAGAAAAGTCACATAAAAGTAACCCAGCTGCCTACGAGTAATTGCGCGAATAACGATATAACAATAACTCAGATGAACAAAAGTATCAAGTTTGATAGAGGAGTATAGCAGAATACCCATGTGTGCGAGTTACATACGTGATACAAACCTTTCCCTGATACCATATTAAATAAGTCTGGGCTATGCCAGACATGCAAGTCTTTGAAGGGGCTTTGAAGTTTTCTGCCGTTATCTCGATGGATCCAGTTCCAATTTTTGATTGTCCCAAAGATCGGAGCTACATTAAACAAATCAAAATCGCTCAACACATCCCGGTGGTTATTCTTTCTCTTTACCGTAGACTCTCTTATTCAATGAATTCTCTTTACTTTTAACATTTCTGAATTATTTTAAAGAACACAAAATCATGCTGCATGAAAATTTTGATAATTCTGACACCAGATTTACAGATGACCAGCAGAAAATACTTTAGTTATGCACGGAACAATTTTTGTCATTGCAAACAAAAGTTACAATTTTCCCTAAAACAACTTTTATTATTGGAAAAGCAAGAGCTGGAAAAAGTAAGATAATCAATCATAGAGCAGCTAGGATCAGAAGCTGTCATTCTTTTGGCACTAACAGGTACTGCTGCGCTTAATGTCGAAGGAAAGTTAATTCACTCAGTGCTTAAAAAACCACCATGTTTTAAATAGTTCGCTGATTTAAAAGGTCAGGCAGAAAGAAATCTACAGCTCAGCATGAATACAGTATTATTTATCTTTATTGACGATATTTATTATTCTTTATTATTATATATTTATTATTATATATTTATTATTCTTTATTTTCAATTGTCGTCTTATGGCTGAACTTGAACAAAGATGTCGCAAAGGTACTTTGTTTATATTCTTGGAGGTAATAGGCAGTTACATCGCGTAAAAGACATCCCTCTATATAAGGGACATTCTATAAAAGACATTTTGACTCTTCGCAGACAAAAGATGCTTAGAGCTTTTGAAAATTGCTTCAGATTAACAAACTCGTTGAGACAAAATTACGATCAGCAAAGACAGTTTCGAAAGACTCTATATTCGCTTTCCGTGGGTCAAGTTTCAGACTACTCTCATCCTTTATGCAACGGTAGAAAGCTACACTGCTTCCGGCTCAAATTGAATGATTTCAAGATGCTATATGTCTTTTTTCCAAAAACAAGCAAGCGAAAGAACATAATCAAGAATTATTTCTTAAATCAAAGTGATTAGTGAGAAGAATGTTAGCAGACCATAATAATTAAAAGTAAGATGTAGTGAAGATGATCACGTGTTTGGACTCCAGGCTGGACTTTTTTCAGCAGTTGGATGCAGAGTTATGTTACACACCAATATCTGGATGGAGTGGGGATTGATAAGCAGTGTACTGAGTACAGTAAAAGATACTGTCTATGACCCAAAATTTCAACCCCCTGGCTTGCCACAGGCTATAATGGTTCATTTAGTTGATTATCATGCCACAAATTAACATTTGAGCATTACCTGAGGCAACTGATGACTGAATTAAATACTAGAAAATGAGGATTCAACGGGTGTTATTTCAAATTTAATTTTGTACTATTAAACAGTAATCATGAAAATTAAACTTTTTTTTTATTTTAAAATGTTATGTGTTAAGTTTATACGACTCCATATTCCGACATTTCGGCCTGACGGATACTAGTAAAGTTTTATGGCATTTATGAAAAGCCTAAAGGAAATATAATTGAAGTAATCCTGAATTTATTCGGTAATATCTTCGAGTAAGTGTTCCTCCAATTTTTATTAGCCCCCGATATACTATTTCTTTCGGCCTGCAATTAAAGCGTCGTCTCTAAAAAATAACGTTCCATTGTATAAGCCAAGCGTAAAACAAAGCAGATCTATCATTATACGGTTAAATATTCTAGTGCAATTTTTTTAATTTCCAAACATCGCACAATTTCAATTTTTATACAAAAAAATGTATTAACTTTACTCATTAAACACAAAATAATATTTTTAGGACTGTATCTTTATTTATAACACGAAGAGCGAACTCTCTGGTCGTCATCTTACTTCGCACAACACTTTTCTCTAATCAGTTCACTTCACATTTCAATCGGGGGGAATTCGCGACGCCCTCTTACGAGACTTATAAATTCTCAATTTTCAACAATAAACATTCTCCACCAGATTAAACTGTACAAATTTCAATATCTCAGAATTTTTACAATCAAATAAATTTACATAGTACAATTACAGAAAAATTTACACAGCAAACAGATATACTCAACATAACAATAAAATGTAAAGTTTACAATAATTTAATAACTATCCTGTTTTAATTATCAATAGGAAGAACAGCTATTTTTGTAACTGACGCTTTAATTCGCCTGATTTAGTGCGAACCTTTACTACCCTGAAATTGCCATTCGATCCTGTATAAATTTCAGTTATGCGGCCTAATGCCCATTTACATACAGGCAAAAAAATCTTCTTTTACTAATACCATTAATCCTACTGTTAAATTACCTTTATTAAACTACCAATTTAAATCTCTTTTGTAACGTATTTAAGTAATCTAACCTCCATTTTGTCCAAACTGTCTGGACGACCCTCGTAGTCCTCTGCCAACGGTTTAATCGATTGATATTAGTATCAATGAACATTGGTTCCGGTATAGCATTGATGGATCTCCCGATCAAAAAATGACCTGGAGTCAAGACATCAAAATCGTTGGATAAAGGAGAAAGAGGTCGAGAATTCGAAATGCCCTCTATTTGAATAACTATAGTTTCAAACTCATCATAATTAAACCGTAAATCGCCTTCCGCGCGTTTAAGGTGACATTTAACTGACTGAACACACCTGCCTCCCAAAGTCCCTCGAAATGCGGAAATTTGGGAGGTATGAATTTCCAGTCAATCTCATCATAAACTAAATAATTTTCTAAAATTTATCATTTTGTAAAACTTTTTCAGTTTGGAATTTGCTCCCACGAAATTCCTAGCATCATCCGTAAAAATCTTAGAAAAGTTTCCACGCCTAGCCATAAAACGCTTAAGAGTGGCAATCAGAGCATCTGAGGTTAAATCTGAGAGAAGCTCAAGATGAATGGCCCGAGTTACAAAGCATACAAGCACAAATAAATATTGTGTTCAATGAACCCTTGCACTGTTTTTTATAGGTTGCATAAAATGAACCACATATATCTAAACCGGTACAATTAAATACTGGTGACTCATTAATTCTTTCATAAGGTAATTGATCCATTAGCTGGGAGCATGGAGTTAGTTTTACCTTAAAACTAATAATACAAGACTGCACCGTTTTTCTTGCCAAATTTCTACCCCCTAGAGGCCAAAATTTTAATCTAACAGAATTCAAGAGTCCTTGGGGACCAACATTAAAAAGACGCTTTTGCATAGTAGTAAAATAAATCTTACTTAATTTAGAATTTTTTGGCCAAATACCCGGATGTTTCGGCTCATAAGATATGGAAGCTTTGTTGAGCCTTCCGCCAACACGCAAGATTTCCTTATCATCTATAAAAGGACTTAAAATATTAAAATTTCCTGTCACAGCCTTTTTACTACCTAAACATTTTCGTGATGCTCTAATCAAAATTTTTCAGCTTCCTTGACTTCTTCAAAAATCAAGTTACCTTTTCTTTTATCAGCATTTTTACAATTGTATATAAATCTGCGAACAAAAGAAAATATATGCAAAAGTTTATAATAGTCATTGCTAAGATCAAAAAACTTATCAAAAAACTTATCAAAAAAAAGTTAAATTCTCGGTGGCTAGAAATAAAATCGTTACACAGTTATTTTTCGTTTCGGAACATTTCATTTCACTTGCATAGTACACTTGCAAAAGATAAATTCTCGGTGGCTAGAAATAAAATCGTTACACAGTTATTTTTCGTTTCGGAACATTTCATTTCACTTGCATAGTTCTCATTTTCACTTTCAGTTTCAGTTATTAAGTCACTTTCAGAATAAAAGGATTGCAAATAACTTGAAGAAAATTCTGGATCCATCAAAAATTCGAGGCTTGTAAATCACTTGGAATTGTTCACAAGGGGGTCCACACTTATTCCTCGTGAAGAAGATCTGCCTGGCTGTCTCTACCTGCACAATCAAACCATGTTTCTGGATTAGTTAATCTTTGGATTTCATCAACACGATTGGCAATGAAGGATTTCCATTTTCTGCTGGATCCCTTTATCCAGAATAAAGCTATTTTTTTAATCTGTTTATTTTTTTACGATCAACTGCCTTTTTAATTTCTGATCCTAAGCGAGCTGTGAGTAAAGCCCCAAGCAACTCTATGCGTGGCAAAGTTATTCTCTTTACTGGGGCAATTCTGGTTTTAGATGCTATGAAAGTAACAGAAAATTGGTCGCAATCTTGCACTCTTAAATAAACAACAGTATCATAAATCTTTTGACCTACATCAGAAAAGCAGTGACTTTCAATATCGTTTGTATTAAATAACTGAAAAACAAATCTAGGGATTTTCATTTGATTTTATTTAGAGAGTTCTGAACACCCTTTTTTTCGTTTTTCGCAGATTTCAATAGGGATCTCAGTATCCCAAGACAGCTTGCGGATCCATAAACCATGGAAAAGACATTTATGTCTTATAGTAAATGGAGCTAGGATGCCAATAGGGTCATAAATTCTTCCAGAAGTCTGTAAAACAAACCGCTTAGTATTTTTCTTATTCTTCAAAGATTCTATTAAACTCAAAATGTCTATGCTAATAGAATCTTGTTCAACATCTCACGATATTCCTAATGTTTGCAATGAATTTATAATTCTATGATTTTGATCAAATGGATAAATCTCGAACCTTTCTTCTTTCCACTGTTCTATTAACGATTTATCATTTGTTAACCATTTCCTCAAATTGAAACTAGCTTGATTCATGATTATCTTAGCCTCATATGAGATCTTCCAAGCTTCAAGCCAAGTCATAGACATAAAGACAAGTATAGATAATTTCAAAAGCTTCTGAATATTGATCCTTAAATTTTAGTATGTGCTCTTTCATTGTGGCAGCTAGAAGAAATGGGCTAGCATTTAATCCAAAAAGTAAACGCTTAAAACGATATACTTGAATTTTTAAATTCAGACACTTTATTTGACGGATCTTCGTAACTTTTACAAAGAGAAATCTCACAGCATCTCAGTCTCTTTCTGATAATGAAATTTTCAGAAATGCTTTCTTCACATACGCTAAATTTCCTATCTTATTCAATCCAAAATTAATGAGCAACTGAAAAATACTAGGATTTAAATTGATACCAGACCACAGACAATCATGTAAAGAAAGTTGTCCTACGTCGTGAGAACTAGCGTCAAACACAGTGCGTGTTTTCATGGTGACACTGAAAAGATATACTATCTTTTCTAAAAACCACTTGATGTGGCAAATAGAATATGGGTATGTCTGGTCCAGTTGATTCTAACACTTTTTCAATAATATCACAATCAATATATTTTTTCAATATCTCTTTATACTGAGATAACAAATTATCATCGTTTCGCATTTTATTAATTAAATATTTAAATTGTTTCTCAGACTTTATAGTTGTCATTCAAATTTATCCAATCTTTTTTCTACGGAATGACTACTTCATAACGATTATCGTTACAGGAAATTATTTCAGTAAAAAAAAAATTCTAATACGTTATCTTCATCGTTACAATCAGGATCATCCCTAATTTCAATCTATTCTAAATAGAAAAATTTGCTTAATTCTTCTTCTACATTTCAAATTAATCCACAATAATTATCATTATTATCAATATTCGAATCAAAGATGCAACCTCCCACCACGTACCTAAATATGGTGTTATGTAAAATGACATTAAAATTTCTTAAGCGAATTTGACCAGTTCGTAATAATTCGTAAACACTCAATCCCTAACAAAACATCTATTTTATGAGTTTCATTAAATTTTGGATCTACCAATCCCACATCTTTAGGCAGCTCGGAAGTTGGAAATCTAAAATAATGCCTTGGTATAAAGTTTGTTATTTTTGGAACGATCAAAAAATCTATTGTTCTCTTATAATCAACCTTATTCGAAACAATGGCCCTAATTTTGCATTTGACACTTATTTGAGAATCATTCAAACATGAAACATTAAATTTCTCCCTCCTAATTCCTAATAATTTTGTAAAGTTATCATAAATATATGAGTAATTTGAGCCGACATCTATTAATGCACGTGCAAGTTATAAACTCATCAGACACATTTTCAATATTAATTAAAGCAGTAGATAAAATAGTGTTTTTTCTCTTTTGAGATGAATTATTTCCAGAAGTGCCCACAAAATCTTTATTACTATTTTCAAAACTCTTAGGTTCCGTATTTAAGCTTTATTTCTCAACCTGCGCAAGAACAGATGAATTCGCAATATCATTTGCATATTTTTGGCTTTGTAAAATCTTGGTTTACAATGAAAACCAATGGACGCATTCAGAAGTTTTTCGCGATTTCCCAAAATTTGATTTTCTGGATAAGGCGAGTTTTGAAACTCAAATCCTCATATACGAGGGTGTATCAATAAGTTTTTGCTCTCAGATAGAAATAATTGAGCGAAATTTATGAAATTGCTACATTGCATTAGTCCTTTTCTATACAGTCACCGCGCGCAGTAACACATTTCTGCAAACAATATTTCAAAGAGAGGGGGGAGGGTGTATTCCAGGAGGGGCGATAGTAGATCCAAAACATTTTTTTAACTTTTGCCCTCACATAAAAATAATTGAGAGAAATTTATTAAATTGCTACATTGTATTAGTCATTTTCTATATAGTCACCGCGCGCAGTAACACATTTCTGCAAACAGTATTTCAAAGAGAGGGGGGAGGATGTATTCCAGGAGGCGCGATAGTAGATCCAAAAGGGGGCATTTTTCTAACTTTTGCCCTCACATAGAAATAATTGAGCGAAATTTATGAAATTGCTACATTGCATTAGTCCTTTTCTATATAGTCACCGCGCGCAGTAACACATTTCTGCAAACAGTATTTCAAAGAGAGGGGGGAGGGTGTATTCCAGGAGGTGCGATAGTAGATCCAAAACGGGACATTTTTTTAACTTTTGCCCTCACATAAAAATAATTAAGAGAAATTTAAGAAATTGCTACATTGTATTAGTCCTTTTCTATATAGTCACCGCGCGCAGTAACACACTTCTGCAAACAGTATTTCAAAGAGAGGGGGGAGGATGTATTCCAGGAGGCGCAATAGTAGATCCAAAAGGGGGCATTTTTCTAACTTTTGCCCTCACATAGAAATAATTGAGCGAAATTTATGAAATTGCTACATTGTATTAGTCCTTTTCTATATAGTCACCGAGCGTAGTAACACATTTCTGCAAACGGTATTTCAAAGAGAGGGTGGAGGATGTATTCCAGGAGGCGCGATAGTAGATCCAAAAGGGGGCATTTTTCTAACTTTTGCCCTCACATAGAAATAATTGAGCGAAATTTATGAAATTGCTGCATTGCATTAGTCCTTTTCTATATAGTCACCACGCGCAGTAACACATTTCTGCAAACAGTATTTCAAAGAGAGGGGGGGAGGATGTATTCCAGGAGGCGCGATAGTAGATCCAAAAGGGGGCATTTTTCTAACTTTTGCCATCACATAGAAATAATTGAGCGAAATTTATGAAATTGCTACATTGCATTAGTCCTTTTCTATATAGTCACCGAGCGCAGTAACACATTTCTGCAAACGGTATTTCAAAGAGAGGGTGGAGGATGTATTCCAGGAGGCGCGATAGTAGATCCAAAAGGGGGCATTTTCCTAACTTTTGCCCTCACATAGAAATAATTGAGCGAAATTTATGAAATTGCTACATTGCATTAGTCCTTTTCTATATAGTCACCGCGCGCAGTAACACATTTCTGCAAACAGTATTTCAAAGAGAGGGGGGAGGGTGTATTCCAGGAGGTGCGATAGTAGATCCAAAACGGGACATTTTTTTAACTTTTGCCCTCACATAAAAATAATTAAGAGAAATTTAAGAAATTGCTACATTGTATTAGTCCTTTTCTATATAGTCACCGCGCGCAGTAACACACTTCTGCAAACAGTATTTCAAAGAGAGGGGGGAGGATGTATTCCAGGAGGCGCAATAGTAGATCCAAAAGGGGGCATTTTTCTAACTTTTGCCCTCACATAGAAATAATTGAGCGAAATTTATGAAATTGCTACATTGTATTAGTCCTTTTCTATATAGTCACCGAGCGTAGTAACACATTTCTGCAAACGGTATTTCAAAGAGAGGGTGGAGGATGTATTCCAGGAGGCGCGATAGTAGATCCAAAAGTGGGCATTTTTCTAACTTTTGCCCTCACATAGAAATAATTGAGCGAAATTTATGAAATTGCTACATTGCATTAGTCCTTTTCTATATAGTCACCGCGCTCAGTAACACATTTCTGCAAACAGTATTTCAAAGAGAGGGGGGAGGGTGTATTCCAGGAGGTGCGATAGTAGATCCAAAACGGGACATTTTTTTAACTTTTGCCCTCACATAAAAATAATTGAGCGATATTTATGAAATTGCTACATTGTATTAGTCCTTTTCTATATAGTCACCGCGCGCAGTAACACATTTCTGCAAACAGTATTTCAAAGAGAGGGGGGGAGGATGTATTCCAGGAGGCGCGATAGTAGATCCAAAAGGGGGCATTTTTCTAACTTTTGCCATCACATAGAAATAATTGAGCGAAATTTATGAGATTGCTACATTGTATTAGTCCTTTTCTATATAGTCACCGAGCGCAGTAACACATTTCTGCAAACGGTATTTCAAAGAGAGGGTGGAGGATGTATTCCAGGAGGCGCGATAGTAGATCCAAAAGGGGGAATTTTTCTAACTTTTGCCCTCACATAGAAATAATTTAGCGAAATTTATGAAATTTCTACATTGCATTAGTCCTTTTCTATACAGTCACCGCGCGCAGTAACACATTTCTGCAAACAGTATTTCAAAGAGAGGGGGGAAGGTGTATTCCAGGAGGTGCGATAGTAGATCCAAAACGGG
The DNA here is from genome assembly GCA_963932465.1 of Maratus speciosus. Taxonomy (NCBI): domain Eukaryota; kingdom Metazoa; phylum Arthropoda; class Arachnida; order Araneae; family Salticidae; genus Maratus; species Maratus speciosus. Next base: position 407,610,378 of record OZ010800.1, read on the forward strand.
ACATTTTTTTAACTTTTGCCCTCACATAAGAATAATTGAGCGAAATTTATGAAATTGCTACATTGTATTAGTCCTTTTCTATATAGTCACCGCGCGCAGTAACACATTTCTGCAAACAGTATTTCAAAGAGAGGGGAGAGGATGTATTCCAGGAGGCGCGATAGTAGATCCAAAAGGGGGCAATTTTCTAACTTTTGCCCTCACATAGAAATAATTGAGCGAAATTTATGAAATTTCTACATTGTATTAGTCCTTTTCTATATAATCACCGAGTGCAGTAACACATTTCTGCAAACGGTATTTCAAAGAGAGGGTGGAGGATGTATTCCAGGAGGCGCGATAGTAGATCCAAAAGGGGGCATTTTTCTAACTTTTGCCCTCACATAGAAATAATTGAGCGAAATTTATGAAATTGCTGCATTGCATTAGTCCTTTTCTATATAGTCACCACGCGCAGTAACACATTTCTGCAAACAGTATTTCAAAGAGAGGGGGGAGGGTGTATTCCAGGAGGTGCGATAGTAGATCCAAAACGGGACATTTTTTTAACTTATGCCCTCACATAAAAATAATTGAGCGAAATTTATGAAATTGCTACATTGTATTAGTCCTTTTCTATATAGTCACCGCGCGCAGTAACACATTTCTGCAAATAGTATTTCAAAGAGAGGGGGGAGGATGTATTCCAGGAGGCGCGATAGTAGATCCAAAAGGGGGCATTTTTCTAACTTTTGCCCTCACATAGAAATAATTGAGCGAAATTTTTGAAATTGCTACATTGTATTAGTCCTTCTCTATATAGTCACCGAGCACAGTAACACATTTCTGCAAACGGTATTTCAAAGAGAGGGTGGAGGATGTATTCCAGGAGGCGCGATAGTAGATCCAAAAGGGGGAATTTTCCTAACTTTTGCCCTCACATAGAAGTAATTGAGTGAAATTTGTGAAACTGCTACATTGCATTAGTCCTTTTCTATACAGTCACCGCGCGCAGTAACACATTTCTGCAAACGGTATTTCAAAGAGAGGGGGGAGGATGTATTCCAGGAGGCGCGATAGTAGATCCAAAAGGGGGAATTTTTCTAACTTTTGCCCTCACATAGAAATAATTGAGCGAAATTTTTGAAATTGCTACATTGTATTAGTCCTTTTCTATATAGTCACCGCGCGCAGTAACACATTTCTGCAAACAGTATTTCAAAGAGAGGGGGGAGGGTGTATTCCAGGAGGTGCGATAGTAGATCCAAAACGGGACATTTTTTTAACTTATGCCCTCACATAAAAATAATTGAGCGAAATTTATGAAATTGCTACATTGTTTTGGTCCTTTTCTATATAGTCACCGCGCGCAGTAACACATTTCTGCAAACAGTATTTCAAAGAGAGGGGGGAGGATGTATTCCAGGAGGCGCGATTGTAGATCCAAAAGGGGGCATTTTTCTAACTTTTGCCCTCACATAGAAATAATTGAGCGAAATTTTTGAAATTGCTACATTGTATTAGTCCTTTTCTATATAGTCACCGAGCGCAGTAACACATTTCTGCAAACGGTATTTCAAAGAGAGGGTGGAGGATGTATTCCAGGAGGCGCGATAGTAGATCCAAAAGGGGGAATTTTCCTAACTTTTGCCCTCACATAGAAGTAATTGAGTGAAATTTGTGAAATTGCTACATTGCATTAGTCCTTTTCTATACAGTCACCGCGCGCAGTAACACATTTCTGCAAACGGTATTTCAAAGAGAGGGGGGAGGATGTATTCCAGGAGGTGCGATAGTAGATCCAAAAGGGGGGGGGGGATTTTTCTAACTTTTGTCGACCCCCACATGTGACATATAGTTGGAAAGGTCTGTGACCACTTATTCATGTTATGCACTCCCGAGCCCCTCCCCCCAATTTGCCCTCCGGACGGCATGAATGATGTCCTCAAATTTAGAAAAGTGCCTTTGGAGGGCAAATTTGGGGGGGGGGGGGGCTCTGGAGTTGCATAGCATGAATAAGTGGTCACAGGCCTTTTCAACAACATGATTACATGTGGGGGTCTGTAAAAGTTAGAAAAATACTCCCCTTTGAGTCTGCTATTTCGCGTCCTGGAGTACATCCTTCCCCCTCTCTTTGAAATACCAGTTGCACAAATGTGTTACTATGCACACTGACTATATAGAAAAGGACTCATAAAATGTAGCAATTTCATAATTTTCTCTCAATTATTTCTATGTGAGAGCAAAAACACATTGATACTCCCTCGTATTTGCCATTGAAGAAAATCATGGAGATTCTCTAAACTTCAGCAAGCATAGTGCAAAAATTCTGATTTTAAATCTTTATTTTAGTTCAAGAAACAAGCCCCCCAAAATCATGCTATATTTTTGTCAAAAATAGTAAACCTCCTCTTAACAAAAGTAACGAAATACGGCAACGAAAAAAAAAAGCAATTTAATAAATTACAACGACCACTTGGAAAATGATTTTTTCTAAGACTAAAATTTACGACATAAAAAATCGCAAGGAGTTAATAATACATTACGTACGCCATGAATTAAACGTTAATAGTGTTATTACACGCAAAAATTACAAAATATCCTGAAACTTACGTATTATCCACCTGAAACTTGCGTATTATCCAAGCATTCATTCGCTGTTCGGGAAAAGGCTTTTCCATCGTCAGATTTCCAAGAAATCTGACGGCCAATTTTAAATGAAATTTCATTCTTAAACTTCTAAACATTCCACAATATTACTTTTTACACCGTCGTATAGAGAAAAAAATGTACTTTTAAATGCAATTTGTTTGAAAGCTGTATCTCAATTTGTTTCCGAGTTATTAATTTTTTTGTTTTGGTATTTTTTATTACTTTTTTGTCATAGTGGCAACAGAAGTATCCATCTCTGTTGAAAGTAAAGGAAAATACATTACTGTATAGACCAATCAGAAAACGAATAAAATGCGGATTAAACCAATTAAAAGCTTCATATATGCTTTTGATTTCCTACCCTGACGAGGACAATAACCATTTTTCCAAATGGTTAATAATCATTAAATGAAAGTTAAAATTCTAGTGCTCAATTCACCTTGAGTTAAATAATTAAAATTCATACAAAAAAGCACAAATAAATGGACAAAAATTGCTTTCAAGTGCATAAATATAATATAAAGTATAAAATTATTTAAAATATATCAAAAATATCTTAAAATACTTTAAAATTTTGTAAATTAAAATACATTTTTGTTGAAACTTTTAATAACTTTATCTGGCATTTCATCTGATGTACAACCTTTAAATTACAATGGTTTTCTTCTAGACAATTCTCGAATAAGCGGAAAGAAAATAATAACAACATTTAAATCCCACTGATGACGGCCTTGTAATGGCTGAAAACGTTCTGGGTTTATCTAATGTATTTTAAATAATTCTATATTATATTTGTGCATTTTAAAGTAATTTATGTGCATTTATTTGTGCTTTTTTGCATGAAAATAAACATTCAGGATCTTTTTTACTTTTATTGCATTACTACTATGAAATAGTTTGATAATGAAAAATATTGTACACGAGGCAATCAGAATGGTTCAAAGATAATATTTATTTGTATTTACATAACATTTACATCTTGTATTTACAAAAAATGAAACTACAGAAATGGATGTTAATTTTTTGGATTTGTGTCAAAATCAAGTGAATTTCAGAAAAGTTTCACTGGTACGGTTTTCGAAGAATTCCCACAGATTCTTATTTTCAAAATTTTTTGGAAAACTGCACAGAGCCATAATATATGGTCTTTCCTTTGCCTTGAGTATCCAGTCTAATCTATCATCACAGACAGTGGGATTTCCTAAAGAGAAAATATTGAATCTGAAATAAGATCTCATAATGGAAAATTTTCCACAGAGAAAATGAATAGTTATAAAATTTCAATTTGTTATTTTCAATTCTGGGTTTTTCTAATGTATTTTAAAACATTTTTGATGTATTTTAAATAATTTTATATTATATTTGTGCAGTTGAAAGTAATTTGTGTGCATTTATTTAAACTTTATTTAAAAATTTTATAATATCTGAAGAAACCAACCTAAAAATCTATATATTAATATATTTTCTACCAAGTCTTTCATGTTTGAAATAAAACTTAGATAGTCACTTTCAGACAAACGCTATCTAGAAATATGAAAGAAATTGAATTTTTCTTCCTTGCTTGTTCATCTATGTTTCATTTTTTTTTTTTTAATTCTTTGAAACTCTGCGAAAAGTTAAAATTCCATAAAATTGGTTTTAATGTATGTATGATTTGATTTAAAATAGTTATTGTAACTAATATATTTTTTTCTTAGTTTTGAAATCAAACTGCGCAAAGTTGATACTGAGATTTTTTTTACCTGTGAATGAATCTGTTTATACAAGCAGCAAGAATTTTGTCCTCGCACCTATCTCCTTAACAAAATAAATTTATGAAGATAAGTTTTCAATCCATTTCCTTAATTTTTATTTCAAATATAAAAGAATTGTTAGAAAATATATTAATCTATAGATTTTTATGTTAGTTTCTTCAGATAATGACCTTTCGTTTTTATATCTATCTATCTATTTGCCTATAACGGAAAATTTTATGATCACAATAACAACCGAAATACTGAACTAATTACAACCTAAATGGTAAAATGTATTGATTTTACAAGTATCTTAGATGAGGACTTTAATCAAGTATGTAGATATTATAATTTGTTTACAGGAACACATAAAAACAAAACATGAATAATTGTTATGACGACAATGTCAAAATATTGAACCAAATCAAACCTATTGGAACAACGAAGATATGTTGGTTGAATTCGTTGATAAAGTATTGTTCCGGCACACCTAGGCAGTTGCCTAATGGAAAAACCTACCATGTTCAAAGCAAAGAGAATAAATGAATGCATCTTAACTTTGAGTAATCCTATTCCATGTTTTTCTTTTGCCTAAAATTTCTTTAATTGTTTTTTGTGTCGAACGATGAACCAAATCATCTTTTAGTAATCCTTATACACTGGGTTTTCAACTTCGTGTGCGTGTTTTTCTGCTAAACTATACTTTACTATATTAAGTTGTCAATAAATTCACATACAATGCAACAAAAGCAAAAGAATATATTCCCTTCTATGGATAGTAATTTCTGGAAAAACCTTTTTAGTTGCGTTAAGTGTTTAAAACCTTAATTAAATTTTACATAATATTTCATGTGTACGAATATAGTATGAAATAAACAAATATATACAGGGCTGTATTAAAGAATTTCTGGTATTTTTCGTATGTAAGGTTTAATCCAAATTCTGCAACAGATACAGACATTTTGTGGTTGGCCGTTGGCAAGTTGCTAAATATCGTTATTAGGATACGATAGTTATTTTGTTAAAGGCAATGCTTATGCCAATAATGTCAACATGCAAAGCGCACCCGTAGATATTACCTGAATTCAAAAATATCACATATTCTAAAGTGGAACCATTAAATTAATGTGACAACGGGGGTTCAGGAACCCAATTAAAGAGAGATATATTCTCTATATAACGAAGTTTTAGTAGGAACAGTCACTTTTTCCATTGATCGACATCTATTTATATAAAATCCAAGTCTCTGTGTATCCCTAACAATTCCGGTAGGACCGCCTCATTGAAATGAGTAATTGTTGAAAAATACTAATGCAGAGCTACCACAGTAGCACCAAATGTTGGCCAACTTGGCGAAATATCGCAAAATTTGCCGACAAGAATAAGTTGTCATATATGAAGCCAACTTGGCGATAGCTAGCTAATTTGGCGAAATTCCCTTTTAAAACCATTAATCTTTCGTAAAGGAGGTCACCGCAATATAATTTAAACTCCGCTCTTTTAAGATATTTTTTCAAAATCTATAGCTGAGAATTTAAAGTGTAATATACGAAAATGTGCATCTTTACATCCTCCCCCCGATGCTGCTAATAAAATAACCGCCAATAGAAGACGCTGTAATGTCAGAGGTCCTAACTGCGCGATTTTAACGTGCTTTATGTACTTATCCAGTATGGGCGCTTTGGCGAAAAAGGAAATTTGACAACATATTTTCCGGAAACCTATCCACAGTTTCATTTTATATACACACGCATTTTTTTCCGATATTTATACGATTTATTTAACATAAAAAAACATTTATCTAATTTTATACAGAAACAGAACTAATTTGTACATAAAAAACATCAATAATATACATATAATATAAAATAAACATATAAAACAAACAAAAAAGCTCATCAAGCTTATTTTCATTGCTGTTTATATGATTTGCCATAAAATCTCACTTTCTGATGCCCGAATTACACCAAGATTTTTAAGAAAAACGCCATAGCCCCTACAGTGGAAAAGTACCAAACTGTCTATTATTTTGCGCTATCTGTGCTATAGTTTGTACTAAATGCAAGGGGTGGGGAGCGAAAAGTTTAAACATTAAATATTAAAGTTTCGGCACAGATGTCATATACGCATCATGTTGACACAATTTTTTCCTACGCCAATTTAGCGAAGCCATCAACAGCATGAACAACAACATCAGGGTTACTATATCGAGCAAAATAACAACATTTTGGCGCCAGTTAAGTACCCGTTGCGTATGTGACATTGGAGTCAGAAAAAAAATGCGCCAATATGAAGCGTATATGACATCTGTGCCGAAAAATCATGCGTTAAGCATAGAATATGAAAAACTTTCCAACACTTTCTGAATGCTTTAACAAAACTTCGTTATTTAGGGAAATAGGGTAAATAAGATAACTAAGTAAACATTTTAGAAAACGCATAATTTTTTTTAAACAATGATTTCAGCAGTTACCGCCCATAGCCAATAATACCGTTATTACACGCCACTATTTAGCTAAATTTTAATTTAAACTAAAACACTCTTAAAACTACTGAAATCACATTTCCAGATATTACCATCCATAGACGGTTACGTATCCAGTTCTTCGCGTGACCCTGTACATCATTTTATCTCTATTCTACAAACATTTCTTAGTAAACTACGCCAAGATGCTGTATATTCCTTCGGCCGCCATCTTGGATTTCTTGGCGATTTTTTGTTGACGTTGTTTACCGATAAGGCAACCCCAGTTCTAGCAAACCCATTAAGCCTATCATGCGCATAAATCGCTGCTTGACAGCATTTACTACTTGGCGGAAAGGGTTTTTCACGCCAAGAAAAAATCCAAGATGGCGGCCTGTGATACAGTATCTGTTGAATTTTTGCTCAGGTATCATATACGCATCGGGTTTGGCGTGATTTTTTTCTGACGCCAATTTGGCAAAAATCCCGCTATCGAATACCAGTTAAATATATATTTTTAAATCATTTGCCCTCATTTTGAAAAGAAAATAACAATAAATAAATAAAAGTTTAATGAATAACTATAGAACAAAACAGTTTATATCTCTCTATTCTAAAAAAAAGTAACTACCGCTGTCACCGCCGCCGCCGCCGCCGCCGCCGCCGCCGGTTTTGAATTTTCTGTGACTGGAGGTCTTTCTTCGTTAATATTAAGAAAAATAATGCATACAAAAATATAAATATCGGTGGTTTTATACAGAAATGTTTGATAAACACGCTGAAGCAGACAGTTTTCAAATCGAAGAATTATTTTAAGAGATATTTAATGCTAAAGTTGGACAAAATCGTTCCACTAAAAAAGTTTTATAGCAGCAAAAACTATATATGGCAGTGTAATCATTTTTAGATCATTTTATGCGTTAGAATTTGCCGGAGTGCAGATTGCATTAATTTTTTTATTTTGACTCATTTTTTGAGGTTTTATTTCTATTTTAAATTCAAATTTTCCGCATTTCTAGAGATATTTTTTACAGATTTTAGAAAGTGATATTAATTTAAACTGTTGCCAACTGTATAAACAGAGGAAGCAATAATGTTTGCTTCAAAAAAAAAATATTTATACGTGTAAATAAATTAAAAATTTATTTACACGCGACTATTATAAACAGAAAAAAAAACATTTGGAATTAGAATTAAATAATTATGTGCAAAAAGCAGGAACTTATTAAAAATTACGTCATAAAAACTATAATTACACGTGAATTTTAAGAGAGAAAGGAATTTGTAAAATAATAAATTTATTAACATGCGTTAGAAGTATTAAATAGGAGAAATTACGTCATATTTACGTCACATTACAGTTATTACATAAAATGAACGCAAAATAATATTGCAAAACGGTTTAAATTTAAAAATTGCGCTAGGCATTTATTTGATATTTTGAGAGGATACTTTTCAACTGGTATTTTCACGTGAATATTTAACAGAGAAAGAATAGCTTGGTAAAAATTACGTCAGATTAAAAACGATTAATTTAAAATGTCTCATTTAAAAGAACTTTCTTTTCGCTTTGTTAAAAAATACCAGGATACAAAGACTCTGTTTACTTAATTCCTTTTATATTAGCTTATTTTGAAATGTTGTTACACGTGTCTACGTCATCAAGTTATTTTTATTTCGACGTTTTATTTGTATTTTTATTAATGTTGTACTAATTTATTTGTTCTTTCGTTATTTAAAATAAAAATTATGTCAATTTGTATAATTTGGCGAGTGGTTTGGCGATTTATATAATTTGGCGAAATGGGTCGACGGGATAATCAAGTAGTAACGCAGCGGATTTTGCGTTAAAATTCCCCAATCAAAGAGAAATGAATAGAAATTCGTTTATAGGGAGATTGCCACTGTTTTTTAAATTATAATTAAATCTTTCGAAATATTTTTAAAGCCGATCAAATTAGCGTGCATTTAGAGTCTGCGGTGTCTGGACGGGGGTTGGCGAGCGTAGCTCGTAGGGGGCCGAGCCCCCTAGTAATTAAAAAAAAAAGAAAATAAAAGTAAATAAACAATTTATTAATAAACAAACAATAGTCGGGTTACCATATCAGGCAAAATAACACCATTTTGGATCCAGTTAGGTACCCCGGTGCATATATGACATCTGTGCCGTAATTTGTATATAAAAAAAAATATTATATACATTTAGAAATGATTTTTTTATGTATATGAATACATATATAAACAAAAATAAAAGTTCATTAGGTTTGTTTTCATAGCTGTTTATATATTTTGGCAACATATTTCACTTTCTGAAGTCCGAATTGAGCCAAGCTTTTTTAAAAGATGCGCTGTAATGGAAAAGTACCTAAACAAATAATTAATAGAAATAACCAATTATATAAACTAAAAAATTTTATTTCGAGATGAAATCATTGTTTTTAATTTCGATTAAAAAGAGCATATATCCTAGGATAACTTCCGTTGAAATTACGTTGACAGCTTAATATCTCATTCCATAAACCTAAACAAACACAAGCGATTCATTCATCGTGAACCATAAAATATATTAAACCATTGAGGTAATCATTCACAAAGTAAGTTCTCCAACAATCAATAGACATTATTCTTATGACGTCATAGTAGGTAAAATCGTGGCGGTATCGTTTAGTTTATGGTTTGAATTCAAAGATTTTATTTTGTAATGACTCTTAGTTACATTACTTTATTGTCATATTTATGAGCTCAGAACAAAAGCATATTTTTTCATTATTTAGTTATTAAATAATGAAAAAAAATTTAAATGCATGATTTGAAAAATTTAAATAATTTTCTTTCTTAATAGTAAAAAATAACATGGAAGTAACAGTGGGTTTAAGTTAAATAAGTTTAACTGTTTAATTCTGTTGTAATATTCAAAATAACTGTTTTTATTAGATTTCAGTAAACAACATCAGGGCCCGATTAAACTTTGAAGTTAGAGGAATTACAATGTCATTTCAGGACCTTCCTTTTGGAGAAGCTTTTCTAAATTCCACGCATACATGGAAACTCTTTACAAATATTATTCCTAGGACAGACATAACATCAGAACGGCCAGCAGTTTTACACAAGTTTTTAAAAACTACTTTATATCAGAAATTTTATTAAAAACTGGTTAGTTCTTTGTTATAGCGGCCCACACAATTATGATTATGACAAGTTGCAGCCAATTTCGCCTACGTCGTAACCAGGATCGTGAAACACACACGTATAATACCATATAATACCACTTCATTAAATCGTATACGATAATTTAATAGTTTTTACCTTAATTCAAGTGTGTAATTTATTTATTTTTAAGAATTAACAATCTAAATTGTCCAATATATGAATTAAAAAAAAAATGTAAACAAAGATTGAATAGACATGACCGCAAAAAGCTCAAAATCCGTACAACACTTGGAACTAAACTGTGCAGATTAGTAGTCTTCTACTGTATACTGTTTTTCATAAATGTGTTTCGTTCTTAAAATGTGTTATTTTCATCTATAACTGCGGAACAAGCGAGGAAAACTCATATTCTTTCACATGAGTTGTATATATCTTTATATTTAAATTTCCGTCATTTTTGACGGGCTACCTTTTTAGTATAGAATAAATATCCATGTAGCAAAATATCTATCTCCATATATCGAACTTTAAAAAAAATTTCCTTTATTTGTTCAGCTTCAAAAAAGCTTTAAAATCACATGGAATCAATTTTCCTTCATTGATTCCTGGTTTATCTTTCAATGTTGAATTCTTTACATTACTCCTATATCTTGTTCTTTATGTCCAATAAATCATCCACACACACACACACATGATCCTGTGGTGATCTTTCAAATGCTATCGTCCAACGGGCGATAAACCCGCTAGTCTGTTAGTGGTACGGCAACCCCTCCAATGTGGCAACCCTCCAGTGTACAGGTGGAATTGAAATACGTTTGTAGTTCGAATGTGCAGAATTAAAAAAGGAGTAGAGAATCGTTTGATGCAAGAAATAAAAACATATTATTTTAATTTAAGATATGAGTCAGATAATAGATTTATTGAAATAGTTACTGAGTAATCACCTTTTAGACTTTTTATGGAGATTTTACGACAATTTTCGTTTCGCGCATTCGAATAAGGAAACTAAGATGATTTTGTTCTACGAATAGTGATTTTGTTCTATGTGTTTATATTCTACGAATAAACAATAAATCGTGGAGTAATCAGCTAAATGCTGAAATGCTGCATCTGTGCGTATATCTGCATATTGTGGAGAATTATGCAACTTCATCTTATGATTAACGATGTCCAGATAAGTTAAAAAAATTTCTAATTCTTTTTAATTTTGTTCTCGATTTTCATTTTAAGCTTTTTTCTTTGTCCTATCCCCTTAAATTTTATGTGAACATGCTTTATTTTCATTTTTATGAATTGTGAATTATATTTTTTATACTTGATTTAATTTTGACATTTTTATTTGTATTTTGTTGGGAGGCATAAACATACAATGTCGCAAGTTAACGCCGTACAAATTCCTGTATATAACAGATCTGACCCTGCTTTATGGTTTATAATGTGCGAAAGCACATTTACTCTCTCCACCCCAAAACCAATTACTGAATCGATTACTAAATATAATTATTTAGTATCCCATCTCCCGCTCAACATTGCATCATTAGTTCGCGATGTTCTTATAAAACCTGATGCTACTGATCCTTACACCAAATTGAAAACTGAATTAATTAATCGTTCAGGTGAATCTTCTCAGCAGGAAATTCGTGAACTTTTATCTGGAGAGGAATTAGGAAGCCGCAAACCCTCCGAATTATTGCGCAATATGAAACGTCGCGCCGAATCTCTTAGCGTTCCCGAAAATTTAATGATGGAATTATTTCTTCAACGTTTACCATCTTCGGTACAGTCAATTTTAGCCGCTGTTTCAAATCTTTCTTTAGATAAAGCAGCTGAAATTTCTGATAAAATACTTAAAGTAACCCCATCCCCTGTTGAAAATTTAGCAGTTTCTAAAATAAATGACCAGTCACTCGAAAGTAAATTGTTTCGCGAAATTGAAAAATTAAATAAAAGAATTGATCAGCTTTCAACTTCTCGAGGTCGATCACCATTCCGCGGATGTAAAAATCCCCGTAACAGAAGTAATTCTACTAAGCGCGACTCTTCTGTGTGTTGGTTTCATCGTCGTTTTGGAAATAAGTGTAAGGAAGAAAAATGTGTTAACCTTGTTCATGGACGGGAAATGCAGACAGCAAAGAATAGAGGCGACTTATTCTTTGCCCCAAGAATCACGTCGCCTGTTTATTTGAGATCAGAAGAGAAACGTTTCCTTCTTGGTCGACAGTGAGTCAGACGTGTCATTATTATGTGCTAACAATTTTCAAAAGAGAAATCCCTCCCAACAAAAGCTCTTTGCAGCAAATTCATCAACAATTAATGCTTATGGACAAAAAACACTCACATTGGACATTAAATTAAGGAGACAATTTACATGGACTTTTCTAATTGCCAATGTCAGCACACCCATTCTTGGAGCTGATGGTCTCCATTATTTTGAATTGGTGCCTGATCTTCGTAATAAATGTCTTCGGGACATGAAAACTAAATTTCAATCCATTGACCATATAAAACATACAAATTTCCATTCAGTAAAATCTGTTTTTAGTGATACTGTTTACCATAAACTCCTACAGCAATTTCCTTCCATCACGAAATTGCCCGATCCCAATGAACCCGTTAAGCATAATACGGTACATCATACAATAACAAAAGGTCCTCCTGTCGTCGCAAAACCGCAAAAGTTAGCTCCTGAACGCTTACAAATTGCAAAACAATAATTTCAAAACATGATGCAATTAGGACATCTGAGACCTTCTAGTAGTAACTATGCATCTCCTCTCCATATGGTACCCAAAGAGGGTACGTTGAAGTGGCGACCTGTTGGTGACTACAGGGCTCTTAATTCTCAAACAGTTAAAGATAAATACCCAATCCCTTGTATAGCAGATTTTACCAGTTCATTACATGGTTCAAAAAATTTCAGTCAGGTTGACCTTATAAAGGCATACCATCAAGTTCCGGTCAACCCAGACGATATTCATAAAACTGCTATATGTACACCCTTTGGATTATATGAAAGTACACGAATGCAATTTGGATTGTGCAACGCATCTGCGACTTTTAAACGTTTTATAGATGAAATCACCCGTAATTTACCAGGTGTTTATGCCTTTGTTGACAATATTCTTATTGCATCTAAAAACCCTTATGAACATTTGGAACATTTAAAACTTTTATTTACAAAATTACAAGAATATGGACTTCGTATTAATGTTTCAAAATGCGTGTTTCAAAAATCTATAATTGATTTTTCGGGATTTAATCTTTCCGAAAAGGAAATTTCACCTCTTCCTGATAAAGTCGAGTGTATAATAAAATTTCCTCAACCAACCACTTTAACCCAATTACGTCGATTTTTAGGAATGTTCAATTTTTACAGACATTTCATTCCGAACGCTGCCAATATACTTTCCCCCTTAGTGCAACTATTAGAAGGGCATAAAAATATGAAAAAACATCCTTCCCGTGTTCACAAACCAACTGAACACCTTGAATGGAATGATCAAGCTGCTGCAGCCTTCGATGCTGCTAAAAATGCAATTGATAACGATACTCTTTTGAAGCATCCAATACCTGGCGCTCAACTTAGCCTATGGGTAGACGCGTCCGATGTTGCAGTTGGGGTACTTTGATGCAGTTTTCTGAGAATAATTGGGAACTAATAGCTTTTTTTTCAATGAAGCTCAATTCGAGCCAACGTAAATGGTCAACGTTCGACAGGGAATTATTCGCTATTTACTCTGCCATAAAAAAAACTCAGGTATCTGTTAGAAGGACGACATTTTCAAATATACACGGATCAAAAGCAACTAATTTATGCCTTTCGACAAAATCCAAATAAATGCTCCCCGCGGCAATTACGCCACCTAGATTTAATTTCACAGTATTCGACTGATATTCGGCATGTGAAAGGTTCTTAAAATATTGTTGCTGATGCACTTTCGCGCATTGAAATCGATTCAATTATAGAATCTCCATCATTAAATTTTTGCATGAATTTGCAGATGCACAGAAAAATGATCTGAAATTCAGAAACTTTCTGAAAATAATACCTCGTCTCTTAAATTTGAACTAACACCTTGTCAAATGTCTAACTGCAATTTGCTATGTGGCATCTCAACTGGAACTCCTCGTCTAATTGTTCCAAACTCCTTTCGAAAGCTTTTTTTTGATCATCTTCACAAACTTTCCCATCCTGGTATAGCAGATACTACTAAGCTCATATGCGCCAGATATGTATGTCCAGGCATGAAGCGTCAAACTAAAACGTGGGTTCCATGTTGTGAACCATGCCAGCGCTCTAAAATACAGAGGCACACTAAGGCACCTTTGGGTACATTTGCTCTTCCGGATGCACGCTTCGATGAAATACATATAGATCTCGTAGGCCCTTTAGCTCCATCTGATGGCTATACTCATCTTTTAACGATCATTGATCGTTTTTCTATATGGCCAGAGGCCATTCCTATCAAAGGTACGTTAGCTACGACTGTATGCAGTGCGATATTCAATACATGGATCTCACGCTTTGGTTGTCCTTCAGTCATCACATCAGACCAAGATCCCCAAATGCGATCGGCTATATGTGCCGAATTTACCCGCATGTTGTCACGGATAAAATCCGCACAACGGCATACCGTCCAATTTCCAATGGAATTATAGAACGTTTTCACAGACATCTTAAATCATCTCTGAAAGCTCACGAGAATAATAGATGGTCCAAGATACATCCCGTAGTTCTCCTAGGTATCAGAACAGCCGTTAAAGAATTATTGCATGCTTCTTGTGCTGAACTAGTGTATGGCACAACTTTACGACTTCCTAGTGACATGTTATCTACATCAGTGATCCCACCTTGTACTGATGATTTCATTACGAATCATCGCAACAATATACGACTTTTAAATCCAGTAGCAACATCTACTCATTGCACTGACAAGTATTATATTAACTCATCTTTACAACCTTGCTCGCACATCTTTTTACGAGTTGACAGAGTGTAGCCGCTATTATCTCAGCCCTACACTGGTCCACCTCCTGTTATTTCTCGCAGTAATAAAATCATTACCATAATGATTAAGGAAAAAATTGCGAGTGTCAATCGACCGTGTTAAGCCTGTTTATTTGTTATCAGAATCATATGATAATAAAATTCCTCACTCTGTTCAACTTCCAATTTCTACTAAAAAAAGGTGACAGCAATTCACCTAACTATGTCACGCGTAGTGGTCGTCACGTACATTTTCCCAAAAGACTTGTAACTGTTATTTAATTTTGTTTATATAATTGTATTTTACTGTATTTGTGTATATGTATTTCTTTTTTCTGTATATTACTGTCGTTCACCTGGTTCACTGGGGGGATACTCTGTGGTGATCTTTCAAATGCTATCGTCCAACGGGCGATAAACGCGCCCGTCTGTTAGTGGCACGGCAACCCCTCAAATGTGGCAACCCTCCAGCGTACAGGTGGAATTGAAATTTTATAAAATATTGTTGAGTTCATATATTGTTGAGATATAAAATAAGTTTGTAGTTCGAATGAGCAGAATGAAAAAAGGAGTAGTGAATTGTTTGATGCAAGAAATAAAAACATATTATTTTAATTTAAGGTATGAGTCTAGGTAATCTAGGTAACGAATCTAGGTATCTAGGTAACGAATGCTATTTAGACCTATCTATGGAACAATGACACATCTACTGGATCAGTGACCTATCTATACGCATAATTGCCAAATGAGGGTGGCCATCATCCATAAATGAGATAACGTTCGTTTAAGTTGTTTTCGCCTCCGACCAGTGAAAAGAATGACCTTATTGAAATGTGTTCTAATTTATAACCGCCCATAGCATTCATGTATTTGATATATTTTGTTCAAGTCTGTTAAATATTTTCAACAACTGTGGTGAACTTGAATAAAATACCTGATTTTTATCCTGAATTCCTGTCGAACTGTTTACCGACTGCAAGTACTCTGTGATTCACTAAAGTGCTTGCATTATCTTTCTGAGCATGTTCTCTGGTTTCTACGTAGTCGGTGTCTACCTAGAAACTTTCCATAATCCAGTTTCTTCTGGAATATTTGCAGCACATTTCGCGATCATTATTGTCCGCAGTACCCCCATCAAAGATCATTGCGATTTCATACGAAATAAAAATTTCTTTAAATGTTATCTGAATTTTGCGTCCAAAAATCACTACAGTATTGGATTTTTAAAAGGGTGCTTGCTGAAATCTAGAAGCCTCTTTAATAAAGTAGATAATAGAAACATCTTTAATAAAGTGGAAACCTGGTTTGACGAGCTCTCAGACGAACAAACTGAACTCATATTCATATTTCAACTAACATAATAAAACTTTACAGAGTTTGAAATAGCATAAAGTCATTAAAATATAAGCCATTTTGGAAATATGTATCGGTTGTAATGTAATCAAGATCTTTTAAGTGACTCTGTAAGCGAACCGTAAATGCTTCAATGCCGCTTTACAATAAGGAACTCAATTGGGTCGAATTCAGTAACATATCTTGATATCATGTGTATATGACCATTTTGATAAGAGTTGGACCATTTATTTATTTATTTTTTTTTTTTTTTTTTTTTTTTTTTTTTTTGCTTTATATTAAGTATAGGGACCAATTACTTCAAGCTGGTATAAATCATAAAACGCAGTACCTCCGTCAAAAATCATTGCGATTTCATACGAAATATAATTTTCTTTAATTTTAATCTGAATTTTGTGTCCAAAAATCATTATAGTATTGGATTTTTAAAAGCTGTGGGCTGCAATCTAGAAGCTTCTTTAATAAAGTGGATAACAAAACATCTATAATAAAGTGAAAACCTGGTTCGACGAGCTTTCAGACGAACTGCATTCATACTCATTTTTCAACTAACATAATACAGAACTACTTTGCAGAGTTTGAAATAGTATAAAGTCATTAAAATACATGTCATTTAGTAAATATCTATTGGTTGTAATGTAATCAAAATCTTTTAAGTGACCCTGTGAATGCTTCAATGCCGCTTTACAATAGAGAGCTTAGCTGGGTCGAATTCAGTAACATATCTTAATATCATGTGTATACGACCATTTTGACAAGAGTTAGGCCATTTAATATTTTTTTGCTCTGTGTTAACACTTCACTGCACGAATTTTCTATTTTTATGAAAAAAAATATTTTAAATCTATATTTTGGTCTAATAATGGGAAAAATAGTAAAAAAAAAAAATAATTTTGAAATTTTCAGCTAAAATTTGATATGTTATAGTGTGTGCCATATGTACAGAATTAGGGTTTGAAAATATTGTATTGCTATATTTTGAAACTAAATGAGCTTAAATTAATCAATTTTAATCTGCTTAAACCTCTGCAACTTTTTTCATGTTAATATTTTTAAGTATTCAGTAAAAATAATGAAAGTAAATCATACCTTAAAAGCTTGATCAAAATTTCATTTGTTTCTGAAAAACAAATTCTAATTTTTTGTTTAATACAGCCATCTGACATGGACAAAATAAATGTTATTACATTCTTTGTGTTGTTATAAATCAGGGACAGATATAATATTGCCCAAATTCATGGCACATAATGAAAATTATATTGTTTTTAGGTATGTGCCAGATATGGCACACGGTGCAGTGAAGGAAGTATGGGAATCAGTTACTTTAAACTGGTATAAATCATAATCAAATTAGTATTTTTAACCTGGAATTTTAAAGATTTGAAATGCTTATAAAAGCAAATAAAATGCAGTAAACCGCATAAAAATCCGATAATTACACGACTCTTTAGTCCTATCAAAAGTTCTTTTCGGTCACCCTTTAATCGAACAGTAAATGCTGCAATTCAGTTTTACAATAGAAAGCTTTCTTAGGTCGACTGTAGTAACATATATTAATATCATATGTATACATCCGTTTTGACAAGAGTAAGGCCATTTACCATTTCTTTGCTCTACGTTAAGTATAGGAATAAATTATTTAAACTGATATAAATAAAAACAAATTAATATTTTCACATGAAACTTTAAAAGTTTGAACTACTCATAAAAACAATTCAAATGCAGCAAACCGCGTAAAAATCAAATAATTACACATCTCTGTGGTCCTGTCGACATATTTGGGCCTATAAGAGTTTAAATATGTAAAAAGCATAACTTTTAAAAGCGCATTTACTAAAAATCTATTTCTTTGTTTTCGTTTTACTTTTGTATCCTTAATCGTCTGTTTCCTCTTTACTTTTGTTTCCTTAGACATTTGCCCTGCCCATTCCATAGAAATAAGAATTTTGCTTCTATGATAAATGAGCCGTTCAGTGCACAAATCCATTAACTCCATCAAATGAAAATGTTCAGTATACAGTTAAAGTTATTGTAACTATAAAAATATTGTATCTAGATAATAATTTTTCTGGGTGTATTTTGATTGAACTCATTAATTTTATTTTAATCAAGGGTAACTTTTTATCACTGTACAAATATATAGAAAATTTTCAATGTTCCTTTGTTTAAAAAAACGCCACTTAAAATAGTTGTCTAGTCGGATTGTATTCTGAACTCCTCAAATAGAACACGAGCTGCAGAAGTGTCAAAATCCCGTTTTGGTCTGTCCGCAAAATATAAACTAGACAGAGTACTAAAATTTTTTTGTAAAATCGTTTGGCATCAATTGGCTTAAATTCCTTTCATTTAGACCAATGTCAGACGGGCGTCTTTCTTGCTGCTTTTTTGCTTAAGTATTATCCATTCACAATGCTAATAGCATTGTGAATGGATAATACCTAAGCTAAAAAGCAGCAAAAAAGACGCCCGTCTGACATTGGTCTACAGTTCATTGCATTGTTGTTTCTTTTACTTGGCGAGAAACTCGGTCAAGTTTCTATAATCCATACTTTCATTGTAAGAAAATAAAAATAATAATTTGAAATATTTCCAATAAATGGCCGATTATTTGTGCACCCAACTTATTTTAATTATAATAAAATTACAGAAGGAACAATTTTCTCACCGTGGAGGTTAATATTTTTCAACTGTTGCCAAACGGGAGACCAAGTACTTTCGTCAAGTGTCGTAATTCCATTTCTTTCAAAAGATACATATTGAATGGCCGGCATTTTGCTGAATATATCTTCGGGTAAGTGGGTTAATGCATTATTCCTGTAACGAAAAATATAAATATTTTTAAATAATAAAAATGAAACTTTTCATTCAAATGTACTCTTAGTAATATTGAAATAGAATAGATGAACCTACTAATTTTATTCATTAACTAGCAGACTTTATCGGCTATACTGATCGCTTTCTCCAAACGAACGTCGAATCAAAAGAAATAATCAGTGAATTTTTCCTTGTGTTCTAAATTAATATGGACATTTTACCTGAAATGTCCTTCCGCATTTCTGAAAGCGATACGAGTTGAGTTGAGTTGATTTTTTTGAGGGCCGATTATCTACTCAAGGAATATAGGTCCTAGGGGGAGTGCTCTCCCTGGGGTCTTTCTAAGGGAATCATAGACTTCTAATATAACTGGACGCAGAAATAGCAACCTTTTCTTGAAGCACAAATCATGCTTCCCACCATCACGTGATAATGGGGAGAATGCGTGCCAAACCGGTTTTTTTTTTCGCACCCACCAAGACCTATTTCGTCTGCGTTCGTTTTGGAGCGTTTCTTTTATCACGAGAATGAAAACAGGAAATTGCCAAGAAAGGGATCACCGCCAAAAAAGACACCCTTTTGGCGATGAGATCTCCGACATGATTTCTTCAGGCTTAGGCGGATAGAACAAAGGGATTCGTCCTCTATTCAATTCCTCCTCTAAGAAGGGAACCTAACCCGTATTTAAGCGAGTTTCCCAAGGTTCGAAGAAAAGCTCGAAAACTCCGAATGGTTAGGCCGGCGGGCGCAAATGGGTTCAAACCCAGCACCTCCCGTCCACCAGCTTCGAGAGCAGAACCTCTCAACCACTGGTGGGGCCTGAAAGCGATACGAATGCCATTATGTTTTTATTTTTTCCAATGTGGCAAACAAAATTTGGTCTATTATGGTCCAAACTTTTAGTTGGTCTTTTTCAGTAGGATTTGGTATGCAATATACTAATACCATTGCCTGCAAAACCTATCTAACTGACAATGCTAGTTTCATGAAAATCCGACCAGTAGACCTTTTTAAAAAGGATAATCTTTCATAATCGAATTCATCTGATTAGATCTTTTCCTCATAATTCTTTAACTAAGGAACGGAGAGCGATATTTTATATATTAAAACCTATTCTGAAAATTTATGTAACTAAAGGTGAAATTTCCATGGAAATCCATATAGCACAATCTTTTAAAAAGGTCATGCTTCATAATCAGGTTCATTTGAGTGTAGAGCTTTCCCACGTAATTCTGAAACTAAACAACATAGAACATGCATTATACTTTTAAATCTTCCCTGAAAAATGATCCAACTAACAGTGCAAGTCCCAACAAAATTCATTTACCAGAACTCGAGTTGTAAACAGCCGGAACGAAATTTCCGTTTTCCTTTTATACATACTATCTGCGTGACAACCCGTTGTATTGCCTTCGAATTTCATGAGATCATTGGATCCTGTTTGGAAAAATAAAACCTAACTTTACTGTAAATTTGGAAAGCAATTATAGTATTAATTTTATTAAATATAATATTTCAAATAATAACTTATATTTACAATTTAAGTCAAAAGCTTTCTCAATAAAAATGTACATATTTTATTATTTTATTTGCCAAAAATGTTTCGTTCTTCAAATGTTTGGCTTCGAATTTAGGAGCTGGCAGAAATGACGTCATTTGGGTGAACTTATTCAAGAAGGGCTTTGTTTTGGCAAATTTATTCAAAAGAATTTTATATTTATGAATTAAATGTTTAGAGAAATATAATTTTTCTAGCTAAAACATTTTGTTTTTAACGTCTTTGTGAAAATAGCCTTCTTAGGGATATAATTAAAAATCTATTTTTCTTCAATTCCTACTATTAGTTCACGCTCGTCTCCCTATATTTATACATATATCTTGTTCAAATTTTCCGTCGTTAAAAAAATACTTATTATCCATCAACTTAAGTTCAAATACGTTTTTTTAAACTTGTAGTGGATGAAACTTGATGTTAATACAATTTTTTCAAATACGAGGGTTACTCTGAAATTATTGAGATACGAGCAGAGGAGAATTTACAAAATAAAAATAACGGTTTAATTTTAAAATACAAAGTATTTTAACACAGCAGACGATTTTTTACTCACTTACTTCAACTTGTTTAGCGTAGAATAAATTTTAAACAGAAGAGAAAATGAAGTTGACGCGAGAACATTTTCGCGCTATGATTTTCTACGATTTTAAAGCAGGATTAAATCAAGAAGAATGCGTTCAACGGTTGAAATTAACATTTGGTGATGAATCTCCAGCTCGTGCTACTGTATTCAGATGGTTTAAAGAATTTAGCAGAGGTCGCAATTTTCTTCAGGATGAAATACACACAGGAAGGCTGCCGTCGGCAGTAATCCCAGATAATGTGTCTGCCATACGAAAAATGTTAATGGATGATAATCGCTGTACCTATCAAAGGATACAGAAGGAACTTAACATTGGATCCGCAGCCATACACAAAATTATTCATGAAGAATTGCATATGAAAAAGTAGTTTGCCGTTGGGTTCCCCATAATCTAACTGAGCACCAAAAAGAGGAGCGTGTCAGAATCAGTAAAGAAATTCTTAAATTGCTAAATGATACTGGCCACCGCATCATTTCTAAAATTGTAACGGGTGATGAAAAATACATACCGTTTTTTGACGTTCCAACACCTCAAGAAAGCAAAGTATGGGTCTTTGAAGATGATCCCACGCCGACAATGGTGAAAAGACAACGCGTACTGAAAAAAGTGATGTATGCCGTTTTATTCAGAAGAACGGGATTGGTCAAAGCCATCGAGTTGGAAGGACAGAAGACAGTAACAGCAAACTGGTATACCACTAAATGTCTTCCAGAAATTCAACAAGAAGTGAATGTTAGGGGACTAATGCTTCACCATGACAATGCATCTTCACATACAGCCGGATTAACAGTTGAGTTTCTTAAACAAAAACGAATTAAAGTGATAGAACATCCGCCGAATTCACCTGATCTAGCTATGTGTGACTTTTGGCTATTTTTTAATCTAAAAAAGAACTTACGTGGACGTCGTTTTCATTCAGAAGAAGAGATTGATGTGGCTATAAATGCATTTTTTTCATCTATTCCAAGAAATGAATGGCTTGAGGCATTTAATCTGTGGAAAATTCGTCTACAAAAGTGCATTGATGCTGGAGGAGACTACTTTGAACACACCTAACATTTTGTAAGTATAACTTTAAAAACCTAGTTGTATCTCAAAAATTTCAGAGTGACCCTCGTATTAATTCATTAATTAAATTTAATTAATTAATTTTAGTTTTATATGGGAGAAAAAAATTTCTTTTTCTCAAATTTTCAATCGTTAATAAAATACTTATTATTCATCCACTCAAGTTCAAATACATTTTTTTAAACTTGTAGTGGAAGACACTTGATGTTGATACGGTATTTCAGGGTTCCGTACTTAAAAAGTCAAAACGGAACCATTATAAGATCACACCTGTGTCTGTCTGTCCGTCTGTCACAGCCATTTTTCTCGTAAACTATGGAACGTGGAAAGTTCAAATTGGGGGAAGTAATAAAGACTATTGACACCACATATTTAAAAATTATTAAACATTGACAAATATATTTAGGAAAAATGTAGAGGGCTAATTAAGCTACTTGAAAAAAAAATCTTTTCTTTGTATCTCGTATGGGGTATCGTGTGAAACTTTCGTAACGCTGAATTCAAAAATACATTTCTTTTAATTTTAGGTATTATAGTGGTAGAGATATCGTCGAAAATATAGTGCAAAAATATGTTCCCACCCCCATCTATTTCCGAATCTATTCAAGCTAAAATTATAAAAAAAAATTAGAGGTAGTAGACATTAACTTATATTTTTCAGGAAAATTATAGCGATTACCCTAGGTCAGATAGTTTTTGAGAAAAGCGCATTTTTCTGTTACGCACAAATTTCAATTTGCGGGCATTCAGCAAATGTTTTGAGAAGCGCTGATGGTACCTTTCGTAGCAGAAGTATAAAAGCATTGTTGATAATGATTTTCGAAAAACATCGTCGGTAATTAGTCGAGACATTAATCCTTAAAGACACGGACGGTTTGGACATACATAATGACAGGGGCTGCGTACTTTGTGTGCTTTCAAAGCGTAGATAACAACTTTTAATGATACATTTTTGTTCTGCAATGTCCAGTAGCAGTATAAAAGTAAATTGTTAAAATCAGATTAATTTAATTAGAATGAATAACATAAGTACTATGGGATACGCGACTAGTTTGAATTGGGTGGATATCTCTATATGCCTCCAGTGTCTTTAAAAGTTAATTAAAAACCTATCTGGGAAAACGCGGCAAGGACCAAGGTGGCGTTGCAACTTTGCGACCCCCTTTCAAAGCGCGATTAGCACAATGCAAAGTTTAAACTTTGAACAAGGATTTTGTTTTAGATACAATGTAAAAAGAAAAGGTTATTAATACGCTGAATTTATGAAATACCAAATGAAGTTTAAGTATGCACTACTTTTATTGTCAGTACCGAATTAAGTTCATCATAAACAGATTAGCATAAAAAAGATTTATACAGAATAGCAATATTTGATATTCTTCAGATCTTTTATGTATACCCATTCATACTTTTCTAGTATATACAGCTATACCCAACCCTACGTTGCATAGTTTTTTACAAAGTTTTATTATTCTTTTAGCAACGACTTTTTTAATACAGTTAATAATTCACATATTTATTGTACGGAACCCTCAGAGCTCGAGTAATACTCGCACTTGACCGTTTACTTAATATTAATTCATTAATTAAATTAAATTAATTTTAGTTTTATATGGGAGAAAAAAATTTCTCTTATTGACCTAAGCAGGAATTCACTTAAAACATTATATTACTTGTTTTTTACTTTAAATTAAATTACAAACCCTGCGATGGATTTTTTTGCTTTTAAAGTCAATAGGATTTATGCCTATGTCTCAGTGTACAGACGAGTTTTTTTTTCTAAAATAAACTGATTCTCGAAGCTTGCATATGTGAAAATAAATTTGTATTTCTTGAAATTTTCTATAAAAATACAATTCAATCACAGAATTATTTTCATTATCTATTCAAATAAAAGTTAGTAGCAGGGATGACCGAGCTTAGCTCAGTCAAAATTAGTCTTGCTTTCAATTCATTATTTTATTCTCAATGTATCATTCTTGCTGTTTAGATACAATTGGCATGATCCTGAGACATAGTGACCCAAAACGACTCACTAAACTAATTTTTTCGAACATGCGACCTAACCAATGCTCTTCTCGAACCCGAAAACGATAGAATACAAAATTTAGTCAAAATCGTTAAAGTCGTTTTATAGCTAAAATTAGTTTGACCCACGCTAACCCAAAAAGGACCCACTAACCTAAATTTATCGAACATATGACCTGTCTCAATGGTCTTCTCGTGCTTAAGAACGGTGTAATAAAAAATTTTGTCAAAATCGTTTGAGCCGTTTTTTAGATACAATTAGCTTGACCCACAGTGACCCAAAAATGACCCACTAATCGAAATTTCTTGAACATGTGACTTAGCCCAATGGTCTTCTCAATGGTAAAATATGGGTAATCATGGTAAAATAATATTGAAGCTCTAATGGCTAATGTTGCCAATAAAATACATATAGAAAATATTATTAAATCAATTTTCAACATGCCGATGGCAGCAGTAGTGTTGTTTAAGAATAAATATAGATTTATTTTTTCAATTGTTGCTACATGATCTTTTTGTTGTTTGGAAGCTTGTGAAATACACTATTTTGTTCTGTAGTGATCAAATAAAATTTATTACATGGAAAAGTAAGGTATGTATCCCGTATTTATGATTACTTTTGGATATTTAACTGTAATATATTTGGTGTAAGCAGATTTTTGAATGTGTTGCCAATTGGCAACAACAGGCATTAAGTGTTCCACCAAGCCTGGAGAACAATGAGCAGTTTTAGTTTTACTTTCTTCGATATTCAATAGAAGTAGTTTATTTTTCTAGTGTTTTATAATTGTAGTTCACCTTTTTCTTAATGTATGCAAGATATTTTTGTACATTTTATTTTCTGCAAATTTTACTCTATCATTTTTAGAATGCCTCCAAAAAAGTATTTGACTCAAAAACAAAATAGAAGAATTGGTTCATAATTCCTCTCATAATGATATTGAAATGGCTATTCCGAAATGCAGTAAAGAGATTTCAAAGTAATGTAAACTGCCAAACAGATAGATTGTTTGAAAAAAGAGAACATAAAAGGTAAATGAAAAACAGATAAAGTTTAGTGGAAATGGGATTATTCACCAAACGTGAATAAGTTGGATACACCACTAGCTTTTTTCAAATATTTCTCTTCGGAAGAGGTTATAGAAAAAATTGTCAGTGAGCGCAATTAAATATGCTGTCAAAAAGATCGTTATAAACCTACGGATTTCACATCACAAGATTTAAGGCAATTTATGGGGATAATATTATGCATGTCTTTAGGGCATTTGCCCAGTTTCCGATCGTATTGGAGTGATGAACTTGGTTTTCCTTTAACTCAGGACACAATGAGTAGAGATCAGTTTTAAAAAGTCCGAAAATTTATTCATTTCAATGACAACCAAAAGCATCTACCTCGAGATGATACGAAACATGATAGATTAACACAAATTTCTATCTATCATTGATATTTTAAACAATCATTTTGCTTCTAACCCTTTTAAGCAAAATCTCCCAATTGATGAGCAAAGGTGCAAGATGAAAGTTCAATATTACATGAAGCAATATATGTCAAATAAAACCCATAGTAGGTGGATTTAAACTTTTTGTACTTGCTGGTATTTCTGGGAATGTTTCTAACTTAGAAGTATATTCAGGTCAAGAAAATATGCTAACGGGACCAATTACTGAACCCGACTTTGCCCTTCAAGCAATGTATTCAAAAGACTGTGAAGAAGAATACCAAGATTAGTAAACCATAAGTTGCATTTTGACAACTATTATACGGCTTTGCCGCTGATTGTACATTTGGCAAACACTGGCATCCATACTTTGGGTATACAGTCAGAAGAAATAGAATTCCTTGATGCAAACTACCCGATGAAAAACCATTAAAAGTTTTAGATCGAGGTTCTTTATTCGAATATACTACAACTGTAGATGGTATCGACATTTCATCACTAGTCTGGAAAGACAATAAATTCATCACGATGCTGTATCTTCTTTCGCTGGAACAAATCCTGTAAAAAAGGCAGTCGTGTTGACAGGAGTCAAAAGAAGATCATTAAAATAGATAGTCCATATGTAATTAAGGAATAAAAGCGACATATCGGAGATGTTGACCGATTTGGATAACTTAACGGCCCGCTACAAAATTAATAATCGCAGTCGCAAATAGTATCTACGAATATTTTCCCATTTGCGTGAATTCACTACAATAAACGCATGGCTTCTCTACAAAAGAGTTTTGAATGCTAATGATCATCAATCGGAGATAATGCCTCAATCAAAGATCAGAGCAGAATTTGCAAGATCATTATGCATGGTGGGAAGTAAATACATCCTTAAGTGTGGAAGACACTCATCGATGGTTGAAGAAGAAATTCGAAAAAAAAAAGTCATAGAGGTCCATCTCAGTACTCACATAAAGATGTCGATGCGACCAAACAGGACATATGCCTCTATATGCAGAGAAAAAGATGAGGTGCAAATTCCCAAATTGCAAAGGATACATTGTAACAAAATAGGGAAAATGTGGTGTTTGACAGTGTTTTAATAGAAATAATAATTATTTCAAAAATTTACATACAGTTGTGTAACTAAATAATTTGTACTCATATTATCAAGTATCATAAAATAAACAATTTATTTTTTATTCCACATTGATTTTTATAATGTTTTACCATAAATTTTTGTATTTGTAAAAAGAATTAATTACTTTCATAAAGCACTTTGTGAAAATTCCTTATCATAGTTCTTAAAATTCATGTGTGTTTAATATTATAGAATTTTATCAAGGAGAATTATTTTTTCAATTAAAGCCGAGTGTTGCCGATTGGCAACAAACCGCTTTTTTAGCCGTAAACCATACTTAAAACAAAATACGATTTTTTAAAGTATTTTTCCCATGATTTATTTAAGAAATGAAAGCCGAAAAACATTTTTAAATTGATTTTCAAAAAGTCAGGCATTTAAGGGTTAAGATAAATGCGTTTTTCATGTAGCATTATTCAATTAGCTCCAAATTTGGTAAACCAGTTTATAATGTTAAGGAGATGGCTTGATTAGATTTGGAGGTTCATTAGTTAAGTATAAAGGGAGGAAAGAGGGGGCTATCCCCCCCCCCCTTAATTTAGATAAATGGGTTTTTCATGCAGAATTATTCGATTTGCTCCAAATTTCGTATACCGGTTTATTATGTTAAGGAGCTGCCTTGATTATATTTGGAGATTTATTGGTTAAGTATAAAGGAGAGACGGGGGCTAGTCTCCCCTTAATTTAGATAAATGGGTTTTTCATACAGAATTATTCGATTTGCTTAAAATTTGATATACCAGTTTATTCCGATATGGCTTCCTTCATTTGATTTGGAGGTTCATTGGTTAAGTATAAGAGGGGGAAAGGGGGGCAATTGCCCCTCCCCTTAATTTAGATAAATGGGTTTTCATGCAGAATTATCAAATATAGTTTTTTTTTTCTAGGTTCATTCTCATAAGGAGCTTTTCTGATTAAATTTGTAGGTTCATGGGTTCAGCATAAAGGGAGAAATGGGGGAGCTGATACCCCCCTTAATTTAGCGAAATGGTTTTTTCATGCAGAATTATCTGTTTTGCTTCAAATTTGGTATATCAGTTTATTATGTTAAGGAGCTTCCCTGATTAGATTTGGAGGTTTTTGGTTAAGTATAAAGGGGGGCAACGGGGTCTAATGCCTTTTTTTATTTTTCGAGGGGCATTATTCTTTGAAATAAGATTATAATATACAATTAGTGTGAATAGCCTGTGAGCTAAATGCCATAAGTTTAACTGGGCAATTTTCTTTTTATTACAGAAATTTCCCAGTGAAAAAAAAAAAAAAAACTTCTATCAATAATTTTCATCACTTTCATCATATTCATTGTTAGAAGTTAGTTGTTGTTACAGCCATTGACTTGGCACACCCCACAAGGTGTAGAAAAGGGCAATCCATTACGGTTGCATCCGCATCGTAAAGTAGCATAGTTTGCCTTGCAGGAACATCGAATCATATTAAGTAGATAATGTAGAGCTGGTGATATGTCGCAAAGTATTGGGTCGTATAAGTTACTTTTTACATACCGACCCCATTCTTCTGGTTTGGTTCTTTCTTCAGTAGTTTTCCAAATGTTTATTTGTAAGTGCGATAGCTATGATATTTTGTAGAAGAATCGGTCGGAGGCAAACGTTCAAGTCTAACAAATGACTTTGCTGTAGTTACCTTCCCTACCAACATTTGGTGATGTAGATTGTTTGTGGATTCCAGTATCTTGCAGTCATAAAACAAAAGCATTGTTTTTCTCAGGCCTCAACGGTATCTGATGTAAACATGAATTTGAACTAAATATTTTTGCGATAGAACGGAGCTCTGTCTCCTTCATCAGTTTGGGAAATGTCAAAATGCTTTGAGCCATTTTTAGATACAATTAGCTTGACCCACAGCGACCCAAAGATGATCCACTAATCGAATTTTCTGGAACATGTGAACATGCTCACACGTCTTCTCATGCCCAGAAACGGTATAATACAAAATTTTGTCAAAATTGTTTGAGTCGTTTTTTAGATACAATTAGCTTGATCCACAGTGACCCAAAACTGACCCACAAATCGAATTATTCTCGAACATGTGACTTAGCCCAATGGTCATCTCATGCCCAGAAGTGATATATTACAAAATTTTGTCAAAATGTTTTGAGTCTTTTTTCAGATTCAATTAATTGATTCCTGACACATTGTGACCCAAAATGACCCACTAATCGAATTTCCTTGAACATGCGACTTAGCCCAATGGTATTCTCGTACCCGAAAATTATAGAAAGTAAAATTTCGTCAAAATTGTTAGAGCCGTTTTCTAGATAAACTTAGCTTGACCCACAGTGACCCAAAAGTGACCCACTAATTGAATTTTCTCTAACTTGTGACTTAGCCCATTGGTCTTCTTGTAATCCAAAACAGTAGATTACAAAATTTAGTCAAAATTGTTAAAGCCGTTTTTTCGAAAAATTTAGCTTAAGCCGAAGTGACCCAAAAATGACCCCCTAATCAAAACTTCTCGAACATGTGACTTAGCCTAATGGTCATCTCATTCCCAGAAGCGATATATAGCAAAATTTTGTCAAAATGTTTCGAGCTTTTTTTTAGATTCAATTAGCTTGACACCTGACCTATTGTGGCCCAAAATGACCCACTAATGGAATTTCCTTGAGCATGCGACCTAACCCAATGGTATTCTCATGCCCGAAAATGATGGAAAGCAAAATTTCGTCAAAATTGTTAGATCCGTTTCTAAATAAACTTAGCTTGACCCACAGTGACCCAAAAATGACCCACTAATCAAATTTTCTCTAACATGCGACTTAGCTCATTGGTCTTCTCGTAATCCAAAACAGTGGATTACAAAATTTAGTCAAAATCGTTAGAGCCGTTTTTTAGATAAAATTAGCTTGACCCGAAGTGACCCACTAATCGAAATTTCTCGAACATGTGACTTAGCCCAATAGTTTTCTTGTGCCCAAAAACAGTTGGGTATAAAATTTAGTCAAAATCGATTGAGCCGATTTTTAGATATAATTAACTTGACCCTGACCCATTATGACCCAAAATGACCCACTAATTGGATTTTCTCGAACACGTGACCTGGCCCAATGGTCTTTTCGTGCCCGAAAATGGTAAAATATAAAATTTAGTCAAAATCGTTCGAGCCGTTTTTAAAATAAAATTTACACACACACACCCTATATCTACCCTATATATATAAAATCCTAATGAAACGACTGAATTGAAACGAATTTATGTAATGATTCTATGAAACGACTGATTAAACAACTGATTATGTTTCACGGCGATTTCTCCTGAAATATGGAATACTTTTCGATGAAATTAACACCAAAAAATCCGCATTGATCCATAGATCTCAAAACTGGTGTTAGAATTTTTTAATTCGAATTAGTTTTCGAAATATTTTTTTTTTCTAATTTTAAATACTTTTTTCTAATGATGGCAACTCAAATTTCAATCATAATAGATTTTAATTTTTCAAATTTCAGAAAAGGTTATAATTTTAAATTAATTTGCCGACCAGTTTGGCCTCAATTAAATCTTTTTAGAAAAGTGCTTTTTTTTTTTTTTTTGTATTTCGTTATCATTTTATTTAATACAAAACATTCCTTTAAAACTGAAACATTTAAAATTAATGGCTTTCACTTCTTTTTTTTTTTTTTTTTGAACGAAACGAAAAGAAAAATATTAGACTCAGATGTCATATACGCACCGGGGTGCCTAATTGGCGCCAAAATGGCGTTATTTTGCCTGGCATGGTAACCTGGGTATTGTTGCTTATTCATTAATAAATGTTTATTTATATTTATTTTCTTTTTATTTTAAAAAAAAGTTACAAATTGCTTTGTTCTATAGTTATTAATTAGTGTTTTTTTCATTTATTGTTATTTCATTTTAAAAATAATAGAAAATAATTTAAAACAATAGAAAATAATTTAAAATAAATAATGTAACTGGTATTCAAAAACGAGGTTTTCGCCAAATTGTCGTAAAAAATATCACGCCAAACCCGGTGCTTATATGACATCTGCGTTAAATATTAAGTAATGTAAGAAATCATGACATTTAATTTCAAATTCATAGCAAATGACCAATATCGCCATATTATATAAATCGCCAAACCACTCGCCAAATTATACAAGTTGACGTAATTTTTATTTTAAATAACTAAAGAAAAAATAAATTAGTATAAAAATACAAATACAAATAAAGCGTCGAAATAAAAATCACTTGATGGCGTAAACACATGCAACTTCCTTACAGTCAAGTGATTGTGACATTTATGATCGACCATTATTGGCATTTAATCTTATAGTCTGGCGGATAGATTTTTTGTCACTGGGATAACCAAGTAATACTCTTTTAATTTACCACTCGAAAAATAAAAAAATGCTAACTTAAAAAAAATGGTACGTTTCCGTTATACAGACACCATTGTCGCCAAGCGCAAAATGAAACTCACTTGAATTGAAACATTTGAAAAAAAAAAAAAACTGTCGATAGTAAAGTAAGCCTTTTTAAAATATAACATTTGGAAACTACAGACTTTTACGAACTATTTTACTAAATCACAAATATATACTTAAAATAAGTGAACAAATAACTGTTATACAATAAAGTATAGCAAATAATAGCAAATCACAATGTTTCGCATGGTTTACAATAAAAATCCGGTACTACTTAGTTATCCCGTCGACCAATTTCGCCAAATTATATAAATCGCCAAACCACTCGCCAAATTAACAAATTGACTTAATTTTTATTTTAAATAACGAAAGAACAAATAAATTAGTATAACATTAATAAAAATACAAATAAATCGTCGAAATAAGAATCACTTGATGACGTAAACACGCGTAACTTGCTTAAAGTCAAGTGAATGTGACATTTACGATCAACTATTATTGGCATTTAATCTTATAGTTTGGCGATAGATTTTTGGTCGACGGGATAACTAAGTAGTACTAAAAATCTTTTTCACGATCAGGGTTGAAATAATTGGTGCATTAGCATAAATTTTGGCATGGTGTCCGTATAACGGAAAAGTACCAAAAAAAGCTATTGGCGAGATTTGAACTCGGCTAACATAAAAGTACCAAGAATTCTTTGCGATCATGGCAACTTTTATGTAGCTTTATTTGAAAAAATAACTTTGATTCTTTAATCAAAATGGAAACCTTTCTAATGAAAAGCGAAGGAACTGTTGATGATAGTCACATGACTTAGGCTATTATTATAGAAATTGTTTTCAATTCTAAAAACAGCGCAAAGAATAATATTTCCTAACGATTACAAATTTATTTACACATGGCTATTAAAAAAACAGAAAACAAACTTTAAAATTACAGTCGAACCTCGTTATAACGAACTCCAAGGGACCAAAGATTTTGTTCGCTATATCCGGTGGTTCGCTACATCCGAACCGTTAAGAAAAATGTTAGAGTTCACAAAATGTATAGCTCATTAGTTGCTATGTATATTCAATAACAATGTATTACAAAATGATACATAAAATCTATTAAAAATTATCATTAATTAATTAAATTTACTAAATCCATTATATTAAACTGACACAATACTAATTAAATTAACTAAAAATGAAGACAAATGGAAATAAATTAATTTTACCTTTAACTTTTTGCTTTAATTGTTAGTCACACCTGCAGATTGGCTATCATAAAAAGGAAAGAATGCAGTTGTTTCTACCCTTTAATAAATAAACAGGCTTATCGCTGATTTGCACCGTGTTTCATTGACCGGCATACATTTTCTTATGAAATTAGAGTCGAAGTGCTGTTTTCACAACTGCGGAAAAGTTTTTTAAAAAAATCAGTGGTCGACTGAAAAAAATGTTCGTTTTAGCCGATTCTTAAGATTTCGGAGGTTCGCTATAAAATGATAAATTAGCATTAAATACAATAGGAAACCGGCGGGACCAAAATTTTCGTTCGTTATATCCACGAGTTCGTTATATACCGGGTTCGCTATAACGGGGTTTGACTGTACTATTAAATGAGTACGTGTTAAAAGCAGGAAAATATTGGAAATTATGTCTTGAAAATTGTATTTACACGTGAATATTAAAAGAGAAAGGAAACTTTAAAATAATAAATACATTAATATGCGTTTAACCCTTTCAAGGGCAAGGTACTTCTATTAGTAAAATGCTGAAATCAGTGAATGGCACCGGAATTTACAAACAAATTTCGAAATACGAAAATGCTTTTGTTCACTTACTTAATAAAAGAAAAATTTTCATTCCAATATTCGGGGGCCAATGTGGCATTTAAGAATTAAAATTAAGTGGTCCAAAAAGGAACCACCGCCCTTGAAGGGGTTAAAGCAGTAAATTGTAGTAATTGTAGTATATTGTATTATATCAATCGTTTTATAACGCTGTTAAAAATATCGGTTGGCAAAGACTCTGTTTACTTAATTCATTTTATTTTAGCTTCTTTTCAAATGTTTAACTGATCTTCTTTAATCAGACACGAAAACAACCATTGGATGTCTTAACAGCAACTGATTCGGCCTTAAATTTTCGCAATCAAAGGGAATTGAATGGAAACCCGTTTACAGGGAAATCGCAATAGGTTTTTTCATTATAATTCAATCTTCTCTAATCTTTTAAAAACCGATCAAATTAGCGTGCTTTTAGATTCTGTGGTGTCTGAACGGGGGTTGGCGAGCGTAGCTTGCAGACTAGGGGCAGAGTCCCCTAGTTATAATATAATATGTTCAATTTGAAAATCTTTTCAAACAAAGAAATCTATTAATCCCTACCATTTTTCTTTTCAACCTTTTATCCATGAAAATGGAGCAATTTAGTTGCCATTATACAGAAATCTTATTAAAATTTTAATATCTCGAAAACTAATTAAAATTTTAAAATTCTAAGACCACTTTTGACATCCTCCGATCCATGCGGATAATTGGCATTTATTTGATC
The DNA here is from genome assembly GCA_963932465.1 of Maratus speciosus. Lineage (NCBI taxonomy): Eukaryota > Metazoa > Arthropoda > Arachnida > Araneae > Salticidae > Maratus > Maratus speciosus. Next base: position 407,644,243 of record OZ010800.1, read on the forward strand.
GCCCAACGTTCCATATTCTAAGAGGAATAGGTGTAAACAGACAGTCACTTTTAAATATAATAGATTGATAAAATTTTAATTTTGTTATGAAAAATTAGGCAGAGACAAATTCTGAACCATTTATATTGTTTTAAGTGCAAACGGATTATTTCGTAATGGCGCCTGCTCGCGAAGGAGAGAGATTTAAAAATATCACGCTTGAGAATTATTTTAAAAGCCATAATAAATCAGTCAATAAAGATACAGTATTTAAACAAATTGCATTTGAAAGTAAATTTTTTTTTAAATGTGCGACATTTAGAATTTTAAAAAATTGCAGTAGCAAAAATTGCAAATCCGAAATTTCATCATTAAGTGTTGCCTTTCGCAAAATAAGCGTTGCCGTTCCGTCAGCGTTGCGCACAGATACGTTTGTCCTTTATAATATACATAGTAGATTACAATCTTAGAGTTTTTTATTCTTGAGTTTATTCAGCCATTGTATTGTCATGGAAATTTCCGTTTCATTTACAATGAAATTTTTCAACGTGTAGCAACAACCCTAATCTATTCATGGTTTATTTCAAGGTCATCGGGACTCAATAAGTTTAGAGAAAAGGAAATTATATTGGTAGTTAAAAGGGTAGAAAATAGCTGCGAGATGACATATAATGTAAGATGCGATTGTGGTACAGTCGAGGAAAAAACAAAAAATTAAACACCCCTACTAACTCCTCAACAAATTACTGTAGACGAAAATTACTGGTACCGGAAGATTGGAAATAAAGTCTACTTTTAATATGAAATTTGCTTACGGGGCCATCTACATATTAAAGTGAACTCAAACTTCATTTTGCTCAATGGCATTACCCATTTTTAAGAAAATATTTCAAATCTTCGGTTCAAACTATGCCTAGTCACCAAATTTCAAGTCATTTGAATGATAAGCTTTTGAATTATAAACATTCAAAATTTAGTGCTTCTAATGCTAAATTACATTTTTATATTTTTATTAATATCTCCTGAAAATAATACTCCTAATGTGTTAATTTTTTGTGTAGCAATAATACTAAAATACCCAAACACAAATACGTTGAATTTGCGATTTTTATAATTTTGTGATATGAATTATGAATTAAGAAATTAATATTTGAAAAAATCATGAATTGCAACCTACAATTTTTTTGATAGATTTAGATTTGTTAAGTCCTGCTTTATGAGAATTCAAAATTTCACATTTTTCTCCCAAGTAGTTTGAAAATTATGCTTAAAAAACGCAAAATGATGGTTTAAGGGACCGCTATGATAGAAGTGACTAGATATTTTGAAGTTTCTTGTGCTATCATGTAATCTATCAGTCTTCAATGACTGTTTGAGTGGCGCTTAAGGTGCCTTGATCAAGAAGGGGGCTCTCTCAGTCAACAATCGAGTACTGAACTTCAATTAGGATACAGTCCCTAAAATACGCTCGTTTTAAAATAATTAATTTATTGGAAAATTGTTTTTAAAATTTGTAATAAAATTTAAGTTAATAAAAATTTGTTTTTGGGCTTACTGAAGGGTGTAGAGTTCATTTATGCTGTCAGGATTGTGTACTGCTATTGAAAAAAATAAAGTTATGGTTTGTTTTAATTTGTAGATGGCCCCCTAAGCAAATGTTATATGCATCATTTAAAAGTAGACTTTATTACCAGTTGTTTGCTACTAGTAACTTTCTTCTACGATAATTTTTTGCAGAGTCAGTAAGGGGTGTTTACTTTTATTCCACGACTGTAACTGTTTCTAAAGGAACTACTGCAGTGATTTCAGTATGGTTTTAAAAGTTTTGGCAGTAGCAAAACTACAAATCGGTCGTTATTCGAGCAATAATAATAATAATAAACAATAGTTACATTTTAAAGTAAATAATCAATGTTTAATGTCTGATATACTATTTAAAAATAAAAAAATATATTACAATTTATGAGACATACAAGTAAAAATTACATAAATACATTTAATACAATTAAAAAGCAAACGTTTCGAGCTAAATTTTAGCCCCTCATCTGTGCAATAAATAACATTCAAATGACAGAAAACTATATATCATGTTTACAGTTAAAAATTATTAGCAATTAAAATTAAATAAAGTATAAAAATGTCAAAACAATGCTGTGTATTCAGGTGGAAGTGCACATGATTCATTTATCGGCGAAGTTTGCTTACGAGGGATCACACCTTCCAGAAAAACTCTACTTTTAACATTATTGCAACCGGATCTGATAATTTTCATATTTGCAAAATCTGGGATATGGTCGGTATCTAAAGAATGCTGAACAATTTCAGGTCCAGATTTGTAGGTACGTTTATGTTCGGCAAGGCAAATAGCGCAAGTAGAAGTTAAAAGTAGAGTTTTTCTGGAAGGTGTGTTCACGCGTAAGCCAACTTCGCTGATAAATGAATCATGTGCACTTCCACCTGAATACACAGCATTGTTTTGATATTTTTATACTTTATTTAATTTTAACTGCTAATAAGTTTTAACTGTAAACATGATATATAGTTTTCTGTCATTTGAATGTTATTTATTGCACTGATGAGGGGCTAAAATTTAGCTCGAAACGTTTGCTTTTTGTGTAATTTTTACTTGTATGTCTCATGAATTGTTATATATTTTTTATTTTTAAATAGTTGCATGATTTTGCAACCAAAATGTTCAAATCTAAAGCAGCTGACCACTGATGTACTTTTTATCATAGCACTACTCATATGTTTTTAATACTTTAAAAATTAATTTAGGCAGAAGCTAAACTATAAACTAGTTACAAAAATAGCAAACTATATATATATAGTAAACTATAAACAGAAGTTTAAAGCAAACCATAAACAGAAAAGAAATTGTAAATCCAATAGTTGTTTTAATGTTAATTTTAAAAAACCTATGGATTTCTTTTGTTTGCGAATTTGAGTAAATGTTGTAGTTTTTTATTTTTTGCCGGACGATAAATTATAGTTATACTAGCTATTACCCGTGACTTCGTTTACGGAACATTTAAAAAAGAATCAATACTTTAATTAAGAAAAATATCACTCGCGATAATTGAAGAATCTAGTGGCAAAACATTTTCTCAAATTTTGTGATACATTTTCTCAAAAATTGTTTATTTTATCGATCAAAATGTTATAAGGTATTATATAATATGGTAAAACTAAAATACTGAAATCATACTTACAGGTGAATCATTTTTGGTGCTGCTCGCACCTATCATTGAGACCTGGTGCATTTTAAAGCCCTATATTAGGAAGTTTGAGAATCGATAAAATTTCTCTGTTAAAATCATATTTTTATATTTTACATCAGCATATCTTTTTGAAAATGCAATTTTCGAAACCACTTCTCAGACTATTAAAATTGATTTTTTTTAAAGAAAAGTATTTAAAAATTCAAATTAGTAAATAATAATAATAAAATATTGAAAAAAGTTTAAAAATTCCTTCAAGAACTTACGAATTCGATTTTGAAAAATAACGACAATATATTCACATTTTTGGCGGGGGAAAGTTGGCCTTTTTTTTCAAAAGTAGAGCTTTCCGTCAACCCTTGCCGAATGTCATAGCTCATTGTCATGTGTGAGAGCAGTGGTTTGGACTTCAGTAGAAATTGTAATGTCCGACCTAATTAGGCAATGTGTATTTTTTTAAATTGTGTGAAATCATATTTTTTCTTTATGATTACTTTTACCAAAAGACACAACATTTAATACAACAACATTTCAGTTTAAACATCCGAAACTTTATTCCGTCTTTCTTCAAAAGAAAATAGCTTATTTTGTATTTCCCTAAAAAAAATAGTTTTCAATAGTCTTGAAAGTTTTTAACAGAAAATTATTAATATTTATACATTTATCGTCTGCATAGAAAAAAACCTAATTCTTGTTTCTTATGCTATCAATTTTAAAACAAATCGCAATCTGATTTAATTGTAATACATACCGTATATATATATATATATATACCCCAGGGGTAAAGCGGGCGAAAAAATTGTACCGCCATATTTGGCTACTTAACTCAATTTTTGGCGTGAAATAAACAAATAAATATCCAATAATAAAAAATTAAAAGTATAAAAAAAATATATAAAATATGATTTTAACAGAGAAATTTTATCGGTTTTCTAACTTTTATGTATAGGGCTACAGAATGCACCAAGTGTCAATTCTAAGTGCGAGCAGCACCAAAAGTGGTTCCCTGGTTAGTATTGAAGATATGGGACAGTATCTTTTAATATTTAATCATTTAAATGGTGAGAATAATTTCTAATATTTAATGATTAAATGTTAATATTCTTTTCTAGGAGAGTTTAGTATCGCCTATTAATATTCAAACATATGCTACTACACTCTCAAAAAAAACTTTTTTCAATTCACGGAAATTATCCTGGCAGCAGTGATGCGAGGAATTTTCCGTTAATTGACGAATAACTGTTTATTTTCTCTACGTTACAAGAGGTAAAATATCCGTAAATTGATGAAAGTGGGGGAAAAGTAAAAGTTTCTAACCTGGAATCGAACCAGCTGTCTTAGTGTTACAAGACGAGTACGCTAACCATTGGGCTACGGTTGCACGCTAGTGAAACACTTTGAAATAAATATGTTTGCTTCAGATGGGTATGGCTTGATTAATTTCTTTAAAAAGCTTTTAATTTTGAAGTTAATTTCGGGAAGATTTCGTCTTTAATGAAATTATGCCTGGGGTTTTACTACTTTAGTATTAGTACATGATAAAAATATGAATTATAAATATTTTTAAGTAGATTACTAGATGAAAAATGGGAATATTATATTTTTATTCGATGATTTTTTTTTTTTTTTTTTTTTTTTTTTTGAGTAAAGTAATTATTTTTTACTTAATATTTAAATTATTTCTTAATTGGGTTCATTTAAAATATATTTAGATGGGTTTTACATGTTTTTCGGGATCTACGACCCCTAAAACGTGTAAATCCGTCGAAAACCGAAATTAGGAAATTTTCACGAATCCAATACTTTCTTCTTGTAAAGATAGAAGAAAGTAAAGATAAATTGCGAGTATTTTTGAATGAATGAGAAAAATAATTGTTATTCATTTTTAAATTCGAAAACTTTTTTTCTTTTTTAATTAAATTAGAAATTTTAATGTATAGAATTTTTGGTTTTTCATTTTTAAAATAAATTCGCATTTTAGTATTAATAGGGCGTATGCGTGCTAGTAATGAACGGGATTCCTTCCTCTTCTTCAGACTTCTGGGAGAATTCACGGATAAAATATGTTTTCTAGGAGTAAGGAAATTATTTGTTAAAAAATGAGGAATAATTAAGTGTAAATTGACAAGTTTTTCTGACAGTGAAAAAGGAGTTAAATAAATAACCAAATCTAATATATAAAAGGGAAAATTTGTCTGTCTGTCTGTAATTCTATACAAATCCACAGTTTGGAAGTCAGAATTGTGAAACGTTGCGTACAGTCGTGGAAAAAAAAAAGTAAACACCCCCTACTAACTCCTCAACAAATTATCGTAGAAGAAAGTTACTAGTACCGAACGATTAGAAATAAAGTCTACTTTTAAATGATATAGATAAAATTTGCTTAGGGGACTATCTACATATTAAAACGAACCATAACTTTGTTTTTTTTTTCAATAGCAGTACACAATTCTGACAGCATAAATGAACTCTACACCCTTCAATTAGCCTAAAAACAAATTTTTATGCAATTCGTACCATAAGTTTCTGAGAAATTAATTATTTTAAAACGAGTGTATTTTAAGGGCTGTATCCAAATTGAAGTTCGGAACTCTCTCATTAATCGAGAGAGCCCCCATCTTGATCAAGGCACCTTAAGAAGTCAATGAAGCCTGCTAGATTACAGGACAGCTGAAGAAATTTCAAAATATATAGTCACTTCTATTATAGACGGCCCCTTAAACCATCATTTTGCCGTTTTATAAGCATAATTTGAAAACTACTTGGAAGAAAAATGTGAAATTTTGGATTTCCATAAAGCAGGACTTAATAAATCTAAATCCATCATAAAAATTATAGGTTGCAATTCATAATTTTTCCGAATATTAATTTCATAATTCATATCATAAAATTATAAAAATTGCAAATTCAGCGTGTTTATGTTTGGGTATATTAGTATTATTGCTACACAAAAAATAGCACATTAGGAGCATAATTTCTGTAGATATAAATAAAAATGTGAAAATGTAATTTAACATTAGAAACTCTAAATTTTGAATGTTTATAATTCAAAAACTTATCATTCAAATGACTTGAAATTTGATGTCTAGGCATAGTTTCAACCGAAGATTTGAAATATCTCGTTAAAATTGGGTATTATCATTGAAAAAAATGAAGTTTGGATTCGTTTTAATATGTAGATGGCCCTCTAAGCAAATTTTATTGGCATCATTTAAAAGTAGACTTTATTTCCAATCGTTCGGTACCAATAACTTTCTTCTACGATAATTTGTTAACGAGCTAGTAGGGGGTGTTTACTTTTTTTTTTCCACGACTGTACAATATGTGTATTAATTCCTTAATTCTCGCTTCCGGCAATATCACGGGCTGAAGTGTCGTTCTTTATTTCTAGTGCCCGTCATATTTCCGGGCTGGAGATTTATTGCTGGAAAAAACGTCTGAAATCAAAAAAATTTAACTGGCATTTCCATCTGAAGTCTTGGAATAGTAGCTTTTGGGTTTGGTTTTTGGCGCTGATTGTGATGTTGAACTTTGTAGTGCATGTTTCGAAATATATCACGCTCAAAAAGATTATTTATAATCAAAATTTAACGTATATTATATTATTTGTAAAAATTTGTTTCATGATGATAAAGATGTCAAAGATTTAAGATGTCAAAAATAAAGGTCTTATTAGCATTAATTTGTATGGTGTAAAAGAAACATTCAGACACAGAATTCTCGTATGATGGCTATTCTACAAATGTGAATTTGTTCTATAACATCTTTTTTTTCGCCTTAAAAAAAACTGATTGCATATTTTATATAGAAACCTTATAATTATTCAATTTCTGAAATAAAAATAATACGAACTTTTTTATGGTTTTTCCAAATATTAAGCGACCGTTAAGGGATTAAAACATGGCCGAGACAACTAAAGTAATCCAGAATCGAAATAATTTATAGTTAATTTTTAATTAATAAAAAACCACCAATTTAACAGCAATTTCCTATCAAATTTAAACATTTTTCGTTATAGCAGTTGCCAACAATTAAAAATCCACAATAAAATACTTACCACAACAATTACTTTTCTATTTCAAGATTTCCACGTAAAAAATGAAATAAGTAGTTTGATAAATTTTTAAAAAAAGTTAATATTACGTCATATTGGAAATACAGTGGGAGTCAGCAGGTGAATATATAACGTTATATGTGTTTGAATAAGCGTATTGAAACATGATAAAAACCCAATTATGAAAATATTGGCATATTTTAACATTTTAATGTTCTCAGAATTTGTTTTCGCCATTTTTAAATATTTTCATATATATACGCATGTGTGTGTATATTAGAATTTCCACAAAAGTTTAGGTGCCTTAGAGCTCATTCTCAGTGAAGAACTGAAATAAAGATTTGAGATATTTTTTTAAATAAAATTAATAAAAATTTTTATACTTGCCATTTTTATTTAATGATGAAAAAATTATTTAAATAACAAAATACAGTAGAACTTCTTTTATCCGAAACTCTTTTAACCGAAACTCTCGGTTAACCAAAATCCATTTTGAAAGCCTTTTTTTTTTTTTTTTTTTACTATCACATTCCTTGTGTGCAAAATCCATTTTGAGAGTTTTTTTTTTTTTTAACTATCATATTACTTGTCTGCAAGTGACCCTTTCCGAGCTACGAGTACATATAAATATTTTCAATCCTCTTTCTTAGAGTTCCTTCGAACTTAATTTGAGATCCCGCAAGCTGCGGAGTGGAACGAAGAAAACGAACAAATTAGTAATTCTGAAGCTTTCGAATGTTTTGCAAAAGGTTTGGCATCGCTGGAGCAGTAGAACGACTGTGATACTGATGAACTAATAATATTAAAAAACTCCGTGATAGAGCTTCACAGCAAAGGGAATCGAAACTGCGACAAACATTTTTGCAAACCCTTGTGTTGTGATAAATGTAAAAGGTGCTTAATTTCAAAATTAAAATTCAGGTAATTTATTTTTATTTCTATTTTGCTATCGCTTTATTTTTATTAAGCACTTGTTACCATATTAAGAAATATTGCATATACTTCTCCTTAATCTGACAATTGAAGCATTCTCGATTATCCGAAAATTTCGATTTTCCGAAAGAGGGTCGGTCCCAATTACTTCGGATAATCGAGGTTCTACTGTACTCGGAAACAGCTTTTCATCAGAAGGTTTTAATCTCGTCCTCACTTCAGATCACAGATTACATTTATTAAGTAAGTAGGTAATCTGTCGTCTAGATTAAATGAAAAATAAACAGACAAGTGTATTACTCGCGCACAGAGGGTTCCGTACAATAATATATGAATTAGTAAGTGTATTACACTGCTCAAAACAATTAAAGGATATTGCAGTTTTATTTGGATTTTGTATCTGGTAAACTGTTTAGCTGATTGATACATGGTCGACAGACATAGTAGGTTATATGAGAATAAATTACGCATGTTTGGCAGAAAAAAATGCATTTTATTGCGCATTTGTGTGCTAAAGGAAAAAAACACAATTTGTGCATATGAGAAAAAAAGAATAAGAAAAGGTGTTTTCTTCAAAGAAAATCATTTTCAGTAGGGGGTATGGTTTCCACGGGCGGCCAGCAACGTTGAACACCTTTGAGGCATGGACTCAATGAGGCTATTAATGACGAGTTGGGGCATTCTGCCCCACTCTTCCAGAAGAGCTCTTTCTAGTTCTTGGAGAGTTTGTGGGGGTTGTTGGCGGCCAGAAACTCGTCTTCCTAGAGCGTCCCAAACGTGCTCGATTGGATTCATGTCTGTAGAACACGCTGGCCATTCCATTCGAACGATTCCTTCCTCGAAAAGGAAATCCTCCACCAGGTTTGCACGATGTGGCCTGCAGTTATCGTCCATTAAAATGAAGTTATCTCCGATTGCTGCAGCGTAAGGGACTACAATAGGTCTGAGGATCTCATCCCTATATCGGCGACCAGTCAGAGCTCCATCTCGAATAATGTAGAGGTCAGTGCGCCCGTCAATGGAGATGCCACCATACACCAACACTCCTCCACAGCCAAATCTGACACTTTCGTGCACGAACGCAGGATTATTCCTACTGCCACGGTCCCTCCAGATGAAAATACGCCTATTATCCGGATGCACAGAAAAACGGGACTCGTCAGAAAACAGAATATTGCTCCATTCATTTCTCCTCCAGTTGACATGCTCGGTTGCCCACTCCCTGCGGTCGCGACGATGCCTTGATGTTAATCTAACACATACCATCGGTCGGCGAGCATACAGACCTACAGCATGGAGCCGGTTTCGGACAGTCTGAGTTGAAATCGTGGTGCCTGTAGCCGAGCGAAGGTGTTGTTGGAGAAGAGTAGCGTTCATGGTTCGGTGTCTCCGAGCTCTTAACGCTAAATACCGATCTTCATTGGGCGTTGTTGCCCGTCTACGACCTTGCCCTGGTCTTCGGCCTGCACATCCACTCTCCAAAAAACGGTTCCAGATCCTGGAAATGACACTTTGTGACACTCCAATGGCTTGCACTACTTCGGCTTGAGTTTGGCCCCCTTCTAACCTACCAACAATTCTCAAAGCTTCTGAATCTGTCAAATGACTTCGCTGAGACATCGTACTCATCGAAACAAAGCAATCACTGAATGCCGATCAGCCTTGTCTTCATTCTCTTTTATCCAGTTGAAAGTCAAATTTCATTCGCTGCCGCTGAAGCGACGTTTTTGACGTCGAACTCAAAATTTGCATACTCCACAGTTTGAAAACCAGAAAAATTTGCATTTGTGATTCTCTTCTTCTATTTTCGGCAAAAAAAATTTCGTTTATATTTTTATTTTATATAAAACTTCAAATATCCTTTAATTGTTTTGAGCAGTGTATTAACAAAATACCTTTGCTAAAAGAATACTAAGACTTTGTAAAAATTATACAACGTAGGGTTGGGTATAGCTGTATAGTATACAGGGTGCAAAGGAAAGTCCCTTTAACCGGAAAATACTTGATACAGGTAGAGCAAGAAATACAGGTAGAGCAAATTTTCCAATTAGAAAGTTTTAGAGCATCAATTAATTAGTACGAAACGACATTTGGTGCACACGGATAAGATAAATCGTCGCCTGCTTACTCAGATATGTCCGAAATCGATGAGCGACGATTCAACTTTGCCTATTCACATTCCGAAAATGTAGCAGTGCACAATTGCAGATTGTGACTTTGTACTGTGCTGTAATGTCTGTAAAGATTTAATTTCTAATGCATTTAAAATTTTAGAATAACCCTTTCAGAGCCAGAAGAATTCTGTTCGTAAACTGATGAAATAATTGACTGACACTAGAATATTCAAACGAATTTCTCAGAAAACAAAAACCCGCTAATTTGCGCTTTCATTACAAAAGCAAAATTTTATTAAAATATTCTTGGTGCCATTTGTCAGTTTTGGAATAAAAATTACATGGCTAGACCGTCTAGCCACCGCCCTTGAAAGGGTTAAATCTATGTCGTCGTATTGAAGAGGCTTGCAATAGACGTTCCATGCTGAGAAATGTGCATGCAGAATTACTCTCACGAATACAAACATGTATCGTGAGCAATGGCGAACTTTTCAAACATACTGAATATTAACTTTTTATCACTGTGAGACAGTTTGTCATTTTTTGTGTGTGTGCGATGGTATCAAAATGTATTGAGATAAGTACGTATTTATAGCATAAATTGTGCGTATTTCTTCATATTTCTGACTATTCCATTCATATGTTTACACAAAATGGAGTGCATCGATTTCGGACATTTTTGGGTAAACAAACGGAGATTTATCTTATCCATGTAAAGAAAATATCGTATTCTATTAACTAATTGATGCTCTAAAAGTTTCTAACTGGAAATTTTGCCCTATCTCTTTTCGTTTCGATTTGCAGTGGCTATCTTCCAAATTTCCCCACTAGGGGCGCTGCTGTCGTTTTCTTTAAATCGGGCGTAGTTTCTTTACTATACCGTTAACTCACTTGCATAGCTGTAGCTCTTTCCGTTCACAAGTATTTTCAGGTTAAAGGGACTTTCCTTTGCACCCTGTATACTAGAAAAGTATAAATGGATATACCATGAAAGTTCAAAGATATATGGAACCTAAATAATAGCAAATATAGCTATTCTGTATATTTGTTATTCCATATAGGTTTTTAGTTAACCTTTAAAGACATAGTATGTGTATTCAGAAAGCCACTCAATGGAAACTAGTCGCAAATCCCATAGTATTTATGTGATTCATTCTCATTAAATTAGTCTGTTTTTAACAATTTGACGTTTATTGCTTTTATACTGCTACTGGGCATTGCATTACATAAATATAACCTTAAAATTTGTTATCTAGGCTTTAAAAGCCGATGGAGCATAGAGTACGCAGTCCCTGTCATTATGTATGTCCAAACCGTCCGTGTCTTTAAGGGTTAATATCTCGGCTAATTACCGATGATTTTTTCCGAAATTCATGATCAACAATGTTTTTATACTTCTGCTACGATAGGTACCTCCAGTTCTGCTCAACACTTTTGCTGAAGCCCGTAAATCGAAATTTGAGTGTAACGGAAAAATGCTATTTTCTCAAAAACTATGTGACCTAGGGTAATCGATATAATTTTCCTGCAAGGTTTAAATTAATTTCTACTACCTCTAATTTTTTCATAATTTTAGTTTCAATAAATTCGGAATTAGATAGGAGGGGAACATATTTTTGCACTACATTTGCCACCATAACTTTGAAAATACAATACCTAAAATTAAATGAAATATATTTTTGAGTTCAGCGTTACGAAAGCTTTCACACGATATACAAAGAAAGGATTTTATTTTCAAGTAACTTAATTAGCCCCTGTACATTTTTCCTAAATATATTCATGAATACTTATTAATCTGTAAATATGTGGGTCAATAGTCTTTATTACTTCCCCCAATTTGAACTTTCCACGTTGCACAGTTTACGAGTAAAAGGGTTGTGACAGACAGACAGACGCAGGAGTGATCTTATAATGGTTCCGTTTTTACTTTTTAAGTACACTGTTAAAAATTTGCAGCATTCTGGCAGGTCATTTGACCGTTTTTTCCGAAAACGGTTACACAAGCGTGAATTTAACGCCAATCTGACCATATTATTGGACATTTTATGGTCAGAATATAGTTAAATTATGGTTATGAAACCGTTTTTTCAAAAAATGGTCGAATGACCTGCCAGAATGCTGCAAAATTTTTAACAGTGTACGGAACCCTAAAAAGAGTGAAAATTACGTAAATTAGCACGCAATTGTTGATTTTTCAAATTCAAAACAAGCATTTTTAAAATTCCGCGCAAAGCCGGGTACTTCAGCTAGTTACAACATAAAACTGTCACTTCAATTTTCCCGAATTCTAATTTTCGTCCCATAACATCCTCTTCCACCTAGGTCTTCAATTAGAAACATATACAATTAACCAACTACATATCGCTCACCCGCCAGAAAAGTGACACATCTCGACAAAAGTAAATTTTACAGGAGAGGCAAAAGAAAATTTGCATGATTTTACTGTAACATGAAATTATAACACTTACAAGGAAGGTCTCCATACTGAGCATACTCAGAATATTTTGAAAAAAATACCAATTAAACTACTTATGTATGTCATAAAGGATCAGTCAAATTTAATGGCGGAATTTCAGTAGAAAGTTTGTAAAAAAATAAAATACTTTCGAATATTTGGCGCGAAAATACGAACGTGACACGCGATTTGGCGAGCAGGATTTTTCCTCGCCAAAAGCAAACGATTTTAATGCACCTGAAAATTGTTTATTAATTGTGTTTTAGAATGCAGGGTTTCTAATGAATCTAAACTTAATCAATGAAAGAGGTTATTAAGTTATTATACATTTTTTTATTACTTATATATGTTGCTTGTTGCTATAGTTATTTAATTTTATCACTCTAAAAATATTTTGTATGCTTTGCAAGTTGCAAATATCTATTTTAAGTTATAGTCAGCTGACATTTGATTCCATATCAAAGACGAAGTCGTTTCCAAAGCAACAAAATCAAACCGACAGTGTTCTATCTGCCTCATTTTTGAGCTTGAAATAATTTAAATCAATTTAAATTTTGCTTTAAATCATAAAATATGATATTTAAATTTGATTATAAATTCATATAAATATATATGAGAAACCGTAGTTAAAACAAATTAAAAATGACAAAACTAAAGTTATTTAACTTAAACTTATATAAACAAATTCAATATAAAAAGTTTTTTCCTACATAAAACCGTATTTTTCTTTCATCGCCAACCGGTGATAAATCGCCAAATAAACAAAAATTTCGTTATTTTTTTACGGACGCTGTATCGGGGTTCCGCCAAAAAAATTTTTATAAACATATATATCCATATGAGAAGAACATTCTGTAATTTTTTCAGATTTTTCTGAGTATGCCCGTATGGAGACCTTCCTTGTTAGCTCTGCATGCAGAAATGAAAAGGTGTATAAAAGCATAAAACCCTTAAAAATGAAGCAGAGGATGAGGTTTGGAGGGTTGGGTAATTTTACCCCCACACACAATCCACTCCTCTTCTGTGGTCACAAATGGTATAGTGCAATAATATGATTTTCCGCATAGCTACACTTAGGGAAACTGTTTGTGTGGCGAGATGCACCTATGACAGACTATTAGTCGAAAATGAATTTTTGCGAGATGTGTCACTTTTCTTGCGGGTGAGCGATATCATATCATGAAGAAGTTGAGCACCGGTTATTATGAAATAGGTTTAACCTTTAACTGATGTGACTAAAATTTGTCACACAACTGATGTGATCCGGTCTCTCAGACCCCTCGAATAAAATGAATAAAAAAAAATAACTCAAATGGTTGAATTTACTTAAATTTTTTGTCCTAACAATATCGTTGAACTTCTCTTAGGAGCATGTGAATTAAATTGCATGAAAAAAGTATTTTATTCATATTATTTAACTTCAGTACAGAAAAGTAAAAAACTGTAAAAGTGTTTACAGTTGGGAGTCGCGGGGTCTGTAAGACCGCGCGACATCAGTTAAAGGTTAAATTAGAAGTGATCGTAAATGTGAATCCAAATGCATTGCGTAGAATAATCCAGAGACATCGTTGCCTGTAAAAGTTCACCAGGCAACCAGCGTTAAAAATTGCAACTATAAAATAAACCAAACTTAAAAATAAACCAGCGTTAAAAATTGCAACTTTTATACCAGTATGACCGCAAAGTTTAAAAAAATATTTCCTGAGCCTAAATAAATGTAGCCTTGACTTTAAAAATAAAATTAATAGAGAAATTAAAATTCATGTTCTAAAAATGAAAAGCCATTCATGACATCACTTTTTCGTGTAAAAACTATACATTAGCCATAAATTTATTTTTAAATATGACGTCGTATTTCCCTGCTTTTTGTAGTTACTCATATTCATATTCTTTGTATTATTTGAAAATATTTGAAAATGAATGTTCGTCCTTGTCTGGTTTCTTCTTCCGAATTTTCGTACTATCACCGTTAGCTTTTTTGCAAAAATAAAGAAAAAATACCGAGGATTTACAAAAGAAAATTGGTTATTGGGATGTGAAAAAAAAATTTCTACATTTGCCCTTAAGTTTTCAAATCTATAACTTGATTAGTTTTATTAATTTTGCCAATGTCATAATTTTATTTTCACAAACCACTTATTGCCATTGGCAAAAGAGAAATAACCGCTTTTTAGCCGGCACGTACCTTAGCGTTTTATATATAACTCACATATGACGTATATATACTTCCGAAATATTGTTTTTAATTTTTGAAATCGTTTGAGTAGTTCCAGAGCAAAAGAAAAATCTATATCTGTTTTACATACTTTTCAACTGTTGCCTCCCTGGAGACTCAATAAGTTTAGATTAAAAACTAATTTTGTTTCTATTTTAAGACGAGACAGGGTCAAAGGTGTAATACCACACTGATTTTATCAAAATTAAACCTTTCTAGAACTTATTCAAATAGAACCCTCAAATTTTATTTTAAGGAGAGAGCACTTTAGTTATTTAACCGTTCATATGCAACATCGATCTTTTTTAAATTTCAACGAATCCCCCAAAGTCCTGTGAGGTTAAATATTGCAAGGGTAGAAATCAGCGTTCTCGCTGGCTTTTGACCAATATTAGCGATTTGGCGGATAAGAAATAAAATACATTAGCCAAATGAACGGAAATGTTAGCAAAATAGATTCGGCTTGAAACACTGAAAAATCTATCTTCAACCCTTTATTGTATCCCTTTTTTTCAATACTTTCTAAAATAACTCAAATTTTTGTAATTGCTTATACAATAGAATTTCGAGTTACCGCTACAGAAACTATTAAAAATAAGCACATTCTAAATGTCTCCTAAATGTGTAAATGTTTCAGACATTCTTTTAGCTGTCTAAATAAAAAATTAAATACAGCAATCTTTGATTTACCGTTTTGAAAATATACACTAAAAATGTCTATGAGATTTCGATTCTTAACCGATTGAAAATATTTGACCGGCCAATGATAC
Organism: Maratus speciosus; assembly: GCA_963932465.1. Classification (NCBI taxonomy): domain Eukaryota; kingdom Metazoa; phylum Arthropoda; class Arachnida; order Araneae; family Salticidae; genus Maratus; species Maratus speciosus. The sequence continues at coordinate 407,659,984 of OZ010800.1, forward strand.
TTTGCATACATTTAATACATAGTATGGTAAATGGCTAATTTCAACACTGCAATCCAGAAAAAGTTTTCTCTGTTTGGCGCTTAATGCGAGTAATTTTGTTTGCGGTTTTACTGCCGCGACGCTGCAGCATAGATAGTGATTAACTGACTATAGAGAAATACCTATCGCATAATCCTTTCTGTATCTTTGCCTGTTCATAAACTAAATTGGTGTTGAGTCAGTATCTCTATAAATAGAGCAATATAAATGGCACGGTGCGATTGAACATGTTAAAGCGACATCAATCGTTCAGTAACGCACCTAAGAATCTCGACTGTATTGACACACCACACACACACAAACTGAGCACTCGCAATTTGGCGAATTTGATTGCTAGTTTACTCGCCAAATGAAGAATTTTGTTGCGATTTGGCGCAATGGCGAGCGGCAGCGAGAACCCTGGTAGAAATTCACTTTTATCTCTCATACACTAATCTAAAAGGAAGTTATTCTTCAGAAATCATAATGTTTAAGAGATTAATACATTTTTTTTAAGTTTCAAGTTTACAGATAGTTTTGGCGATTTCCTTTCCTTTTCCTTTTTCCTTACTTTAGCCCTTTTTATCTCTCTATTTCTTTTAAATTTCTTTGCATATCATAAATTTAATACTGCTACTATTAACGAGTCTGTGCTGATTATCCGGGTTTTAAAATTAAGATTATTTATTGACATATTCTAAATGTGAGGAGTGTAATTTTATTGATATTACTAGGGGGGCTCTGCCCCCTGCAAGCTACTCTCGCCAACCCCCGTTCAGACACTGTAGAATTTAAAAGCACGCTAATCTGATCGGTTTTAAAAGGATTAGAGAAGATTGAATTATATTAAAAAAACCTGTAGGGATTTCCCTGTAAACGGGTTTCCATTCAATTCCCTTTGATTGCAAAAATTTAAGGTAGAATCAGTTGCTGTTAAGACATCCAATGGTTGTTTTCGTGTTTGGTTGAAGAAGATCAGTTAAACATTTGAAAAGAAGGTAAAATAAAATGAATTAAGTAAACAGAGTCTTTGTCTCTCGGTATTTTTTAACAGCGTTTTAAAACGATTGACATAATAGAATTGCTAAAATTTGCTTCTTTAACCCCTTCAAGGGCGGTGGTTCATTTTTGGACCACTTAAGATAATTATTAAATGCCACAATAGCATCAGAATATTGGAATGAAAATTTCCCTTTTATTAAGTAAGTGAACAAAAGCATTTTTGTATTTCGAAATTTGTTTGTAAATTCTGGTGCCATTCACTGATTTCAAGATTTTACGAATAGAAGTGCCTTGTCCGTGAAAGGATTAAACGCATACTAATGTATTTATTATTTTAAAATTTCCTTTCCCTTTTAATATTAACGTGTAAATACAATTTTCAGGACATAATTTTCAATATTTTCCTGCCTTTAACACGTACTCATTTAATAGTAATTTTAAAGTTTTTTTTTTTTCTGTTTTTAATAGTCACGTGAAAATAAATTTTTAATCGTTAGGAAATATTATTCTTTGCGCTGTTTTTAAAATTGAAAACAATCTCTATAATAATAGACTAAGTCATTTGACTATCATCAACAGCTCCAGGCGAATCCCTTCGCTTTTTACATTCCAGGCGGCCATTTTGGTACTTTAATGTTAGCCAGCCACAGGTGTGATAAGTCGCTGAATATTATTCTATCCCCATTATTTCATTTATATTATAATAGTCCAAGTCATGTAACTGCCATAAACAACGGGCTGATTCCTTCGCTTTTCGTAAGAAAGGTTTCCATTTTGATTAGAGAATCAAAATTATTTTTTCGAATAAAACTACATAAAAGTTGCCATGATCACAAAGAATTCCTGGTACTTTTATGTTAGCCGGGTAAAAATCTCGCCAATAGCTTTTTTCTTAACTGGCCAGTTAGCATTCTTTTATTTTTCCAGTGGTAATTTTAAACGGAACTACTTGGTTATCCCATCGACCAAAAATCTGTCGCCAAACTATAAGATTAAATGCCAATAATGGTTGATCGTAAATGTCATATTCACTTGACTTTAAGGAAGTTACACATGTTCACGCCATCAAGTGATTTTTATTTCGACGTTTTATTTGTATTTTTATTAATATTATACTAATTTATTCGTTCTTTTGTTATTTAAAATAAAAAAAATATGTCAATTTGTATAATTTGGCGAAATTGGTCGACGGGAGAAGTAATAACATTAAAACGTTGCTTTGAAGTGGAAATTAAATCTCATGATTTGTTGCATTATCACTTACGCACCGGGTTTGGCGTGATTTTTTTTTTTTTTTTTTTTTTTTTTTTTACGACAATTTGGCGAAAACCTCGTTTTCAAATATTTGTTACATATGTATTTTTAAATTATTTTCTGTTATTTTTAAAATGAAATAACAATAAAAAAAATTAATTAATAACTATAGAACAAAACAATTTATAACATTTTTTGTAAATAAAAAGGAAATAAATTCAAATAAACATTTATTAATAAATAAGCAACAATAGCCAGGTTACCATGTCAGGCAAAATAACGCCATTTTGGCGCCAATTATGTACCCCGTTGCGTATATGACATCTGTGTCTAATATTTTTCTTTTCGTTTCGTTTAAAAAAAAGAATGAAGTAAAAGCCATTTATTTTAAAGGTTTCAATTTTAAATGAAAGTTTTGTATTAAATAAAATGATAATGAAATACAAATTGAATTCTGAATAAAAGTAACATGATGCATTTCTTAGCATACATTTAAGGGAGGCCAAACTCGTCGTCAAATTAATTTAAAATAACCTTTTCTAAAATATGAAAAAAAAATCTGTTATGATTAAAATTTGAGTTGCCATCATTAGAAAAAAAAGTATTTAAAATTAGAAAAAAATTAATATTTCGAAAACTAATTCTAATTTTAAAATTCTAATACCAGTTTTGAGATCTGTGGATCAGTACGGATTTTTGGTGTTAATTTCATTGCAAAGTAATCCATATTTTAGGAGAAATCGCCGTGAAACTTAATCAGTTGTTTAATCAGTCGTTTCATAGAATCGTTACATAAATTCGTTTCAATTCGATTCATTAGGATTTTATATATATAGGGTAGAAATATATATGGGGCATTCTCACAATCTTTTGACTTTCATGTCCCTGAATAATAATTTTTATTTTAATTGACTTTTTTGCGTTTTTTTTATTTCATATACTGGGGAACATACCATTGCAGGTTTGCACAACAATATTAACGAGATAAATAAGTTTTGGACAATGTTGGGGGTCCAAACACCTGGAAAACTCCTATACCGTCCCGTGTCCCTGATGCTGATTTTTAAGTTTGTAGCTGTCTGGATAAAACTGTTTCAATAAAAATAATTCAATGTAATTTTTTTTCTCAAACTGGAACTATTGTTTTATATAAATATGTAGCTAAAAATAGCTATAAATATGTAGCTAAAATGGGTTTTAGATTCCTTACCATCCCTCTTCTAAAATTATACATAAAATCATTTCAGATGCAGCCACAGAATTTTTTTCAAGTTTTTTCTCATGCAGAAGTATGCTAGAGAAATGTCTAAAATTCTTTGGCAGGAAATTTACTGTAGAATTTAAATCAGCATTTAAATATCCGTTTCAAGCATCGTGGCTTTATTGGTAGTCTCACCGTCCCCAAGGTTTATTCCTGCACTTTTCGAGGTAAATTTTAAAAAATAATAATAATTTAATCCAATGTTAACAACTGTTTCTGAAAATAAATTAACATTGTGGCTATCACTTAGTCTTAACATTATTTTCCTAAAAATAGGTGGTAATTTTCCTTACCGTTCCATCCTTACCGTCCCTTTTTTCCAATACCATCTCCCTTTTTTACCTTACCATTCCTTCTTTAACTCCCCTTTAAGCCAATGTTATACAAAAATTCTGTATTAAAAGTACTACATTGTTATTATTTCTTATTTGAATGTCCTGTGGGTACTATGCAAATTCATTATAAGTAAAAATTTAGAAGAAAATAAAAAGTTATAGAGGTGAAATGGTAAGGAAAATTAAACTCGCAAGTTTAACTTAAACCTCAGTTAAATAAAAAAAAATTTTGCTGCTGACCATTATTTATTTTGAATCATTAAGGCATTCGTCTATCAGATTAAAATGTTATTTTAGTAAGTTTAATTTTGTCAGATTTTTTTTTTCCCAAAAGTCAAAAGATTGTGAGAATGCCCCATATATGAAACGATAAAAATTAAATCTTCCTTTTTAACTTAATGTTCAAAATCTCTAACTTCTATTTTTAATTTGAAATCTAATTGTAAAGCTAAGTTCAATACTTGACACTGATTGATGTAATGAATACTTAAAACCATAAATCACAATAAACTATCATTATGACAATTATGTGGCTCATAAAATCAAACTAGAGTTAAAATAAACATTAAAGAATCTTAAAGCCCGTAAATAATAATTTACTTTTCCAAGTATGACCGGTGACAATATTTAGGCTATAAATTCTAATTACTTTTCCTCAGAATTGACAATTATTAGATTCATGATTACATGTAAGTTATAAATTATAATCAATGTCAAAATAAGTCAGTTTTTATCACTTACGGTAACTACAAGCTTAAAGACTGCATTTGATAGAAAAATGAATAAAATTTCCCTTTTGATTTTTTTAGGTCAAAGTAAATTGTTAGATTTCGAATAAGTCTTACAAATTATTGCTTTCGCATTGTCTTATAAAACCCGTACCAGGTCAAACCTACATTCTGTGTAAAAAAGGATGCGGAATTGTTAAATAAAACACGAAAAATTTATTTATTTATCAAAGTTTATTTTGCCGCCTTCAAAGTAGGCCCAAAAGCCTTCAACGTAGTTCAATACAACTATGACAGCGCAAGACCCAATCCTCCATATATTTTCGGTCATCTGCAGGTTGAGGCTTTTAGTTCTTTCAGAAAAATTTCTTTTATGTCCTCAATTGACTCAAAATGCCTTTCTCGAAGTGGTTATTTTAGCTTCTGGAACACGAAAAAGTCACACGGAGACATATCAGGCGAGTACGGTGCTTGGTCTATGACATTCGTTACCATTTTGGTTAAAAAAATATCTCGCAGAACGATAGGAAGAAATCGAGCTCTTACGAAACCAGTCGTGCGGCGACGCCTTTCATGTCCAAGATATGAGTCATAACGTTATGGACGGCCTAAGGCTCACCATCCTTCTAACTGTTATCAGTGTTGGCGTCGTTTCTTGTGGCCACGCGGTGTCTTTGATTTTTAATGACTTTAAAAGGAAAGGAACTGATGTTCAGCAAAAGAGGAATCTTGCCCTCAAGTAGGGTTGAGCTCCTTATATCCTGACCCATTGTTGATCCCCCTCATTCTTTTGTGAATAAACCACAGAATGGTCCTGAACAAAAGATTTCCATGAAAACTGGAGAAGGATGGCAAAACACGCGTCTGTCGGCAGCCTAAGACTCATACGATGATTTTAGAGCACCAGCTTTTTTATTTTATCGATATTTCAGTCGTTGAAGGTAGACCAGAACGAGGCAAATCAATTACCACTTCACGACCATCTTTGAATGCTTTATACAAATCATATGCCTGTGTTTTTGACATGCATGATTCACCATAGGTCTTTAGTAAATTGGTTCAGCTCAAGAAATTAGTTAAAAACACAAAATTTAAGGCAAACTCTTTGTTCAACTAATTTCTCCTTTGTAAAAATCGCAGAGTATTCTAAAGTATGTGTTAAAAAACAGCTGCTGTCACATATTGTACTCAAAAACAGCGTCGTAACTCGGTACAGTGGTACAAAATTACAGAAAAAAAATTCTGTGATATCTTTTATGCGTGTCTTTTAAATAACTTCCGGGTATTTTTACGCAGAATATTGCGCTGCTAAACAAAGTTTTCTGTTGTGCTTTTTTTCATAAGCAAATTAAAATTTCTTTATGTATATCTAGTGTCATTAGAACTTAAACTCTATTCTCATTAAAAATATTGCGAGATCATAGCTAATGGGAATACAACCCTTACTTTTCCCGCAAAGCATCGCATTCACTTCAGCATGAATTTCAACGAAAAAATATACTTTCGAGATTACTATCTCTGGATTAAAATGCCTTAAAAATGTACTAATAACAGAACTCATCAATGATGTCTTATAATTTATTATTTAATTATCTGACGCAAAGTTTATTTTTAGGTTATATGTTTGGGAGTTTGGGTTTTATTAATCGTTAAAACTCGTAATTCGATCTATGTGTCTAGATCCTCCAACAAATTTTCTTCCCCTTCCATGGAATGGTGTTTTAATGGGAAATGTAAAAAAGAAAAGTGCTAAGCCTAGAAAAATTTCCATTGTTAGCTATTATATAAAATGGTATAATTTCTGTGCAATTGCATATAAGTTAATTTTATAGAATTTGAACAGCATTCAGCATTGCTTTTTCTTTTTAACATTTTCCAACAAAGTTGAAAAGTGTTTATGACTTCGATTTGTCTGTCCGTCTGTCCGCGCTCTAACTCCCGTAAATATACTCAGATCGTTCTGAAATTTTTGGATGTTAGTGACCTCTACCATAGCACGAACCCTATTTCAAATGAAGTTTGTAGTATGCTTAGTTCATTTACAGGGACAGTCAAAAGTTTTCCGTTACATTACGGCCTACGGGGGAAAAAACGTTTAAAATGATTTTTAATGATGTTACATGCTTTCAAACATAATAAAATTGATATGCATTTATCAAGTGCACTAAAATATGCATTCTATAGAATATGCGGTGCAAAGAATAGTTATTATTCTTTTACAGGGCCACACAAGAGAATTCTGTTACATAATGATATAGGGTGGAGGAATTTTTTTCGGTGTATTTTAATTATGTTAAATTTTTTCATGTATAATCAAATTGATATACGTCGATGAGGTTTACTATAACTTATTTCATGTATAATACGAAGTGCATAGCATTCACAAGGACACACAAAAGATTTCAGATACTATATTGTATCCGAAGTACTGTATGGCAGCGATTGATTGCTGGAAATGCATTTTTAATTATGTTATGTGCCTTTATATTTCACTATATTTATGCATATATGGTGTGTATAAATGCTGTAATTCATATACAAGGCTACACAAAAGAATTCGTAATGGTCACTGGGTATGATTGTAAATTGCTTAAAGGTGGTTTTTAAATGAGCTATGGATTTTTACGCTGAACTGCATTTACTTTACTAAGAAATGTTTGTAGAACATAGATAAAATGATATACATGGTCTCGCAAAGAATTGGATACATGGCTGTCTCTAAATGATAATTTCTGGAAATGTGATTTCAGTAGCTTTAAGAGTGTGTTTTTTTTTTTTGTTGTTTGTTTTTTTTTGTTTTTAATTAAACTTTAGCTAAATAGTGGCGTGTAATAAAGGTACTAGGTTAACTACAGGGTTGTACAAAAGTATACAAGTGTGCTTCCATCTATTAGTATAAATTTCTGAAAGAGAAATTTTAACCTGTTATGTGTTTCCTTGCTAAACTAAATTTTCCCATTGTGTAGTATATATATATCAACCTACAGATCAAATACAGGGCTGTTCAAAGAATTGGAATACATATTTGCTATGGATGGTAACTGCTGAAATCAGTTTTTCAAATGTTTTATGCGTTTTCTAAAATGTTTACTTAGTTCTCTTATATACCTTATTTCCCTAAATAACGAATTTTTGTTAAAGCATTCAGGAAGTATTGGAAAGTGTTTCATAATCTATGCTTAACGCATGATTTTTCTTACTTTTTTATCTAAGTTTACAGAGGCATAGTTTTAACCCGCGATATGCTATTTCTTTCGGGCAGCAATTAAAGTGTCGCTTTAAAAAATAATGTCCCGTTATATAAGACAGCCGTAAAACAAAGTAGATGTATCATTGAACGGTTAAACACGTATAATCTCAACTGCAATCTTTTAAACTTCTAAGCATCGCACATTTTCAATTTTTATACCGTCACGTAGGGGTGGGGAAAGTACTTTTAAATGTGATTTGTTTGAAAACTGCATCTCAATGTATTTTTGAGATATTAATTTTTTTTGTAGTTTTTAACGCCATTTTAGTAATGGCGTAAACTGAAGTACTCCATTTCTGTAGAAATTAACGGAAAAATAGTAGATTATTATATCTTTTTGTTGCCATTTTCCCATAACAACTGAAAAAAAAAGTATCTATGTAAAAGTATTTTGAAAAAATATAAATGAATGAGTTCTGATAAAACATGGAGCTATTATAAACTACATTTAATTTTAAGTATCTATATTAATGTTACAAACAAATGAAGGCATATGAATCATTAGATAGCCGGGGTTTTTTTTTTTTTTCGAGTTTCTTTAATTTTAACATTTTTTTGCTGGATTTGTGTATTATTCTGCAATAGTGATGTCATACAGTGGCGGTCAAAAGTTTCCGGCCAGCATGAAATTTTTGGTTAATTTGTAAGTATGCCCATATGAAGAGGAATCTCAAAGTGATACTTATACACTTTATTGACATGACAGTTAAGAACTTAGTTATGGAATAAAAATTAAATATTAATAAATTTAATTGACAAAATTAATTGCAAAAGAAAACGCATGTTCTCAAAAGTTTCCGGCCACCTTGGCAAGTTTGGAAAAAAATGGTGTCATAAAAGAAAATAACAGTGATCAACAACATTTACAATTAGTATTTTGTATTCATACATTTAGCAATATGTATTGCGGCGCAGCAACGTGGCATTAATTCAATGAACGGTTTTAGATCATCAATGTTAAATTTTGTCCACGGTTCTGGCAATTTTTGTAAAAATGCTGCTGATTTGGAATATTTATAATTCCACACATGTTTTCAAGTTAGTTTCAAAGATTTTCTATTATATTCAGATCGGATGATTGGGCTGTTCATTTCAAAAGCGAAGTTTTTTTGTGCGAAAGCCACTGCTTGACGAGCTTGCATGTATGCTTTTGGTCGTTATCATGATGACACAAATAGTTGCGACCACAATTTTTCCTCCAGTAAGGCAGCAAATGATCTTGCAAGATATCCTTATGCATTGCACTATTCATCTTGCCGCGGATTTGAAATAACGGACAGGCGCATTTTCCAGAAAATGCTCCCCACAGCATAACGTGTCCTCCGCCGTGCTTCATTGTAGGAATAATATATCTAGAACCTTATCTTTTGTTTTTAGGTCATCGGTTGTAATGTTTTTTATTACTCACAAAAAGATTGAACGTCGAATCATCTGAAAATAGTACTTTTTTCCAGTTTTCAGTTGTCCAGTCTTTGTAATCCTTGGCAAACGCCATTCGGGCCCTCTGAATTTTTTTACTTATGAAAGGTTTTTAACACCGACTGTTCCATAAAGTTCTACGTCACATAAGCGTCTGGACACTGTAGATAGACTTGTTTCAGCAATAACCATAACACCATAAATCGCTTTTAACACCATAAATGGCGTGGAATTGCAGCGGCATTTTTACGCGGGTCATCAACTGCTTTTCTTCTGATAATTCTGTTCACAAGAATAGTCGTTTTCCGGGGTCTCCCGGACAGTGGCAAGTTCCGAAGGCCATGACCATCTTTATATATTTTTTAAAATATCGTTTACAGCAAATTTTCCGATCGACAACTTTGCCGCAATCTCACGAGAGGATTGCCCCTTTAGCGACAAACAAATCACTCATTTAGGAACAATGAATTGTTAAACTTTTTTATTTTTGAATTTCAAATACATTATTCACCTTGATTAATTAACAAACATGGCCAAAAAAACACTTTAGCGATAGCAAAAACTAATGAATGACGAATGGCCGGAAACTTTTGCACGCGCGAATTTTGAATTCCTCCCCTTTGCATCAAGTATCTTAAGTAACCAATCAAAATGATCACGTGGTCTGAGGTAATTTGCTTATTCCTAACTTTTGGAGCAATTGAACTTCTTCTTCGCTAAAACGTTCTGTCAAACAAATCAAAAAAACTTACTGGCCGGAAACTTTTGACCGCCACTGTATGCATACTTTTCTGTAGGTTTTGTTTAAGACTGGATCGTAAATGTGGAGTTCTTCAACGGATGCGAATGACGTCATTTTATATTAAACAAAAACATAATTTGCAGAACAAATTAAAAAAGAAAACAATTTATTTCCTACAAGCCCGGGAAGGACAAATATTAAGATGTTTCATTCAGTTAGCTCTACGTGTAATGTTACATTTTTGTAACAAATAAGTTAAACCAATTGAACATTAAAAAAAAAATAATAAAATTCAAACAATATGATACTTTAACTACTTTAAAAACTTGGATTCCGTTCAAATGAAAGCGAAATAAATCTTAGACCTTTTTCCATTCATTAGTTGTAAATATTTGTACTGCAGAATTTGTACTATGTTTATGATGATTGCACGAATAATCGTAAGACACGTCTAAAATACAAACCTTTAAAAAAAGTCTAAGATTTATTTCGCTTTCATTTGAACGGAATCCAAGTTTTGAGGGTGTTTAAAGTTTCATATTGTTTGAATTTTATTTTTATTTTTTAATGTTCAATTGGTTTAACTTATTTGTTACAAAAATGTAACATTAAACGTAGAGCTAACTGAATGAAACATCTTAATATCTGTCCCTTCTCGGGCTTAAACAATGTAGGAAATAAATTTTCTTTTTTAATTTGTTCTGAAAATTATGTTTTTGTTTAATATGTCAAGTTTTTTAATAACTACTGCATTCAGAAAACTCTCAAATAAACTCATTTCAAAATTAACGGAATGTACCATCATTAAAATTTGATTATCGAATTATAATGTGTGGAGTAATTTACCAATGATTAATCCAAAATGGTTCATGAAAGCAATAATACAGTTTGTCGTTGTTTGGACAAAAACTTCCAACCGGAGCATAAAAAATCAAAATTTACTTAAATTTACTTACCCCCATTTTCCATGCAAAAATAGTGTTATATCTTTAATGCTAATATTCAACAACAGTATAGCTGTTATACAGTAAGACATAAAAAAAACGCAAGTTTCACTTTAAAAAAAATTTACCCTTTTTTCTCGCAGGGAACGATGTAAACGCAAAAGGAAATTGTTACCTAAGTTAAACTTCGGGTATTTATTTTGCGACAACACCAGTCGTTTCTGTGCCAGACAAAAAAATGTCAAAAAAAAAAAGACCTTGAGGGAAAATTTTACATAAAAAATGCCATAGACATAATATTAAATGTCCCCATCTTTTTAAAATTTATAAATGATGGACCCCATCAGTGGTGATGTCAAAGCAACTCAAACCGCGTACCAACCATAGATTGGATCCAAATTAATCATAGAGTTCAGAGACAGATAGGGGGGAAACGTGATGGTTCGCCATGAAGCTAAAAATGTTACCTTGAAATCAATTAAAACCTGTCACAATTCGGTCCAAACAATTGCGGGTAGCTTTGTTCCACGTGCTCGTCTTGTTTGGGCCGAATGATTTGAGCGATATCTGGCTTCATATTGCAAGCCTTTTTGACGCATAGTGCATCTCTTATACACTCTGAACTTTCTAGGTTTGCTCGGATCCAATTTGCGGTTCATACGCAGAGTTGAGTTGCATGTGACGTCACACTGATGGAGTCCATTATTTCTTATTTCTTGTTGATACAAAAAGAAATTGCCTATGAACAATGCATATATTACATACCGGAAATGTCCGAGTGTAATGCTAACGTCATATTGACGATGTATCCGGCAAAATAAATTTCACTTATTTGAAAAAATTTTAACTTCTAAACGTCGGAAAATTTCAATTTTTACGCCGTGTTAAAACAATAGAAACAGTTCAGAATTGGTTTTCAGCTAATATTACTTAACGAAATTACAACTTCATCTATAAATAAATAAAAGAAAACATAAATAAATCACAAAGTTAACACCTTTTTAATCGAACTACGCGCTCATCTGTATGTAACTTATAGTCACGCTTAAAAATCAGTATCGGTAAAATTTATTTACATTTTTTTGGCGTCATATTCACCTACTTTCTGTATTTACTCATATTAATGTTTCTTATATTACTTTTATTTCCACTATGACGCCATATTCATCTTATTTTTAATTCTTAAAAAAAAATTATTTTAATTCCATTTTCACGTGGAAATCTTTCAACTGGAAATTAATTGCTGGAGACAAAAATATATCACGACTTTTGAATTCTTTGCAACAATAAGAAATAATGTTACATTTTATGGGAAAATGTCCATTGGTTTTCAATGGAAATAGTAATTTCAATGAAATTTGTAATTATTAAGAAAAATATTTGAATAATTTAAATAAAACATAGCCTGTGCTACTTTCTAGGTTATAATCCACCCATATATGCACAGGCATTTTATCATTCGTTTTAAATCTCCTATCAGGCAAATGTTTTTACACTTTAAATTTATAATATTATTAAAATTAACCAAGAATAAAAAATGAGTGGCATCAGGCACAAAAAGGTGGGAAAGAAAATATCAAAAACTTGTGATCTCCATAGGCTTTTCTATGTTAAATTAGCATTGAGAAGTGAGACTGGAAATAAATAAGTAATACGCTTCCGCGCAATACTTAAATAGAGTAAAAGCATACGTGTTTTAAGTCTTACAACTGAAATATGTTATGTACTACCTATATTTATATACGTATATATATATATATTCTTTCCGTCGTGGGCGACATTAAATTCTGAATGAACAAAATTCCTATTGTCTAGTGTTAATTATCCGCTAGTAAAATACTGAAAAAAATTATTATTAAGGATAAGTTAGTAACTAAGGTGTCTTGAGAACCGAAGAAAAAACAGAAGTAGCATGTGAAAAAATTTCTTTTAAATTTTAGGATTTTATTTGTACATTTAATTTAAATATCTAATTTCGGGGGTGAGAGTATTAAACTGATAAGTGTTTAATTTACTTTTATTTCTGCTTTTTCCCGCAAAAGTTTATTATACAGCTTTTTAGGTGCGTTCGCAATTATATAAATACATAGCACCTATAGTCGTCGTCTGCATCATTTGTCCTTCTGTCCACATATAACAACACAAAACTATCGAATAGTTTGAAATTTAACATATATAATCGTTGCAGAATTTTGTCGAGTCATTTAAAATTTTATGAAAATCGAATCAAAACTTAAAAAAATATTAATAAAAGTTTTCTTCATTCTAATAAATCCTATCATACGTAATTAATTGAATGATATCCCTTGATAGATAATGATTCTAGATTGCCATAGTGTTGACGCCCTATTTAAGATGGAGTCCTATTATTTCCATATTACTGAATATAATATATAGAATCGTAATAAATGTTGTATTCATGCAGTTTTGCATAACAGTGCAACAACTATTGCATCAAGATCTGAATATTTATAAAACTAGTTATAGTACGAACGCACCTCATTTGCCATGTTTGACGTACAATTTCCGACTTGTTTTAATTATTATTATTATTATTCGATTTTTGCAAATCATGCTTTTCACACACCACTTGAACTATAATCAATGTAACTGCAATTTTATATAAATAATTTCTATTAGTATCAATAAGTAACATTGTATATAAATTATTAAAAAAAAAAAAAAAAAAAAAAAAAAAAAAAATACGAAGATAGAAAAATGAATTTGATGTAATTCGTTGTCAATTTTATTATACAAAAAATAATAATAATTAACTTACTCAAGGTTGAGGTCTTCCAGTCTGTCAGCTGTTGTAGGGAACATACTGCGTCTAATGGGACCAAATCGATTGTCTTTCAAGGAAAATTCCTTCAAATTATTCAGTTGAGAAAAGGCATTGCTTCCCATCTTGATAATATGATTTCCTTCTATCTTCAGGTATTCCAAAGAAGAAATGTCATTCCTAAGCCAATCGTCTGCCAATTCAGGAATGTCATTATACGACAATGTTATTTTTTTCAGTTTTTTCAAGTGTCCAAGATAGAATTTCGCTTGAATAGTGATGCTGGTGGAAATATCAAGCTCCTACAAAAATAGAAAAATTGAGGAATTTATTTGAAAAAAAATGAACTTAGGTTCTTTACCAATTCGGCCTTCCGAAAGTGAGATTTATTAACAAATGATATAAACAGTTGTGAAATTAAAACTTATGAACTTATAGGCTTGTTTTATAACAATTTATACGAGAATGGATAAGAAAAAAGCTACAAAGGTAATAAAAATTATTTATTAACGATAGACTGAAAATGCAAAAGGGAATTAAAAGGTATATTTATCCATCCGTTTTCCACATAATCATCAAATCTATTTATAAGTTCGGAAAGGCGTCAGAACGATTGATATGATGTTTAGGAAAGTAGCCTCGCTTATGCCTCACTTTGACAAGATTATATGAAGACACTCAACGCATGTTAAGTGATGGTGTCATGGTCGCAAAGAATTCTTGGTACTGTTACGCTAGCCGGGTGCAAATCTCACCAATAGCTTTTTTTCAAATTGCCAGTTAGCATTTTTTTTTATTTTTCGAGTGGTAAATTATAACATTGATTTGAAGTTGAAATTAAATGTCATGGTTTGTTGCATTATTGGGAAGAGTTCCATATTGTGTGCTGGTTGGCGCGATTGACGAAGGAATCCAAAATGGAGCCAAAAAGCCATTTTAGCGTCTTATAAAATTTTTCAGGATGGCAGAAAAACATGGTCTTTCAATATTTGTAAACATATATATATGTATACTAGCAGCCTTCGCCCGCTACGCTGGTCGGTTTTTCTAAAGACACCTTGAATCAAACAAAATATATCTGTGAGTTTGATCATGCATTTTAAAGTAATATGGACATTTACCTGGAATATCCAATCGAATTGCTGAAAGCAATATGAATGTCATTACGCTATTATATCTTTTATTGAGTGATACAAAATTTAGACTGTTAAGGAAGGACCAATTTCTTTAGTTGATCTTTTAGTGTAGGATTCGGTAAAGAACGATAGAACAATATGTAATATACTAAAAGCTTCCATGAAAAATTACAAATGCAAGTCTTGTCAAAATCTGTTAATTGGACTTATTGAAAAGGCTAGTCGTTCATAATAATTGGGTTAGCCTGATTCTAGAACTTTCAGCCATAATACTACAATCAAGCAACCTGACGACCAAGCAAGACCACACAAATGATATGTGCTTTATACTAAACCATTCGCTGAAAAATTAACTATCCGATCAAGTTCCATCGAAATCCACTTATCAGAATCTTTTAAACTGGAAAATGTACCGAAACCTTCGCTAAAAAAGATCTAATTAACAGTTTAAATCCCATAAAAATTCATTCAACGGAACCTTTAAAAAAATCAAATCTTTCAAAATTGGGTTCATCTGATTTAGAACTTTCCCCATAATTATTTAACTAAGCAACATAGACCGTTATGTTTTATACTAACGTCTTTTCTGAAAAATTATCTAATAATGTAAGTCCCGTCAAAATCTATTCAGCAGAACTCATAAGCGGTCGGAATGAAATTTCTCTTTGCATTTTCTATATATTGAAATAGTTAAATATAACTTTCATAATCGCGTTAACGTGATTATAGAACTCTCTGGGAGGTAGGGATAGGTATACACCGCATCACTTCTGGAATTTTTAAGGAACTCAGCTCAACTTCCATAACTACAGCTTATATATTCTCTAGTATATACCCTCTGTCTGTAGCGTATATCTTCCAATTTTCTTTTCTGAACCACTCAGAACTTTTTCTGCATAGCTCCGTAACTAAACAATACAGAATGATATGATAAATACTGAAAAAATCCCTGAAATATTATCTAACTTACAGTGCATTTAATTAGTTTACTTGAAATCTTTCATAATCAAGTTCACCTAATTTTAGAACTCCTGTAGCAACTTAGAATGATGGTTTTTACATTAAACCATTTATAAACCAAAATTATTATGTAACAGTGTAAGTTCTACAAAATTCTGTTCAGTAGAATCTGAGTTATAATCATATTTACAATATTTATTTATCATTAAACCTTTTTTCTTTACATTTGAAATATAATCAGTAACTGTTTTGGTATTTCCCCGTTATGCCAACACCATTGTCACCACCAGCCAAGCGTAATAGTTGGCGCAAAATGAAATGAAATATTTGAAAAAAAAAAATAATTTTGTTGATAAAAAAATGAGCATTTAAAAAATATGACTTTTGAAAATTACAGAATTTAACTTACCATTTTTTAAATCAATAAAAATAATGGATTACCGGGATTATCCCGTCTTTCAAAAATCTATCACCAAACTGTAAGATTAATTGCCAATAATGGTTGATCGTAAATGTCACATTTACTTTAACCAAGTTACACGTATTTACGTCATCAAGTGAAAATTATTTCGACGTTTTATTTGTATTTTTATTAATGTTATACTAATTTATCTGTTCTTCCGTTATTTAAAATAAAATTATGTCTGTTTGTATAATTTGGCGAGTGGTTTGGCGTTTTTATAATTTGACGAAATTGGTCGACGGGTACCAAAATAAATACTTAAAATAGAATAATAAATAAATATTTTGCAAGTAACAAAATATAGTCAATTTAAACTGCAGTCTTGAAATTTAAGTCTCACATTGCAGTAAACATTTCATTCTTTCAATGAAAACATTCATGGTTTTTTGAACAATACATTTTTATATGTATCATTCCTATCTTCTGAAATAATTCTATTGTAGCTTCTTCATCATCAGATAACTGCGAAATGGTAAAATCTATATCAGTATCAGCAATAAATATTTTCTATTCAAAAATAACAAATAAAAAAATTTTACGAGATTATGATGGAATAAAATAAATTCCATCATAAAAAATTACTGCAAAAAAATACCCACGCTCATAGCAAATGTTAATGTTTGGCACGGTTTACAATAAAAATCGTTTGCAGGATTAGGGTTGAAATAAATGGCGCGATACCATACATTTTGGCATAGCGGTGGTAGAACGAAAAAGTACCACAGTTTATTTATTTATTTATTTAGTTTTAGTTTTTGAGGCGTTTGTAATTTTTTTTTCTAACTGACAAAGTTGTTTTAATTATTTAACCAAAAGAATTGATTAAAAAATTATTGAATTTGAATTTTTTCCCTTGCTATAGTAACAGAATGAAGAGAATGAATTTTTAGAAATTATCACGTGGAATTTTCAGGTTTTGGCGTCTAAGATAGCGCTAAATTAGAAAAATATGAAATATGAACTATTAGGCTTAAAAGAATTTGGTTAGTACTATTCGATTGTTTTAATTATTTAACCAAAATAATTGATTAACAAAATTATTCAATTTAAATTTTTCCGTTGTTACAGTAACGGATGTACTTTTAGAAATTATCACTTGAAAAATTGAAGGTTTGGCGCCAAAGGCATCGCCAAATTAGAAAAATATGAAATATTTCGCGAACTATAGGGCTTAAAAATTTTTAGTTTGTACCATTCGATTCAGCATACAAAAATACACCAAAATATGTTATCAGATGAAAAATAGCTATGAAATCAGATTTTTAAGGAATTTTTAAAAAGTTCGTTCGATTTTTTACCCCCCTTAGGGGTGGAATTTTAGAAAATCCTTTCTTAGCGGCACTCTATGTCATAAGAAGAATTTTTACCCCAAATTTCAAGAATTTAGGTTCAGTAGTTTGGGCTGCTCATTGATTAATACAAAATTCAGACTTTCTTTTATATATACGAGTTGGAATCCGTTCGAAATTCGACGAACTAAAATGTTTAGAAAGAAACTGTTAGATCAAAATAGGATAAACCTACAAAAATAATTACAATAAAAAATTCAGCCTCCATTGGTTGCCTAACTCTTAAAACAAATAATATTTTCAACCTAAAATTACCAAAATGTTATTTCCACAAACTGCAACTGCTTAAATTATTGAAAAATTAAACTGTATTAGAATACGTAATCAAGATGAATAATTATGATGAAATTATTGATAGAGGCTCTTACGTTTGTTTTTACGGGATGAAAAATCAGTAAAGTGGATTTTGTTTTGTCACATCATAAAAATTCCCCCGTAAAATCTCAACTGTACGTTATTTTCACATTCTCAAAATTTACATACGCACCCCGCAAATTCACAATTTGAAAGTATTTTAACGCGCAATAGATTATTAATGAATGTATTCCCAAACTTAAGCCACGTTTGTCCGATACAACTTTGCAAATGAACATTTTCACAAACTTTAAGTTCTAATCTCAGTACCCATGAATAAAAAATTCAGAAATTTGCCTTTAGTTGTCATAGTATTGGCCATTTAGTATTGGTCAAATATTTAGTTTTATCAAAGAAAATTATCGTTTTGTTTTAAGTATGACATCATTTTTACTCACTGAATCATTTTGCCTAGCGTCTCAAACTCAATATCAGCGTAATGTATAAATATTGAAATGTAACTGATTTATGAAGAAGAATGGTAGTTTTTTTTTTAATGGCTGACGTCATTTTCTGTTCAAAAATTATTTTTAAAAAATTACTTTTATTTTTAATGTGAAAATGGCATCAATAAGGATATAATAAATAAATATAAATAAGCCATGACTATTTTCACTTTACTTTTAATAGAAATGGTGTACTTCAGTTGCCACAATTACAAAATTGATACTAAAAACTATAAAAAAATTAATATCTCAAAAATAAATTGAGATAGAGCTTCAAACAAATTGCATTTAAATGTAAAATTTTTTCCCCTATATTACGGCGTAAAAATTGAAACAATGCGATGTTTAGAAGTTTAAAAATTTGCAGTAGCGAAAACTGCAAGACCGAAATTTCAGAGTGTTGCCATTCGCAGAATGACGTATGCGTTACGCACAGATATGTTTGTCCTTTATAATATAGCTACCGTGTGTCCTAAAAAGGACTGACTGATTTTAAAATTCAATAACTTGTAAACGGTGACAGATATTTAAAAAATTCTTGCAGGAGGGTTATGCATAAGGTCAAAAGTTTTTTTACAGTGATTTTCAATTTTAGTTCGAATTACAAACAATAGATGGCGCTGCGATCAATAGACGCTAAATTCAGGCTCGATTTTTGGTACTTCGTGGCCCGCATAATACATTCCCAGCTCCTTTTTCTGCATAGAACAAGAGAAAGGACCAAAAATCGAGCCTGTATTTAGCGACTATTGCTTACAGCGCCATCTATTGTTTGTAAATCAAACTAAAATCGAAAATCACTGTAATAAAACTTTTGACCTTATGCATAACCCTCCTGCAAGAATTTTTTTAATATCTGTCACCGTTTGCAAGTTATTGAATTTTAAAATCAGTCAGTCCTTTTTAGGACACCCGGTAGATTTAATAAATGTTACATATGTCACATGTTAAAAAAGATACGATGTTTATACAGATAGTTTTATATATATTACGTATAGAGATATACCTTATACATACATAATATATATACACCTATAAATAAATATTATGTACTTATATATAATTTTATGTATTTATTATATTTATTATACATGTCAGATTAAAACAAAAGTTATATATTTTTCCGAAAAATATAGGCTAAATGCAAAAAAATACGCAAAAAACATATGAATAAACTCCATTCCAGAAAAAAGCAACCCCAAAGGCTGAAGATCGCAACCACATCGATTCATTTAATGCCAAAAAAAGCTCGCCAAGAAAATCAGCCTACAATATGGAACTTTTCCTGCATTATTTAACATTTGGCCAGATGCCATATACGCACCGCAAGTTTGGCGTGATTTTTTTTTTTTTACGAAAATTTGGCGAAAACCTCGTTTTCGAATACCAGTTACATATGCATTTTGGGTATTACTTAGTTATCCCGTCGACCAAAAATCTATCGCCAAACTATAAGATTAAATGTCAATAATGGTTGATCGTAAATGTCACATTCACTTGACTTTAAGGAAGGTGTCGGTGTTTACCTCATCAAGTGATTTTTATTTCGACGGTTTATTTGTATATTTATTAATGTTATACTAATTTATTTGTTCTTTTGTTATTTAAAATAAAAAAAATACGTCAATTTGTATAATTTGGCGAAATTGGTCGACGGGAGAAGTAATAACATTAAAACGTTGCTTTGAAGTGGAAATTAAATCTCATGATTTGTTGCATTGTCACATACGCACCGGGTTTGGCGTGATTTTTTTACGACAATTTGGCGAAAACCTCGTTTTCAAATACCTGTTACTTATGTATTTTTAAATTATTTTCTGTTATTTTTAAAATGAAATAACAATAAATAAAAAAAATTAATTAATAACTATAGAACAAAACAATTTATAACATTTTTTGTAAACAAAAAGGAAATAAATTCAAATAAACATTTATTAATAAATAAGCAACAATAGCCGGGTTACCATGTCAGGCAAAATAACGCCATTTTGGCGCCAATTATGTACCCCGTTGCGTATATGACATCTGTGCCTAATATTTTTCTTTTCGTTTCGTTTAAAAAAAAGAATGAAGTAAAAGCCGTTTATTTTAAAGGTTTCAATTTTAAATGAAAGTTTTGTATTAAATAAAATGATAATGAAATACAAATTTAATTATGAATAAAAGTAACATGGTGCATTTCTTAGCATACATTTAAGGGAGGCCAAACTCGTCGCCAAATTAATTTAAAATAACTTTTTCTAAAATATGAAAAAAAATATCTGTTATGATTAAAATTTGAGTTGCCATCATTAGAAAAAAGTATTTAAAATAAGAAAAAAATTAATATTTCGAAAACTAATTCGAATTTTAAAATTCTAATACCAGTTTTGAAATCTGCGGATCAATATTGATTTTTGGTGTTAATTTCATCGCAAAGTATTCCATATTTTAGGAGAAATCGCCATGAAACATAATCAGTTGTTTAATCAGTCGATTCATACTTCCGTTTCATAAATTCGTTTCATTAGGATTTTATATATATAGGGTAGATTATAAATATCATACACACACACAAAAAAAAAGAACTTAGTTACAGCAGGTCAGGAAACAGAGTTTAAAAAATAAGCGTTATTGAACTAAAATATATTAGTTAAAACAGTCAAATTACATAAAAAAATTGTGTATGAAATTCAAATCGCAAAATAGCAATAAGAATAACAATATATACCTGTATAATATATGTATTTAAATCATATACGCCAAATGCACTGAACATTTTGATATAATTGTTTCCTGGAAATTCCCATTAGAACAGAAATTGTGGCTTTTAGAATTATACCCGCTCAATAGCTGAAGTGGCGTTTCCGAAACTTTGAAGTCATTTTTCTCCAAATGACATTTTTGGGCATAACGAGCACGATATCTCAAAAATTTATGAATATTTTTTTCCTGAAATTTTCAAAACACGTGTTTCATGTTAGTCTGTATAAACTGAACCCAAAATTTACTTTTTATTTTTCAAAAAAATATTTTTTTAGGTGATTATACTGTTGAAATTTTCAAAATTTCGTATTAGCTAAATACAACTTTGCATTATAAATATAAAAATGCTTTAAATACAAATTTGTTTAGGTTCAGGGTAATTATTACAATCTGAAGTATAAGTTGGTACCAAAATTTTCATTCTAGTTGCAAAATTTATTTTGTAATCCTGCGCGTAAACTGTTATACCAATTTTTTGCTCGTCAAATGTCTAACAGTTTGGAACACCCTGTAAATGCTAATTGTGCATCTTGTAATTTTTTAAATACATGAAATGAAAGAACATGCTTTTATATTTCATTCCAATTAAAATTGTGTTTTAAAATAATGTACATTTTAAGATATTAATTGTTGAAAATGGTCTTTTTTTTTTCATTTTTTCCAATTTTAAGAGTCCTGAGATTCCTTAAATATCTAGAAAAATACATGAGAAATTAACCTGAAACTCTAGGTGTGTAAACAGTATAGTATAGGTCATATATTTCCGCGAAGATTTTTTTTCCGAAACCCTATAAGCGACCGATAACAAATTGAAAATTTACGAATATCTTTTGGATAATCCTGTAAAAACTAATGTAACAAAAGCGTTCAAACTCGATATTATTAATAAGTGGCTTATTGTAATATACTGTATTCATTTTTATGAAGATAGCATGTATATACTTGTAGAGAAATTAAGGTTTTTATAAAAACAGTCCCAAATTTCGCCAAGTTTTTTGCTTATAATTTGCAGAGTTCTTAATATAAAAAAAAGTTCTTTTCAAAAAATATGACAAACAACATTGTACACAATACTCTGCAATCAGAATTAAAAAATAATAAAAATTGAATGAAAAATGAGAAAGTTTACTAAAACATCTTTCACTGCGCATGCGCGAATGCAATCAAAATATAATGTGCATAATGTTTTAGCTAAGTATATAAAGCAACTTTTGTGAAAGTCTCAAAATCATAGCTTGAAAATTCTGAAAATTATCGTCGATAGAATAAGCTCGAAATCCGTTGTTCCCAAAACGAAGCAAAAAGTTGAGGGGTTGTATCCAAATACAGTAGTACGTGCAATATTGTGTATGCTATCTTGGCACTAATCAACAGATATTTGATAGTGCCCCTCATATTTTTGCTTCTTTTTGGGAACAACGGATTTCGAGCTTATCCTATAGACGATAATTTTCAGAATTTTCAAGCTATGATTTTGAAACTTTCACAAAAGTTGCTCTATATACTTAGCTAATACATTATGCATGTTATATTTTGATTGCATTCGCGCATGCGCAGTGAAACATTTTTTAGTAAATCTGCTCATTTTTCATCCAATTTTTATTATTTTTTAATTCTGATTGCAGAGTATTGTGTACAATATTGTTTGTCAAATTTTCTGAAAAGAACTTTTTTTTTATATTAAGAACTCTGCAAATTATAAGCAAAAAGCTTGGCGAAATTTGGGACTGTTTTTATAAAAACCTTAATTTTTCTACTAGTAAACATGCTATCTTCATAAAAATGAGCACAATTTATTACAATAAGGCTCTTAATGATGTTCTACAGTTTGAACGCTTTTGTTACATTAGTTTTTACAGGTTATCCAAAAGATATTCGTTCTTTTTCAATTTGTTGACGGTCCCCTATGGGGTTTCGGGAAAAAATCTTCGCAGAAATATATGACCTATACTATACTGTTTACACACCTGTAGTTTCAGGTTAATCCCTCACGTATTTTTCTTAGCTATTTAACAAAACGTCTGAAATCGCCAATGTCACCTTTGGCCATATATAGTGTATAATCTCATGTTCGTAATATTTAAAAATAAGAATAAACTTCAAGATGTAATTATTAATAATTTCCAACAAAGTTGAAAACTGTTTATGCATTCGGTTTGTCTGTCCGTCTGTCCATGCTCTAACTCCCGTAAATTTACTCGGATTTTCATGAAATTGATAAGGGTTATTTAGGGTCATCAAAGCATATTTGGTATTGTATATGAAGTATGTAGGATTACTCGTTTATTTACAGGGGCACTCAAAAGTATTCCATTACATTATGGTATATGGAGAAAAATCGTTTGCAGAGTATTTGCTGTGAATTTCAGAATTTTTTGCTCAGAATGACGGCTGAAATGAATATGTAATACTTTTTCGTTATTAAAAATATCGACCGAGTTTAGATCGTTTAATAAAGAAGTATCATATAAAAATTTGAAAATGTTATAATCTCTAATAATACCCTGTTTAAACCTCTCAATGGTAGAATTTTGGTAGCTATCAACATATGTAAAAGCTAATCTCGATTTCAATATATTTCATGGGTTATCAATGGTAGTGTCTGTTCCTTCGTAAGCGATTAATTTACTTTTGCACCTAATTCTTACAGAGCAACAATGGCTCAAAATCACTATCTGCCCGCATTTCGCGATTTTTTTTTCTCAGAAGTCAAAAGATTTGTTGAAAGCTGTTAACACGAAATCCTTTAAAAAAAGAGATTTACCGATTCTAAAATCTCAATACAGCCTCATATGATCAAAATTAGACTTTCTAAAAAATTTAAGGGCGTCCGGGACACATTTTAAAATAATTTTTATTCATTGAGTTAAAATTCTGAATTTTTTTGTGATGTTGTAATTTGTATTCATTTGTATTATCCTTATCATCATATCCTTATCATTTGTAAACAAAATCACATAAAAAACTTCTCATAATTTTTCAGAAAATATTTTTAATTTAAATTTTATTTGAAAAGTGGACTAAATTAAAATCGTTATAACTCGGAATATTACTTATAGAATTTCATTTTTTTATCATTTAAATAAACAGAAATATATAAGTTTTAATTTTGATTCAGCATTTTTAAAAATATTTATTTATAAAAAAAAAATTAAAAATATTTAACGAAAGAATTTAAAAAAAAGTGGTGCAACTTCTATTAAAAAAAATCATATTTTCAAAAGTAAATATTTTTTTCAAATATGCTGAATCGAAATTAAAGTAAAATAATCGAAAAAGATATGTTCCAAGTTTGAACCCGTTATCTTTAACGGTTCTCGAATTATAAGAATTTAAATACGAGAAATGTTGAAAAAACTTATCATGAAGAAAAACGCATTTTTACAAGAAGTCGTTTCCATGACAGCCATTGCTTGAAAGCTAAATTTTGAAAACAAATCAAAACTAAAAAAATAATATTTTATGTTCTTATTCAGATAGAAACATGATTTAAAAGTCATTTTAAGAAAGAAAAAACAGAGAAATTTTTAACGAAATAAAATATTTTTGCAAAATTGAAGATTTTTGTGTCCCGGACCCCCTTAATGCGATATTAATTTTGACAAAATTTCATGCTAAAGCACTGCATTGCAAACAAAAATAAGAGTGGGTATTTTATTAGTCAGTGATTTTTCGACTATTTTAGGTAGCTTTCATTACAAAAAGCTACCTATTGCAGCCGTTCGGAGGAAACCGATTTCAAAAAATTTTGGTATATTTTCATCGATCATGCCCCCCAGACCCCAAAACCACCCTCCGTTCAAAAGTTGATATATATATATATATATATATATATATATATATAACTGGCAAGATACACTTAGCATCTATGCAGTGTAGTGCCCGGTACAGGAATAATAATTGGGTTGTTCCTGGATCGACATCCAGCGACCATTTATACTCTCCCCCTCGTCCTTTATTTTTTCGTAAGTGCTATGATTCTCGGTGCAAGACATGTCCATACGCTGCTCAGACACAAATTGTCTCAGATCCTAATTATTCAAGTTTTTGTAAAGCATTTAATGTTATTTATAGTATAAAATGCAACTTATGTAATATGAAATATATTGGTGAAACATCAGGTCCAATTCATAAACGAATCAATCATCATCGTTCAGACTCTAATAACAACAAAGCAAAAAATATACAATCTACAGCTGAAATTCAACATTTTCATAAACATCTATTTAAAAATACGACAATTGAAATCCTTCAAATTCTAAAAAATAAATCAGAACGTCTTTATATGGAATCATCATATATGAAATATTGTAACACAATTTATCCTTATGGACTTAATAGTGAAGTATTTAACAGACCTGTCAAAGTCTTCACATCTATAAATAACAATATTGATTATTCTCCAATTTATCCTACTCTTAATCATAATTTAAATACTAAAACAACACGTAATAAACGCGGAAAGGGTTCATCATCAGTTGTAGTTTCCAAAAAATCTATCACAAAACAAATTAATGATCTTCAACGAAATTACTTAGAGAATTATAACTGGTTGTTAATTCGAAAAAACATCTTTGCTATTAAAAAGAAACAGCTTGTACAACATTTAAATGTCTTTCTAAGTAAATCTTTCTCTAAACATTTCTCTGATATTTACTTTGACCTTATTATGAGTAGGGTTAATCTTTTAAATATTAATTTACAAAAAAAACACAAAATTCAGAACATGAATACTCAAATGATAATTACTTTTTCAAATCACATATTTAATAAAATTAATATCAATTCTATAATTAATGATAAAAATTGTTTTTTTCCTATCAATAATCTTCATATATCAAAAACCTTTAAATATCCGAATACAATTGGGAGAAAGATTTTTAACTACAATACATTTTCAAAAAATACATCTGCTGCAAGTAATTTTCCGTGTAACTGCAAAGACCCCACTCTAAAAAAATACATAAACAATGATCATGGACATATAATCACTGGAAATCTTGATATTGTTCATGATTTTAAATTGAAACAACTAATGGGTTATGGTACTAAATATAGACTTCCATCTAAATTTAATGTTAAATCTATTATCAAACAGTTTACATATGATATTGATATTTTTATTTATAAAATTTCTATCTCTTATAATAAGCCTATTGAATATTTTAATCAATGGAAGATATTAGTAATTGAAAAATTAACTATGGCTTTAAAAAATAATATTGCTGATTTGGTTTCTATTAATACAAAGCATTATTTCCAACAAATTACTAAATTACAAAAAAACTACGTTATTACATATGTAGACAAATCTCCTAACAATTATGCTATTATATGTAAATCATATTATCACCAACTTCTTACAAATTCTATTTCTTCTAATAAGTCATTTCAAAAAACTAATGAAACTGTAATTGTAAATAATCGTAAAATTCGAAGTTATTATAAACTATTAAATATTTTATCTACTAATTTTAATTATCCATATTTAGTTCTTATTCCCAAATTTCATAAAACTCCTATTAAATTTAGGACTGTTACTATTGGTTGTAATACATATAATAATAAAGCCAATACACTTCTCTTAAAAATGTTTAATCAATTATATGTACTTACTACAAATAATGATAATACACATTGTATAAAATATAGCTATCAACTTGTTAATATTTTAAAAAATCTTCATTGTGTTTATAATATAACGACATATGACTTCAAAGATCTTTTTAATAATATAGACCTATTAGATTTACATAAAATTATAAATGCATTATTTAAAACATATTATAAAAAACTGGAATTACCATCTAATATAGATATTGCATATTTTAAATCTTTAACTAACTTCATTATCTATAATAATTATATATTGCGAGATAATACTTTATATTTACAGCATGTTGGTATACCACAAGGCGGTTGTACTTCCAGTTTACTCTCAGACTTATACTTATATCATTATGAACGTAATTTTACTAATAATAATCTACATTTATATCGTTATATTGATGACATCATTTTAATTGATTGCAATTACTCGATTTCCAGTTGATTATCCCACTAATTTGGAATTAACGGAAAACCTTTTATCTAACAATACAATTAACTTCTTAGATCTTAAAATTACAATCAAAGACAATAAAACAATCACAGATTTATATGACAAACGTAAAGAATTTAAATTCAAAGTTAATACATTTACAAATTTTAAATCTTGTCTACATCATTCTGTATTTCGGAATATAATACTTAATCATTTATATAGAATAAAATGTTTATGTTCTTCTCCTCTAATTAACAATAATATTAAAAAACTAATTTATGATGCATTAAATCATGGTTTTCCAAAAAAATTCATATATTCATTAATATACAATTAGTACTTTTCTTACATGATCTATTAAAACAAATTAACACATGCGTAAACAAAATTACAAAAAAATTATAAAATAAAAAAATATCTATAAAAAATTAAAAATTGTAAAATAATATAAAAAATATTATAGGTTGGTTGGGTGGGTAGATGTTAGAGTACGGAGGAGGGTGGTGTTGTCTGGATAATACGCAATGGTTAATTATATATATTAAAAAAAAAAATGGGGGCTCTTGTATTATTACTATATTTTTGTTACGTATTTTATATGGATGTTGATTTGATATTTTATATGTAATTGGAGAATTTCATTAATATTATAATTAGCCTAATTATTGATTAATCTAATTTACAATTATTTGTTATTAAATTTTAAATTTACTAAGGACAATATCATATTAAATACTAATAGTATGCCATTCTTATAGTGAATAATATACAAGTATGTATAATATAAATATAGTTATACTGTATGCATTAAAATTGGGTAATTATTTTTATTATTATTACTCTATTCTTTTTAATATTTATCATCGGTTTAATGTTTTTGAATGTCCCACATTCATACTTTATGGTTTTTTATGGATGTCTGAAGATAATCCACACTCTATATTTGTGCTTTTTAAGTAATGGGTATTTAAGTTTCATTTAACCTTCTATTTACTTCCACATGTTTTTTATTTCCTGTTCATTTTATAAATATCTGATATATAATTCATAAAAAATAATTTTTATATTTAATAATTATTTATATTAATTATTACTGAATTTTATTTTGTTTTATAGCATATAGCTATATGCTATATATTATCAATGTTCTAGAATTATTTATTTATTAGTTTAGTTTAAATCAGTTAGCTAATAGAATATATTGTATGCTTTTAAATTTTATTTACAATAGTTTTTAAATACATTGTGTGGTTTATATTCGGTTTATAATTCTCTATATATAAGGATATGTTTGGTTTTGCTGTTTATACAGTTATTTACATTCAAATGCTTACAATTATTTATACAGTTATTTATATTCAAATGCTTACAAATATTTATCTTGGGTTAGTTGTTTAATAGAAGTAATACTAGATGGCAGCACTAAATTTGTCTCTTTAAGATAGCTCTAATTGTTAGTTTTTCTAGCTCCATTTCAGTTATAATTTAGTACACCAGGGGGTATTTTTAGCTAAATTTTGACGATATTGTTAAACTGTTATTAATTAATTTAATAGTGCAATTTAAATAATGTAATTAATATCTATTTATTTTATATTAGATTAAATGTGTTTAACAAGGTATTTCAATTTTATTTCAAAATGTATTAACTGCATCCTTTGGTATCATTTACTGTGATTTCTTAACTGTTTTATTCACCTTAATCTTTTTGATATACTGGCAGCCATGTGCGCGTGGATTTTTGTAAAATACTGAAATATTAATCAGTATGGTGTTTATTATTTATTTTTTATATCCTATAAATATTTAAATACGTTTTATTGATTCTTCCATTTCATATTATTTGTTTCTATTCTGCTTTCATTTTTAATCAATTCACTTGATTTTATGGTTGTTTGGGCACAGGGGAAAATAACTTTTAGCTTTAGCTTATTTTTCCCACAGAAAACAACCATTTTGCTTATATCATTGAATTCTGTGCCCTTGATAACGTAATTCAATGTATAAGCTTTTCAATTTTTGTCGGTGTCCACTTTTTTCTTTTTCTTCCATAGTAATTCTTATATTAATTTTTTTTTTTTAATACTTACAGCTTTAATTCATAATATTTGACGGTGGAAGGTTATGTTTAATTAATGGTTATATATATATAAATATATATATATATATATATATATATATATCTGATCTTTGTCACATTGTAACTCTCGTATTTATGAACCGATTTGGATGAAATTTCGTGTATACATAGTGCATACCAATGTCTCGGCCGAGTTCGTTGGCCAGCTTCATCCGCCATCTTGTTTCAAAATGGCGGCCATTTAATTTTTTTTTAATTTAAAATTTGAAATGTGGTAACAAAAAATTGAAAATTGAAAAATATTTTTT
This sequence comes from Maratus speciosus, assembly GCA_963932465.1. Taxonomy (NCBI): domain Eukaryota; kingdom Metazoa; phylum Arthropoda; class Arachnida; order Araneae; family Salticidae; genus Maratus; species Maratus speciosus. The sequence goes on from OZ010800.1 coordinate 407,689,603, forward strand.
TCTTATGTGTTTGACCTTGATACAAAGATTCCGGAGCATTTTTGTTTTGCCTATATCTTAAAAAATGTCTGAATTATAGCACTTTGAATTTCTATTGTGGCTGACATTCTGAAACGACCTGATTTTTGTCACGCGATAACAGGCGTATTTATGAACCGATTTGGATGTACCTTGGTGTATACATAATACGTAGCAATGTCTCAACCGAGTTCGTTGGCCAGCTTCATCCGCCATCTTGTTTCAAAATGGCGGCCATTTAATTTTTTTATTTGAAATTTGAAATGTGGTACCAAAAAATTGAAAATTGAAAAATATTTTTTTCTTATATGTTTGACCTTGATACAAAGATTCCGGAGCAGTTTTTGTTTCGTCTATATCTCAAAAAATGGCTGAGTTATAGCACTTTGAATTTCTAGCATGGCTGACATTTCGGAACGACCTGATTTTTGTCACGCGATAACAGGCGTATTATGAACCGATTTGGATGTACCTTGGTGTATACATAATACATACCAATGTCTCGACCGAGTTCGTTCGCCAGCTTCATCCGCCATCTTGTTTCAAAATGGCGGCCATTTAAAAAATTATTAAAAATTTAAAATTTAAAATGAGGTTCCAAAAAATTGGAAAACGAAAAATATTTTTTTTTATATGTGTTAGACCTTAATACAATGATTCCGGAACAGTTTTTGTTTCGTTTATATCTAAAAAAAATGGCTGAGTTATAGCATTTTGAATTTCTATTGTGGCTGACATTCTGAAACGACGTGATTTTTGTCACGCTATAACAGGCGTATTTATTAACCGATTTGGATGTAACTTGGTGTGTACATAGTACATACCAATGTCTCGACCGAGTTCGTTGGCCAGCTTCATTCGCCATCTTGTTTCGAAAGGGCTGCCATTTAAAAAAAAATTATTTTAAATTCAAAATGAGTTATCAAAAAATTGAAAAATGAAAAAGATTTTTTTTTATGTGTTTGATCTTGATACAAAGATTCCGGAGCAGTTTTTGTTTCGTATATATCTTAGAAAATGGTTGAATTATAGCACTTTGAATTTCTAGCATGGCTGACATTTTGAAACGATCTGATATTTGTCACGTGATAACACGCGTATTTATTAACCTATTTCGATGTAAGAAGGCATGTAGATAGTATGTCGTAATGTCTCGACCAAGTTCGCTGGCCAGCTTCATCAGCCATCTTGTTTCAAAATGGAGGCCATTAAATTAAAAAAAAAATTATATTTAAAGTGAGGTCCAAAAAAATTAGAAATTGAAAAAGATTTCTTTCTTAAGTATTTGACTATGATATAAGGATTCAGGAGCATTTTTTATTTTGTCGTTATCTTAAAAAATTGCTCAGATATGGCAGTTTGAATTTCTAATGTGGGTGACATTTTGAAAAATCTGATTTTTTGCCTGCGACAGCACTTGTATATATCAACCGATTTCGATGTGAGTGAGCCTGTGCACAGGAATTATTAAGGTCCCAACCAAGTTCACTCGTTAGCCTCATCCACCATGTTATCTTAAAATGGCAGGCACTTCAAAATATCACCGAATTTGGCAACCAAGAATAAGTTACTTTAAATAAAAGCAGCTTGGATAAAGCTGACTAATTTCGCGAAATTCTCATTCATAATGATTTAGTATTGATAAAAAATAGTATTGAATCTCCTATAATCGGTTTCCACTAAATTGCGCTTCGTGTGTTTGAATAATATAAGCTTGCTTTTTAAAAATAAGGAATATGAAAGCTACCTCTTCCTTCCAGCACTGGCCGGAAGGACTTTTTTCATATAAATTGGGTAAATCATACCTCAAAGATATTACAGCTTCAATCCGACTTTCCCATTTGTCGTTTTAACACATTTCAAAGTTAAAGAATATGTGTGCTTTTTTAACACTAAACGGCGGAAAGAAAAGGAAAAGAACTCTTGAATAAGTAAAAAAATGCATAATTTTTGGGATTGTTTAGCAGCATCGTTTCTAACTTCAATCAATGGCAGGAACAAGGGACATAAAAGGCTTTAGCGTTTACTTTTAAAATGAGTTTTTGCACACCTGAATGGGATCCATTCATATTTACTCCGTTGTCAAACCCAGATCATGAATATGCCCTGGCGGTACTTTAAAGTATCATTTTGTTATAAAATTAATTTAATACCTCGATTAGTAGTAATACAGTTTGGAATGAGTTATAGATACTTTACTTTATCTTGCTCTAAAAGCATAATTGATTTCACAAAACAAAAATATTTTTAAAAGGATTATATCATTTTCATTTGCATCTTTTCATCTTTGTTGACGTTGAAAGATTGTGAGGTAAAGATTTCAGTTCGGAAATATTTCTATATTTCTATTGTAAGATATTATATTTGTACATTTATAAGCATTATATTTGTACATTAAGCATTATATTTCTACATTGTTAAGCATTATATTTGTACATTTCTTAATTCTATAAACTACAAAAAAAAAAAGATTTTAAATAAAAGATTTGAGTGGAGTTATACATATTGCACAAAATCCCTATAAATCAAGATTTAATTAATTAGTTTTAATTGGCAAAATCTTCCTAAAATTTATTAAATGATTGTGTAGATCTTCTAATGTAGTTTCAACAATGCACGAAAAAAGCTTTAGAAGATAAAATTTTCATGAATTCATAATTTGGGATATAAAGGGTTAATCGAAGGATGAATGAAAGACTCGAATAACTCATGGAATACTGTTTATTTCTGTACTAAACTTCGTGTACAGGACTATTTTAATTAAAATCTATTTATTCTGAAATTTTTAACGATGGTACTAGGGTTCCAAACGAAAGACAATTCGCCTATAGTATTACTGGTTAAACTAAAAATTACAAGTTAAACTGTGAAAATTTTAAAAAAGCAGCTGTCTATGAGACCGATAACATTGTTATGAGTTAACTTAAAGTATGAGGAGAAGATGTTACAAAAATATCGGTGATGAATGACTGTGACTTGACTACTAGCCAGCTAAAGGATTATTTATCTGCAACACGAAGAAAATAAAATGGAAACTTCATCTAAAGATGAAAAAAAAACGGAAACTTCATCTAAAGATGGAGAGAAAATAAAATGGAAACTTCATCTAAAGATGGAGATAAAAAAAAAATCAAGACCTGCTTAATTTTTCAAAATGTTTTAGTATAGGTGGAGGAAACTCGAAATCGTGCTATGAAACGGAATCCAAAATATATATATATATGGGGATGAGCTGCAGATAATTTAAGCCCATGCAGTTTTTCAGAAATATTTTAATAGAAGTAGCAGTTGCGAAAAGCAATAGACAAGATGTGGCTATTAAATAACCGCACGGGCGCTTGCGTCGGAAAACAGCAAGCTTGGTGCAGCCGAACTTTCCTTGACACTATTACGTAATATCTCCCCCATCTGCTGCTTAATGTTCAAGGTCACATGTCGCTTAATTTGTCTTTAGCATTTGCTCGGAGTGAACCGTACACTAGTAACTTGCTGGGAAAACGATAAGTGTTTAGAAGGAGTAACGGGTTAACCTCAAATATCATGTTTATTTTCTTGTCTAAACTGCCACAGAAAAGTATGCCATGTTAAAAGAGGTGTATGGACATAAATGTTTTTGAGTGGTTTAAAAGTTTCAAAGAGGAACAAGAAAAGACCGGAACGATGCGCGCCCTAGACAACCCTTCACCTCAAAAATGGACTCAAACATTAAACAAATTAGTCAGTTGACCCGAGAAAACCGTCTTCTGAGTATCCTATGTGGTTGTTGAGCTGATTTGAATCGACAAAGAAAAGTGTTCGCCAGATTTTATATAAATCAATGGAGTTATGAATAAAAAGGAGGAGACATATAGTGTATTGTCTACCAGTTGCGAGTGAAGTAACTGAGGAGGTTGTCACAATATGGCGGCTGCTTTTTTAAAATCGGTTCTTCAGTTTCTGACTACCGATAGGTCAAGCATCCCACCAGTAAAATTGAATAGAAGATTTCGTCTTAAAGAAGCGTCTTATTCATGGAATTTTTTTTCAAAAATGTCACAAAAATTTCTATTTGTTTTTACCGGTGTCAGTATGCCTTATAAAACTGTCAGTTTGTATCCATGGTTGTCACAATATGGCGGAAACTCAGGGCCTAACTACCACCAAAGAAAACTCCTACCAGTAAAAATGAAAATTTGTTTCTACCACTATTTATGACTGAAATTTTGTAAAAATAAGGCGATTAAATAAGTTTAAAATATCTATATAAACCTACTGGTGGGAGCTTCCACCGTCGATAAACAACCCCTTTGATAGCGGTTACATTTGAAGCTTCACTATTTTAAGGATATGTCAGTTCCTCTTTATTAATAGTTCCATGTATAAAACATTCAACATGAAGAATCCCGAATGCTTCACTAACACAGTGTGCCAGCCCATCGCGCTTTGTGTGTGAAGATGTTCTGATCAAAACACATCATACCCCTGTTGAATCATCCACCGCTCTCGTCCAAAGTAGTCCCTTGCGATTTCTGTTTGTTTAAAAATGTCAAATCGGAGCTGAAAGGAGCAAGCTTTTACAGCATAGAATCAGTAAATGCAAAAGCGTCGGTGACTCTCAACAAGCTGGCAGAAGAGGACTTCTTGCAAAGTGAAAAATTCGGATGATGAGGTGGGGGGATCATCAAGGGAAGTATATTAAGGGCAATAGAATTTGATATGTAATTGTTGATGAATAAAATAATTTTATAGCGTCAATCTGATTATTTAATAGCCAATCCTTGTAAAGTCAGTTCTCTGCAAACTGATAAATATATCTTTGTCTTACGGGAAAATGTTTGAAATGGAAGAGAGTGGATTTGCTACTTTAAAATAAATATCACGCCTTTAAAGTTGCCAATTTTGAACTTTTGCTCATAACCTGAAATTTAATGGCCAGAGACTGGAGAAAATTATTTTATAAGAGGAGGAGGTGAGTGATGGTTTAACTATGCCGATTGTAATGGAAACGAAAAGAGTCTATAATTGATCCTATTTATTAAATAGTTATAGTTTTAATTAATATTTAATATCGCAATTGTAGTTAATTCAAAGTATGCATAAGTATGTTGTTTAGTTTTTTACAATGTATGATGTAAAACAAAATTTAATGAAATACATAGATTATTCATATATAAATGCTAGGTGCTTTTTTTCAACATTGTCTCATTTGCCATTTTTCTATAATTTTTATCTCGCCAACTAAGTATTCAAACTTGTTTTTTTTTTTCTTCTTCTTTTTTTCGACGTCTTTTGATACACAGGTCAAAGATTTGTAATAAAATTATGCTATTGGTAATGAACTTGTTAAATTTGGGTTTAGTTTTAATCTGTAAGATTATACCTTACTGCGAATTAAATTATACTGAACCTTCTTGAATTAAAACGATATCGCTCGTTTTTTGTTGTTGTTGTTGTTTTTTTGTTTTTTTTTTTTTATGAATCATATGCCATTTTAGGTAGCTTTCTTTACAAAAAAGCTACCTATTGCAGCCGTTCGGAGGAAAGCGATTTCAAAAAATTTTGTTATATTTTCATCGATCATGACCCCCAGACCCCGAAACCACCCTCCGTTCAAAATTGATATATATATATATATATATATATATATCTGACCTATGTCACACTGTAACTCCCGTAATTATGAACCGATTTCGATGTAATTCGGTGTGTACATAGTACATACCAATGTCTCGACCGAGTTCGTTGGCCAGCTTCATCCGCCGTTTTGTTTCAAAATGGCGGCCGTTTAAAATTTTTAAAAAAATTTAAAACTTGAAATGTGGTACTAAAAAATTAAAAATGGAAAAATATTTTTTTCTTATGTATTTGACCTTTATACAAAGATTCCGGAGCAGTTTTTGTTTCGTCTATATCTTAAAAAATGGCTGAGTTATAGCATTTTGAATTTCTAGCGTGGCTAACATTTTGAAACGTCCTGAATTTTGTCACGCGATAAAAGGCGTATTTATGAACCGATTTGGATGTAATTCGGTGTGTACATAGTACATACCAATCTCTCAACCGAGTTCGTTGGCCAGCTTCATCCGCCATTTTGTTTCAAAATGGCGGCCATTTAAAATGTTTTTTTAATTTTAAAATTTGAAATGTGGTACCAAAAAATTGAAAATGGAAAAATATTTTTTTCTTATGTATTTGACCTTTATACAAAGATTTCGGAGCAGTTTTTGTTTCGTCTATATCTTAAAAAATGGCTGAGTTATAGCATTTTGAATTTCTAGCGTGGCTGACATTTTGAAACGTCCTGAATGTTGTCACGCGATAAAAGGCGTATTTATGAACCGATTTGGATGTAACTTCGTTTATACATAGTACATACGAATGTCTCGACCGGGTTCGTTGGCCAGCTTCACCCGCCATCTTGTTTAAAAATGGCGGCCATTTAAATTTTTAAGAAAAATTTAAATTTAAAATGTGGTACCAAAAATTGAAAATTGAAAAAATATTTTCTTCTTATGTGTTTGACCTTGATAAAAAGATTCGAGAGCAGTTTTTGTTTCGTCTATATCTTAAGAAATGGCTGCGTTATAGCATTTTGAATTTCTAGCGTGGCTGACATTTTGAAACGTCCTGATTTTTCTCACGTAATAACAGGCGTATTTATGAACCGACTTGGATGTACCTTGGTGTGTACATAGTACATACAAATATCTCGACCGAGTTCGTTGGCCAGCTTCATCCGCCATCTTGTTTCAAAATGGCGGCCATTTAAAATGTTTTTTTAATTTTAAAATTTGAAATGTGGTACCAAAAAATTGAAAATGGAAAAATATTTTTTTCTTATGTATTTGACCTTTATACAAAGATTTCGGAGCAGTTTTTGTTTCGTCTATATCTTAAAAAATGGCTGAGTTATAGCATTTTGAATTTCTAACGTGGCTGACATTTTAAAACGTCCTGAATGTTGTCACGCGATAAAAGGCGTATTTATGAACCGATTTGGATGTAACTTCGTTTATACATAGTACATACGAATGTCTCGACCGGGTTCGTTGGCCAGCTTCACCCGCCATCTTGTTTAAAAATGGCGGCCATTTAAATTTTTAAGAAAAATTTAAATTTAAAATGTGGTACCAAAAATTGAAAATTGAAAAAATATTTTCTTCTTATGTGTTTGACCTTGATAAAAAGATTCGAGAGCAGTTTTTGTTTCGTCCATATCTTAAGAAATGGCTGCGTTATAGCATTTTGAATTTCTAGCGTGGCTGACATTTTGAAACGTCCTGATTTTTCTCACGTAATAACAGGCGTATTTATGAACCGACTTGGATGTACCTTGGTGTGTACATAGTACATACAAATATCTCGACCGAGTTCGTTGGCCAGCTTCATCCGCCATCTTGTTTCAAAATGGCGGCCATTTAAAAAAATTAAAAAATAAAAAAATTTAAATGAGATACCAAAAAATTGGAAAATGAAAAAGATTTTTTTTGTATGTGTTTGACCTTAATACAAAGATTCCGGAACAGTTTTTCTTTCGTCTATATCTATAAAAAAAATGGCTGAGTAATAGCATTTTGAATTTCTCTTGTGGCTGACATTTTAAAACGACCTGATTTTTGTCACGCGATAACAGGCGTATTTATGAACCTATTTGGATGTAACTTGGTCTGTACATAGTACATACCAATGTCTCGACCGAGTTCGTTGGCCAGCTTCATTCGCCATCTTGTTTCAAAAGGGTTGCCATTTAAAAAAAAATTAAATTTATAATTCAAAATGAGGTATTAAAATATTGGAAAATGAAAAAGATTTTTTTTATGTGTTTGGCCTTGATACAAAGATTCCGGAGTAGTTTTTGTTTCTGAAAATTTGTTCTTTTGTTGATATCTTAAAAAATGGTTGATTTATAGCACTTTGAACTTCTAGCATGGATGACATTTTGAAACGATCTAATATTTGTCACGTGATAACACGCTTATTTATTAACCTATTTCGATGTAAGAAGGCATGTGGATAGTATACATCAACACCTCGACCAAGTTCGCTGGCCAGATTCATCAGCCATCTTGTTTCAAAATGGCGGCCATTAAATTAAAAAATATATATATATTTAAAGTGAGGTGCAAAAAAATTAGAAATTGAAAAAGGTTTCTTTCTTAAGCATTTGATCTTGATATAAGGATTCAGGAGCATTTTCTGTTTGTCTTTACCTTAAAAAATGGCTCAGATATAGCAGTTTCAATTTCTATTGTGGGTGACATTTTGAAAAATCTGATTTTTTGCATGCGACAGCACTCCTATATATTAACCGATTCCGATGTGAGTGAGCATGTGCACATCAATTACTAAGGTCTCGACCAAGTTCACTGCTTAGCCTCATCCACCATGTTGTCTTAAAATGACAGGCACTTTAAGAAATCGCCGAATTTGGCAGCCAAATATAAGTTACTTTAAAGAAAAGCAGCTTGGATAAAGCTGACTAATTTCGCGAAATTCTCATTCATTATATTGATAAAAATTAGTATTGAATCTCCTATATTCGGTTTCCACTAAATTGAGCTTCGTGTGTTTGCATGATATAAGTTGGCTATTTTTAAATAAGGATTATGAAAGCTACCTCTTCCTCCCGGCACTGGCCGGAAGGACTTTTTTTTTTCCTTTTTGTATATTATTATATGAAATCACTTATATATTAAATTTCCCATGATGAAATAAATCATCATCTACTATGTTAATTAGATGTTTTTTCAGGGAAGATTTTAGTGTATCAAGTACCGTTCTTTGTTGCTTAGCTATAGAACTAGGGTGGGAAGTTCTATAATTAGATGAACCAGATTATGAAAGATCAGCCTTTTTAAAAGATTCTGCAGGATGGATTTTGATGAAACTTGCACTGTTAGCCAGATAACTTTTCAGTAAAGGACATAATTGTAACACTGGAATTATGGGGAAAAGTTCTAAAATCAGGGGAACCCGATAATGAAAGATTATACTTTTTAAATGTTCTACTGGACGAATTTTGATGCAAATTTTAATTAGTTAATACAATTATTTACAATCCTTCCAATAGTTTTCAGGGCTGATTTTATATAATGCGCATTGTTATGTGTTGCTTAATTATATAATCTTAGGGGATAGTTCTGTAGTCAGACGAATCCAATCAGTCATTTTATTCTTAAAAGTTCTACTGGGAGGATTTTGATAAAATTTTCATTGTTAGTTACATAACATTTCAGGGACGGTCTTAGTATAATTCTGTACTAAATTTTACTGTAAAATATCAACTGAAAGAGTTAGTCTTTAATGGCTCAAAATTTGTCTGAAACAGTAAAAAATGTAATAACGCAATGTGGTTCGTATTGTTTTCAGCAATACAGATGAAAATTCAAGTTAAAAATCCATATTGTTTTTAAAACAAAAGGTTAAATTCACCGTTCTATTTTGTTTGATTCAAGGTTCATTTGCGGAAAGCGACCAGCGTAGCGGGTGAAGACTGCTAGTCTTACAATATAGCTGCAAAACTTAATTTTAAAAAGATGAATTTTTATAAATATACACATAAACATATATTTAAATGTCTGCATGTGAGAGTATAAAGTCTTCAGTATTGTATTAGAATAAGAGTCGAGAAGAAATATCTTACCTCTAAGTAATTCTCTAAGCCTAAGAGTCCAGGCTGGTGTTCATTAGTTAAAACATCCGTGTGACAAGACATTAGTTCTAATTTCTTGATGCCAATACCCGAAAATAAATTCGAGGGTATACTGATATTAAAGTCTTCCAAATTGAACTGATAAATAACTTTTCCAGATAAGCTACTTAAAGCTTGTTGGAGTGTTTCTAAATTCGGCCGGAACCTTAAACCTGAACAAGATACCTTAACTGCTCCGTAATCTATTTTACATTCACAAGGACTTATATCTTCTTCTGCTGGACATGTTTCCGTGTATACGCTTGAGACGAATCCCAAAATCAGAATAGACATGTTTAACGACCTCATTTTGATAATGAACCTGGAAGAAATAATAGTTTTCTTTTAGAAATTAGTTAAAAACAATTTGGTTATGATTACATTTTTGTAATAACTGTCATCCCTTACGCTAATGGGAAAAAGAAACTTTTATTCCTTTTGGTCTGGATCGGTGATTGTTGAAAGGAACTATGTCGTAATTTTGAAATTTTTTGGAGACTTTTTTTTTTCTTTTTTTATGTTTTGTAACAATCAAATTTTGATAATGAAAGCTGAAAGAAATAATGATTTATTTTTAGAAATTAGTTAAAAGCAATTTGATTGTGATTCAAATTTGTTAAACTTTCATCCTTTATGTTAACGTGAAAAAGGAACTTTTATTCCTTTTGATTCGGATCGGTGATTGTTGAAAGGAACTACGTCCCAGTTTTGAAATTTTTGGAGACTTAAAAAAAGTTTTATTATATTTTATAACGATCACATTTTGATAATGAAACCTGAAATAAATAAATGATTTATTTTTAGAAATTAGGGAAAAGTAATTTGATTATTATTGCATTTTTGATTTAAACTGCCACCCCTCTTGTTAACGTGAAAAGGGAATTTTTATTCCTTTTGATCTGGATCGGTGAATGGTGAAAGAAACTATGTCCCAGATTTGAAATTTTTGGAGACTGAAAAAAACTTTTTCATGTTTTATAACAACCACATTTTGATAATGAAACCTGAAATAAATAATGATTTATTTTCAGAAAAATTAGTGAAAAGCAATTTAATTATGCTTAAGTTCTTGTTAAATCGTCATCCCTGATATCAACGTAAATAAAAGTATTAAATTTAAAAAATCAAAAAACCCGACTGCGTAAAAAGCGAACTAATTAATTATTTCTCATCAATATGAAACTATTTTTTTATATTACTTACCTATTTTTTTATTTACTTGTATTGATGACTTTTAAGTTGTGTTTAATTGTTAGTTTTTATCTATAAACACTGTTTTGATGAGGCCTATAGATGTCTATGAAGGTTAGAGTTGCAGTAAAGCTAGAGATCCTACCTACATAACTTCCAGGTTGTGTAATATTTAAACGGAGCTTCTGACTGTAAAATGGTTAATGAAGCATCGTCTTCATTTTGAAAGACTTATCCAAAGACATGCCACTCAATAGGGTGTGTAAATTTTTTTTCGTCTCTACCGCCATTTTGAATTTATAAAACAAAACCTAGCCTATAACCATCGGACGGTTAAGACGAATCGATAGAGACCTCATTCATTAAAATCCATCCAGCCGTTGGGATGTTTCGAGGGTATAAAGAAATTCACATACCCAGATACGCCTGAAACACATAACCCTTCTTGGCAGTCGGGTAAAAAGGAACTTTCATTCCTTTTGATTTGGACCGGTGATTGTTGAAAAGAACTACAGGTATCTCCTAGTTTTGAAATTTTTGGAGAATTAAAAAATTTTTTTAGGTTTCGTAACGATCAGATTTTGATAATGAACCCTGAAAGAAATAATGGTTTTCTTTTGGAAATTAGGTTAAAAGCAATTTGATTATGATTACATTTTTGTTAAACTGCTATCCGTTTTGTTAAAGCGAAAAAGGAACTTTTATTCCTTTTGATTTGAATGGGTGATAGTTGAAAGGAACTATGTCTTAGCTTTGAAATTTTTGTAGACATAGAAAAACTTTTTTATTATTTAGTAAAGACCACATTTTGATAATGAATCCTGAAAATAATAATGATTTACTTTTAGAAATTTGTGAAAAGCAGTTTGATTATGCTTATAGACTGGTAGGTGGCAGCACAGACAATCACCTCATCGAGGTCACTGCTGAAATTCCAGAATTAGTTAAGCCTGTTCTTAACTGCTCTGCCAAACAAGCGCAAAACGTTTTCACACATTTACAAATTCATTTTTCAACGTAAAGATATAAAATTGGAAAGCCTGGCCATGGAAGCGATTTGGAATTGAAGTGTTTTTTCCATTTTTTGGTCAATCAATTACATATTGAGTTATAAGCGTTTTTGATCACGTGATAAACCAAACACGTTTTCGTCCGCTCTTGAGTACTTATTCTCTGTTCGCGCGGAAACTCGGTTCAAAACGTCCACTTTGATGCTCTTTTCTGAAAAATCTATTGCGTTTTCAAAAAAATGGAAGAAACAGCTCGATCACATAGTTTCTGAACAACAACGCCAGCTAATTTCGTGCATTTTCGAACAAAAATAAATTAAAACTTATGTCAGAAATTTGACCTTTTGGATTTGAGAACACCCTTAAAACTCGATTGGTATATTAAAACTCAATCGGTCTGCCAAGTCATATCTTGGTCGAAAACACCTGAAAACTCGATTTTAGAAGTTGACTCGCAGGTTTACCATTGTGTTTTCCTGCACCCAAAGGTATGAAAACATGGAGGACTGGGAGCAGGAAAACACAATGGTAAACCTACGAATTAACCGCTAAAATCGGGTTTTCAGGTGCTTTTCACCAAGATATGACTTGACAGACCAATTATGTTTCAATATACGAATCGAGTTTTAACTAATTCTGGAATTTCAGCCGTGAACTCAATAAGGTGATTGTCTGTTCTGCCTAAAGAAAAAATAGTTGGGAAATAGCAATTATATCTTTTAGTTGCCATTTTTCAATAAAAACTAAAAAAAATGTACTTAAAATACATGCTATTTTGAAAAAATATAAAGGAATGATTTCTGATAAAACACAGAGCTATTATAAACTAAATTTTTTTTTAAGTATCTATATTAATATTAAAAACAAATGAAGGTAATATGAATCAATAGACAGCTTTTTTTTTTTTTTTTTTTTGTCGAATTTCTTGAATGACAACATCTCTTTTTTTGAATTTTTGTATTATTCAGCGATAGTGATGTCCTATGCGTACTTTACTGTAGATGTTGTTTAATACTGGATCTCAAATGAGAAATTCTTCAGCGGATGCGGATGACGTCATTTTATATAAAATAAAAGCGTGTGTTTTAAGTCTTAAAACTGAAATATGTTTTGTCCTATCTATATATACATTTTTTTTTCATCGGGAGTGGCACTAAATTCTGAAAAAGTAGAATTCCTGTTTTCTAGTTTTTTATTTATTTATTTTTTTTTTTCAGAACAGCATTTTAAAAATCGGCGGACTAGATAATTTCGATATTTTCAATCAATGAACTTGATATTTTTGAAAATTAATAGCCACTTATTTTTTAGTGAAATATGGGCGAGTTTTACAAAATATCGATATCTTGATCTTTTTTGTAATTTAAGTAACGAAATTTGTGAGTGAAAATTTACGTTTTACTTTGAATCGATGTCATTTCACTAAAATGCTTTCCATGTTCTATGTATTTCAATAGCTTTTGGACTGTGAATATTAATTATTTTGTTACATTGTTCTACGACAGGTCAACGGTGAGTTTACGTATCCGCCGCTTGACCCTCTTTTTAAGAAGCGCTCACAGCCATCTAATGTACAAAAATGAAAATTTTTCTGTCTGTCTGTCTGTAATTCTATACAAATCCACAGTTTAAAAGCCAGAATTGTGAAATTTTACGTACATGTGTATTAAAACACGGCGAGGCAACTAAAGTAATCAGGAATCGAAATAATTTATAGTTAATTTTTAATTAATAAAAAACCACCCATTTAACAATAATTTCCTATCAAATCGAAACATTTTTTGTTATAGTAGTTACCAAGAATTAAAAATTCCCAATAAAATTCTTTCCGCAGTAAATACTTTTCTATTACAAGGTTTCCACGTGAAAAATGAAAATGAGATAAACAGTTTGACGAATTAAAAAAAAAAAAGAAAGTTAATATCACATCATGACATTTTTATTGCAAGATTTCCACGTGAAAAATGAAAAAAATAGTTTGAAGAATTTAAGTAAAAAGTGTATATTACGTCATAACTTTTTTTACTGCAAGCTTTCCACGTGAAAAATGAAAATAAAATAAATAGTTTGATGATTTTTAAAAAAGGTAATATTACGTCATGTTGGAAATATAATGGACGTCAGCAGGTAAATATATAACGTCATATGGAGTTTGAAAAAACATACTGAAACATGATAAAAACCCAATTATGGATATAGCGGCATATTTTAACATTTTGAGGTTCTCTGAATTTCTTTTCGCCATTTTAAAATCTATTCTAAATATATACGTGTGTGTATGCATGTATGTTAGAATTTACACAAAGTTTTATGTCCCTAGAGCTCATTCTTAGTGAAGAACGGAAACAAAGATGGCTTTATTGCTTTCTTTTATTGTTTATTTTATACTGTATGTTTAATTTTGAAATTAAGTTTTCAAAACAAACATTCTTAAAATTCTGGGCAACGCCGAGTGCTTTGCCTATAAAGCCACCATTTTTTAATTTATCAACAAAACAAAAATAAAGTTTTGACTTAAATGTGTCCATAATAAAATAGTGTTAATGGATTTTTATAAATACATCGCTTTTCATTTTTTTTTTTTTTTTTTTTTCAGAAATAGCACTAAATTCCACTACGTGAAAGTGGTATTACCACTTAATGGGTTAGAGATAATGTCTAAAATTTCAATGGCCAGTAATGTCTAAAGAAGTCATGTGCTCGAATCCAGCTCGTGTCACACTTCAGAAATTTATCTAAATCTATAGTAATTTATAAATTATTTGGAAAGTCGAGAGGTATCAAATAATTTTTTTTATGCAATGAAAAAAAAGCTTCATAGAGAAAGTTATTAGTGGAAAAAAATATTATATGTATACAATTACGTAATTTATTAAGTACATAGATAATGCTGTAAGAAACAAACACAAAATTAATTTAATTTGAAATATGCATAAAACAATAATTCGGGTACTAGACTTCTGAAAGTACAGAGATTAAAAATATTATAAAATCGTTAAAATGTTTGATGGGGCATCATCTTAAAAAGTTTTATCTGCAGTCGTGCTTTTTTAACAGATTTCGGGGAAAGAAAGCTGCTGAATTTTTTAATGTATTCTTTTTACCCGACTGCCAAGAAGGATTATGTGTTTCATGCGTATCTGTGTATGTGGATTTCTTTATACCCTCGAAACATCCCAACGGCTGGATGGATATTTATGAATGAGGTCTCTTTCGATTCGTCTTAACCGTCCGATGGTTATAGGCTAGATTTTTGTATTTATAAATTCAAAATGGCGACCTTAAAATACAAAATGGCGGTAGACACGAAACAAAATTTTTACGCCCCCTATTGAGTGGTCTATCATTGTATAGGTCTTACAAAATGAAGACGATGTTTCATTGACTATTTTACAGTCAGAAGCTCCGTTTAAATATTACACAACCTGGAAGTTGTGTAGGCAGAATCTAAAGCTTTACTGCAACTCTAACCATCATAGACATCTATAGGCCTCATCAAAACAGTGTTTATAGATAGGAACTAGCAATTAAACACAACTTAAAAGTTATCAATGCAAGTAAATAAAAAAAAATAGGTAAGTAATGTAAATAAATATTTTAAGATTGATGAAAAATAATTAATGAGTTCGCTTTTTACGCAGTCGGGTTTTTTGATTTTTTAAAATTAATTTTTACTTGTTTTCTACATATCCTCATTTACACGATTGAATGGGTTGGGCAATTTTTATAATTTGCTCTTATTTAGAATAAATTCAGTAACTGTGTACAGCGATGGAAAATAAGGATTACTCCCTAAATGCATGCAATTTTCATATTAAGATTGTAGTTTATTCATATTTAGATTTCAAAGAATCGAAAATGTTTTTTATATTCCTATGAAAAATTTTTCCCCTAGAAAATGATCTCACAGAATATCCTCAGTGATAAAAATATATTTTACTTAAAATGTATCCTTACCTGAATGCGCTGAACATATGAGATAAAATTAGTTTTACTGGATTGTTTATGAACTGATTTGTGAATTCAAACAGCTGTGAAAATAGTAAAGGTGATGCCAGTTTCAAAAACGTTTCTGATATGGAATGATAAAGATTGGTGTAACGCCTTTGGACAGATAACTTAGGCAGATAATGAAGTAAAAAGTTAAAATGGAAGGATTGAACTTTGTGCCGATATATTAAGGGTGTTCTCAACTGCTCTGCTTAGCAAGCGCAAAATGTTCTGACACATTTACAAATTTATTATTGAACGGAAAGATATAAAATTCGAAAGCCTGACCATGGAAGCGATTTGGAATCGAACTGTGTTTTCCATTTTTTGATCCATAAATTACCTGTTGCGTTATAAGCGTTTTTGATCACGTGACACGGCATTTTTCTCCCCTTGCTGACTGGATTTTCTTCTTTCGTTCGGAAGTTCAGTTCAAAATGCCAACTTTGACTGTATTTTCTGAAAGATCTATTGCGTTTACAATAAACGGAAAAAAATAGTTCAAAATAACAACACCTTGTAGTTTCACACGTTTCCGAACAAAAATGAATTAAAACTTATGTCAGAAAGTTGACCCTTTGGATTTGAGAACAGCCTTAAGAAATAAAAGGACAACGAGAAAAGAGGACAAATGTAAATATGTGTGCAGAAATAACGTGGGCAGACAGCTGTTTCGGAGCTTCTAAAACTCCATCATCAGTGCGCAAAGGTTAAAATGAATGTTTAAATACATAAACGCAGCTCACAGCTTGCGGCCAAATAGCGATAAGTGTTGAAAAACAAACAGGGGAGTCAAGAGAATGGAATGGCTAAGCGGTTCTCATTGGTTTGCTCGGGTACGCGAGAACTCTTCACTTTGCTGTTTTGTTTGTCAATAGACGGGTTGCACATGGCGTCACACGTCTGAAATCGCTTCGCATGGCGCCCAAATATAAGGCGAATATGGTGCTCTCCATTTGATTTATTAGACTTTTTTGCACTATAATAATAAAAATAAGGAGGATCTAAATTAAACAGAAAGATAACATATGCTTTTAACGCAAACGGGCAGTTATGTGCTCCACGTGTGTGCACCAGATACGATAGTATCAGTCGTTGCTGATAGCAACGTGACGTCAATGCAAGGGGTCTATACTTACCAGAATTTCAACCGTGGCTGCAAGCTGAGGTCTGCCTCGCTTGCATACTTCTATGTTTTAAGCTTTAATATTAACTGATGATCGAACTTTAGAAACTCCAAAACAGTCTTCTGCCCCCCTTTTCTATACACATATTTACATTTGTGTTATTTACACGTTGCCCATTTACCTCTTAATGAAGCAACGAGAACAAAAATCCATATATCACGTATAAATGATGAAAATCTTTGTACACTAACAGAATATTATTAGGAAATTTCACTTTTTCATTCTGTAAAATAAGCAACTTAAGAAAAGACACTCTACTCAGTAAAAATTCATTCTGAGCAATTGTTGTCTGAACCAATTGCATATCCATGTATGGTAATGTATCTGAATTCTTTCTTGTAACCGAATTATTTTGTGTGTCTCTACAAATGGAAGATAAATGCTAAATGTACTCCGTAATCTATTAAAAATATGTTACATGTACCTTGGCCACTTCAATATATTTGGAATATCGTAATACCAATAATTAATAATACCCTAATATCAATGATAATCGATTATTCTCCATAGATCATCATATAACGGAATTATTTTGTGTGTGCCTGTTAACAAACTATAAGTCCTACACACTTCATTTTCAATACCAAACATTCTAAAGTAAACCATTCTATAGGAAAGATGAAAACTCCAGCTCCTAGAATAACCAAGAAGTGGTCTTATTCCTACTTTTCTAATAATTTAATCGATCTTAAATTGAAAATTATAAATTAGCTGTTTGAGTAAGAATTATGTGCATTCGCATAGGTCATAAAAATGAGTAAATCTGACCTTACTTATAATAGTGGCGGGGATCGTTGAAAAAATGCTCTGTCTAGGACCCCGAAAATCCTTACTCGGATTCAATGTTTAGGAGAAAAGAACTTATACAAAAATACATTTCTTAAAAAAAGAGAGAATTTTGATTATAGCTTTAAACTATAGACGCAGTGACACTTGCAAGATAATGTTAAACCAATGGCACCTACAAATTTTTCGTTTGCATTTAAATATTTTTAAATATTTTAACATTTTTGATTTTGGTTGCTTTTTATTTTTAAGAATTTGCACAACAACACCACACTATAATAAGTACTGTAATATCGGCACTCGATTGGGTAGCGAAGATTATCGAAAAGATAACTACAGCTCGTAAAACACTTGAATTAAAACTCAATTCAATATTAAAAACAAAACAAATTTAATTAAAGAAAAGGAGTTTATGTACTAATGAATCAATTACACCAGTTCTCCACACGGGAACTCCATAAGCCCCAATCTAAGCTTTAGCATATCATAATACTTGCCATGTACTCACAACCACAACTAAAAATAACAGCGATAGACAAAAAGAAACCTCAAATCATTCTGGATTATGACAGCACCAAGGGAGGAGTAGATGGCCTATTGTAGTTTTTCTAATATTCTAGATTTTTCTGCATATAAGGAAAAGGCAGCTAACATCACTGTTGGTCGAATTACTGTTCGCATGAACATAGAATAGAGAAGGACTTCTCCCGAAATAGGTTTTAGAAGAAGAAAACCGTTCCTTGAAAATTTCTCAAATAGATGGCTCTGTGTAGCACGGTTCTACTCGGTTTCGTCTGCTTCAATATGCTCTACCAATAACCTCTTTGATCACTGAGATCCAGCCAATGAACGTTGTCCGCTAGAGGCACTGTTATGTACACGGTTCTACTCTAACCGTTGCCATCACATCATTTAAGTCCAAAATCACGATATCCACACTATTTCGTGAGCAGTCTTTCTCTATTCTATGTTCATGACTGTTGGTCTGCAAGAAAAACCTATTCATTCATTATGACTCCTACTATACACACGAATTTCGGGAATTTGATTGGCCTTTACCAGATTGATTTAACAGATCTATGATATGATTGGCCTACGTCGCCAAGTTGATTCCTGCAATGATCGCTAAGATAAAAATGTAGTGGTAGATTGGTTGACGGAAGTGTTTGTTTGTAAACATGCCCTTTCCCTATAACACATTTTAATTATTACTGAGTATCAATACAACATGGAATATGAACTTGTTTCACAAAAGGAGAATTTTCATTGAAAAACTTGGCATGACTTTTTTTTCCACCATATTGAAGAAAGAAATCATCTGTCAAGAGCTCAAGAGCAATGGCTTTCCGACAACTGGCGGTGAGTATTCGAAACTCAGAACAACCTGGATTCCGGCCTGAAACAGCCGGAAGTGTAGCAAGCACTAGCAAAAGAGGAAGATGTCAGTTGTACGCATAGACTGATTAGAAAACCACAGAAAATACATTCCATTTAAGTGTGTAGCGTTTGTACATAATTGAATGTTATCTATCATTTTTTGTTCTATAAAACGTATGTAAAAATGGAAATAAAAATACTGAAAAGATGCATCTCACATTGTATTGCTTGAAAGTTTACAGTGATTTTCGGGGATGAATGATATAATTATAGCATTTTTATTCCATAAATACAGAGCCTTTCATTAAATTCACATTCCCATATTATGAAAAATTACGTGCAAGGGAATATTAAATGATAAACAAATGCAGAAAAAGGAATAAAACAATAACTGAATCAGTAAATTAATTAGTAATATTAAGTAAAATGTGAATGTAATTCCATGATATTGAATATCACACCATGGGTCATTTTTGACCCGAACAGCTTAGGTGTATGCTACATTGCAACAACCTAGGAAGGTTAAGAAAACTGATTTACCCACTACAAAGAATACAAGGAAACATTTCTGAAAATCAGTGTCAGCAAAAAGAAACTTTGCTGTTATAAATGCTTCTTTAATTCTCGAAAATATATTGCTTTCTGAGGTTTCTAAAGATTTTCGCGTTTCGGAGAAGAAGAACGCGTTTCGGAATCGTGGGTGACTCGGAACAATTTATTCTATAGTTTCGTTTGCGGTTATATTATATTTTCATAGGAAACTCTTCAGAAACATTTGCTTTTTTTACATTGTATATATTTGAAGAAAATGATCATATAATGTTTTAATGATTATAAAGCTTGAACTCGGGTAGTAATATGCATACATAAAGAAATTTTATTTGAGTTTTTTCAGAATATGTTACTCTTAACTGATCATCCTTCATATAATCAAAATAATCTTTAATAGGCTGCTTATGCTTAGGACTTATAACGACCGCGAATTCTCTGCTGACCCTATTCTACACTGAAAAAAAACAGACAAATCATGTATTATTATACGAGCAAATTTTGTATCTATATGCGTGTGTTTGAGCGTGTATATACATATTTTATCGAAAAAACGGTCCTAACGATTTTGACTTAATTTTGTATCCTGCCGTTTCGCAGTGCGAGAAGACCATTGGGTTAGGTCATACGTTCGAGAAAATTCGATTAGTGGGTCATTTGGGGGTCTCTGTGGATCAATGCATTTCAATGAGAACGAAGGTTTAAACAGTGATTAAGTTGTAAAAAGAGTTGGCTTTAAACGGAGCCGCAAAGTTGGCAATATTTCGCTAAATTTGGTGAATAATTTGCGACTTTTCGGTAAAATCGACTTTAACTCTTTCAGGGGTAAAGCATTTTTAATGCTAAAGTGTTGAAATAAATTATTGGCACCGGAATTTGCCAAAAAATTTATTTGTAAATATGAAAAAAGCTATATATTTCACATACTTATTAAATGGAAAATATTTACCACATTTCTGGAGCCATTGTAGCGTTTGGGAATTAAAGTTAAGTGGTTTCATAAACATACCACCGCCCCTGAAAGGGTTAAGATTACCAATGCCAAAACACATGTTTCGCGCCAAATGGAATAATGTCGTCCAATTTAGTGAATTTTTGGCTGTAATCGGAGGAAAAATTGACTTTTAGAATCTGAAGGAATTTTCCAGAAATTTTAAATGTGAACCGAGGTACATGATTCAACCAATCTGAATCCGACTAAAAATGCAGTTTGGAGCGACGAATTTTTGTTGTAAATTTGTAAGTAATGTAAAATTTAGAAATATGTGCATAGTTTTAATAATCATTGTTTCTGCAAATTTGGTGCACTCTTTTCCTTAGTCCACACGCTGATGAATTTTCCCGGATTCTGTACTACTCGTACCGGGTAACGGTACGAGTAGTACAGACCACAACAACTAAGAGAACTAAGTACTCGTTACCCGGTCTGTACTACTCGTACAGACTTTTTAAAAATGTTTTATTCGATAGGCTGGTACCACCGATATAAAAACGGGATATCGGACACGATGTGAGAAAGATTATCAAAATGCTAAACTTAATCAATTAATATTAAAGAACCGTTTATTTACAAATTAGTTACATAGAAACAAAACCTTATTTACATGTATGAGCTCGGATATAGACGATCCGGCCCGATACTAAGTTATATGTAGGAAGTACTTTCTGCGAACTGGGTCAACTTATTAAAATACCCTATTTCTTTCTCACCCTATATGGTATCTCATCAGGTTTATCGGAGTATCACCCTGGACCACCCGTTGTGTACACTTTCTCCGCACAAGACTTAAACTTTTCCCGCAACTCTCTAAATTCCACTCTAGAAAACTCAATCAAACATACACCAACCTCCTTCTTAAGGTCTTTTTCCAGAGCTCTCGTTTCTCTCTTTCTATCCCTTCCAAACTCAGCATATAAAGTTTTCCTGTTCCAACTGGGACCCTCCTCTTATCTAAAACTTCCCCCATCCCGTGGCATCTACTATCTCACTAGACAGACTGGAGACTTCTTTATATGCCTTATCTGTGGTCTGTGTTATTGAATAGAAAGGGAAACTGGGTTTCCTTGACACAATGAAACTTGTTCATGTTAATACACTGTTAAAAATATGCAGCATTTGCTGCATAGTCACACCGCCGCTTTTATAAAATATCTCTATTCTGACCAATGAGAATGCTCCATAATATAGTCAAATTACAGTTTCCTATAAAAGCGATGGGGTGACTATGCAGCAAATGCTGCAGATTTTTAACAGGGTACAATAAGATCTAACTATAACAGCTCGAATTAACTTTTAAGTTAACGAAAAATATTATTTTACCCCCCACGTACGCTGAAAGTGATACATATGAAATATAATAAATAAGTAAAAAGATAATATCAGATAGTAGTAATTTTAATTAGTTACATGCTCATGAGCGTCAGAAACTTGACAATACTGTTATACCATAAAATGCTTTATAGCAATAATAATGTAGTGAGAATGTATTGTTTAAGCGAGTTGAACACAAAGTTAATTTTAACTGAGCGTAAATCGGTGTTCCCTGCTGGTGTTTCTCTTTCTAGGAATATATAATGTAACCACGAACGAAAATATACAATAGCCTCTTCCAAATTACCCACGATGGCGAAAAGCGTTCTTTATCTTTGGAAACATTAGAAACGACCATATTTTCAAGATTCAAAGGTTTTCATTCATAAAAATGAAGTTTATTTTGGTGTCACTGATTTTTAGAAACGTTTCCGAGTCGTTTTTACAGCGTTCTAATCAGGACTCGAAATGCACCAGAGCAAACCAGAACGATGTTCCGGTTCGTGAAATTGTGACAAATATTGTTCCGATTCGTGAAAGTGTGGAAAATATTGTTCCGGTTCATGGAATTATTAAAAAATATTATTACAGTTTCATACAACTTACTATGCTCTGTGTAACGTTTTTTTTTTTTTTTTTTTTTTTTTTTTTTTTTTTTTTAATTATTTATAATCTTGAATGCATTTTTTTAAATTAATTTTCCACGGTTAAACATAAATTTGCTATACTGTAAAGTCCCGATTATCCGGGCCCCACCAGTGGCCGAGAGGTTCTGCTTTCGAAGCTGGTAGACGGGAGATGCTGGGTTCGAACCCAATCGTGCCCGTCAGCCTAATCGTTCAGAGTTTCCATGGATTTCCATGCGTAAATACGGGTTAGGTTCCCTTAGAAAGACCCCCACGAAGGGCACTCTCCCCTGGACGTGTATCCCTCGAGTAGATATTTGGCCGTCAAAAATCAACCCAACCCAACCCCGATTATCCGGGCTAATATAGACCAAGCTCACCTCGGATAAACAAAAAACTCGTATAAACCGGATTTACACAAATCGTCACCAACTAAGGAGATGAAATATAAATTTTCACTAAATTCATTCATTTTTATGGTACTAGTAACATTTTTTTATGTACATTTCCGTTACTTTTAAGAAATACGGGGAATGAAATTGTTTATTTGAAAAAGCTCTTGATATTTTTTTGTTTGTCAACTGTCAATTTTGAGTTTTTTTGCTGCAGTATTACGCTACTGCATAACTGCCAGTTTCTAAGACTTTTTTTTTCTTACCTCGAAAACTTACCAGGAAATTTTGCCTAATTCAGTCACCGAAATCTAACAATTGTCAACTATTAAATCTGGCAAAAATTTGTATTCAATTTTAAAGGTAACAAAACCGTACAAATTGGCAGCTATATGATTCTGTTACTGTCATGAAAATTGCAGGTGTAGCCTCTTCTTTCTGGTTAAAATATTAAATAGTTTTTTGCAATCGAACTTATTATACCTTTGGAATGGATCATTTTCTTCTGATGGACTGATGGCTTCCATTATTATGAAACAGCCATTATAAATGAAGTGTTAGGTGAAGATGAAAGCTAACACTTCATTTATAATGACTGTTTCATAATAGGAATAATGGAAGCCATCAGTCCATCAGAAGAAACTAACTTGGTTAAAGTGGAAACTCGGTTAAGCGGGACTCGGGTAATCGGGACTCTGCTGTATATTTCATTTTTAAAATGATCCTCAGAATATGTTTGTTGGTGTTCAGAGGGGGATCATGACCCCCGTGACCTCCCCTTTGGATCCGCCATTGTAGATTACGTAATTCAATGAAGTGTTAGGTGAAGACGAAAGAGTTAAGTTAGAACTCTGAACTGCTCTTTCATCTTCACCCAACACTTCATTTATAATGGCTGTCTCATAATAATGGAATCAGTGTTTCATAATAATGGCTATCAGTTCATTAGAAGAAAATAACTCGGTTAAAGCGGAAACTCGGTTAAGCGGGACTCGGATAATCGGGGCTTTACTGTACTTAAAAAAGAAAAAAAAAATAGTCGACAAAAATTTTGAAGTAACTTTCCGCTTCGTGGATATTTCCATTTCGAGCCCTAGTTTCAATCAGTTTTCTCAACTCGTAATACCAGTTTTCAGAATAATATCAATTCTCAATTAAACCTTTTCAGCTGCGTAAAGGATTTTATGCATACAAGTGTAACACATTAATGTTAATGTTGTTAAAGTATCATTTTTGTCTGTGATACGTACTTGTCGAACATGAAAATCAGGGCTGGAAACGGAAAAATCCACGAATCGAAACGCTTTTTCAAAATTGTTAACGACTAAAAATTTTTTTTGAAAGAATATACAAATTTACATGTAACTATACAAAAACAATATAAAAACTTCGCTCAAATTTCTAAGTAATAATAAAACTAGAAAGAAAAAATCATGCGTCAAGCATAAATTATCATATGAAACACTTTCCAACACATTCAGAATAAAGTAACAAAACTGCACCGTTTAAAAAAATCCCTGCCGGCTCGGGCTTACAGGCGGAGGTAGATTTTGAAGTTAAGTACTAAATTCACCAACAAAACTTAAATCAAGATTAGAGATAAACCCAGTTCCTTCGCTAAGAATGAGCTCTAGGGAGCTAAACATTTTGTGAAAATTTTAATATACACAAATACACGCACGCATGTACATTAGGGTGGGTCGAAAAAACCGAAGTATTTATAATCGAAAAGTAATAGAGCGGAAAAGTTGCCTTTTGTAATAAAGAATAAATTCGTAAAATATTACACCGATCGGTTAATATCTTTTACCGCCGCAAAGAGGCCAAAGTTTCCAAAAATCGCAAAAAACATGTTTTTTTCAATATATTTTTTAAATTATCCAAAGGTACGAATACAATTTCTAATAAGACGCAATAGCTACATGAAGATATAAGAAATGTCCCGGTAAATGTTCATTAGGATAAAGTTATATCTTTTACTGCCGCAAAGAGATCATATTTTAAAAAAAAATATTGCAAAAATTTCAAATTTTCATTTTTTTTCTAATTTTTTATAATATCTATAATACGTCTAGAAGTAAATAAATTTATTTCATATCTGTTAATATGTCATAAATATTGTTAATTATTTGTCATAGACTGGAAAATAAAAATGGTAATCATTCATTTAATTTGACAATCGTTTCATCTACTGCTGTTTTGCTGCATATCAGCAGTTCATATGCCAAAAATCATAAAAAGGATATAAAATGAACAAAATATTTTAATATTTTATTAATTAAAATACAGAGATGTTTAACCTAAACGGATTAAATAAACTTAAAATGAAGAAGTATTTAAAGTAAATGAATTTTATAATATGACTTCCTTCCAAATAAAGCTATTGCTTCTCGAGAGACCGAAATTGATCTTATGTGATCCTCCCTCTGTTCTGGTCCACAAATTTTACCAGCACTTCCGAGACTAATTTCACGCATCTTTCTACTGATTGAGCGGGACAAGGAAAATTATAATAGCTGGTATCTTTAATCGAACATTCTAAACTCACCAGCGTCGTTAGATCGTCAGTCGATAAGCAAATCGCAACAGGTGATTTCGTTAGTTTACAGTTTTGCCATTCGATTAAATCCATACAATTTTAAGGTTCAAAGTTCAAGTCTGGAAGACGAAGTGATGGATGACACTATTCGTGTCCACAGAAGTTCGTGCTTTGGCAATTTTCTTTATGGCTGGGGTCCTAATGTCCTCTCCTTCATATGCTATCATTCCAATGAGGCTATTTTCATGATTTGCGAAACAGGCATTTCGTGAAATTACAGGAACTATAATCTTTCGTAGATGATATGACAAGTAATGGGTGTTACTAATTATGTACCAACTGATGCAGTACAGTTTCAGGGGGTACTCATTGAGTACCCTCTGAAAGTGTACTGCATCAGACGATTGCCAAAATTGAAAATTGCCAAAGCATGAAGTTCTGTGGATACGAATAGTGCCATCCGTCATTTCGTCATTCCAGGCTTGAACTTTGAAGCTTAAAATTGTATACTTTAGATGAACGGCAAAACTCGCATAGCTGCCAACATTTACGCTTTCTTCCTACCAGTAAAATTTTATAGTAAATGTTATCTTATTTAATCGTTGAAATCTCATGATTAAGGAAGACGATAATCTCTATTACATTTTAGTGGTAGCAAAAAAGCGTAAAAGTTGGCAGCTATGAAACTGTAAACTAACGAAACCACCTGTTACGGTTTGTCTATCAACTGACGATCTAACAACGCTGGTGAGTTTAGAATGTTCGATTATAGATGCCAGATATTATAACTTTCCTTGTCCCACTCAATCAGTAGAAAGATGCGTGAAATTAGTCACTGAAATGCTGGTAAAGTTTGTGAATAAAGCAGAGTAAGGATCAAATATGATCAGTTTCGGGCTCTCGAGGAACACTGGCTTTATTTGAAAGCAAGTCATATTATAAAATTCATTTACTTTAAATACTTCTTCATTCTAAGTTCATTTAATCCGTTTAGGTTAAACATCACTGTATTTTAATTAATAAAATACTAAAATATTCTGTTCATTTTATACCATTTTTTGTGATTTGTGGTATATGAATCGCTGCTATGCAGTAAAGCAGCAGTAGATGAAGCGATCGCCAAGAGCAATGAATGATTACCGTTTTTATTTTCCAGTCTATGACAAATAGATAACAAAATTTATGACATATTAATAGATATAAAGTAAATTTATTTACTTCTAGACATATTATAAAAATTACAAAAATTTAGAAAAACTGAAAATCTGAAATTTTTACAAGTTTTTATTAAATATGGTCCTTTTGCGGCAGTAAAAGGTATGATTTTATCATAATGAACATTTACCGACACATTTCTTTTATCTTCTTGTAGCTATTGCGTCCTGTTAGAAATTGTATTCGGACGTTTGGATAATTAAAAAAAATATATTGAAAAAACATGTTTTTTGCGATTTTTTGAAACTTTGTCCCCCTTGCGGCGGTAGAAGATATTAACCGATCGGTATAATATTTTACGAATTTATTGTTTATTACAAAAGGCAACTTTTCCGCTCTATTACATTTCGATTATAAATAGTTCGGTTTTTTCGACCCACCCTAATGTACATGGAATAGGTTTAAAAATGGCTAAATCAAATTCAGAGAACCTCAAAGTGTTCAAATATTCCATACTCGGGTTTTTATCATGTTTTAATACGTTTCTTCAAAGTCACATGACGTTACATATTCACCTGCTGTGGTCCATTATATTTTCAATATGACGCAATATTTTTTGTTGTTGTTGTTTTAATTCGCCAAACTATTTATTTCTTTTTGAATTTTCATGCAGAAATCTTGCTCTAGAAAACTTATGACGTAATATTTAATTTGTTTTCAATTCGTCAAACTATTTATTTCATTTTGAATTTTCATGCAGAAATCTTGCTCTAGAAAACTTATGACGTAATATTTAATTTGTTTTCAATTCGTCAAACTATTTATTTCATTTTGAATTTTCATGCAGAAATCTTGCTCTAGAAAACTTATGACGTAATATTTAATTTGTTTTCAATTCGTCAAACTATTTATTTCATTTTGAATTTTCATGCAGAAATCTTGCTCTAGAAAACTTATGACGTAATATTAAATTTGTTTTCAATTCGTCAAACTGTTTATCTAATTTAATTTTTCACGTGAAAACATTGCATTAGAAAAGCAATTGTTGTGGTGAGAATTTTATTGTTTTTTTTTTTAATTGTTGGCAACTGCTATAACGAAAAATATTTATTTTTTTTCTGTCATTGTTGTGAAAGAGCTGGTTTTATCAGAATCCTGTTAAGACGGTATTCAAAATTTTTAACCTTCGCAATTCCCATTCCTTTGGACCGATTTTGCTCATTTTCAATCCCCGCCGAGAAATTAGCCATCTTAAAGTTGTTGACGAGTTTGAAGACGTTCCGTGCATAATTGCGACTTTTATCGTGCGGACAAAATTTAGTACATACATACATACATATATATATATATATATATATAAGGATATGTTTGGTTTTGCTGTTTAAACAGTTATTTACATTCAAATGCTTACAAATATTTATCTTGCGACAGTTGTTTAATAAAAGTAATACTAGATGGCAGCACCAAATTTGTCTCTTTAAGATAGCTCTAAATTTTAATTTTTCTAGCTCCATTTCAGTTATAATTTAATACACCAGGGGGTATTTTTAGCTAAATTTTGACGATATTGTTAAACAGTTATTAATTAATTTAATAGTGCATTTTAAATAATGTAATTACTATCTATTTATTTTATATTAGATTAAATGTGTTTAACAAGGTATTTCAAATTTTATTTCAAAATGAATTAACTGCATCCTTTGGTATTATTTACTGTGATTTCTTAACTGTTTTATTCACCTTAATCTTTATGATATTCTGGTAGCCATGTGCGCGTGGATTTTTGTAAAATACTGAAATATTAATCGGTATGGTGTTTATTATTTATATTTTATATCCTATAAATATTTAAATACGTTTTATTGATTCTTCCATTTCATATTATTTGTTTCTATTCTGCTTTCATTTTTAATCAATTCACTTGATTTTAATGGTTGTTTGGGCACAGGGGAAAATAATTTTTAGCTTTAGCTTATTTTTCCCACAGAAAACGACCATTTTGCTTATATCATTGAATTCTGTGCCCTTGATAACGTAATTCAATGTATAAGCTTTTCAATTTTTGTCGGTGTCCACTTTTTTCTTTTTCTTCCAAAATAATTCTTATAATGTTTTTTTATACTTACAGCTTTAATTCATAATAATTGACGGTGGTAGGTTATGTTTAATTAATGGTTATATATATATATATATATATATATAAACTTTTTAGGTGGGGGTGGTTTTGGGTTCCTGGGGTCATGTAATGAAAAGTTATGAAGGAATTTTTAAAAAGTCGCACCATGGTAACGACTGCAATAGGTAGTATTTGTTACGAAATCTGCCTAAAACTTCGCTCAAATTTCTAAGTAATAATAAAACTAGAAAGAAAAAATCATGCGTCAAGCATAAATTATCATATGAAACACTTTCCAACACATTCAGAATAAAGTAACAAAACTGCACCGTTTAAAAAAATCCCTGCCGGCTCGGGCTTACAGGCGGAG
Source organism: Maratus speciosus (assembly GCA_963932465.1). Lineage (NCBI taxonomy): Eukaryota > Metazoa > Arthropoda > Arachnida > Araneae > Salticidae > Maratus > Maratus speciosus. Next base: position 407,718,890 of record OZ010800.1, read on the forward strand.
GTAGATTTCGAAGTTAAGTACTAAATTCACCAACAAAACTTAAATCAAGATTAGAGATAAGCCCGGTTCCTTCTCTAAGAATGAGCTTTAGGGAGCTAAACATTTTGTGAAAATTCTAATATACACGAATACACACACGCATGTATATGGAATAGGTTTAAAAAACAGCTAAAGCAAATTCAGAGAACCTCAAACAGTTAAAATAAGTTAATATGTTCACAGTCGGGTTTTTATCATGTTTTAATACATTTCTTCAAACTCACAAGACGTTACATATTCACCTGTTGAGGTCCATTTTATTGCCAATATGACACAATATTTTGTTTTTGTTTTTAATTCGTCAAACTAATTATTTCATTTTGAGTTTTCATGCGGAAATCTTGCTCTAGAAAACTTATGACGTAATATTCAATTTGTTTTCAATTCATCAAACTATTTATTTAATTTAATGTTTCACGTGAAAATCTTGCAATAGAAAAGCAATTGTTGTGGTGAGAATTGTATTGCCTTTTTTTTAATTGCTGGCAACTGCTGAAAATATTTATTTTTTCCTGTCATTGTTGTGTAAGAGCTGGTTTTATCAGAATCATGTTAAGACGGTATTCAAAATTTTGAACCCTCCCCATTTTCATTCCCTTGGGCCAATTTTGCCCATTTTCAATCCCCGCCGAGATATTAGCCATCTCAAAGTTGTTGGCGAGTTTGAAGACGATCCGTGCATAATTGAGACTTTTATCTTGCGGACAAAATTTAGTACATACATACATATATACCGGGTGTCCCAAAAAGGACTGACTGATTTTAAAATTCAATAACTTGCAAACGGTGACAGATATTTAAAAAATTCTTGCAGGAGGTTTATGCATAAGGTCAAAAGTTTTATTACAGTGATTTTCGATTTTAGTTCGAATTACAAACAATAGATGGCGCTGTAAGCAATAGTCGCTAAATACAGGCTCGATTTCTGGTCCTTTCTCTTGTTCTATGCGGAAAAAGGAGATGGAAATGTATTATCCGGGCCACGAAGTAGCAAAAATCGAGCCTGAATTTAGCGTCTATCGATCTCAGCGCCATCTATTGTTTGTAATTCGAACTAAAATTGAAAATCACTGTAAAAAAACTTTTGACCTTATGCATAACCCTCCTGCAAGAATTTTTTAAATATCTGTCACCGTTTACAAGTTATTGAATTTTAAAATCAGTCAGTCCTTTTTGGGACACCCGGTATATATATAGATAGATAGATAGATACAGGGTGATTCATAAATATCGAAACAATAGGCTATTTCCTTAAATATTGCCCCTAGACCCATACTTCCAATTGCAAAGTTTCATAAAAAAGGGGCAAAATTTAATGGCATAAGTTGCAACTCCATGAGGGGTCTATTTGAAAAAATACGAAAATTAAATTTTTATACGGCCCCCGTAGTGTAAAAATTCCAATCAGGAAAACTTTCCTTATCCATTCCTGAATTAAACACAAAAAAATTGCATCTTCATATCTTAAAAACTCGCAGAATTATGGCCGTTTAAATAATTCATCAGGCTTTAAGAGATTAGACAAATACGCATAGTACGCATTTCAAATTGAAATGTGTACAATCCAAGAAACAATGTTTCTTTAAGAGTTCTAGAAAACGTAAAAAATATATTTGTTGAGTTAGAATTTTGATTTTGTTTTCTTTTTCGTGATGGTTAACCACATAATTTTCAAACAAAGTCACATCCTAATATTTCTCATAAAGGTTTTAAAAAATTTAAATAATTAGTATTTTTTTAAGCGGATTTAATTAAAAATCTTTCTAACTCGAAACACTATTCATCGGATTTCAATTTTTTTTCATTTAATTAAAGAGGAAAGTATAATTTTAGTTTTGTTTCAGGATTTTTTTAAATATTAATTTTAAAAATATTTGAAATATTTATTTAAATAAATATGTAACTTATTTTTTAAAAAATCATATTTTCAAAAGTAAAATATTTTTCAAATTTGCCGAAACAAAATTAATGTAAAATAATCAAAAAGGACATGTTACAAGTTTGCACCTTTTTTATTTACGATTCTTGACTTATAATAATTTTAAGACGAAAAATTGTAAAAAGAAAAAAAAAAAAACCTCATGCAGAAAAACGCATTTAAAGTTTTAAACATTGATTGGCTCCTAATAAAATATTTAAATGCGTTTTTAAAAATTGCACGTGCAAAAGTAACCTCTTTCTGTAGCTTAAAATTCCAATTCAGTTTAACTTTTATCTATTCCAACTCCTTTTTGTACTGCTTAAATGCCCATAAATAAATGCTAAATGTGTAATTTGAAACAATGCTTTTTCTAACATGCCGATTTAGAGTTTTTCATAATTTTAGCCCTCACAAATTCAGGCTTTTTATCGTCCCAGCGAAGCCGTTAAAGAAGTCTGTATTCTGGGGCCGGACCAGACTCGGGATGAGCGACTTTTTTCTGACGACTCGGCCAGGACGGGTCTAACGTATTTTTTCATACCGAACCGGGTGTTGAGGTGATTTATGACGTCCAATTATCTACACCAGAGATATGGGCCCGAAGGGGGGTCGGGGTCTTTCTAAGGGAACCCAACAAGTATTTACGCAAGGATATCCAAGCTTCGAAGAACTCCACTGAAAACTCCGAACGATTGGGCCGAAGGGCGCAACTGGGTTCGAACCCAGCACCTCCCGTCTACCAGCTTTGAGAGCAGAACCTCTCGGCCATTGGTTACACCAAACCGGGACTGGCTTCCTTATTCCTAGGTCTCCCCTGGGCGAAATTTTCAGTCCCGGTCTCGAGACAACCAGTATTAAAATCCTTATCTCTGACTGACCTAATTTGTGCAAAAATAACTAAAATTTGGCTCAGCCCAAAAACTTTTACAACAAATGCATGCAATTTTAAATGGCCATTATTTTACAATAAAACTTTAAAATTCATATTTTTAAAGGATAGTAGGTTTTAAGGCAAAAAAATTAAAATACAGTAAAACTAGTGAAAAAAATCTGCCTATGACGGAATCCTTTCTTAAATGGAAATATCTGTTGATCCATGGAAAATGAATATAATAACACCTGAGAAAAAATAGACTACATTTACAACTCCTAAGAAGGGAATTTGTATATAACGATTTGTTTTTCTTTCCTATGTGATTCCATATTAAAAGATTTTACTTTATAGCATTTTTCATTGTCTCCAACACATGGAATATGTATTAACGATATTAAAGGAGAAGTGAATCATTTTCATATAAATAGAGATTCATTAATAAAACAAATAACAACAGCTTTTGGCGCCTCTTTAAAAATAATCATTATGAACATAAAAAAAGAAAAGCTATAATAAGTATTTTTGGTCAGAACTCCTCCATACGAAGCAACTTTTAACCATATCGATGTAAAAAACTATGTAGAAATTCAGTCAGGCCGGGTCAGGCTACGATTTGAACTTTTATCCAGGCAGGGCCGAACTTTTTTGCCTATGGGTCGGTTCGGCACTGGACCTAGATATTTCGACCCGTGCAGACCTCTAGTGCAGACCACCAGCATACTTCGAAAGCAGGTTTAACGTAAAATCTATACGTTGCCTGTTATATGTCCAAAGGAGAGGCACTGTCTTATATCGACTTTTAATAATGTACAATTTGTGGATGATCCCTATCTTGCATTCAAAATGAGTCAAAAACTCGTCACTCAGAGGCATGCGTAAATGGTGTAAGTCACGAATTTTGGATTTTAATATCTCGGCGAATTTTGAAGGTATCGAGATGAATTTTTTTGTGTTTAATTCAGGAATGAATAAGGGAAATTTTCGTAATTGGGAATTTTACTCTACGGAGGCCGTATAAAAATTGAATTTTTGTATTTTCTCATATAGACCCCCCCATGGAGTTGAAACTTATCTCATCAAATTTCGCACCTTTTTTTATGAAACTTTGCAACTGGAAGTATGTGCCTAGGAGCAATATTTAAGGAGATAGCCTATTGTTTCGATATTTATGAATCACCCTGTGTATATATATATATATATATATATATATAAACTTTTTAGGTGGGGGTGGTTTTGGGTTCCTGGGGTCCTATAATGAAAAGTTATGAAGGAATTTTTCAAAAGTCGCACCATGGTAACGACTGCAATAGGTAGTATTTCTTACGAAATCTACCTAAAAATAAAATATTACGTCTAATTCAACCCTATGGAAACGCATAACACATTTCAAAACCCAATTTCAGCTGTTCCCATCCACAATCGGAAAATTATCCGAATTTTTTCAGCATCCCTGTATAGGATATATAGATTTGAATCTATTAACTACATGCATTCTGAAATTTAGTTCACTTAAGAGATACATATACTTCAGTTGAAAATTTACCTTTAGCGATTTCCTCTAATAAGGAGAACGGTACATGAATACTTCTGTGCAGCTCTAATTTACAATGGCGGATCTAAGGGGGGGGGGGCGAAGGGGCGATTGCCCCCCCTTGGGCTAATAAAGGGTTTGCAAAACGACATTATGTATCCTCACTTGAAATGACTTGGGGCGAAGGTCGAGCCCGACGCGACCCGACTCGGGTCGCACCAGTTTAAATCCACGAGACTCGGCCTGGGTCAGGTCTGCTCTCTTTTAGAGCCGGGCCGTGCCCTGATCTTAAACTTTTTTGCAGATTCGGGTCGGGCCAGACTTCATTTTCTTCTCCAGGTCGTGTCTGACCTGGAATTTGTTTTTCCTAGAGGTCTGCACCGGCCAAAAATTTCTGGTCGGGGCTCGGCCCAGGATAAAAGTTAAACGTTCGGTCCGTTCCAGCCCGTATGATAAGCCTTATTGGCCCAACCGCGACCCGTGGACTCCTCTAAATTCTTCCCTTCGAGTCCAAGTTGGTCTGGCATCTTACTTATTTGTCATTCATAAAAATTATATTTATGTTGTACATTTATTAGCGAAATCTTTAGAAATTTAATTTGATTTGATAAGTTACAGAGATGCATTTTTTTAAATCTACTTTTTACTTTCTTCTATCTTTAGAAGAAGAAAGTATTGGTTTCATGAAAAATTTCGAATTCCAGTTTTCGACGGATTTACACGTTTTATGGGTCAGAGATTCCAAAAAACATGTTTTTACAAAATGTCTGTCTGTATGCGGCACAAATTTTGTGGGCGCTCTATCTCAAGAACTAATTCACGGAATTTAATAAAAAATTATATTCAGGTAGTCCTTGATATAGATTGGTGCTGATTAGTTTTTGGTGTAAATCGCCCTGCAGGTGGCTCTGCTATGTAGCATTTTGCAGGATTTCCGCAAAAGCTCTATCTCAAGAACTAATGCACGGATTTTTATAAAACTTCAGATTCCGTTAGTCCTTGACATGAATGGATGCTGTTTACATTTTAGTGTAAATCGCCCAACAGGTGGAGCTGCTATGCTGCATTTTGCAGGATTTACACTATTTTCGCAGTAACTCTATCTCAAGAACTAATGCACACATTTTCATCAAACTTCGGATTTAGTGAGTCCTTCATATGAAATTATGCTAACTACGTGTTGGTGTAAATCGCCCAATAGGTGGCGCTGCTGTGCTGCATTTTGAACTATTTCCTCAATAGTTGCTGCTGATTATGTGTTGTTGCAAATCGCTCAAAAGGTGGCGCTTCTATGCTACATTTGTCATGATTTGCGCAATACCTCTATCTCAAGAACTAATGCACGAATTTTCCTCAAACTTCCTATTCAGTTAGACGTTGACATAAGTTGGTGATAATTAGGTTCTGGTGTAAATAACCCAATAGGTGGCGCTGATATGCCGCATTTTGCTGGATTTACACGATTTCAGTGACAGTCATACCTCGAGAACTAATGCACGGAATTTCATATTTTTAGAATTCTTATGATGAACACAGATTGCCATGTAATTTGGCACTGAGATAGTGAATTTTGAAGTATTGACATGTATGAGATAGAAGAAAGTTTTGTGATGGCCACAACATACTAGTTTTCTTTGTAGAGCTTTAAAATTATCATTTTCTTTTATCATCCGCTTCTTTCATTCTAAACTGATTTTCTTACTGGATTTTCATTTTAACGAAATTGTTTAAGTCATACTACTTAGTGTTTACGTACATAATTGTCTAAATAGTCATTAATATTATTGTTTTTCAATAGTCATGAATATCGAATATAATCTGAAAAAAAAAAAAAAATGAGCATAAGTAAGTGTGCTTTATGAATAATTTTAATTGCAAGATGCAGGCAGGGCCGGAGTCGATTTTTTAGCTTTTATACCGGTCCGTGCCAATAATTTTTTTTGTGTGGGTTGGACCTGGGCTTGGTCCGGGAAACCTCAACCCGGGTAAACATCTAACTGAGATATCGAAGCCAGCTTTAATTTTTTTTTAATGCTTCTTTAAGCCATCATTTCATAGCTACTGAATATACCAGTTGTCCTAAAATGGACCGACTGATTTTAGAATTCAATAAATTGAAAATGGTGACAATTGCAGGAGGGTTATGTAAGATGTCAAGAGCAGGGGTGATTCTGTTCCGAATTTTCCGAAAATTTAACCCTCTCGCTGCGCACTCCACGATTTCCACGGCTAACGTAGTATAATTTGCGCAATCCGCAATTTTCGCAGCAAATCCTTTTTTTATGATCTAATTCTATTAAGAAAACTCCTCACAAAGATGTTGGACATATTTTAACTCTAAATTATATGCAGATTTGGAATGTGCTATGAAATAAATGCGCAATTTTTAAACTTATTTTGATTTTTAAAAAAATACGCAGCGCGAGGGTTAAGGACCGCAGAAAAAACGCGAATTCGGCCAAAGTTACACAGAAAAAAGTGCAAAATTCTTCAAAGGATTGTGGAAAAACGCGATTTTTGTCAAATAGCCGCGAAAAATCGCGAATTTCGTCAAAGGACTGCGAAAAGAATGCAAATTTTACCAAAGAATCGTGAATTTCGTAAAAGAATCGTGGAGTAAACGCGAACTCCTTCAAAGGATCGCGCAAAAAAATCTAATTTAGTCAAAGAATCGCTTTAAAAACACGAATTTCGTCAAAGGATCGCTCAAAATACGCAAACTTTGCCGAAAAGTCGAAGGAAAAAAAACGTGAATTTTATGAAAGGGCTGCAAAATTACAATATTTTCATCAAAGGGTTGCGGAAGAAACGCAAATTTCGTCAAAGGGTCGAAAAACTGAGAATTTCATCAGAGTCGTGGAAAAAATATGCTTTAAAAACGAAAATTTCGTCAAAGGATCATAGAGAAAACGCAAATTCCTTCAAAGGATTGCAGAAAAAAATCGAATTTAGTCAAAGAATCGTTTTAAAAACACGAATTTCGTCAAAGGATCACTGAAAAAAACGCGAATTTTGTCGAAGGGCCTGGGAAAAGAACGCGAATTTTATCAAAGGGCTGCAAAATTACAGTAATTTCGTCAAAGGGTTACGGAAGAAACGCAAATTTCGTCAAAGAGTAGAAGTGGTGCGAATTTCATCAAAGGATTGCTGGATAAACGCAAATTTTGTAGAAGGGTCGCGAGAAAAAATCGTGAATTTTATCAAAGGGCTGCAAAATTACACTAATTTTGTCAAAGGGTTGTAGAAGACACGCAAATTTCGTCAAATTGTGGAAGAAGTGCGAATTTCATCAAAGAGTCGGGGCAAAAAATACAGTGGTCTCTTTAGAAAACAACACACATACACACACACATCTATGTTCATTATTATAGGTATAGTTTCTTACCTGAAATAATATACTGAATTAACTTAAAAAAAAACAGGTTAACCACCAGCTTGCAGGAATCTACACTCAGCCTGAAATCGATCCGAATCAAAAACAGCTAAACCGACCTGCAACAAAAATAATTAGTGCCATGAGTGAATCCTCTCATCTGCTGTAACCTTTCTGAACATTTGCTTTGAATTTCAGAATTTTTTTTTACTCAGAATTACCCCTGATCAGGAATTTTTTTACTGCGATATTCTTGATTTTAGTTTAAAATAGCAACGATAGATGGCGCTGGAAGCAATAGGTACTAAATCGGTTCCTGGAGGAGGTAGGTCAGAAATCGGGCCCCGATTTAATGACCATTGTTTGCAGCAACATCTATCGCTGCTATTGTAAAGTAAAATCAAGAATCCGAGTAAAAAATCTCGTGACATCTAACATAACTCTCCTGCAAGATTTTTTTTAAATTGCTTTCAAAATTTGCAAGTTACTGAATTTTAAAATCAGTCAGTCCATTTTAGGACACGCAGTATGTTTTTTAATAAGTTTCAAAGCATTCTTTGCTGAATTACAACTGATCTTAGATATAAAGGGACAAGCAGTCTTATACCAAATTAGTATTTTTTATATAATCCTGAAGATTAGTATTCTTAAATAATTATTTGGGCGTGCCCGTTATGGAACTTTTTCTGTGTATAGTTTTTATCTTAAAAAATATTTAAGACTTTCTTTTCCAAAAATCGACTCAACATGAATCCTTGTCGGAAGAGTGAAAACCCAATCCGTAACTGACCCAAACCCGAAATAATGTATGTCAATCTGCCCCAAACATAACGCGCTAGGCGCAGCTAAAAAGTAGAAGTCAACCCGACCCGCAGTAGAAAAGTAGAAGTCAACCGGGCCCAAACTCGACCCGCAGTAGAAAAGTAGAAGTCAACTTGGCTCAAACCCGACCCGCAGCAAAAAGGTAGAAGTTAACGCGGCCCGTAGAAAAAAGTAGAAGTTAACCCGACCCACAGCAAAAAGTAGAAGTCAACCGGACCCAAACCCGACCCGCAGCAAAAAATAGAAGTCAACCGGACCCAAACCCGACCCGCAATAAAAAGTATAAGTAACACGACCCGCGGTGAAAAAATTAGCCCCGACCTGCGCATCAGATTGGAGTTTCTAACTTTCCAAAATCCCCCCCCCCCCCTTGAGGACTCTCCAGATCCGCCCTTGCTAATTTAAAAGCGCATACCGAATTTTAAACCGTACACTCGAGCAATTATTACTCAAAGACAGCACTACTGTAACCGATTTCTTTTGTGTGTCCCTGTAAATGAATAAAAAATGCTATGAATGCCCTGTTCTAACGTGATCGTAGTGCATTAAAATACCCTGCAAACGATTTTTCCCCATAATGTAATGGAATATTTTTGAATCCCCTATAAATAAACGATTAATCCTACATACTTCATATACAATACCAAACATGCTTTCGTGACCCTAAATAACCTTTATCAATTTCATGAAAATCCGAGTATATTTACGGGAGTTAGAGAGTGGACAGACGGCCAGACAAACTGAATGCATAAACACTTTTCAACTTTGTTGGAAAGTGTTAAAAAAGATTACAGAGAGTACAATAAGCTAGATATATAAAACTGTAATTATATGTTTTAATAATTCCACGAACCGGAACGATATTTACCATAATTTCACGAACCGGAATAATATGTATCATAATTTCACGATCCGGAATATCGTTCCTGTTTGCTCCGGTACATTTCGAGCACCGATAAAAATGTTTATGGATACCATCCAAAAAACCTATATTTCGGCTTGAGAAAACTTATTAACTCACTATAAAAACTATTCGGAAAAGTTTCCGATAATCAATGGCAGCAAAATAAACATTGTTTTTATAAATGTTTCTTTAGAATGCAAAAATATATTGCTTGCTGAGGTTTCTAATGATAAAGAATGATTTTCGGAATCGTGGGTAACTAACTCTTCCGATAGAAAGATATTATTGTATCTTTTCGTTCGTGGTTATACTATATTTTCCAATATCAGGAAATATTTGTCTTTTTTTTTTTACTGTGTATACGCAAAAATGAATATTACACGCAAAATAAATAAGTAATTTTTAGGAAAAAAATTAAAGCCGACTTTAAGGTTTGTTTTCTGTCTAAATTCACTAATATTTTCTTCATGCACACCAGGTGGCATATTTTACTGACAGTGGTTTGCGACAAAAGTTTGCTTTTAGGGAAACCTTTTACTGCTATTCTCATTCATCTTAAATCCATTGTTGCTAATGTCGCTCATTTTGACGCGAAGCAGATCATCCATATATATATATAGATTATATATAATCACTTTTACGTGTACCTGTAAAAATACTGTGTATGACACCGGGACCGAAACTAGCCTTTTTTGCACCCGGGGCAAACATATGGATTTTGCGCCCATGGGCGTGTGTGGGCTGCAGCAGCAGCCCACGCACCCTCCTCCGCAATGTATATTTACAAAGAGAATTTTACTAATTTTCTAATAGCCGACCTATTTTAAAATTTAAAATATGTAATACTGAACTTTGTCAAATATATTGATTCATTAAAATCTTGAAAACGAAAAATGGAAAAGAATCGAAAAAAATTCCGCTTTATACAGGATTCTTATGCCATATCATCTTTAGATTCTTCTATTTTTTGGCATAACCGAGACAGGAGGATTTTAACAATATTGTGCTAAACATAGATGTGAGAAAAATCGACAAACAAAATCTTCATTTGGCGCCCCTTCGTTCTGGCTCCCGTGGTACATGCCTTCGTTGTTTACCCCCCTCCCCCCCTCCGATACCCCTAGTTTCGGCCCTGTATGACACGACACGACTACTTCAAAAACAAATTAGCTCGTGGCGAATGGAGAACGTAAATGTAGGCAAAAGTTTGTTACTGTCTAGAAACTAAAAAGAAAAATAGCATACTATCATTTCCAGATCCTGATGAAATTGATAATGGACCAACTATTATAAAAAAAAAGTTGTTTCCATGAAAAGAAGGATTATAAAATTCGGAATATCCGTTCAAAAATTATGCGTGGATGACTTATTCTATATACATACAAGAGCCAGAGAAAAAAAAAAAATGAGAGAAGAAACAAACGAATTATATAACGTTCTTTGTTGAAAGTCAATTAAAAATATTGAACCCAGTAAAAAAAAAAATAGAGAATGAAAAGAAATGTTAGAAATTAAAAAAACAACTTTTTCCATTTTCAATATAAAAAAAAAAAAAAAAATAGGAAAGCTTTTTTTATTTATTTATTTTATTTTTATTTTTTCCAAAGAATGTGTTAATGAAGCATTAGGAAGGCGATAGATGGCAGCATCACTCATGTGCTTTTAAATAAAAGTATTTAATCGAAGTAGGTCTAGAATCGAATTTATTCAGAATTGTCGATTTGAATCATGTGACGTCATAATAACATGGCGTCTAAAGTCATGTCTGTGTAAAGTTATAAGTTTATTGTTTGTTCTGACATTTTTTGTCCCCATCGGAAAAATTTCGTAGGTGTTGTTTGTAAAATTTATATTTATCTCTCAAAATAATGTAATGGTGATTTCTTATCTAAATAGATAAGATTTTGATTATTTATATCAATGACAAATTTGCTTGTTTATTTAGCTTCGTGGCCTACAAGAGAAAACGGCATATAGTTTCAATTACTGAACATATATAAGCGAATTTAAGGAACAACCATAGACAGAGAACAACTTACGAGTACGCCCGTAGTCTGCCATCTTGTTTCTGTGTTGAATTTAATGATATTTGCAATTTTTAGTGCTTGATTAGTAATTTAAATTGCGGACGTGTCCAATGAATGTTTTCAGACAAATTTTTCTAGTGTGCAAATGTTGTAATATTTTTTTTATTATTTTTATCCTTTTCACTATTTAATTCTTCTAAGAAGAATCAAATACAAGCAATGTAGCATCCGTGGGGTAATAGTAAATAGATAGTGAGGTAAAACAAAGTTCAATATATTGGACTTTTTAATAGTTAAAATTATATTGTATGTAGAAAGAAATGAACAATAGGTGCATTGTATGCTTTTTCAAATATAAAATGTAATTAGTACGCATAATTAATACAATGAAATATCATTTAAAAAAAAACTTTACCTTTATTTTATTTCATTAACAAAGTAGACATTTACGCAAGTTTTATTGTTATTTTTAGAAATTATTTTATTGTGTGTTGAAAACATTGCTTAGCAATTTTTAGAACCAGGTGTTTATTTACTCGTCGAGTCGAGAAATACTGACGTGAATGTAGAGTTAAAAATATTTTTGAAAGTACGTTTAAAGGGTATTATAACAGACAGAGCCAAAACTAGGGGGGTGGGGCAGAAGGGAAATGTGCCTCGGCCCCAGAACAAAGGGGTCCCAAATGAAAATTTTGTTTGTTGATTTTTCTCACATCTGGAGGAAGACGGGGTACAATGAAACATTACTTGTAAAATCAATCAAATTTGTCATAGAGAGCTGCAGTTTATATATATGTTATACAACTATATGTTCCAATTACTGATGTGATTTGGATACATTCACACTTCTACAACAGTAGCAATAGAAGATTATTGCTTTTACACCATTGAAAGTAACTTTCTTTACTAAAAGTAATTTTGTTTCTATTTCCTTGTTGTTATATGTAATAATTATTTTTTCGATACATTGTTATCTTTGGGTTGTTGTCTTCATACCTCCAAAACCAAACTAAAAAAAATAAATATTAGAAGTTTGAAAATAAATTTTTATTTAGTAACCTCAGTGCGGGATACAATGAAACACTTGCAGAGGGGTACAATGAAACATGCTTTATTATAGTAATAAAAGTAGTAAATAGAATATATTAGAAGTAAGAGTAGGAAAACAGAAAAAAAAAAAGAGTTTTGTTCTAGCCAGGTCAGTAAAAAATGCTCTTGTTAAATAATTAAAAAATAGAAAGGGAAAAAAAGCTAAGAAGGGATTGTTTTGAAAACAAACTCTGCCTGCTACAGACTCTGATGATGATCCAGATTTTTTTTTTTTTTCCAGGCCCAGCTGGTCATCGAGGTACTAAGAATGAGATATCCACACACAACATGTATGGCACAAGCAGTATCTGTATAAATGGAAATATATACCGTTGGAGAAGTCATACATTTAAATGAAGTCAAATGTGAAGTACTTGATATAAAAAAACTCAAAACTAGTTTTAATTTTTTTTATTTTTTTTAGAACTTTACATTAAAAAAAAAAAAAAAATTCATTGTGTTGAAACTACCACCCCATATTCCTTCAGGAGCAACTGAAATATAAGCAGAAATGCTATTTTTTGAAACTGACTTGAGCAAGTTTAATAGAAAATGAAAGGTATTTCTTAAACTAATAGAATATTCTTATTTTTCATCTTGGACTATAATATTTTTATCAAGTTTCTTATTAATCAAGTTTTGTTTTTGTATTTATCTCATTTTTCATAAAATAAACTATACTGGGTGAAAATTGCTTCCATCATTTGGAGTGTTTCATTGTACCCCAGTATGTGTTTCATTGTATCCCGGCATACGGGGTACAATGAAACACTGTAAGACATTTATTTTTTGTTATTTTTCAAGCATAAAGGTATTGTTTAGAACCTAATAAAAATTTATTTAGATGGGGAAAATACAAGATTAAAAATATGCATTAATTATATTTTTGTGCATGCAAAATTGTGGATAGGGAAAAAAGATTAGTAAATTTTGTTTCATTGTACCCCGTCTTCCCCTATATGTTTAGCATGGTATTGTTAAAAATCCTCCTGTCTGGGGTATGACAAAGCATAGAAGAATCTAAAAATGGAATAACATAAGGATCTTGTATAAACCTAATTTTTTTAGATTCAGTTTTCAAGATTTTAATGAATTAATATTTGAAAAAGTAGATTATGTATTTTATGATTACATATTTAAAATTTTAAAAAAAGCCGGCTATTAGAAAGTTAGTAAAATTCTCTTCGTAAATATACTTTGTGGAAGAGGGGGGTTGCTAAAATTCGTGTTTGTCCTGGGTGCAAAAAAGGCTAGTTTCGGCCTTGATAACAGATCCCAGAATTATACTCAGGCATGGGATGTATGAACATTATACTGCTCAAGATTAGCATAGGTTTGGATTTCAATCTATTAATCACATTTGCTTTATAAAAAGTTATAATTTACCGCTTTTCATTCAGTTAAAAAGAGAAAAAAAATCCATACTTTTAGAAATTATTTTATTGCATTGAAAACATCGCTTATTAGCATTTTGAGACCCAAATGTTTATTCACTAGTCGAGTTAAGAAATCCATAGTTTTTAGGAATATTTTAAATCAGTATAACCACAAACGGTTGGAGAAGAAAGGGCGGTAATTGTTCTTGAAAGAAGGTGTAAACTCAGCCTCAGAACTCGCTGGGATCAATGTGCCAGTGAGTTTTCCTATTTCCAGTGTTCGGCGAAATTCCTGCTTCGGTCAATCCCTAGTTACTACAATTTTTTCATTTACAGTGAGAAATAGGACAGCTAAATTAGTTAAATTTTAAAAATTAGTATGTTGATAGAATAAGATAATATAAATATTTTTGGAAAATAAGGTAGTACTTGGACCAGGTCATTTTCGCTCCAGCAACAATGGTGCCAAAAATATTAATTATGGTAACTAGGGTGTAAAAAAATCTTTTTTTTTTTTTGTAAATCAGATTTTTTTATTTAAATTGGATTTTTATGATTTTTTTTCCCAGCGTTCAAATATTGAATAGCTACCAAGAATTTTAGGCCTCCAAAACAGTTAAACCTCTAATTGCTGACATAATCTGTGTTTTTACACTTTAATTAATAAAATTATAATTATTAGTTAGTGATTATGGTACTTGTTAGTTATCCCGTCAACCAATTTCGCCAAATTATACAAATTGACATAATTTTTATTTTAAATAATGAAAGAACAAATAAATTAGTATAACATTAATAAAAATACAAATAAAACGTCAAAATAAAAATCACTTGATGATGTAAACACGTGTTGTCAAGTGAATGTGACATTTACGATCAACCGTTAATCTTACAATTTTTCGACAGTAATTTGGTCGATGGGATAACTAACAAGCACCGTGATTATATCTATTAAAACTGCACATTAGTAGTTTCATTAGTTAGTAGCATACAATAATGTTACATACTTACATTAATGTTTTGTAATAATTATTTAAAACTATACCGTAGACTTCCTCAAATCTGCAACCCTAAAATCCGCAAACGCCTAAAATCCACACATCATCACAGATAACATGTAAACAATGAAATTTTCAATTCAGATGTAAGGACAAAATTACAGAATTTTTTAGTTTTATATCATTCTCTATGCATTTTAATATATAATTCTCTATAATATGAGACTGAATTCATGTTTTTTCCTGCAGAAATTTCTGAAAAAAAAGGAAAAAAAAAATCAAGATATTGTTGATATCATCATCTTTCTACCAAATATATTTATCTATTAATCAAGCTTTTTTGGTTATTAAGACTGGCTAAACCTGAAATAAAACTTCTTTACTTTATGATTTTGATGTGAATTAATAGGGAACCTTTATGAGGCAATTTTCATTAAATAATTCAAGAAAGATATATCTCTCCTTATTATCGATATTTGATAATACATTATTAATTATTTACTTGACCTTTACTTTTAATAATTTAATGAATTTTAAAATTATCTTGCATTTTATTATTTTAGTTTATTACTTAATTATTCTAATATTTTACTTTATTACAAACATTCATTATAATTTCGATTGTATTATTCTATTCAAATTACTGTTTAAAAAATGTAAATAAAGGAATGACCAGAAATCTGTCAAATCCTAAAATCCGCACAACCGCTGATCCCAAGCTGTGAGGATTTGAGGGAGTCTACTGTGTTAAATACTGGTGATATTTGCACTTATTGAAATTCTTATACACTTAACTCTGTAATTACTAATTAGGAACATAATATACATATTTATGCTTTAATTACTAAAATAAGAATTAATAGTTTAGTACTTATTCTACAAAGAAAAAGGGACAGGATGCTAGTTCCAAAAGAGGGCACTATTTTATGAGGAAATGTTAGTAATGTGTTTAGTAATTATATAAGAAAAAAATGTATAATTTTATGAATTACAAATTGAAAAATAAAATTAAATAACAATATGTTTTATTTTTTTCTGAAGAAATAACATTCTATCATTTTTGCTAGGTCTTGGGCACATAGGTTTAGAAATACTGTGGAATTTGGAAGTTTTTTACAAGAAATCTCTGTCTAAACTACAGGTGAATTTTATTATTTTTTTTAAAGGCAGGGTGCATTTTGCCAATTTCTAAAGGGACAGATTGTGGTGCCCTAAAAAAATTATCTAGAGGAAACAGTAAGTAATCATAGAATAAACTGCAAATAAGTAATTTCATTAGTTAGTAGCACAAATACCTAACAAAACTAAAAAGTATTATTTGCAGCTCATTTTGCATTTGTACTGTTAATCGCCTAAATCTAAACTTACACACATGTATGCATGTGTTAACCCCCCAAAAATATGAAAATGCTTTAACCCATTCATACACACATACAGAGTAAATATAAGGAATAGTCAGTTATATCTAAAATCTTCAAACATTAAACAGCAGTATTATTAGCACTTAGTAAGGATCCTCAGCAATCAGTATTTCAAATAGTTTTGCCGCCTTTTTAATCCCTAACAATTTTTATTTGCTGTATATGAATTCAAAAAATCATTTATTCAGCCTTTACTGAAGGAGCTCTTGCTGTGCTTAACATTTTATACCAGTTGGTTCTTTTTCTCTTATACATTCTTTTACAATAGCAGCTCAGTCGATATCATTCTTTATCTTTATCTCCAGTATATACCTACGATAAATTTATTATTGCAAAAGTAAAATGAGAAAATAAGATTCTGGCTATTTTATTCTTCTACATACAGAAATTTAGGTACTTTTCAGTTAGCCGGGGGCCAGTGTTATATGTACGTATCTATGTATAGGGGAGACCAGGGTACAGTGGTCCACTTTTGCAGTTAACATTTTTTTTTCTCTTTAACGGAGAGACCAATCTACCTGAAAATATTTTTGAATATTCTTTAAACCTTTCTACATGCCTCATAATTTTCACAGAACATAATTTCCAATACATTTAAAAAAAAAAAAAAATTTACATACACTCGTGAAGTGAACCAGTGTACCCGCTTCCGGGGTACACTGGTCCACCCACTGGGGCACAGTGGTCCACTATTAGTTATTGTCTAAAATACAATATAAATCTATTTATAATTAATCTAATTCTTTTTTATTTCCCCTTTACCTCCAAAATAATATAATAATACAAATTTGCAAGTAGCATTTTGAAACAAAAAACATATAAAACTAAAGAATTATCAAAAAATTTATTATATTTTGAAAATAACAATATAAGATACAGGAGTGATGGCAAACAAGTTATTAATTAAGTACAAAAAAATCAGCAAACATTAAGACAAATATGATGATGAAAAATTTATTAAAAGCTTAAAATAGTCAGGATAAAATAGTTTATTATGAGCTAACCATGTGCTTTGAAATTATAAATAACCAATCCAGTGAGGTCATCTATTACTTATTAGGGTACAGTTATATTTTTCAAAGGCAGTAAATACAAAACAAAATATTTCTTAATATGTTAACTCTACAATGCATGATTTTCATTTCTCTCCTTCTCTCCCCCCCCCCCCCCCCCCCAAAAAAAAAAAAAAATGCTATATTGAACAAGAAAACTTATTTTTAAAATCACATGTGAACTGTTATCCATAATTTAGGAGAAAACTAAAGTGTCAGATGGCTACATTATAATCCGAACAACATAATAACATGAAATTTAAAGTGTGCCAAATGGCTAATCTATGCATTGTAGGGTTAAAAAAATTGTCATTTTTCTTTGTTTACTTTATTTTATAGTTAAATAACTATTTTAAAACAATATTTCTTTATAGAGAATAAGTAATTATTAAATATTTTGAAAATTCTTCATTACAGGAGCAGTATTCATTGTGGACCACTGTACCCCAGCAGTGGGTGGTCCACTGCGCCCCATGTTGAAGTTCAATACATATTCATAAAAAATATTATTTAAGAATTTCTTTTAAGCATATAAACTTTTAAATTAAAAAAGACCAGTGTCTTACCTTTGCAAAAAAGTTGTTTTATCTTATTTATCCATAACCTTTAATTACTCAATAAAGAGAAGTATGATGATGAAAAATTTTACTTTTAGGAGCTCAAAACAACCAGTCAGGATAAAAGGGTTCATTCTGAGCTAACGCTGTGTTCTGAAGGCTATAAGTAATCAATCCAGTGCTGTTATCAATTAGCCTAAAAGAAAAGCTTTAAAAATTTAAAAATAACTAAAATATAAGGGTTGGTCCACTGTACCCTGGTCTCCCCTATATACATATATATATATATGTGTATATATAAATATAGGGTAGGTGCTCCAGTTTTAACCACATTTAGAGAAAAATTGAAATAGGAATTTTATAGTTATTAGCTGATTGAAGCATATTAAATCATAATAATATCATTTTTTAGTAAATTTGTCTTTCTGTTGATTATAATAACTTTTTATAGAAGATTTTAGATAGTGAGTAATAACTCAGTAAGTAATTTACTTCAATTTGTACCAGTTTTGGCCATCCCAATGTCATGTCGTTTAACAAACATTTTAATTGATAGTAGGTCAAAATAAAGCATTTTTATGCAATACCGAGTTTACCACACATATATATTTGTTTGCTTTATTAAGAAAATCTTGCAAATTTCTTTGATTTGATAAAAACATCAAATAAAATACACTTAGGTTGATTTTAACTGAAAATTTCAATTAAAAAACAGAAAATATATTTAATTTGATTCACAAAAGGGACAACAGTATCTATAGGACATAAAGATTAAATATTTAATCAGTTTTATAATTATCTATGGATTGCAGATTGTTTAAAACACTTGAATCTTCAACAAAGAGTTATATTTCTTGAAACCATTTTCTGATTTTATTTTGATTTATATTAGCTTGTGCCTTATTTATGTATTCTGCTTCTTTACAAGTTATTTTAGGGATTTCCCAATTTTCTGGACAGAATCTTAAAGTTATTCCATTTTTATATTCCCTCTAGGCCATTTTTTAAGAGCACAGAATTTTTTTTTTTAACTTTGTAAAACGAATCCTGTTCTTTTAAAATAAATGTGAAATACATTGTTACTTGTATTTAGATATCTCTAGTAAAGAGTTTCACAATATTTAGTATTTCTAAAACCGTGTGCCCAAAATCTTTCAAAAAGTATGGAACTTCTTCATTTCATTAGGAAAAATACAAGAAATCATGCTGTAATTATATTGAACTTTTTAATTTGTAAGTTATAAAATCTTTCAAAATTTATGTTTCATTTATTTATCATGTTCCCTTTAGTTTTATCAATACCCCAGTAGCAGAAATTTCTCCAAGTGTCTGTGACAGATACTTCAGGGGCAAAAAATAATCTGCAGGTAAAATATTTTTACAACTGAAGTGTTAATTAATCAAACAATCACTTACCTGTGGCATTTTTAGGCATTTTATAAATTTTTATTAATAATAATCTTAACTTTTTATATTAAGTAATAAAGAGCTAAACATAATATGAAGCATAATAAAGGTTCGGTGGAAAAGAATCTGCAAAAGAGAACAGAAAATCTGCGACGCCTGTCTCCCATCTCGAACTTTCTGCTACTGGGATCAATACTAAGCACAATGCTATATTTTCTTTAGCATTATTTAGTGACTAGCACAGTGTCCTTCTCTGTAAAGTGAATTATCTATTGGACAGAGAGAACAAAATGTCTTTGATAGAACTGCCATTAGCCTTGTTTTTTTTTTTATTATTGAAGCCATTACTGTATAAAACAAAAGTAAATTGATTTTGTTTTATCCAAATGTTCTTAAATTTATTTAATGGCTAAAATTTCCACTGTAATGAATCATGTGGCCAAAAGTGGAACATATGTTGTATCCTTTTTAGCCACTTCCATGGCCATAACTAGTACATATAGCAAATTTAAAGCACCAGTTTTGGCCACCCCCATTAAACTTTTAAAATAATTAATTTAAATGTGAAATTGCAATAGAGAAAAAGTTTACCTCATAAAACCTAATAGCAGTTGGTTTCAGAACAAATAGAACCCGGTAAGTGCCTAATGTTAAAAGATTCTGAAAACTTGTCAGCTAAGCAAAAATCTTAATACATGTGAGCACAGACTACAATTTCGCACATTTTACTCTTTTTTTCGCAAGTCACATTTTATCAAAAAATATACAAATGAGATTGTAAATGATAAAAGAGTGTTTGCTTAAGGTGTAAGACTGCTTATTATTTGTTAGCATCAATTCACAGCCTAAATATTGGACAAATTGATTCAGTGTGGCCAAAACTGGAGCATCTATCCTATGTGTTATGTATTGTGTATATATAACACTGGTGCCTAGCTAACCAAAAAGTACTGAAATTTATTATACTTGGTATGCTTATTTTATATAAAAGAATGAATAATTTGATTACTAAAAGGAAATTATGACATTGCAAGTTATATTTGATTTAAATATAATTTTTAAATGAAATCCTTTTTATGTTATGTTAAATAAAAACTACACTTTTTACAAACTTACCAGGAATTAAGCTTAGAAACAAGTATTTAAAGCTTTTTTTGTGTATTCGTAAGTCAAAATACCTGTAGAAACTTTCCAAATTATGTTCATCTTAGATGTTAATACTTTTTTATGTCATTTTAAACATTTAGAAAATTTATGATTTTAATCAACTGATTAAAATCATTGGCTCCCTAATGGTAACTCTTATTTTATTTATTTTATTTTTTTTTGCTTTCTTCATTAAGTGCATATTTAATATTATAATACTTGTCATATTGAAGGCAGTGGCAGAAGTATTTATGTTTTATGTATGTGTAACTATATAATATGATAATAACATATAGATATAAAATATTATATTCATTGATTTGAATTGATACAATATATTATATTCATTCTGGTGGGCATAACAAACTTCTAGAAATAAAACTATGATCGTCATTTATTGCTAAAAGCTGTCAGTTTGATGTTATGCATTTAATAAATGTATACAGTAGACTCCCTAAAATCTGCACGTCATCGCAGATGTAAACAATGAAACTTTCAGTTCATGTGTAAGGGCAAAATTACAGAATATTTTAGTTTTATATCATTTCATAAGTATTTCAATATGTAATTCTCAATAATATGACTGAACTCATGGTTTTTCATGAAGGAAGTATAAATTTATTTCTGAAAAAAAATCAAGATATTGCTGATATCACTGGTAATCACAATTGTTTTATCAAATATATTTATATATTAAGCTTTTTTGATTATTAAGACTGGTTAAACTAACCTGAAATAAAGCTTCCTTACTTTATGATTTTGGTGTGAATTAATAGGGTAGTACCTGTATGAGGAAAGATTTGTTGAATAATTCAAAGAAAATGTATCTCATCTTTATTTATGCGTATTTAATTATACATTATTAATTATTTACTTAACCTTTATAATAATTAATATATAAATTATAATTAATTAATTATAATAATTTAATTATTTTTTAAATGATCTGACATTATTAATTATTTACTTGATCTTTACTTTTAATAATTTAATTGTTTTTTAAATTATTTTACTTTTTATCATTTTAGTTAATTATTTTACTTAATTATTTTAATATTTTACTAGTACATAGCAAGCATTCATTATAATTTCGATTGCATTATTACATTCAAAGTACTACTTTTTTTAAGTGTAACCGAAGCAATGACCAAAAATCTGCTCAACCTCTGATCCCAAGCTGTGCGGATTTGAGGGAGTCTACTGTACTAAATTACTGTTTTGTGTTATTTTAGTTTGATTTTATATTATTTATCATTATGAATAATTTTATGTATATTTATTAAATTTGCAGTTTTGAACACGATTGGCAATGATAAACAAAATTGGCACTTGACAACCATTTTTGACAAGCTATCTACCTGGCTTGGATTAGTATTGAAAGTAATATTTATAAATATTAATAAAGAAGAACTGTTTTTAAGGAAAATTTCTTAAAGAAATCATCACTGCATGTTTAACATAGTTTAGCAATATGTGAAAAACCGTACAGTGTGATGAAACCAAAACGAAGTATTGTCAATAAAAATCTCCAATTTTTTTTTCCGAAATCCTGTTAACACCTGACATCTATTTTCTTTTGGTACTAGAAACCTTATTTTGTTAATTATACTAGCTAACGAGTAATCGCATAAAACATGTTACTCATTTCCCAATATACCTCATTTTCCGATAGGTTTCTTATATACAATTTACTCCTGTTTGTATCTAAAAATATATAAATGGCTTAGAGGCGTAGCTACAAATATTTTTTTAGGGGGTGATAATTAAAAAATTTCCCAACTTGAAGCAAATTGATTTATTTTCCAACTGAAATTATATGTGCAATGTGTGTTTATGATAACGATACTTAGACGTAAAAAGTCCTTTCCAAAGAAAAACATTGAAACTAAAAACATAAAAGTTATAATTGTTGGTTTGTTTAATAAAAATTTAAGTACACCTATTTAATTTAAATAATTAAAATCAAAACCAGATAAAGTTCTATTTTCCTATCTTGGAATCATTGAACTTGAAAATAATAAGATACCCAATTGCTAAATGAATAGTTAAAGAAGCGATTTCAAAGAATACGGTAAATGTAAGATTTAAACCTAGAAAAATAGGATGCATTTAGAGAAAATCAGCATTGATTTAAGGTTTGCGAATTTTTTGTCTTCTGTATTGTACAGTCATAATTGCACTTCATACGAAAATACCACGTAAGATATTTTCGTAGCACAGAGAAACACAATGACCAATTGGGTCTGGCTGGCTTTTGTACTTCTTTTGATAATTTAACCTGTTTACTGTTACAGAACTCAGAAATATAATTAGCAATACAATAAAAGTTTCATATTTTTTTTACTGTTATTTTAAAGTCTTTCAAAAATGTAGAATTTCCCAAGTTCACATATATTGGAGAGGGAGGCTCCCCCCATCGTGACGCCTCTGTGGCTTCTTTATTTTAAATAAATTGTATAAATATTGAAAAAATTGCTTGTGTGTGTAAAACAGTAAATTGGTTGCCAGAAAATATGTTGTGAATTTCCTTCTCTTGCCATACTATTTTCTCTATCTCGCCAAAGCTTCTGTGTAGAAAAGTACTGAATATATCTATATTTGAAAAATTTCTTTGCTGACATTTTTTGCAACACTAGTTTCGATGCATGTGCTACATTATTCCTATGGTTCATAATGTTTTCAATACTGAGAAATAATTCTCTGCTAAAATTCTAGCTCAATAAAATGCTTTTATTGTAGTTAAGTTATCAAATTTATCAGTTGAAAAATTATTGTTATTAAAAGGTTTTATTGTTTAAAATGCCAATACTGTCAAAAGAAGAAAAAAAAACCCAGCCAGTTAAAACCAACAAAAGCCTATGACAGGGTTGGCGAACCTTTTTATAACCGCATGCCAATTTCTTTCGGAAAATATTTTACACGACCTTGATGTACCAACAAATTTAGTGGATTGAAAAATCCTGAAAAAAAAAAACTTTAAATAATAACATTAACATAAAAAAGAACAAATCTGTAACATACAGGTGAGGTATTAAACTATAATAATCATAAAAAAATTAAATTCTAAAAATTATTAAAAATTACATGTGATTAATTGTATTGTTATATCTTGGAAGAAAAATAATTAATATCAGGTTCGTACGCAGTTGATTGCAACAGAATGCAAACTGAACTGGATTTATATGACAACTGCTTTTTGGAACAGATGTCATATTCGCCCCATATTGGCGCGATTTTTTTCGGTTGCCAATTTGGCGAAAACATCAACAGCATAATCAACATAATCCGGGTTACCACATCAAGCCCTTTGGTGCAAGTTAAGTACCCGTTGCCTATATGATATTGGCGACAGAAAAAAATCGCGCCAATATGGGGCGAATATGACATCTGTACCTGCTTTTTATATATATATATATATTTTGTATTATTCATTTTAGAAACTAATGACCTTGTGGACATAGATAGATGGAAAAAATGTTAAAAGGTCAAATGCCAGTTTGTTTAAATAGCTCTGAAATTAATTTCTAAGTTGAAATAATTTTATCATTGGTACATTTGCTAATGTGGTAATTTACGGTATTTTAAAAAGCCGCAATTAAAATTCTTCAATTTCCAATAAATCAAATTTAAGCAAGATTAGATCATGTAGAGTTTGTGTGTTTTGTGTAGTATCACTGTATACTGATTTAGTCACAAGTAACAACGTGCCAAAATTATTCTTTCGCGGGCCATAGGTTCGCTGTCCCTGGCCTATGATATTTCTTTTACTCTCTTTTATTTCATTCAACCTGGTTTTTGTATGTAAAGATAGAATTTTGCTGTTGATTTTTAATCCACTTCATGATATGTTAGAATTATACAAATTTAATGTGCAAATGTGTGTTTCCAAATGCAGTGTAACATTTTAAAATTTTTATAACTTAATTATGAATTAATACTTTAATTTTAAAGCATTTTCAATTAGCCTGCCACAGGTGATAAGTCACCAAATGTGTACTATGCAACTTGTACATATGGGTGGGAGTTGAAGTAACAATGAACTTAACTATGCACCAATAAACACTCACCAAAATAAGCGAAATTTCCATGAAATTGCAACAATGAAACATTTTAAAGACTAAAAAGTTGAAAATAAATTACAAGTAAAAAATGGAAAGAGTAATATTTTTTTTAAATATGCTTTTATCAGTAAATAATTTAATATTTATTAATTTCCAATTATACGTTGACAAATCAATATAGCAATCCTAAAAAGATAGTTTAAATAATTTTTTTTCCCCTGTTGCCTTATTTAAAAAAAGAAACAGAGCAAAAATTATAATTTTTAGTAAATTCACTTGCTTGCACTTTCTACCATGCATAAAAAAAAAAAAAAAAAGCTTTGAATCGAATGTGGTGCCTGCGCCAAGTTAATGTATTGTAACAGAATTTTTTTGTTGAAAGATATAAACTGCAGTCAAAATTTTACCTAAGGAACTTACAAATTCAACTTACGTAAAATTTAAATTACATAAAACTTTGCGGAATGCATTACTTACGTAAGTCGGGGGATGCCTGTATATCAAAATATTGGATATTTTTTATGTTTTTGAAAATATTGTGACAGTTACGAACCCTGGCACCTGGTGAATGAGTATGAAAATTCTTCAACAGAATGTATTCTAAGTTTAATCTTATCGAGAATAATCTATGAAATTATCTTCAGCAACATTTGTTATACAGTATACCCCCACTCCCCTCCCCCCCTGAAATCCACAACCCTAAAATCGGCAATCATCACAGATGTAAACAATGAAACTTTCAGTTCACATGTAGGGACAAAATTACAGAATTTTTTAGTTTCATATCATTCCGTATGTATTTTAATATGTATTTCTTTTAAATATGGCTGAAATTGTGGTTTTTCATGAAGGAAGTATAAATTTCTTTCTGAAAAAAATCAAGATATTGCAGATATCACTGGTAATGACAATTGTTTTACCAAATATATATATTAATCAAGCAACATTTGTTATACAGTAGACCACCTCAAATCCGTAATCCTAAAATCGGCACATCATCACAGATGTAAACAATGAAATTTTCAGCTCGGATGTAGGGGCAAAATTACAGAATTTTTTAGTTTTATATCATTCCATATATATTTTAATATGTATTTCTCGATCATATCACTGAACTTGTGGTTTTTCATGAAGGAAGTAAAAATTTATTTCTGAAAAAAAATCAAGATATTGCAGATATCACTGGTAATCACAATCTTTTTACCAAATGTATTTATACATTAATCAAGCTTTTTTGGTTATTAAGACTGGCTAAACCTGAAATAAAACTTCTGTACGTTATGATTTTGATGTGAATTAATTGGCTACCTTCATGAAGAAAGTTTCATTGAATAATTCAAGGAAAATGCATCTTTATTTATGCATATTTAATTATACATTATTAATTATTTACTTGACCTTTACTTATAATAATTCAATCATTTTTTAAATGATCTTACTTTTAATCATTATAGTTTAGTACTTAATTATTTTAATATTTTACTATATTGCAAGCATTTATTATAATTTTGATTGCATTATTACATTCAAATTATGTTTAAAAAATGTAAACAAAGAACATGAAATCCACACAACCTCTGGTCCGAAGCTGTCCAGATTTGAGGCAGCTTACTGTATATATCGTATAAAGAAGCGTAATAGTTCACTTCATAGCTGTCTATAACATTTGGTTACAAATCTTACTTTCTGAAGCTTAAACTAAATAAAGCTTTTTTTTTTTTAATGTCAAGGTAAAAATATGTAAATGAAAATAAAGGTGTATAAAGGAAAAGTATGAAAATTTTTGAATCATTATTTCACTGAAATTTTTAATTATATTTTTAAACTGATGACATAGAACCTACCAATGGCAACTTCTTTTAAATTTTCTGTGTTACTTTGATAAAACTAAAGAACTTCATCAAAATTTAAAACAAAATTTTCTGAAAACATTAGTTAAGAGGATTTTAACAGTATACATATTTCTTTATGTGTTTGAGGGTATGAGATGTGGGTTTTTCTGTCCTTTCAGTTCTCTTTCTTCATGCAATTCAATTTAGTGACCACGGCAATATTATCTGGTTACCAATGCATGTTTTGCTTATCATTTGAAAGCAATATATATATGTAAGGATCACGTCCCGGTCTCTTCCTTTCATGGCATTTCGAGTTACCTAGACCTTAGTAGTAGTCATGGTCGAGAGTGGTGTAGCCGTGTGCGTGACCGATGTGAGACATTCAATAGACACTCAATCCTTGGGAACTTCTTTATTCTTTTCTATTCATAAATCCTGGTGAAAACAAGTCCAGCTGTGGGACTAACAGCCCCCAATGATGTGAAGCAAATGCTCGGTTGAGTGATGTAGTTTCAATGCATGTTGGTAAGTGAGAGAGAGCCCCACAAAAACTTGCTCTTCAGCATATATAAGAGGTAGTTCACATTATTTCTACCAGAGGGCAGACTTTTTCATAAAAGGAGGAACCTTTAGTTTTATTGGCTAAGACTATTTTTACTGCTGTGCTTTCTGATAGTCTGATTCTGATAGTACACAAGTCTTGCATCAGCCAGATCTAATTCTAATTTAACTGTTAAATATTATTTATGAGGCAATCAACAGTCTGAACTGTCAACCAGACAAAAACTATGATTTATTGCTTATCAATTTTCTACTTTGACACTAATTAAACTAACATATTTACTTTGATTTATTGATCTGAAATTACTCCCTTGTTGTTTATAACTGCATTCTTAAATTATTTAGCATAGCCTGAAACAAGTTTGTTTATGGTATAAATATAATATGCTTCCAAGATAATTTAATAATGTTTTATGTCAACAAAGGGTAATTTCTTTTCCAACTCTGTTTCATAACTATCAATTAGTGTCAAAGATTTTCATGATGAAGAACATATTTTTATTTATTTGCTTTAAGAGTCTATGAAAAATAAGTTGGGTTTCCTGATTTAAAAATTTAAATTTTGAATTTAACAAAGATTTTACCTTTTAAAAAGGGGTTTATTTTTATTTACTTATTTTTATCCTTTCATCTATGTATATTTTAATTAATATGTTCTCAGAGATTTTTTCCAAGAATTATTCTTCACTATCAATTCTGTAGTGAAAAGAGGTGGACTCCAGTGGCTGACTTTTGTGTGGCCCTTAGTATTTCTGGAGATAATTTTGGATTTAGATAGTTTAATAAATGAGATTAAGATGGTTTTTATTTATTTATTGTCTTGGTCAAGCTTTGGCTGCTCCTTTGCTTAAATATTTTTAGGGAGTACAAACATAAATTTCTGAATTTGCTTGACAGAAACTTAAAGGAGAGCAAGACTTGTGACATAAGGGATAGGATAAAGCAGTGTTGAATTCAGACAGTTTTCTCCAGGAGAGATTTCTGCGGCTCTTTGGGGGTGGGGGGGGGGGGTATTGCATTTTTTTACCATTGAAAACACAGTATCTCAGATCTTCGGGCTCTGAATTCAATACTGGGAATAAAGGGATATTTATTGTAATTAAAACTAGGGGTTGCTAAAATTTTTGTTTTTTACCCCTACAATTATTTCTGCTTTAGTTTTTTATTGTTGCTTTTATGCGAGGCTAACAAAAAAGACAGGTTACCATGGTGCATCCCAAGTGTCTTTTTTTACAGACCGCTAGAGTGACGTGATGCTCTTTTCGTACACCTCCATTGGTGCATTCAAGCATCACGTGACTCCAGTGGTCTGTAAAAAAAGATACGTGGAATGCACAGTGGTAGCTTGTCTTTTTCGTTAACCTCGCTTTTATGATTATGATGTAATTATCTATATTAATAGAAATTTAAGTGCATTATTTCCAATTCTTACTTTGTGTAAAAAATGGGATGAAACTAGTTTTGAGTAAGTTGAAATTTTCATAATTCTTTTTTATGGCTATTGTCTGTTTTCAGACAACTTTTAGTATTCATAATCATGATATAAAAATATTTCCTTTGCTTTATTATAATGTCTGATATGCATTTGTGTTTTCTTTTTTAATAGATCGTATTTTCTTTTTTAGGGCAAGGGTAATAAATGACCCTGTGTTATGGATATTATGTTTGTTCAAATATATAGGATATGAAGTTCTGAGTTTTGTTGGGCAGAGGTTTGTAATCTATTTTTGTATCTTATTATATATAATCAATGAATTTCAAATCTACTTTGATTGAAGACGAGAATAAAATTAAAAATGTTATAATAATAAAACTGAAGAGTATTGTCTATAACTAAAAAAACAAAATCTAATAGCAATGCCATTTAAAATTGCTAGAATCCAAGAGAATTCCTTATTTTGAAAGGGTTTCTTTCTTTATGAAGCATTGGCAAAAATCTGAGTTTTTTCAGAAAAAACTCAACCCAATGTATTGTTTTCTTTTTAAGGGCTTTGTGGAGTTTTTCATGTTTTTTGTAACATGTTTCATATAATTAATAAGATTATTATTTTTTTTAATTAAATGTTAATCCTTTATTAATATAACAAATAAAAAAAAAAGAAAATAGTTATAAAATTTATAATGTTTTAAACAAGGTTGGCACGGTTTAAACCAATTGGTTTTTTTACAACAAATCTAACATAATATTTTTTTCTTTTTTATAATTTAAGTGTTTTAAATATTAATAGAAGTAATTTCAACTTTTCACACTTCATCTCAGCAATCAACATGATACATAATGAGCCTAGGTCATGTTTCTATGCATGTAGAATGAAAATTAGCATGTGGTGATGAACATGTCTGGTGCCCTAAAGATTTATCTTAAAACGTGAAATTAGAAAATATAAAATAGATAAATAATATTCAATATTTAGCATAAAATATATTCATTTAAAAAATGCAGATTATTTATAGCAGTTAAAACAAAATACAATGATCTTTAAAATTTTGGTCAAGTTGTAAAAGAGAATTTTCCAGATTGGGGAAGATTATCCTTAAAGAATTTAAAATAATAACTTAAGATATGAAGTTGAATAACACAGCTTGCAAAAATTGAGTGCTAGTTATAGCATTTCAATAATACCAATCAATCTTTTCTGTTAGTTGCTGAATGTAATGGCCAAAAATCTTGACTTGGACACTTGGAGTTATCACTCAGAAAACAAAATAACCAGAAGTATTTGGATATTAAAATAATAATAATAATAACAACCACAGAATAATATATTATATTCATGAAACTGCATCAAATATTTATTGATTATTATATTATTAATCAAAGGATTCTTCATATGATTTTCAAGGTATCAATGTTTCACTGTGTAGAGCAGTTTACTTTGAACATAAGACATAGCTGTTACTAATAATGTTTAAATTAGAAATGATTTCAATTTTCTATATAATTGACTGTAACTATTTAATTTAAATATTTTCAAAAGTTATATTACTTATATAATATCCAAAAATGTTTATTTTATCAACAGATATGCATCTGTATGCAATAGGAAATTATATTTTTTTTAAAACCCGGTTTAAATCAAATAAACCAGTTTTTTTTTAACAAAAAAACCCGCTTTTTTTCCAACCCTGGTTTTAAAAGACTTTCCATGACTGAGTTGAAATGAAATTTTGAAAAGTTAAAATAACTAATATTCTGTTTCTCTGTCTTTCACAAATAAAAATTAGATTTAAATAGTCAATTATTTAGCTTTGTTTTATTATATATTTTTTTTTAATTTCATAAAATTCCATCCGATGTTTTGAGTTATTCCCAGATAAATGTTTATGTAATAATTATGTTTATTTTATATCTTTATGTTTAATAGATAGGAAAAAAGTAAAAACAAGTTCATAGAAGTTTAATGTTTTTATTTAGAATTTTACATATTGAAATTCGATTTAATCTAGAGATTTAATATTTTGCATCGTACCAAAATACCCTTATCTATAATTTTTTAGATTAGCTTGAACTCACAATTTTCTCCATATCAACAAACAATCTGATTATTATTCGTGCAATAATATTTCAAAGTGCATTTAATTAGATAATTATTTTTCCCTGAGAATTTTCAAGTTTTTTGTTTTGTAGAGCAATAAGGGCCCCTCTCATATTTCTGAAAACTCTACGCCCTTGATATAATATTTATATTAAGTTTGGTGTAAATTAATATGTTTATTATCAGTTAGATAAGTGCAATTTTAAATAAGGACTTTCAAAAAATCTACTTGGTTTTTTTTCAAGTTTTTTTCCAAGTGTTTTTTAAACCCACCCAGGATTTTTAGGCTTTGGCAAAATCAACCCAAATCCTGTTGTAAAGCTTATTGGCTGATTACACTGCAGAATATTTAGGAAATAAATTTTATAACAGTTAAGACAATTAATTTTTCAATAATTTTATTTAATGTTACGTTTCATTTAATGTTGAGATTTTTGAGATTTCTAACTACACTCTTAACTTGAATTATGTTTTTCATTTTCACAAAAAATCCAGAAACCTTGTCAATGATCATAATTATCAAATTCTTGGAAATTGCTCTTTTAATTCGCCTTTCCTTTCTTTTCTTTTTCTTAACTCGAATAACTTTTTCTTGTTTAATAATCATATCTTCCCATTTTTGTTTTATTTTATTCTTATTGTACTCACTGTAATTTTTCTTTATTTAATTAGTTTAATTAATTATCTCTTTAAAATTAACTTTTTATGTCATTTTATGTTTTTTCAATTATTTGTCATATTTATTCAATGCTTTATCCTGAATTCCCTGCATAGATTTCTCTTTGTTTTTCTCTTGATCTTTATTCCCAATGAATTCTCCCTCACCCTGCATGGATTGTCCAATATTTCTGTTTACTTCACCGTGT
The DNA here is from genome assembly GCA_963932465.1 of Maratus speciosus. Classification (NCBI taxonomy): domain Eukaryota; kingdom Metazoa; phylum Arthropoda; class Arachnida; order Araneae; family Salticidae; genus Maratus; species Maratus speciosus. The sequence goes on from OZ010800.1 coordinate 407,750,286, forward strand.
GCGATTGCTTTACATCCGATGAAGGATCAGTTGTATATTATCCAAAACTGCACTTTCTATTATTTTGTGTGGTAATAGGTTAACCAAGGTTTATACTTTATTTATCTGTTGACAGTTCTCAGTGGTTTTTTATTCCATAGTGCAAACTTCTTTCAACATTGAATAGTTTTATGATGCTTTCTTCTTGGCAATTTTGAAACTAATGGAAGTAAGCAATGTCTTTTCTCTGTGGCACTGAAATGGTTAATAAAATTTCAGATTTTTTTAAAATTCATATAAAGAGAATTCTGAAGTGAAAACTTCTGATTGGCATAGGAAAATTACAGAAGCTATGAATTAGTTCACATTCTACTTAATTCATATTTATAAATATAATTACTGAATAGCGGTAGAATGGTTTATAAGGTTGGTTTATAGGTTTATAATGGTTTATGAATATCAAATATAATACATTTCTCGATCATATTACATTAATCATCTTTTTTTTTTTCATATAGAAAACATTTTGTCAGTTTCTTACAGAGCTCGAAATGTACCGGAGCAAACCGGAATGATGTTCCGGTTCGTGAAATTGTGACAAATATTGTTCCGGTTCATGAAAATATGGAAAATATTGTTCCAGTTTGTGGAATTATTAAAAAAATATTACTACAGTTTCATACATAGTTTACTGTACTCTAACGTTTTTTACTAATTATTTAGAATCTTAAATGCATTTTTTTAAATTGGTTTTTATACGGTTAAATATAAATTTGCTATACAGTAAAGTCCGGATTATCCGAGTTAATATGGATAAAGCTCACCTCTGATAAGCAAAAAACTCGTATAAACCGGATTTACACAAATCGTCACCCACTAAGGAGATGAAATATAAATTTTTACTTAATTCATTCATTTTTATGGTACTAGTAACATTTCTTTGATGTACATTTCCGCTACTTTTAAGAAAAACGGGGAATGAAATTGTTTATTCGAAAAAGTCATTGATAGTTTTTTGTTTGTAGAATGTCAATTTTGCTGCTGTATTACGCTACTGCATAGCTACCAATTTCTAAGATTTTTTTTTCTTACCTCTAAAACTTACCAGTAAATTTTGCCTAATTCAATCGCCGAAACCTAACAATTGTCAATGATTAAATATGGTAAAAATTTGTATTCAATTTTAGAGGTAACAAAACCGTACAAATTGGCAGTTATAGGATTCTATTAGTGTCATGAAAATTGCAGGTGTAGCCTCTTCTTTCTGCTCAAAGTATTAGTTTTTTTCAATCGAACTTATACCTTATTTGGAATGGATCATTTTCTTCTGATGGACTGATGGCTTCCATTATTATGAAGCAGTCATTATAAATGAAGTGTTAGGTGAAGATGAAAGAGCAGCCGTAAAAAGTTAGAACTCTCATTTTCTGGTCAGAATGGGGGGGAAAATTACCATAATTTAAAAAAAAAAAAAAAAAAATGGCCATTTTTTTTTTTCCCATTCTGACCAGAAAATCCGAGTTCTAACTTTTTACAACTATTCTTTCATCTTTTCATAACACTTCATTTATAATGGCTGCTTCATAATAATGGAAGCCATCAGTCCATCAGAAGAAAATAACTCGGTTAAGCGAGACTCGGATAATCGGAACCTTACTGTACTTTCAAAAAAAAAAAAAAATAGTCGACAATTATTTTGAAATAGCGTTCCGGTTCGTGGATTTTTCCATTTCGAGCCCTGGTTTCTTATATTATCATGCTATCTTTTTTTAATAGTGTATTTTCGATCTTAACTCTTTTAAAATGTTACAATTACATTACAATTACTTTACACTAACAATTTCAACAATTAATGTAGTTTTAAAAAATATGTTATTTTATAATAAGTTTGTGTTAAGATCATGGTTTTTTACTAAAGCATTTTACACTAATTACTTAAAGCACTGTATTGTGTGTAGATATACATTGTGTGCTTAGAATATTTTCTTTACACTATGTCATTGCGATGATTCATCACATGAAAGTACTGGAAACTGCTTATAATGAAGTTAAAGGGATGGGAAAATTAGAGATGCTGAATATTCGGTATTTGGTCTATTCAGCCATACTACCAAATATTTGTTAGACCGAATATCAAAATATTCAGTCTGCTGATTATTTGGTTGATTACTTAAAATATTTTTTAAATATTTTAAAAACCTTTCACAACTTCTACTTTTAACTGTGATGACTCAATAAAGATATTCAGAATAAGTAAGAAATAGAATCATTTAAATAAAAGAGATTGCTTTTACATTATTTATTTGCTGTTTAAAAAGTGACACTAAAGAAAATTTAACTATTAATGATGATATTCATAAGAATTAATAATGTACCTAAAATGATGTATCTAAAGTTCCTAAATAGTCTAGTAATAATCCTTTTTTTTTTTTTCTTTTTTGCACAGACATTGTATTTCTAAGAAAATTAGAACAAACTTTCAGTGGGGATAATACGCATAAAGGCAGACGATTTTTGTACATAAAGCTGGGATTGCAATCTACTTATTCAGTTAAAAATAGTGTTTTACACTCCAGACTAAACTTGGATATTTGTTTGTTACTGTAACAGGTAATGGTATTTTCAACAAACTTACTTTGATTTCTGTGAAATATGATGACATGATGGGAAGTCCCGGAAATTGCCACTATTCGTATTCAAACAACACTGCGGTAGACATTGCATTATTCAGAATGCAATTGCCAGTACATATAGTGTATCACTGATCAAGACTCATTCATCTTCAATGGTATCGTCACATTGCATACAAGTAAACTTAATATGATCAGGGATATGTTTAGGAAAATTTTAGGTCCTTTAAAGGACCCTTCACAAAATAATTTATCTTAAAACAGGACCCTTCACAAAATTTTTCATCCCCAAACAGGACCTTCACAAAACATTTTATCCCAAAACAGGACCCTTCACAAAATTATTTGTCTCTTGAATAGACCTTTCACAGAATTTTTTCACCTTCAAATTGTACTTTTTACAAATTTAGTCATTTAAAACTAAAATCTGGCCTGTAAGTAAGCAGTGGAACTCACCTAAGAGCATATTACTTAGCTTTTTATATATGAAGGGTAGAACATGAAGACATCGATAATTTAAAATTCACAAAATTATGACTAGAATTTTCACAAAAATAAAAAAAACATCACAATTTCACAAAAACAGGATCCTGTGAGAAAAGTCTGGACAGACCCCAGATGATCCCATTAAATATCTTCATTATTCTTGCAGGATCAGATTTTTTAATTAGTGTATATTTTGGTGGTTCTTTGTTTTTATGTGTTTTATGAGATAAATGTTATTTAAATTAAAATTAATACTTAGTATTTTTCAAATTTAAATAAATGTTCAAAATTTAGGGAATTTATTAATTATTCAAAATTCTATAAAAATACTTTAATGAACATTATTCATAAATTGAATATATAGCATTTGAGTGTATTTTGCTTAATTAAAGGAATATATTGTATGATTTTTTTTCTTAATTCTTCGAGTTTTTAATGTACAAGTTAGATGCATTTACTTTCTCATCTGAAAATAGACCACACATACAGCAGGTATTCATGCTTTTAGTCGCATGAAAGAGGATTTGTAAAATCTATACAGTTGCATACAATCCTTCTCAGGCAATAAAACTTTTATTTTCTTTGTCATTTATAGGCTATGCATCGATTGGTCCCTTTATTCTTGCACTTTATTTAGGAGGAAAACAAATCAGGTTGGATGGTTGTGTTTATGACGGCTAATTATCAACACGAGGGATATAGGCCCTAAGGGGGAGGGGAGTGCCCTTCATGGGGGTCTTTCTAAGGGAACCTAACCCATATTAACGCTTAGAAAACCAAGGTTTGAAGAAAACCACGAAAACTCCAAACAATTAGGCCGACGGGTGCGATTGGGTTCGAACCCAGTACTTCCCGTCTACCAGCTTCGAGAGCAGAACCTGTCGGTCACTGGTGGGGCGAAATCAAATCAGGTGTGACCGTTTTGTTTCTGTCTATTAGCTGCGTACAAGAGAAAATGACACAATATTTATTACCCCCTTGTAAAATTATACAATGAGGGAGCATTTGTTTTGCAAAGCCTCTTATTTATGGCTGCTGTTTGCAAATTTATGGGCAAATATTACTAAAGAGAGGTGACACAGTATTCACTTTACAATGATGCTATCTATTTGCGAGGACAACTGTTGGTTTGTGGATGAGAAGTTCCTGTGGGTCTCTGTTAAGCAACAAAGATGGGGTTTCACCGTTGACCACTCCTTAGCTTTGTCCAGTGGGGGTTGAGAGGGATGATGTGTGACCACTCAAGCTGGGTGTTATGGTCACATGTGAAAAAAAAATTTATTTAATTGGATTTCTCTTGCACTAGACATAGCAATATATTAAAGTTTTAAAATTGGATGGGTCCTAGGAGGTAGTTAGGACTCTATGCACCTTTCCCTTATCTCTTGGTAAACAATGTAACAAAAAGATATTTTTAAGTATTCAGTTTAAAGAATAAAAAAAGTTGTTTTTTTGGGCTGCTCTATACAGACACCTCTTTTGTGTGTGGTGTGCTTTGCTGTGAGTTATTGAGAAAAAAATCCCCTTAGTTTTAAATTATGATAAAAGGACTGTTTTAAAGAGGGGGAAGATGAGATGATGTCTGGCTCTCGCATGAAAGACACAGCAATGAGTTTAACCATAGCAGATGCATGTAGCTCCTGAGAAAGTCTATGATACATCTCAGCAGAGATCAGGTTAGCCGTCGGTAACATGTATGAGAACCAATGAATAAAATAATTCCCTATTTGATGCAAAGAATGGAGGCCAGTTTTTCCCAAGTAAAACTGAAAGTGTAACATCAACAACTGTTAAAGGAAAGCCTTGAGCAGAACATTGTTCAGGGGATGTAATTAACGATAGTCTAATTACAACGTGTCAATGGATCATTTGAAAAATGGGGAAGGGGCATGGTGTTGCCTGTAAAGATTCAGCTAGGCGATTTGGAACACGAGGATTGAACTTAAAAATACAGAGGATTAGTGTATGTCTGTGTATAGCAGCCTTTCAAACAACCTCTTTTGTTCTTTCCACTCACTACTTAAAAATATCTTCTCGGTTCCCTGAGATGAGGGAGATGTGCATGTAGTCCTGCCTAACACCTAAGACTCATCCAATTTTAAAACTTTGATATATTGTCATACCTAGAGCAAGAAAACTCCAATTAAAAAAAAATCATTGCCATTTCACACGTAACCATAACATCAAGCTCACGTAATCACATGTCATCCCAGGCTAAATCTCTCTTCAATCCCCATTGGACAAAGCTAAGGAGTGGTGAAGTCCCACCTCTGTTGCTAACAGACACTCACAGGAACTTCTGATCAGCAAACCAGCAGCTGTCCTTGTAAATAGATAGCATCATTGTAAAGTACTGTGTCACCTCTCTTTAATAATATTAAAGGGGCCATAAATTTGAAAACAGAAGCCATAAATAAAAAAAGCTTTGCAAAGCAAATGCAAAAGTCTCCTAATCATAGAATTTTACGAGGCAGGGCAATAGATATTGTATCATTTTCTCTTGTACACAGCTAATAGATGCAAACAAAACTGCCATGCCTCATTTGTATTCCTTCAGACTAAAGTGCAAGAATAAAGGGACCACCCAATATATAACCTGTAAATGCCAAAGAAGGTAAACATTTTATTGCCTGAGAGTGATTGCATGAAACTGCATAGATTTTACAAGTCCTCTTTCATGCAACTAAAAGAATGAATACCTGCTGTATGCATTGTCTATTTTCAGATGGAAAAGTAAACACAACTAACTTGTACGTTAAAAACTAAGAATTGGGGGGAAAAAGTCATCCAATGTATTCCTTTAATTAAACAAAGTACACTCACATACTTTATTCAATTTATGAATAATCTTAGTTAAAGTATTTTTACAGAATTTTGAATAATAAATTACCTAAATTTTTAATATTAATTTAAATAACATTTATCCCATAAAAAACAAAGAACCACAAAAATATATGCTAATTAAAAAATCTGATTCTGCAAGAATAATGGAAATATTTAGTGGAATCATATTAGGTTTCCTTGTTTGAAATGTGATGATATCATTGGAAATTATTGAGTCTTTGTCATTGACACAGTATATGTGCTGACAACTGCATACTGAATAATGCGATGCCTACCTCAGTATTGTCAAGATACTCTCAAATGACAAATTTAAAGAAATTGCATTAGATTTAAATCTAATTCAATTTCTTTAAATTTGTTAGTTGGGGTTTAGCAATTCTGTAGTCTATTCGTTGGATTTGTTAGCTAAATTAAAAATAAATAAAGTAAGTTTAAAAGTTTATAGTAGGGGTCTGCACAGGCTGACATTTCCAGGCCCGGGCCCGGCTCAACTCAGAGAAAGAAAAAATTCGGCCCGGCCCGTACAAGAAAAATATTGGCCCAGCCCGGCCCGGTAAAAAAGTTGAAAGTTCAGCCCAGCCCGGCCCGGCCCGTAGGAAAAAATTTATTGGCTCCGGCCCAGTTAAAAAGTTAAAAGTTCGGCCCGAGTGAATTTCTACAAAACGTTGATTTTTATGTTGATTTGGTTAAAAGTTTTTCTCATACGAGGAGATCAAGCCAAAAATATTTATCTTAACTTTTCTTTTCATGTTTATAATCTTCATTTTTATAGAAGTGCCGCAGGGTGCGATATTTATTTTTTAACGAATCTCTATTTCTTGTATGTAAATGTTTCAGTTATCATTAATATTGTTAATCCATATTCCATGTATTGAAGTGTTAAATATCTGAAAAATGCTATACAGTAAAATCTAAGACTGAATTGCATAGAAAAGAAAAGAAAAAATGCGTTATAGATAAATTCCCTTCTTAGCAAGTGTAAATGTATTATATATTATTTTCTTACGTAGTATATTAATTTTGTTTGTTATTAATTTTTATAATTTTCTTACATAGTATTAAGTAGTATATTAATTTTGCATGGATCAACACGTTTTTCAGTTTAAAACAAGATTCCGTCATAGACAGGTTCTTTTTCACAAGTTTTACTATATTTTAATTTAACTATATTTTAATAAGTGTAGAAATCTACTACTCTTTAAAAAGAATTAATTTGAATGTTTAATTGTAGAATAATGGCGATTTAAAAATGTATGCATTTTTTGACAAAAAATTTGTGCCAAGCCTAATTTTACTGACCTTTGAATGGACCAGGCCATTCCGAGACAATGATTTTCATACGGGGTGGGTGAAAACTAGGAATGAAAATTTTGGGCCATGAAGATTAGGAATGAAACCAGTACTCAGGTGTGTGCAGAAAAAATAAGTTAGGCCCGGCCCGGCCCAGCCCGAGACTTCAGAAAAAAGTAAGGCCCGAGTGTCGTGAAGGAAAATAGGCCCGAGCCCGGCCCGCGGGCCGGCCCTTGCGGATCTCTAGTTTATAGTTATAAATTTTGAAGTGCTAAAATTTAAATCTGCAGAAGCATACATATCTTGTAGCTAAAAATTTAAAGAGCATGTTAAGAATAAAGTCTTAGGCAGGCTGCACACTAAGGCGACAGGAGGAAAATTAAATGCTACTTATGGGAAAAAAACAGATTCAAACAAAGAAGAATGTTGTTTTAAACCCGTTTTTTCTCTGAAATCGAGCAACATGTTGCATGTGTCGTGTCAGTGTGTGGCCTGCTTTTCCCTGTAGATTATGTTATAGGATTTAATTTAATTGCATAATCTGATTAAAAGTAATTGTTTTATATCTCTCACACTACTGTGTCAAGGTTATTTGTTTTTATGGGTATTTGAAAAACATTCCAATTAAAATATTAAGTAAAAAATTAGATTTGGTAAACTAGATGTGAGCAAGTTTGTGTCCTTTTGTTGCTGTTCAATAATTTAATTCTTAAATCACCTACGTAATTTGATAGTTTAATTTACTTGAGTAAAATTGAATGTATTGATTATCAATTGCAACAATTAAAATTTGGAGTATGGAGATGAAATGCACTCTCACAGTAATAGAAATTTATATATGAAGGATGTTTAGAAATGCTGTGCTCTATACGTTCAGAGTCAAATGAATAAAGGCAACTCCCTTATTGGTGGCTTACTTATACGCAAGCTCTTTGTAGTTATTTAATTTTCAACTTGAGGAATTGAATGCTAAACTTAATATAATTCATATTTTATTGTATAGTCATATATTATGTACTATGTTTCTTTTCTTTGGTAAAACAATTCATTGGGATCCAAGTGTATAAGTTGAAAGTTGAATTTTTTTTATTTCTTAGTCTCATTTTCCTTGTTTGGGGCTAATGTGTTGCTTTCTGTAATATTGAGTGCAATGAAATCTGAAAGTACTCATTTTTATTGATAGGAAAATTTTACTCTGGCTGTTGTATTTTCTTTTGTTGTTTTTTTTTTTTTTTTTTACATTTATGCTCAATTTGTTTGGAAGTTTAGTTTGTTTGTGTTTAAGTGGGGATTGAATTAAATTGCTTTGTGTCATCATTTGAGTGCATTTCTGATCTCATTGTAATAATAGCAGGGGTTGGTCCAGGCCCCTGTCGATCCAGAAAAAAATTTGGGGCCTATTTAGGGCCCTTTCACAAAAATCTATTTAATAAAATAGGCCCCTTCACAACAATAAATTTAATAAAATGGGCCCCTTCACAAAAATAAATTTCATAAAATGGGCCCCTTCACAAAAATGAACTTAATAAAACAGGCCCCTTCACAAAATTCTTTTGAGTAAAATAAGACCCTTTCGAACATTCTTTTTCATAAAAACTGTTTTAAAATGTGTAATTTGTAAATAAAACCAGGTCATGAAAAACAAAAACTTTAGCAAGGGGATTTAAAGATGATTTTGTTAATAAATTCTTGGTTCGAATTTGAGTAACTGGATTTCAACTTTCGTTACAAGATGTTATTTTTCACAAAAATATTATAAAATTCACAAAAATAACTTTTACTTTTCACAAAATGGGCCCCAAGAATAAAAACCTGCATCGACCCCTGAATAGTTAGAGATACAGCATTCTTTACAGAAAGTAACATACACACCCAACATTGTGAACAAAAATTCAGCTTCAACTTGTAGTGGCATACCTTGTTTTTTTACTTTCTTCTATCTTCAATAGAAGAAAGTACTGTAATAGAAATTTTTTTCGACTTCCGATTTTCAATGGATTTACACGTTTTAGAGGTCAGGTCCCAAAAAACATGTTTATAGAAAATGTCCGTGTGTTTGTTGCCATTGTACCATCAAAAAGTGTATGAAGTTATGCATAGAATTGAACCAATTTTTTTTTTTTTTAAGTTTTTGGCTATGGCAAGCAGGTCCTTCATTAATTTGGAAATTTTTCGACGGAAGGGGAAGGGGGCGCTGTAATAGCCATTTTTGTGCCATTTTGAATATTGTATCATCGAAAAGTGTATGAAGTTATGCATAGAATTGAACCAAATTTTTTGTGTAGGTTATTGGTCATAGCAAGAAGGTCCTCCCTGAATTTGGAAAAATTCCGCCGGAAAGTGGCACTGTAATAGCCATTTTTGTGCAATTTTCTATATTGTACCATTGAAAAGTGTATGAAGTTATGCATAGAATTGAACCAAATTTTTTATGTATGTTTTTGGCCATGACAAGAAGGTCCTTTCTGAAACTGGAAATATTCAGCCGAAAAGGTTCACTATAATAGCGATTTTTGTGTAATTTTCTTGATTTTTTGTAGTTCTATTGTACACCTGCGGCTGATGAAGCGACGGGAAATTCCCAATCCTGATAAGCCGACAATTTGCGAACAGCCAATATACAACAGTATAACTGAAAACTATTGATTTTAATGATTATCTTGGTTGAGATTAACTCGTTTTTACTCCGATTAATTGACTGAAGCAGAAATTTAAGATGAAAGTCAAAGTTGATATAGTATTGAACTAATAAAATTGAAATATTAACATTTGTAACAACATTTTGAAATATTAAAATATATGAGATAGATGAAAGTTTTGGGATTTGCACATCCAACTAGTTTTTTAATGTGTTGTAATTTTTATTAATAAGTACAGTAGAACCCCGCTAATCTGAACTAATTGGGACCAGTGCATGTTCGTATTACCTGAAATTCTGATAAAAATAGAAAAAAATGCATGCTATAAAAATATCAGTTATAAGTACTCAGTAGTTAGTAAACATCCTGTAATCGTCCTGTAACATCCTAAGGTCCGGCACAACTTTCGGGGAAAAGTAGTATTCCTGTTTAAACACTCCCAGTGTTTATAATAATACAATGAAACTTCAGAATCAGGAATTACGTAACAACCCATTACAAGCGATTCAAAATTGGGAATCTATAAATAGCTTAATCACCACGTCGACGATGGGTTAAGAAGAAAATATTTCTGTAGATAATTTGCAAAATCAAACTGTTGAAAGGAAAAATAACTTTTTATCATTTGAATTAAATACTTTTTGCATTTTATAAAAGAATTTTATAGTGACTGGCAAACAAACAGGTATTCTAGATTCTTTTAAGATGTCTTCTACAAGTAAGCCTACTGTGCAGGTTTTCATTTTATATTCATGTACATTGCTCTACTTTTACATTATTTTTTTTTTTTATTATTCTGTTATTTTTTGTCTGTTCAAGTAGCCTTTTTGAAAATGAAATCGGTTTGGATTAACCAGAATTTTGGATCAGTGGTGTTCTACTGTAGATTGTAATTCTGGTTTCTTGTTAAAGAAATGTTTGTTATGACCACATTTTTCCCTGAAAGTTTGTTTTAAGATTTTAAGAACATCCCCTTCCTGACATATAAATGTTATATGAATATAAATTATTTTTTTCAAAGTTCCTCTTTGATTTTAAATTATTTATTTCATAATATAAGAAAATTTTATTCCTTTACTCTTCTTAAATAATAAATCTTCATTCTTAGTGTAAAGTTTACTTATGAAAATTTCACAAAAGGGAAGTATTGTGTTAAATTAAATATTATGCAAAATTGTTTTAAAATTTAACTTTTTAATACTTTTAAACCCTAAAATATAAGAACATTAACAAACAGAACATTAATAATCAGTATTCGACCGAACAATTACTATTCGGTTAGCCCAACATTTGGTATTATTCTGCTTGCCTCTGTGTTGAATATTTGGTATTTAAAATAGTTACTATTTGGCTGGTCAAATATTTGGTATTTGGTTTATTTGTGTGGCAAATATTTAGTAATCAGCCAAAATCATTATTTGGTGTATCCCTGTTATGGTCCTGTATCGTGTAGGGTTACCCACTTTACCCACACCGAACCCGACCTGCGATTCGACACTATATTTTTTCATTGCGGGTCATGTTAGTTTGCCCTTTATATTTTGCTGTGGTTTGGGTGGACTTTTACTGTTTCGGGATCGGGTCGGTTTCAGATTGGATTTATTTTGACTCTTGCGAGTCAGGTTGTATTTACCAAATTTTCAAAAGAATGTCTAAAATATTAATTTCAGCTTAAACCGTATATACAATAAGACTTCCATAACAGACATTTTTATTTAGCAAAGACTTTTTTATTTCGTAACACGCTTATATATTTGTATGCTTTCTCTTCTGGATAGTGGACATCTCCTAGTCTATACACATGTAACATGTGTATCGCTATGATCGCTGCTACACATGTAACATGTGTAACAGTCAACAGTGCATAAGTATCAGAAATATGATACATGTATTTTTGTGTATGTCAGAAACCAAATATTAGTAACATTTCTCATATTCTGAGAGAAAAAAAAATAATTCCTAACTGTACCATAAAGAAAAAATAATTTATAATCACATTTCTTATATACATTTTATTTCTGATGCACTAAATGAATATATACACATTCATGTTCAAATATGCATATATTTTCATCTGAAATAAACTTTTTGTCAAAATTTCGACAACCCGACTTGCAAAAAACCTAAATCTACCCACAAGGATTATTTTAGAGTGAACCCAAACAGCAGAATGAAAATTAGTCACCCTTGCTTGAAATAAAACAATTAGAGATAACACCACTTGAAGCAGGGGACTTTATTCAATGATCTCGATGTGTCCGCTATTCAGAGGTTTTAATATTTGAATATTAACGGAGTTCTGCCCAGATTTTTCTCACAGGGTCCTTTTTTTGTAAAATTGTGAAACAGTTCTTATATTTGTTGTAAAACTAAGTCATAATTTTGTGAATTTGAAATTATTGTTTCATACAGGCTCCTGTTTACATATTTTTAACAAGATTTTTTATGTATACAAAAGCTAGATAATAGGTTATTTAGTAACTTCATTTGTTTTGTAAAGATTAGATTTTATTTTAAAATGATTAAAATTGTGAAAAGTTTTATGGATAGCCTATATTTGAGAGAAAGAATTTTGTGAAGAGTCCTGTTTTATGGTGAAAATTTTTTGAAGGGTTCTGTTAGGCAAAAAAGCTTTTGAAGTGTCTTGTTTTAAGTTGAAAAAATTGTGAAGGATCCTTTAAAGAACCCAGATTTCACTTAAGCAAATCACTGATTAAAGAATATAGATGTGTCGATATTTCTATATGAGAGGTAAAATTGCTATTAGAGATATTACTTTTCATAATTACATTAAAACTTAATTTAATTTCTTTTCATTTTGGGTTAAGTTTGTGTATGTGTTGTAGCCTGTCAGGTTGTGGCTCGTGGGAAAATTATTTGGACGGGTTGCGGGTTGATGGAAATTTTTTTGGGGGGATTGCAAGGGTTGATTTCAAATGGAGTTTTCGGGTTTGGACCATCATAACTGTACTTGCAATATGTTGCTATTTGATGGGAGTTTTTAAAAAGTGAGATTTATCTAATATGTTGATATTACTCACCTTGTATTAAATAAGCACAAATTTACTTCTTAGAATGTACAATCATGGAAAAATTGTATATTCCCATACTAATTCTGCCACAAATTAAGAATGTAACGAGTATTTGGCCAAATATCAAATGTTTGGCTAAATTTTAAGATACTACTAAATATTCTTCAGCAGACTACTAACTTTTTTACCCGGCTGCCAAGAAGGGTTATGTGTTTCAAGCGTATCTGGGTATGTGAATTTCTTTATACCCTCGAAACATCCCAACGGCTGGATGGATTTTAATGAATGATGTCTCTATCGATTCGTCTTAGCCGTCCGATGGTTATAGGATAGGTTTTGTTTTTATAAATTCAAAATGGCGGCCGTAAAATACAAGATGGCGGTAGAGACGAAAAAATTTCTTCACGCACCATATTGAGTGGCATATCATTGGATAGGTCTTTCAAAACGAAGACGATGTTTCATTGGCTATTTTACAGTCAGAAGCTCCGTTTAAATATTACACAACCTGGAAGTTGTGTAGGTAGGATCTCTAGAGCTTTACTGCAACTCTAACTTTCATAGACATCTATAGGCCTCATCAAAACAGTGTTTATAGATAGGAACTAACAATTAAACACAACTTAAAAGTCATCAATGCAAATAAATAAATAAATAAATAAATAAAAAAGGTAAGTACAGTAGAACCCCGGTTATCCAAAAATCGGCTTAACCGAAAGACCTGAAAATTCCTGAAAGACCTTTTTTAATATGAAAAAATTTATTGTCGACTATTTTTACCGATGTCAAATGACACCTTTTAACATATTTTGATTTATGATTACTATTTTATTTGTAAGTTTTAGATCAAAATAATTCCAAATCATTTTTAATACATTGAAGAGTTGTTTTAATACTTATTATCTTTAAAAATTAAAAGGAAAATAAGTAAAAATTTAAACTTTGAAAAGTGTTATTGGACACCGGTAGAAATAGTGTTAAAAAGCATGTTCTTTATGAAATAAATAAGCAGAGTCAACTTACTTATTTTGTCCATTGCTTAATTTCAGGCACTTTATTAGACATACACGTACGACACTTCATTTTTTTACAAAATATGCTGTGATTTTCTTTTGTTTTTCCACTTTGCATCGTTTCAGTGCTGCTTTATCACGCCACCTTTTAAATTACAACACATCTGATGTTGTTGCATCTTCTTGTACTTCAACATATCGATCACAGCTTTTCATCAAACAAGTTTTCACCATAAGCTTCCCAGTTATTCGAAAATTCCTATGGAGCCCCGGTTAACCGAAAATGCTTTGGTCCCATGCTTTTCGAATAACCGGGGTTTTGCTGTAATATAAAAAAAAGTTTTGCATTGATGATAAATAATTAATTAGTTCTTTTTTTTTACGAAGTCGGGTTTTTTGATTTCTTAAATTTAATATATTATTTGCTAAAGTATATATTGATTATAATTTTTAAATTGGAAGTAAATAAAGTAAAACAAAAATGACCTAATATTATTTGTATGTTTAAACATTTAACAGCTTTATGTATTTTTTCTAATATCTGTAAAACCTACTTTTCAGCTAAAATATGAACTCATTATTACTGTTAAATGTACTTTTTAAAAACTTTTTTCCTGTAGAAAAATTTAATAATTTGCATTTTATCCCTTTACACTCTAACATACCAAGTTGATTTTCATTAAGTTAGGATGGTATGTTATTTTTTATTAAACTATAATAAATATTCTTCATTTCTGCTATCCAGTCATACTTTTATCTTACGATGCTACTTCAACTTTACTCGTTACGAAAACACCCGTTCGCTAATGTTAATCCTATGGAAGACATTTTTTAAGATTTCTCGTTTGCTTTTGATATTTTAAAAAAATTCTTTTTTCCATTGGCTGGCTGAGATCGATCTCTGCAAAGGCCGTTTTTTACTTTTTCGATTTTGTTTACAGGTTTTTTAGATTAGTATATTTTTCAGACCTGCCAACTGCTACGAAAAAATCGTAGTTTCTACGATTTGAAGCTAAAAACAACGATGCTACGAAAATCGGTCTAAAACTACGATTTTCTGCAAAAAACACACACGCCGAAAAAAATCAATTTCGTCAATCGTTCGTAGAAAAAACATTAATTTCGTCTAAAGATTGCAGAAAATTGCAACTTTCATCAAAGGATCGCGAAGAAGCGTGAATTTCGTGAAAGAATCTCGAAAAAAATACGTAAATTTGGTCAAGGAATCGCGAAAAAACACATAGCGTCAAATAGAGCCGTACCGAGTACTCGGTAAATACTCGGTACTCGGCTTACTCGGCCAATTTGCCGAGTACTCGGTACTCGGTGAAATTTTGGCCGAGTACTCGGCCAATACCGAGTAGTTGTAAGAATTTCCTTTTTTAAGCATATGAATTTAAAACTGATCTGTAAAAAGTTATTTGAATATCAATGTATAATATATGCAATAATTCATAAAACTATTTACTTGGTATTTAACAACATGTCTACAAAATACAGAAAAAAATAAGAACAAAAACCCTCATAAAATAATTCCAGATTAAAATTTAGTATCACATTTATACAAATAAAAATAAGTTCTTTTTAAATATATAGGAAAACAGAAAAGACTATTATTTTGGATAAAGAAACTGAAAATGCAACAATTGTAACAAAAAAATTAATAATTAAATTTATTATATTTCAAATTATGGTGCAAAAACACCAAACGTTCTGCATTATCAGTAGACAGGGCATTTCTTTTACTACTATAAATTTGGCCTGCCTCTGAAAATATACGTTCAGAATAAACAGTGGTTGCAGGTGCACATAAGAATTTTTGGTACTTTTTGGTTAGCCGGGTGCCAGTGTTATATATGCATATTTATATACATACATATATGTAAATATACATATATATACATATATACATATTGTATATATATACACACATATATATATGTAAATATATATGTATATATACATATATGTATGTATATAAATATGTATATATAACACTGGCGCCCAGCTAACCAAAAAGTACCGAATTTTTTTGCAAGGTTGCCCATAATCGGAAAAGTTCTTTTTTCTCCCCCCCCCCCCCCCCCCCAAATGCAAATGGAGTGTCAGTTTTACATAAGTCTTCTGTTAAGAAAGCCTGTATCGCTTTTTGTACCTCTCTTTTTATTTTTCTCTTTTTTATTTTTAATCAAAAGAAAATAAGGTACAGTTACAAAATAAATATGAAATGTTTTGCATTATTCAATGAATTGTTACAGTAACCAATAAACATTTTTATTTTTGTTAGACAGATTTCAGGTATCGGAATAAATTAGAGGGTTGAAGAATGTTTCAATTTTATATTGGTTAATAATTGTACTTGTTATGTGTCAATTCTTTTTCTTTGCTACTGTTTTGAATTGTCAAAAATTGTCTTTAAAAGCTCCACAAATAAATTTCAAATTTAATTAGTTAATTTATATATGTATATTATATATATATATATATATATACACACAGGTATATTTATATATATATGTACACCTAAGCTCACATTATGTGCACATCAGCATTTTTTCCCTTATTACACAACTACTCGGTACTCGGTACTCGGCCGAGTAGTCAGTGGCCGAGTACTCGGTACTCGGCTACTCGGCCAAAGTACTACTCGGTACACCACTAGCGTCAAAGGATCGCAGAAAAAACGCGAATCTCGTCAAAGAATCGAGGAAAAAAGCGCGAATTTCGTCAATGGGTCGCGAAAAAACGTGAATTTCGTCAAAAGATCGCAGAAAAAACGCGAATTTCGTCAAAGAATCGCAGGAAAGACACAAATTTCGTCAAAGGATCGCAGAAAAACGCGTATTTCGTCAAAGAATCGTGAAAAAAGTGCGAATTTCGTCAAAGAATCGCAGAAAAGACGCGAATTTCGTCAAAGGATTGTGGAAAAAAAATCCAAATTTCGTCATTATCGCGGAAAAACCGCGAATTTCATCAAAAGATCGCAGAAAAAAAATCCAAGTTTCCTCAAAAGGTCGCGACCTCCCCCCCACGCCCCCCCCCCTCCCCCGCCAAAAAAAAAAAAGTCAAATAATCCCGGAAAAAACACGAATTTGGTCAAAGGATCCTGGAAAAACAAATTTCATCAAACAATCGCGCCAAAAACGCGAATTTTGTGAAAGGGCCGCCGAGAAAAAACGCATAATTAGCGCCGTGAAAAAATCCCCCATCCCCCTCCCTCTGCTGTAAATTTTCAAAAAAAATTCTGTGAATTTCTGATTTATTTATTTTATTTATTTTTTGTACTCACAATGACCCCTGCTCTGTGGTCTCTTCAGGAAACATCACACGCAGACAAAAATCAATGTTTATTATTATGATACATATAGTTTTTAATCTCAAAGAATATGCAGAACTTACTTTTCAAAAATCGGGTTAACCCGAACCCAACCCCCAGGAATCTAAACTCTGTCCGAACCGAAATCAGAGTTAACCCGATTTGCAGTGTAAAAAAACAGCAACCAACCAACTTCTAAATTCATTTGAATTTTGGATGCTACGATTTCTCATTTTCAAAGGTTGGCAGGTCTGATTTTTACTTTCGGAACTGGTTTTGGAAGTGAAAGTATCCTCGTTAAAAGAAAAACCTGCAAAGAAAATCGAAACTGTGAAAAATGCATAAATAGAGATCGATCTCAGCTATTCAAGGCAGCAAAAGAATATATATATTATTGAAAGGCAAACGAGATATCTTAAAAAAATCTATCTAAAACATGAAGCATAGTACTTATATTTTATTAAATTAACCCTCTCGCTGCGCAACCCGAGATTTCCTCAGGCAACGTAAAAGTAGCAAAATTTGCACAACCCGAGGTTTCCTCGGGCAACGTAAAAGTAGCAAAATTTGCGCAACCCGAGATTTCCTCGGGGATTCATTTTTTCAACTGGCGACTATTTTTTAATTCAACTTGGACCACTTTTTAAATACAAAAACTTCCATGTAGACTTTGGCATCATCTACAAGAGAAATACAGTGGAACTCCACTTATACGTTACCTGAATTGTACGTTTCTCTCGGTTATACGTTTCAACTCAGCGGTCCCAGTCGTTTGCCATTAAAGTTTAGCTGAGTTATACGTTTTTGAGATACATGTTTCCCTCAGTTATACCTTACGTTTTTGCGTTTCTGGATGAAATTTTGTCTCAATTTTACGTTTTGCTGAAAATAATTTAGAATTTCTGTTACGGTTTGCTTCCCTTTTTTACCGACTGATAACGTGTCTGATTATGATGATCCCACTCAGAATGATTAATCGATGCCAAACTTCGGAGCTGGTCCGAGGCCTTTGACATAGTAAAGCGGCTCCTCAAAAATGCAAGCAATAACTATAAAGCAGCTGCATTATTAACATAAATGCAAAGTTTACTGTTCAGTGCCGGTTCTAAAGAAAAAAAACAATCCAAGATTAGTGATTATTTCAATATAATTTAGGAAACTGCTGAAATGTCTTTGAGTACTCTATTTGCGTAAAAAATATTTCTAATAGAACTTTTATAATAAAATAATAACTTCATGTGTACTTTTCTTATGTACCTTTGTTTTTTACTCTGTTACATTTCCGCGAATTTATGCCATGAATGCAGTAATACTTACAAAACTTCAGTTTTCTATATAAAAGATTCGATTAAAAATGGTTCAGGTAGACCATTAATTGAGTTGTACGTTTTACTGAGTTTTGCGTTTTGTTGTCCGGTCCCGAGCAAAACGTATAACTGGAGTTCCACTGTATGCTGCAAAATTGATTTTCTTAAAATAGTGGTGCGAGAATATAAAAATAGTCTCCCGTGACATCCCTGATTTAGCCTGATTTAAATGCAATTTTTAAATCTATTTTGATTTTTAAGAAAATTATGCAGCGAGAGGGTTAAAGCAATTAGAAGGGTACACCAATTTAAATCAGCTTGATTAAAATCATGATATAAATAACTCTGCTTTTTATGATTGATTTAAATCAATATCGAAACATTATTCTTTTGCACACGTAGTTTAGCCTTGATTTAGAACATAATCGAATTGAAACATCTTAATGTTATTTAGATCAAAAAAGTCAGAATGGGGAAACTGCTAAATTGCAGCCATCACAAAATTTTCTTATATGTAAATCGAATTGTTTGTAACCAAAGTTAAATAACTATTCGTTCTTGAGATATAGCTATCGCTGAGATCATGAAAGACAGAGCATAGCAGCGCCACCTGTTGAGAGATTTACACCAAAACATAATCACCGTCTGTTTATGTCAAGGTGTTACAGAATCTGAAGTTTGATTAAATCCCGTGCCATAGTTCATCTGATAAAGCATTTACAAAATTTGTTTCATATATACAGACAGATGCTAAAAACAGTCTAATCGTGTTCGGGACCTTCTGAAACGTGCAAATCCGTCGAAAACCAGAAGTAGAAATTTTTCGTGGATCCAGTACTTGTAAAGATAGACGAAAGAAATAATAAAAAAAATCAATTGTTTAAGAATGATTTTTCCATATTCTTCATCCATTCTTCATTTGGATCTGTATTTATTTTTACTTTCTTCTATCTTCACAAACAGGGCTTAATTTCTAACAAAAAAAGTGTCGGAGCCCTAATATTCTCCAGTATTAACAACTATATCGTGCCCCTTCCCCTCGCTGACGTCATTCCAATACGCATATGTATATTTGATACGTTATTTGCAAAATTTAAAGCTTTTTTTTTTTTTTTACAATTTTTTAAAAAAATATTTCTATTTGCATATACTTAGCTGTTTACTGTTACACTTTTTATTTATCACATTTTTCTAATAGAAATCTTTACCTCCTTTTAATGTTAATTAATCGCGGAATTCTGCGATTAAATAAGGTAAGGGTTATGATTCGGAAATAGTGTTAACACAAAAAAGGAATATTTCGTAGCTGTAGGTACTTATATATATATATAATATGCTTTCAACAGTAGGATAGAACATAGCGGTACTAAGCCGTAACATTACACTCATGACATATCTCCAACTGAGAAATCAAAGTTTGCAGTCGTGAAATCATGGTCGGAGTGAAAGATCAGGCTTGCATCCCTTGGTAGTTTTCCCAGAAATAATAACTGAAGACGTTAGATACATCAATTATTTATTAGATGACCCTAAAATGCACTCATTCCACTAGTAATCGTGCTACCCATGTTCGGGTCGTTGTTACGTCGTAAATATAAACCGCTAGATGTTAAACATTAGAACAGCTTGACGAAAATACGGGAAAAGTAGCTTTCCAGGTGACAACTGGTTTTTTCAGCAATACAATAACCGTAAAAATCTAGCTCTCCAAGTGAATGTAAAAGGTTAAATATTCGCGAAAAGCAAACGCGTAAGCATACAGATGCTCAAAGCAAGTCAATCCCTTCAAGAGCAAGGGGAAGGAGAGGGGAGGCTGCGTCCCTGATTTGATCAATTCCGGGGCGGGGAAATATGACGTAGCTCGCAGAACTTAATAACTGCCCGCGGTAACTTTATTGGGAAAACTGTATGCTCGCAAGGCATCATGGAATATGGAACAAAATGGTATTTAATAAACATTCGAAAAAACAGAATTTACTGTTTCAGAAATAAAGTATTTTAGTGGGTTTTATAAAGAAGTATAGTTATTATCAGATTAACTTCTTTAGAATAATAAATAATAAAGGAATACGCTGGATTTCAAGCATGGAAAAAGATATTTTAGATATCATTAAAGCTACGAACTAAAATAATTTCTTAAAACACCATCAAAATTTTAACCAATCAAACATTTAATGGTGTTTTAAGCAGTTATTTTAGTTTGTATTAATTCACACCAGTTTCAACTTATTTTCTTTTATTATTAAAGCTAGGTAAAATAAAAAAGGTAGATATTATAATAATTTGGAATAGTTTAACTAAGATAAAAGAACGAAAATTTTTATTATTACATACACACACATACATATATAATGAATAAACAACTCTCAAAGACATTTATAAGGAAAATTTTCAGAAAATATTACGCGACAATTTTTTTCATACAGCAATTTCTGTTCATTTCATCTATCAAAAGAAAAGTTTGTTATCAAATAAAAATGTAATTCATACTCAAAAGGATTCTTATATTTTTTTTCTCCCTGAACAAGTAAATCTGTTGGACACTTTAACGAAGTGCGTCTTATGAAAAAATGAATGAAATTTACAGAAATCAATTTTATATGCTGAGGAATCGAACAAAATTTTCCAATTTCCTATAAAAGGTGCATATCTTAAACTATTATCGATTCCTTTCGCATAACAATCTTTCTTGATGAGTCCCTGAAAATCAGATTAAATTAAAAATTTGACACCGTTATCAGAAAGATTCGATGCTTTTAGGTAGATTTCGTATGAAATACTACCTATTGGCGTTGTTCCTATGTTGGAATTTCTGAAAAATTTTTGCAGATCTGTGCCGATCATGATCCCCAAAGCCCAAAACCACCCTCAGTAAAAAACTTTATCTATCTATCTATGTATGTATCTATCTATGTATATACAGTGAATTCTCGATAAGTCGAATTCGAAGGGACCGGCAAAAATATTCGAGTTATCGTAAGTTCGACTTATCAAAAATCCTTAAATACAAACAGAAAATATATGAAAAATAATTCAATAATATACATAGGAATTGCAATTATACTGTAATAACGGAGTCTGCAAAATAAGCGCTAAAGAGATATATAATTTAACGCTACATATAAGGTACTCACAAACTAAGTTTTCCGAAAAAACTTGTTAATTATGACTGTTTGAAGAAACTTTTTTGCCTTTCACATGTCAGAAAGTATGTAAACAAACAAAAAGAGAATCGTCCACACCGTCTCTACTTTCGAGATATTGCTGTGGTGTCGTCATTGCCGCATGTGCTTCTTGATTGTTTGGAGGTGAAACGCAATTTACTTCCTCATCATCCTCAAACTCAGAATCGTTCTCCACCTTTTTCATTGCTTCAACTATATCTGAAGCGCTAATTTCTGCGCAAACTACTACATTTCCGTCAATACTCAAAAACTCATTATCGTCATCTTCAGAAATAACTTTATCGTGTAGATTTTCATTGACAACATTTGAGTGCGCATTGCTTGCAAAGAAGCCACATCTACGGAAGCATTTTTTGATAGTGATTTGTTTCACGTCTTTGTTCCAGGGACTTGAAATCAGTCTAATTGCTTCTAACACATCACACTTTTCATTTATTCCATTTTCGTCATCTTCGACTGCCTTCCACCCTTTTCTGTAGGAATGTTTTAAACATTTAATTATTCCCTGGTCTGCTGGCTGTAGTTTAGAAGTTGTGCTAGAAGGGAGAAATTCTAACTTGATAGATTTCAAGTTCAAAAGTTGATCGTGAGCTGTACACGGTCAACGAAGATCAACATTTTACGCTTTTTTGCATGAAACACTACATCTAAATTTCTGAAATACTCCTCGAATAATATCAGTGTCATCCAAACCTTGTTATTGGATCTTTACTCTACTGGAAGTGACTTTTTATGTTTGAAACAGCGATGACCAGTAAAAGTAATTTTTCTGTTCCAGAAGCATTTGCTCCGACAAGCACATTTAAACGTTCTTTACTTAACTTTCCACCGGGACATGATTACCCCTTAAACATCATTGTCTTTTTAGGAAAACATTTGTAAAAGTCTCCCATTTCATCCATATTGTAAACGTCGTCCACACTGTAGCCTGCAAGAAGTTTGGGTAATGAAACTGTCTTCCATTCATCACACAGCGTATCAGACACATCTTTTGCTTCAGTGTCTAATGTTCGAAACACAATGTTGTGTCTGGTTTTAAATTTTCCCATTCATCCCGTGCTTGCAGGGAATCCTTCCACATTCAATAATTTTGTGAAATCCAAAGCATTCTCATATGTAACATTCTACCACTTAAATGAATTATACTCTTCTGTGTACTGCAAGATGTAAACCACTTTACGAGGTCTGTTTCGATATCTTAGAAGGCACATGTATTCATCCTTTTGCACTTTGGGATGACACTTGACTTACGTCTTTTGAAAATGTGTTCTTTATCTTTGAGTATGGTAAATAGAGAGTTACGAGGGATACCATATTTCAGGGCTAGATCTTTTTCATTAAATTACGATTGTTTTCAATATCTTTTATCAAATTTACTTTTTGTTCTAAAGTAAGAATTTCTAATTTCCGCTTCGACATTTTAAAAAACCCAACTAAAAATGTATCACGATGTGAAAGCAATAAACACTAAGATGACAAGACTCAACATTAAAACAAAGAACCCGAATGAAATCTCAATAATGGAATCGAAAGATTAAAAAAAAAAATAATAATGGAATCGAAAGATAAAAAAAAAAAATCCTTCCATAAAAGCGTGAGAAATTTGGCAAATTAGAATACACTAAGCCACCTGAGAGTTGAGAAAAGGGAATACGTAAAGGACAAATAAATGGGGGAGGGGGGAACAATTGCCACCGAAATTGCAAACTCGCATACTCTTCTCACTGGCCAAGGTGGGAAGTAAAAATAGCATCCTTCAAAGGCCGCGAAGGAGTTTAGAAAAGTTTTATCTACAGAAAGTGTCAGCATTTGTGAGCTGTGAATGAAAAATTAAGAAATTAGTCAAATTACTGTTATTTGTCTTTCTGAAAAAGAAATAGACATAAAAGATGTAGACTTCGACAAAACCGGAAAGTTTAATATTGATTTGTAATAAAGGGGTCGGGACTTCGTGTAAACTTCGACTTAAACGAATATTCGACTTGTCAGACTTCTGCTTGTCGAGAATTGACTGTATATCACTTTCTTCTGGACACGATAACTTCCACAATTCTGCACCAATCTCTTCCAAACTGATACATAAAATCAAGGGGCGTAAAATCTCAGTCAAGTTCGTTAATGGGCAAAATCGGACCAAGGGGATGGAAATAGGGAGGGGTTTTGTGAAAACCGAAAAAAAACCATAACTTCTTAATTTTTGTACATATCAAATCAGTTTACAGTTTTTATTACTTCTAAAAATACGGCCAAAAATTTATGTATCACAGATTTTTGATAAAGTTAAAAATGGGCTCAAGGGGCGCAAAAAATAGGGTTTTGGGGAGAAAAAAATTCATAACTTCGTCAATTCCCAAGATACCAAATCCAATTAATTTGATCATGAATCTCCTTAACATTATCTACAACTTTTATATTCAGAAGTTTTTGATAGGACCAATTCGTACTGCAAAAAAAAATTAAAAACGAAAACAAAAAGGGCGTTTGAAGGAGAAAAAAATCCATAACTCCGTCAATTCAAAAGATATAAAATCCCCATGAATTTATCATATATCTTCTTAATATTGTCTACAACATCTATATAGACAAGTTTTGGATAGGACCAATTCTTACAGCAAAAACAAATTAAAAATACATAGCGGTTGAAGAAAAAAATCGTCTTAGTAAGGGTGTATTCAAATCCAAACTGCTTATTTTCTGATTCATTTTACAATTCATTTTTCCTCTCAAAGGCTTCCAATTGGTACCTTTTCTTACTCAGAAACTATATAATGTACCGTAATGGTCATTTTTTTTTATAGAGGCAGAATATATTTTAAAACATGCTGTCAAAGTGGGCCTTTTGAACCGAATTTCCCGAAGCGGATTGTGTTGGAAAAATCATCGTATTAAGGGAGTATTCAAATCCAAACTGCTTATTTTCTGACTCATTTTTAAATTCATTTTTGCTCTCAAACGCATCAAATTGGTAGATTCGCTTATTCAGAAACTATATAATGTACCGTAATGATCGATTTTTTGACAGAGGCAGAATATATTTCAAAAAATGTTGTCAAAGTGGGCATTTAGAACGGAATTTCCCGAAGCGATTGTGTTGGAAACGAAAAATATTGTCTTACTGAGAAAATAATTGTTTATTTATCAAGTTTTAATTAATTGAACGAAAATTAAAAACACAGGTCGCTTATAAATCTCTTCAAAAATCACGTCAACAAGTTTCATATTTTTCCTATTAAAAATGAATCTGGAGTTATGCCAGAAAATTTTGAGTTTTTGAGCATGGAAAAGTTTTTTTTTTTAATACCGCCTTAACATGATTCTGATAAAACCACTTATTATATAAAAATGAAAGAAAAACTCGTCAAAAGCGGCCAGGTAAAATTGTTAAAGTGGGTTTATCTCTAATTATGATTTGGTTTTTGTTTGAGAAATTAGTATACTTAACTTCGAAATCTACCTCCGCCTGTAGGCCGAGCCGGCAGGGATTTTTATAAGATAAGAGGAAAAACTGCTCAATTGCTTTATATCAGATTAACAATACACGGCAGTTATATCTACATACAAATGAAAGTGACTTCGCAAATGTGCAGAGCAGAGACTTAGCATGTGCAGCGTTCATGATGAAAAATAAATAGAAAAATCACCAACGTTCATTGACTAAAAAAAGAAGACAATATTGAAAGCTAGATGTCTAAATTAGATAAAAAAAAATATAAATGATTCAATTAAAAAGTATCCTACTGTCTCAAAAGAAAATCGAACTCAAAATAAATTTATTGTTTGCACTCTTGAGTGGCGCCATATCAACACATCACCGCCATCAATATCAGACATAAATCTGCAAATACCGCTAGAATAAAAAACACTTTCTTCTGTATACATAAATAAATTAAATTTTGAATGTAAGACATAGATTGAGCTCGAGCCTGCCCAAGCCCAAAGACTGATATAAAAATTTACCCTGTTTCATCTCCATCACCTATGTATGAACACATTACATCACAAGTGTTTTGATAGAAAGAAGCTACGTTTTTCGACGGTTTTATACGTTTTAGAAGGTCCTGAAGATGATTTGACTGTTTTTTGAAAATATCTGTTCTTCTGAATGTGACACACATTTTGTGGGCACTCTTGTCTCAAGAACTAATGCACAGAATTTAATCAAACTTCAGATTCAGTTAGACTATGGCATAAATTTGTCCTGCTTAGGTTTTGGTGTAAATTGTCAAGCAGGTGGCGCTGCTGTGCTGCAGTTTTTACGATTCTCATGATAGCTTTATCTCAGGAACTAATGTATACGGTATTTCATCAAACTTCATATTCTGTTAGACCTTGACATAAATACACGCTGATTAGGTTTGGGTGTAAATCACCCAACGGGTGCTGTTTCTATGCGGTGTTTATCCGGATTTCCGCGATAGCTATATCTTTAGAACTAATGCATTGAATTTCACCGAACTTCATATTTCATTGAACCTCATATCAACCTTGACATAAATACACCCTTATTAGATTTGGGCATATACCGCCAAACAGGTATTTCTGCTACACTCTCAGAAATACTTTCTTCAATTCACGGAAATATTCCTGGCAGCACTGTTACCGGAATATATCCTAGAATTGACGAATGTCCCTTTCTTTTTTTCTTTGTGACAAAAAAGAAAATATCGCGACAAATTGCAAAATTCGTGATTTTTTCCCCAATCGATTTCTTTCCATGATCGTTTGTTTTTACGATCTTTTCTCGACTTGTCTTACAACCCATTGCAAATTTCCCGATTTTTTTCCGGCTTTCATTTCGCGGAACTCACGATTTTTTTCCGCGACCCTTTGCCAAATTTCGCGATTTTTTCTGCGACAGATAGACGACAGTTATTTCTTTTTTCGCCACCACTTGTCGAAATTCGTGATATATATTTTCCACGACCGATTGGGGATATTTGCTATTTGTTTTATATATCATTTGACGAAATTCGCGATTTTTTCCACGACAGTTTGTCAAAATACGTGATTTTCTTTTCATAACTGACTTGCGAAATTCTTTATTTTTTGCGCAATCATTTGTTTAAATTCTCTATTTTTTGCGCGATTATTACAACAAATTTGCGTCTTTTTCTCCGCGACCATTTGACAAAATTTGCACTTTTTTTTCCGACGAAATTCGCATTTTTGAAAAAAAAATTTTGACGAAATTTGCAATGATTTTTTTTTGCAACCGAATGACGTAAATTGCCGTTTGTTTCCGCGACCTTTTATAAAATGTAATATTACTCCACTGTCCTTTGAGGAGATTCGCGATCTTTTCCCCGACGAATTTGCGAAATTCGCGATTTTTTCCGTCGATCGTTTCACGGAATTCACGATTTTCTTTCCGCGATCGTTTGCCAAATTTCGTGAATTTTTTTGCGGCCGATTGACGAAAATTATTTTTCTTTTCGCGGTTACTATATTTTCCGAGATGGATTGACGGTATTCGGTATTTGTTTAGATATCTTTTGACGAAATTCGCAATTTTTTTCCACCATCTTTTGTCGAAATTCTTGATTTTCTTTTCACGACCGACTGACAAAATTCTTCATTTTTCGCGCGATCTTTTGATTAAATTCTCTATTTTTTGCGCGACTGTTTGGCCACAATCGCAATTTTTTTTTTTTTTTGTCCGCGACCGTTTGACAAAGTTTGATATTTTCTTTCCTCAATCATTAGGCGAAATTTACAAGTTATTTTTCGCTACCAATGGACAACTTTTTTTCTGCGACTAATTGCTGATATCTGCGATTTTTTTCGTTCCTAATTGGCAAAATTCGCGATCTTTTTTCTGCGACAGTTTGTTGAATTGATTTTGTGGCATTCCGCAAGAAGCAAAATCGTGAACATTTGGGGTAAATTTGGAAGATTCCATCCAAAAAAACCTTTTATTATGCGAGAAATTTCGTTTTTGTGTGGGATTTACTATATCCCACTCGTTACTTCAAACCGTGCCCCTGAAATAAAATTTTGCTTCCTTCCCTCCAAGAAACTCTTGAAATAGAAGGCTATAATATAAAGGTGGAAAGTAGTCTCGGGGATGATCTGCAAGAAGTTTTACTTCTATGTTTCCTGGTGCTATACCTTATATTCATCATGGATGAACCAAGCTTATTTCATAACTGTAGCATTTTGAACTATATTTTCTGGACAACTTGCTTTCTGAGTTGAAGAAATCACTATACACTTTATTCAGTGATTTGAACAGGAGCATAAACTATGAAATAAGACGGTGACTTTCATAAAGTCCATTCAGTTAATATTGATTAATTTTTTCCTCCCATTTTTTAAATATAAGTAAGCTATTTTGGTTACTATTTTTTTTTTTTTGTTGGAGGCTACTAAAACTTTTCAATGTCATTCGGCATTGGCAGCTGAGAGAGTAGCATAAGATGCTATAAATAGTCAAAACGTTCATTAAAATTTTATGTTTTTATAATTATATGTGTGTTAGACATAAATAATACTTTATATTTGCAGGTCAGTATTTACGAAATGCTACCACTTCTGCAACTTACATGTTGACGGACTCTGAAAGAGTTTGTGAATCACGAGTCTGAATGCAACATATACAAAAAAGAGAAAGACATTCTTAAATAAAAGCTAATCTTTGAGTATATGTAAAGAAATACTTTTAGAAAACTTCTGTGATTAAACTTTCTTTTTAAGCTAAAAAACGAATTTTTCATTTTTGAATAGTGTTCTAAAAAAATCTAAAATGGAACAACTTCATACACACAAAAAGGAGAAACCTCACCGTTGTGAAGTGTGTTCTAAAGGATTTTCTAAGCGTGGTGATCTGTATAGGCATCATCGCATTCACACTAATGAGAAGCCTTTTGTTTGTGAAATGTGCTCCAAAGGATTTACTGACATTGGTAATCTAAAAAAGCATCTTATTGTTCACTCAAATGAGAAACCTTTCGTTTGCAAATTATGTTCTAAAGCATTTTCTGCAAAAGCGAATCTAAAAAGACATTTACGCATTCATACAGATCAAAAGAATTTTGTCTGTGAGGTATGTTCCAAAAGATTTTATGAAAATGGTGATCTAAAGAAACATTCTCGTATTCATACAAATGAGAAACCTTTTATTTGTGACGTTTGCTCCAAAAGGTTTTCTGGAAGCGGCAGTCTAAAGAGGCATCTTCGCCTTCATACAAATGAGAAACCTTTTATTTGTGAAATATGCTCTAGATGTTTTACTGAAAATGGACATCTCAAATATCATTTTCGCAGACATACAAATGAGAAGCCTTTCATTTGTAAAGTGTGTTCCAAAAGATTTTTCCGAAGCTGCGATTTAAAAATTCATTTATACTCTCATTCAAGTGAGAAGCCTTTCGCTTGCGAATTGTGCTCTAAAAGTTTTTCTACAAAGAATTATCTAAAGCTACATCTTAGAGTTCATTCAAAGGAAAAACCTTTCATTTGTGAAATATGCTCTAAAAATTTTTCTCGAACTAGTCATCTAAATAAACATCTACGCACACATATTAAAGAAAATATTTGAAAAATATTCTGCGAAAAAATTACTTAATATGTTATCTGAAGACATCTTAGCATTGGCGACTTCTCCGAGCATGCTGCGCTTAACTTTCAAATGTAGTATTAATTGTCGGAGCACAGCTCCGGCTTCCCTGCAAAATTTACACTCTTTGTTAACACAATTGCGTCCAAAATATTTATCGCATCGACACAAAGAAAGAGGCGGACGTCGGTAGTGCCAAAATCTCGGCGGGTATTGAAAATCAAAAATATTCGTCAACCCTAACTCCCCGAAACGTCGGCTTTCAATTTTCCCATAGAAATAAGATTGCGATCGTTTGATTCTACATATTTAAAAAATAAGGCTGTTTTTTTTTAATCATCTGCCCTGAACTTTCTACTGAATCAATTTTTTTTTTTTTTTTTTTTTTTTTTTTTTTTTTTTTTTTTTTAATGAAAGCTATTTCTTAGTAGATTTGCCCGCACTAGCTATTTTTAAATATATTCCCATTTCTACTTTAAAATTTAAAAAAGTTCTATTTTTTTTTTCAAAATGATAGCAATTGGATTAATTCCATTGTTGCAAAGAAAGGAAAAATAATAAGATTTGTTTATCTTTATTGATGCCATTTTCTCATGAAAATTCAAAATAAACTTTTCAAAAACTGTTGAACAGAAAATGACGTTACGATTTGAATAAACGCATTTTTACTCATAAAGCTGTTATATTTCAATATCTTTTTCATTAGATTGAGACGCTAATCTCAGAGGGCTTCAGTGAGTGAAATTGACGCCATATTAAAAATGAAATATTTCTTTGAATAAAACTAAATATTTTATTTTATCCCTTTAAGACCCGGTGTATTTGTAAACAGAGCTAGTCATACCTGTAGAAAGTAAAACGTGGACTGCAACCGCTACTTGTTGATAAAAAATGATACTTTACTCTATCTGCTAACCAGAATGATCGTTCGATTCGAGTTTTTACTATAAACGACCTAGAAGTAAACAATTAAATGTATGTCTAACCCGCACGATCGTGCGGGTTGGGTCTTAAAGGGATATTAGGAATACGTCTCAAGATGTAAAGCAAATGGGGACACCAGATTTTGATGTTGTGGATAAAAACAAGTTGAATAGAAAATTCAAATACCGACAAAAGCTAATAGCTGATCTGCGAAACAGATTTCGTTCTGAATATTTGGGATTATTAATCCAAAGTCTTCAATATAAGAAATGTAAAGAACAAATTCAAGTTGGTGACGTCGTGTTAATTGGCAGAGATAGTACCAAACGTATTGATTGGCCTTTAGGACGCATCATAGAAGTTATTCCCTGAAAAGATGGTGTCACCAGATTAGTCCGTCTACAAACATCAACATCACAAGTTTTACGGCCTATTCAGCGAATTTATCCCCCAGAAGTATCTTCAACGTGGTCTGAGGAACGAAAAGAACTCTATTCATTTCCGACTATTCAGACTGTGTCTAAAATTGAACCTGTAAAGCGTACACGATGTGGGCGGTTAGTCAAGGTGTCTCAAAAGCTAGATTTGTAATGTAAAAACTTTTTGTGACCAGTTGAGTTGCCTCTCACCAACTCAAGGTGGGAGGATGTCGCGTAATCAACCGAACTCAATGGTTTTCAGAAACTTTATCATATTTATTTTATTTTATTTGTTTATACTATTTTGATGATGTTGGCAACAAGAGATTTATGTTGATAGAATTGTTTTGTATTCCAAAGATGTAGCTGATGAATAAATATATTTAAAAAGATAAAGTCAAGCGAATTTTAATAATTATAGGTCTCTATAGAATAAGGTAAATAGTAGTATTTTTTAACGAAACGTGTAAACGTTATAGTTTTTTCAATTTGAATAGAGACATCTATTTTATGGTTATTAATTTCGCACTTTTATTGAACTCTCAATCAAGTAAAGAACCTCGAATGCCGGTGTGCATATTAGTTATCACTAAACGAGCCATAAATTTCAATAGCGCAGATGTTCCGAAGCAAAACTGTAACTGACAAACGTAACATCAGATTTGGGACTATGTTTTTTAATAATCTATTTAAAAAAATTTTAAATAGTAAATATGAATATGAAAAGTAGGCATGTAAATTTTGAGACAGTGAAAATGACGTTTTTAGATTTCGTTGTAAAAAAAAAATGATTGTGTCATAGTGGCGCAATTTTTGTTGATTTTTCATTGCGTAATATAAAAGTCCTAAGCCTAAATTGATAACCTCATAATTTATTATCTGAAATACGAAATAAAGTTTAATTTTTCAATAATTTGAAAAGTTTAAGTTAAACTTTAGTTATGAATAATATTTGTTTTATAAATTTAGTCCAGCCAATATAAGATTGATTATTTATTGTAATTATTTTTAATAACTTCAATCTAACAGTTCTTTGAAACAACTTCATTCGAAGAATTCGACGGGTTCCGAATCGTTATTAATTAAAATATTGGCTCCATTGTTTTAAATTATGCATTTTTACCTTATTTTTGTCCCATCGTTATGACGT
The DNA here is from genome assembly GCA_963932465.1 of Maratus speciosus. Taxonomy (NCBI): domain Eukaryota; kingdom Metazoa; phylum Arthropoda; class Arachnida; order Araneae; family Salticidae; genus Maratus; species Maratus speciosus. Next base: position 407,782,055 of record OZ010800.1, read on the forward strand.
CAACGTTAGTGACGCACACATTTGTAATTTATGATATAGAAGGACTTCTAAAAGTTTTACTTCTTACGAACGTAACATCCACGTGTTTTTTTGCCTAAGAAAGTGCAAATTGATAGGCAGGTCTAATTTTTATGTTACCCTTGCGACAGTGATCGCCATTTTTTTTAAATCTCGCCAACCCTGTTTTACTTATAATTGTTGTTAATATTGAGCCAATAATTAATTCTTGCACGTTGCAATGACTAATGTAACTCTCTGTTAATGGATGAATTCAATAATTTCTGCTATATCTTAAATTATTTAGCTAAAAAATAATAATCAAATACGTAATCACAAACATATCAATTCAAATAATAAAATCTGGTACGACTTACAAGGAGAGGGCCAACCTTGTTAATCACAGATTTTGATTATTTTAATATATGTTGTAGGGTAGACACCCCTTAGTGTCAGGTTCAACGGATTTTATACAATGCCCCTTAGTTCTTGAAAAACCAGGGGGTCTAATATTAGTAGACAACTTAAATACTTCGCAGCAAAAATGACAGGTTAGTCGTAGTTCAGTTGGCATGGCGTTTGCCGGCTGATCCGAGGGCCCGGGTTCGATACCTGAATGCGCTACATTTGTTTTTCTCATTTTTTGTTTTATAAATATAGTTATAATTATAATTTAATAATTTCAATTAAAAATTTTAACACCAAACATTAATTATAATGTTAACAAACTTAAATTTATCATTTCTTATTTGTAAACTATCATTTCTCATCCATTAAAGAGGTTTAAAAAGAAATTGGATCTATTATTGAATGATAAAAATTCCAAAATCGTGACAAATTCTGTTGTGGTGCCATCTAGTTATGATAAAAAAAAAAGAATTATTCAAAAAAAATAAAAGCAGAAAAAAGATAAAGGGGAAAGCAAAATAATTGAAAGCGCAAGCATACCTATTACAAATTTAAAAATCTTTAATATGCAAAAAATCGGTTGTAATTTAATTCTGATGCTAATTTTTAATATGATTATGCTTGTTACTTTAAAAACAGAATAATAGTATTATCTCATTGAATTCCTTTGTTAAAGCAATGCGTAAATGATGTTTCTTTAAAATCACGAATTGACACAATTACTCAATATCATTGCAACGATAAAGAATATATGAAATACATTTTAAAAGTGATTTAAAAAAAAATAAACAGTTTTATGATGTTTTATTACAACTATTCAGTTAAAAGTAAAAAATTAAATAGGTTAAAATTATAATTGATATACAATATTAAAAATTTTAAGTGACAGTGAGATTATTAAGTTACACTTACAAGTAAATTTATAAAACAAAAAATGAGAAAAACAAATGTAGCGCACTCAGGTATCGAATCCGGGCCCGCCAATCAGCCGGCTAACACCATACCAACTGAGCTACGACTGACCTATGATCGTTGTAGCAAAGTAAGTATTTAAGTTGTGTACTAATATTAGACCCCCCGGTTTCTCAAGAACTAAGGAGCATTGGATAAAATCCGTTGAACCTGACACTAATGGGCCTCTACCCTACAACATATATTAAAATAATAAAAATCTGTGATTAACAAGGTTGGCCCTCTCCTTGTTAGTTATTCCGTCGACCAAAAATCTATTGCCAAACTAAGATTAAATGCCAATAATGGTTGATCATAAATGTCACATTCGCTTGACGTTAAGCAAGTTACACCTCTTTACGTCATCAAGTATTTTGTATTTCAACGTTTTATTGGTATTTTTATTAATGTTATACTAATTTATTTGTTCTTTCGTTATTTAAAATAAAAATTATGTCAATTTGTATAATTTGGCGAGTGGTTTGGGGATTTATACAATTTGGCGAAATTGGCCGACAGGATAACTAAGTACCTAAAATCTCAAGTAATCAGGTCTATTAATAATTAGGCTTAGTCAATAACAGGGATGTTTAAATAAGAGATGACACAAACTAAAAACTTTTTATTTCATAATGAGAGCATCGTATCTAATTTTATATAGACAAAAATAGAAGATTCGTTTCTTAATGTCCCAAAACCTTTTAATATCATTTAAATTTCTTAACAAGTAAGAAAAATCATGCGTACAGCATAGATTATGAAACACTTTCCAACACTCCCTGAAAGCTTTGACGAAACTTCGTTACTTAGAGAAATAAGATAACTAAGTAGACATTTAAAAATCTGATGGCTTGGTGTCTATCTTACGGGAGGCGATGCAGGAGAAGGGAAAAAGTAACAGATAACAGCTTATTGGCTTGTAATTAAGAAAGGTAGCCACACTGAAGCCTTATTCGCTTCTTTGGCTAAAAAATAATGGCTACCATTTATTTCTCATTAGACATTTTGTCGGGTTCGGGTCGGGTTGCAGGTTGGCTTAAAATGGAGTTTGCGAGTTCGGGTCGGGTACAACCCGACCCGTGCAGGACTCTAGTTCATTTGCTAAAATTCCGTAAAACCGTTATATATATATATATATATATATATATATATATATATATCTGTGTGTGTGTTAAAAGACTGAAAACCTGGAGAAATAAAACATGTCAAAAGGAAAAGTTTAGCAGAAAGTGTCAAACATTTTTTAAAAATGTTAAATTTTGGCACAGATAATAAAACAAAATATGAAATTTCGGTGTTCGGACTTCTTTCGTGTAATATTCAGTTATCAGTTCATTTTGTTATTGGCTGAAAGCATTATTGTTGTTTATGTGAATTTACGAAAAAAGGGAAATTTAAAACTTATTATTACAGCATACAAATGTAAATAATAAAAATAATAATTCGCCTAATAATAATAATAGTTAAATAATAAGAACATGCTGTAATATTGGAAACTTCTTACCTTTCTTTAAGTTAGAGATATTCGTACAGTCGTGGGAGAAAAAAAAAGTAAACACTCCCTACTAACTCTGCAACTAATTATAACAATTAAAAAAATTTACAGGTACGAAACGATTGGAATTAATGTGTATTTTTAAATGATGCATATAAAGTTTGCTTAGGGAGCCATCTGCAAATTAAAACTAGACCAAACTTTGCTTTTCTCAATGTCAACACCCAATTTTGAGAATATATTTTAAATCTTCGGTTCATACTATGCCTAGAAATGAAATTTCAAGTAATTTGGATAATAAGTTTTTGAATTATAAATATTCAAAATTTGGAGCTTCTAATGTTAAATTACGTTTTCATAATTTTATTAATATCTCCTGAAATTAAAATGCTAATGGGATGATTTTTTTGTTTGATTATAATACTAAAAAACCCAAACATAAACACATTGAATTTGTAATTTTAAAATTTTTATAATATGAATTATTAAATATAAAATTAATATTCGAAAAAAATATTAATTGCATATGATTTTGATAGATTTATATTTATTATGCCCTGCTTTATGCAAATTCTCAATTTCAAATTTTTCTTCCAAGTAGTTTTTGAATTATGAGGGGGAGGGAAGTAAGTTTCAGATCGGGCCGGCGGCTTGGTCGTCTGAATGTAAATCCGTTTCGGCCGTCTTCGTCTCCAGAGGGTTAAGCATTTTTTCTAACTCAGCCCATAATTAAATTGGAGACTTGAAATTTTGCATACTTATAGCTGAACACTTGCGATCACACAACAAATCATAAAAATTTCAAAAAGTCTTATATTTAACCCTCCAGTCTCTAACTTGTATATTTTAAGCAATTTTTCTAACTCCGTCCCTAATTAAGATGGAGACTTGAAATTTTGCATACTTATAGCTGAACGCTTGCGATCAAATGACAACTCATAAATTTTTCAAAAAGTCTTATATTTAACCCTCTGGTCTCTAACTTGTGTATTTTAAGCAATTTTTCTAACTCAGCCCATAGTTAAATTGGAGACTTGAAATTTTGCATACTTATAGCTGAACACTTGCAATCACACGACAAATCATAAAAATTTCAAAAAGTTTTATATTTAACTCTCCGGTCTCTAACTTGTGTATTTTAAGCAATTTTTCTAACTCCGCCCCTAATTAAGATGGAGACTTGAAATTTTGCATACTTATAGCTGAACCCTTGCGATCACTGGACAAATCATAAAAATTTCAAAAAGTCTTATATTTACCCCTCTGTTCTCTAACTTGTGTATTTTAAGCAATTTTTCTGATCTTTTAAAGCATTGCTAAGAACGATGTCACATTGAGATAAATATTACTTATTAAATATAAAAAATTTAGTTTTATGTGTTTTTTTTTTTTGTTGTTTTTTTTTTTGACGGAGTCCTGAGATAAACGCTACTTGTTCAACATAAAAAAATTCATAAGTGTTGATACCACTATTTTAAAATAGTAATTTCAGCAAATATCCTAAATTGGTGTTTAAGACCCCCCCCCCCCTCGACTAATGTAACTACGGATAGGTTGTAAAAAGGAGTTTCGTTCAGATACACTTTTGTTAAGAATAGAGTGCGCTCCCTGGTGATAGAATGTGGAACTAACAGACTGCGATTTTATTTAAATTAGGAAATCTAGCAAGATGATTTGTTTGAAACTTTAAGATAGTATATAACATATAATAAAAAGTTTTAAAAAATAGTACAAGAAATTTCGGGGTGGGGGAGGGCCGTTAGATTTTTTTTTAAACCTAAGCGTTTTTTACCGTTTTATGTGCGATTTTTTGACGGAGTCTTGAGATAAATGCTACTTGTTCAATATAAAAATTTCATGTTAATACCACTATTTTCGAATAGTAATTTTCGAAAATATCTTAAATTGTTGTTAAGACCGTCACCCTCTCGACTAATATATCTACGGATAGGTTTTTTTTTAACGGAGTTTCGTTCAGATACAGTTTTGTTGAGAATAGATGCTCTCCCTGGTGGTGGAATGTGGAAGCGATTTTATTTAAATTAGGAAATCTAACACGGTGATCTGTTTGAAACTTTAAGATAGTTTCTAACACATAATAAAAAGAATGGCACGAGAAATTTCGGCGCGGGGGGGGGGCAATTTTTTTTTAAAAAAACCTTAGCGTTTTTAAATGTTTTATGTGCGGTTTTTAAGGATTTAATAATTATAAATTATCAATTTGGCTTTATTAATTAAAGAATAAAGTGTTTTGAAACGAATATTAAACGAAACCCTCTGTGCGATCTGTGATCACACTTACCCACTTATTGTTTCTCGTCAAGTTAGGGAAAAGTCAAGGTCGAAGCAGTCGTTCACTGTGTTGATTCGTTGCTTTTAAAAAGAGCTTCCCAGTCTCTAATGTCTACTATGCTACTGAATACAATGCTTATTCATATTGTGTATTGATATTCTTTCTTCTGCGTCGTTTGTTGTATTTTCATTAGAGCGAAGTTTTCTAGACTGAATTCTGTTTTGATATTTTAGCTTCAAAGGAATATTTATTAAAAAACTAAATTTAAATTAGTATAAAACTATACCGAAATGTGATTTGAGTATTTATATATATATTTTTTAAAGGTTTCAATGTTTTTTATTTGTAGTAAATAGGTAGGAAGATATAAATAAAGTGAATTTTTTCGATTAAGAATGCATTAATTCATTAGAGAAAGATTGAAAAACAACATGTCTGCTGCATCTATCATCCACTGAAACCTACTTAATTACAAGTGATATTGACTAGTGACTACTACATTACATCTCCTGCTTTTATTTATTTTAATTATATTAAAAACGTCACTGTACTAAATTTAAGAATATTTATTTTTTTTTAATAATATTCTCAGTTATACACAAAGTAATTAAATAGTTAAAATGTTATTAATAAAAATAATCCATAAAGTATGAAGAAAAGGAAACATACTATTTTAAAAGAAAAATACTATGCAACAAATGGTATAAGTGCAAAAAGATATCACACATTGGTTTCTTATTCTAAAATATTTCTATTTTGCATATATATAAATATATATATACATATTTTATACTGTGTGAACATATATAGCTATAAAACATTGATTCGTTGTTTTCTATATCTGCTGGTACTTAAATTGCTGCTACTGTAAAAAAAAAATCGAAATTAGCAATATTTGTATTCTTACACAGTTTAAGGTAGTTATCGCGATATATCACCAATATCGATATGAACTCGTTGATATATCGCAATATTAAATTTCTGATATCGTCCAGCTCTACTGGCGACTGGGAGCGCGCTCTGCGATGCTCCCAGTCTCAGTACTTAACGGAAAAATCCTGTATTCTGACAAAAATACAATGTATCTCACTCCAGGCCAAACTTTGATTTGTGTTAACAATAAAGAAGATATCATCACTATATTTTCAACAGAATTACTTTGATTTCGGTGAAATATGGTGGTATGACATGAAGTGCTGAAAATTGCCAAGATTCGTATTCTGACCACCCTTGTAATATACATCTTATTCTATTTCCTTTTGTTCGAAAAAAAAATTAAAGTTTTATATTTTAAAGTAAAAAATATATTTTTTACTTTAAACTCCCTAATAAAAAAATATATGTATATATAAAGTTATTAAAGTCATTGTATTAATCTGATTTAAGTCAATAGACTACTGCTAACAAGGAAGGTCTCCTTACAGGACATACTCAGAATATGTTGAAAAAAATGCTAGTGAAACTACTCATGTATGTAATAAGGGTAGAGACAAATTTAACGGCGGAATTTCAGTAGAAAGTCTGTAAACAAATAAAAAAAAATTTTGAATATTTGGCGCGAAAATACGAAAGTGACACGCGATTTGGCGAGCAAGATTTTTTCTTGCCAAAAGCAAACGATTTTAATGCATCTGAAAATTGTTTATTAATTGTTTTTTAGAATGCACGGTTTTTAATGAATTTAAACTTAATCAATGAAAGAGGTTATTATATATTTTTTATATTACATATATATGTTGCTTGATGTTGTAGTTATTTAATTTTATCACTCTAAAAATATTTTCTATGCTTTGCAAGTTGCAAATATCTATTTTAAGTTATAGTCAGCTGACATTTGATTGCCATAATATATTTCCATATCGAAGACGAAGTCGTTCCATAGCAACAAAATGAAATCGACAGTGTTCTACCTGTTTTTTTTTGTTTTTTTTTTGAGCTTAAAATAATTTTAATCAATTTGAATTTTGTTTTAAATCGTAAAATACGATATTTAAATTTTATTATAAATACATATAAATATATATGACAAATTATAGTTAAAACAAACTAAAAATGACAAAACTATAGTTAAAACAAATTAAAAATGACAAAACTAAAGTTATTTAAATTAAACTTACATAAAAAGTTTTTTCCTACATAAAAGCGTATTTTTTTTTCATCGCCAACCGGTGATAAATAGCCAAATAAACGAAACTTTTGTTATTTTTTTTACGGAGTCTGTATCGGGGTTCCGCCAAAAAAAATTTTATAAACATATACATCCATATGGGAAGAACATTCTGTAATTTTTTCAGATTTTTCCGAGTATGCCCGTATGGAGACCTTCCTTGTAAGCTACAAGAGAAAGAGAGAAGAGATTTTCTTTTTAAAACCCAATAAGCATCTGATAAAATTTTCCATGTAAGTTTAATGTTTCATACAAAAAGCTATGAAAAGCATTGGTATGAGAATTTGTATTTTATTATCTGACGTACTTGTTTATCTTATTCACCTAAAAAAGTTAACATTAACCCCTTTACTGTTTTTGACTAGAGAGTTTACTTATGTCATTACTTGCTTTTGAACACCACTGATTTTTAACTATAACTTTTACTTTATTAATTAGCAGATATTTTTCGATTATACAAGGCAGACATTTTAATATGGAAAAAGTGGTATTTTCTCCGTATTTTTAGTTTATTGTGTCAAAAAAATGAAACTGTGAAGGGCTTAATATATTTTTAAAAAATAAATAAGTGTTTGAATTAAAATTTACATGACGGAAAAATGCTACTTGGTATACTTAAAAAGTTTTAAACTCACTTAATTATTTATTCCAAAACCCTTATTCTTTTTCTCTGAATGTGGATTTTTGTGGGAAAAAGCAATTATGGATTTCTAAATGGACATGATGTCAGAATAGCTATAAATATAATAATGCTATAAATAGTTGTGTGTTTAAAAGTTCATTAAAATTTTATGTGTTTATATTAATATGTAAGTTAGACATAATAAATACTTTATATTTGCAGAGCACTATGTATGAAATACCACCTGTTCTGCAGTTTGCGTGTTGGCGGATTCTGAAAAAAATTGTGAATCATGAGTGAATGCAGCATATGCAAAATAAATAAAAACATTCTGAAATAAAAGCTACTCTTTGAGTATATGTAAAGAAATACTTTTAGAAAAATACTGTGATTAAACTTTATTTTTAAACTAAAAAAAGAAAAATCCCTTTTCAAGAATGTTCTAAAAAATCTGTAATGGAACAATTTCATACTCATAAAAAGGAGAAACCTCACATTTGTAAAGTGTGCTGTAAAGGATTTTCTAAGCGTGGCGATCTGTATAGGCATCATCGCATTCACACTAATGAGAGGCCTTTTGTTTGCGAAATATGCTGCAAAGGATTTACTGATATTGGTAATCTAAAACAACATCTTTATGTTCACACAAATGAGAAACCTTTTGTTTGCAAATTTTGCTCTAAAGCATTTTCTGCAAAAGCAAATCTAAAAAGACATTTACGCATTCATACAGATGAAAAGAATTTTGTTTGTGAATTATGTTCCAAAAAATTTTATGAAAATGCTGATCTAAAGAGACATTCTCGTGTTCATACAAATGAGAAACCGTTTATTTGTGAAGTTTGCTCCAAAAGGTTTTCAGGAAGTGGCAGTCTAAAAAGGCATCTTCGTCTTCATACAAATGAGAAACCTTTCGTTTGTGAAATATGCTCTAGACGTTTTTCTGAAAATGGTCCTCTCCAATATCATCTTCGCACACATACAAATGAGAAGCCTTTCATTTGTGAAGTGTGTTCCAAAAGATTTTTCCGAAGCTGCGATTTAAAAATTCATTTATACTCTCATTCAAGTGAGAAGCCTTTCGCTTGCGAATTGTGCTCTAAAAGTTTTTCTACAAAGAATTATCTAAAGCTACATCTTAGAGTTCATTCAAAGGAAAAACCTTTCATTTGTGAAATATGCTCTAAAAAATTTTCTCAAACTAGTCATCTGAATAAACATCTACGCACACATATTAAAGAAAATATTTGAAAATAATTCTGTGGAATTAATATGTTATCTAAAAACATAAATTCTTAGCAGTGGTAACTTGTTCCAGCATGCTGCACTTAATTTTCGAATGTAATATGAATTGTAAAAAATTTCTTTAGAAAATTTCAAGAGTGATATGAATGAGAATATAATCTAAGAAAAGTGAAATTTATAAAAATTTTATGCAAAAGTACAATACACCACATGATAAAATGTATTCTATTTTTGAATGAATATAATTTACCATTGATTCTTAGTCACCTCAACCTGCTTTGTTTGGGAAGTACATGATTTTTTTTAAAGGATAATCTACTTTACACATACAGAACAAAATTCACTTAAAGCTGTAGGTGTTACTCTTATAAGATACTGATCTTTTGTAGAGTTTAAGCTCTACTATTATTCTATAAGCTAAAATACATATTAGTTATTAAACCACCCAACTAATGGGATATTTTACAAGTTAAATACAACAATCCTTATTAAAAGCAGCTCACTAACACGTTCTCACACTATATCTCGTCTGCTGTTGTCTAATGTTAATTAACGATTACAGTTTAAATACAAAATGCATACAGTTAAATATTAAGCTCTCGATTACAGTTCAAATGCGAAATATATGTACAGTTATATATTACATCCTTTCCTCCAGTTAAAGAAACAAGTACAATTACATAATTTTAAATACACGTAAATTCACACTATAAATGACCATTCCATTTATGATAAATATTACAAACTAGAAAGGTAGCCCGTCAAAAATGACGGAAATTTAGATATAAAGATATATACAACTTATGTGCAAGAATATGAGTTTTCTAGCTTGTTCCGCAGTGATCGATGAAAATAACACATTTTAAGAACGAAACACATTTATGAAAAACTGTGTACAGTAGAAGATCACTAATCTGCACAGTTTGGTTCCAAGTGTTATGCAGATTTGAAGCTTTTTGCGGTCATGTCTATTCAATCTTTGTTTACATTTTTTAAAATTCATATATTGGACAATTTAGATTGTTGAGCCTTAAAAATAAATAAATAACACACTTGAAGTAAGGTTAAAAACTATTAAATTATCGTATACGATTTCATGAAATTGTATTATATGGTATTATATGTGTGTGCTTCACGATCATGGTTACGACGTTGGCGAAATTGGCTGCAACTTGTCATAATCCTAATAGTGTGGGCCGCTATAACAAAAAAGTAACCAGTTTTTAGTAAAATTTCTGATATAAAGTAGCTTTCAAAAACTTGTGTAAAATTGCAGGCCGTTCTCGTGTTATGTCAGTCCTAGGAATAATATTTCTAACACTGAAGATTTTCCATGTATATATGGAATTTAGAAAAGCTTCTCCAAAAGGAAGGTCCTGAAATGACATTGTAATTCCTCTAACTTCAAAGTTTAATCGGGCCCTGATGTTGAGTACTGAAATCTAATAAATACAGTTATTTTGAATATTACAACAGAATAAACAATTAAACTTATTTAACTTAAACCCGCTGTTACTTCCCGATGTTATTTTTTAGTATTAAAAAAGAAAATTATTTAAAATTTTCAAATCATGCATTTATGAATTTTTTCCGTCTTTAATAACTAAATAATGAAAAAATAGGCTTTTGTTCTGAGATCATAAATATGACAATAAAATAATGTAACCAAGAGACAATGCAAAATTAAATCTTTGTGACTACAAACCATAAACAAACGATACCGCCACCATTTTACCTACTATGACGTAATTAGAATATTGCCCATTGATTGTTGGAGAACTTACTTTGTTAATGATTACCTCAATGATTTAATATTTTTGACGTTTCACGATGAATGAATCACTTGTGTTTGTTTAGGTTTATGGAATGAGATATTAAGCTGTGAAACTAATTTCAATTGAAGTTATCCAAGGATATATGTATTTTCAATCGAAATTAAAAACAATGCTTTGATCTCGAAATAAAAAGTTTTAGTTTGTATAATTTGTTCTTTCTGTTAATTATTTATTTAAGTACTTTTCCATTATAGCGCATTTTTAAAAAAAGCTTGGCGCGATTCGGGCATCAGAAAGTGAGATATGTTGCGAAAATATATAAACAGCTATGAAAACAAATCTAATGAACTTTTATCTTTGTTTATATATGCACTTATATGCATAAAAAATCGTTTCTAAATATATATAATTTTTTTTTATATACAAATTACGGCACAGATTTCAGATATGAACCGGGATACCTAACTGGCGCCAAAATGGCGTTATTTTGCCTGCTATGGTAACACGGCTATTGTTTTTTATTTATTAATAAATTGTTTATTTACTATTATTTTCTGTTTTTAATTATATAAACTGCTTTATTCTATAGTTATTATTCAAACTTTTATTTATTTTTAGTTATTTCCTTTTCAAAATGATAGCAAATAATTGAAAAATATATAAGTAACTGGTATTCGAAAGCGAGATTTCTGCCAAATTGGCGTCATAGAAAAATCACGCCAACCCCCATGCGTACATGACATCTGTGAAAAAATTACTTCTGTTTCTTTATAAAAATGGGTAAATAGCTATTTTTATATTAAATTGTCGGCACAGATGTCATATACGCCCATATTGGCGCGATTTTTTTTTTTTTTGACGCCGATGTCATATACGCACCGGGTACTTAACAGGCGCCAAAGTGTCGTCATTTTGCTTGTAATGGTAACCCGAATGTTGTTTATGCTGTTGATGTTTTCGTCAAATTGGCGTCGGAAAAAAATCGCGCCAATATGGGGCGTATATGCCATCTGTGCCAAATTGTATACGTATGGAAAAAATTGCTTGTGAGTATGAAGCAGTAAATAGGTTGCCAGAAAATACGTTGGCAAACTTCTTTCTCGCCAAGAAACTTTTCTCTGAAGTATTGTACGTAAGCAATGATTGCTAGAAATGCATTTTTAATTATGATATGCGCTTTTATATTTCACTACATTTATGCATACTATACTGTGTGTATAAATGCTACAGTTCATATTCAGGGCTACACAAAAGAATTCGTAAGGGTTACTGAGTATGAGAGTAAATTGCTTAAAGGTGGTTTTTAAAGGAGTTATGCATTTTTACGCTGAACTGCATTTAGTTTCGTAAGAAATGTTTGTAGAATATAGATAAAATGATATACATGGTCACGCAAAGAATTGGATACATAACAGTCTATGGATGATAATATCTGGAAATGTGATCTCAGTAGTTTTAAGAGTAGTTTAAATTAAAATTTAGCTAAAAGGTGGCATGCAATAACGGTACTACTGGCTATGGGCGGTAACTGCTGAAATCAATTTTTAAATTTTTTTATGCGTTTTCTAAATGTTTACTTAGTTATCCCGTCGACCAAATTACTGTCGCCAAATTGTATGATTAATTGCCAATAATGGTTGCCATTAATTAATTAATTAAATGCCAATAATGGTTGCCATTAATTAATTAATTAAATGCCAATAATGGCCAATAAAACCATTAATTCGACGTTTTATTTGTATTTTTATTAATGTTTTACTATTGATTTGGCGATTTATATAATTTGGCAAAATTGGTCGACGGGATATCTAAGAAGTAACGTTATCTTGTTTACTTTATTTCCCTAAATAACGAAGTTTTGTTAAAGCATTTAGGATGTGTTGGAAAGTGTTTCATATTCTATGCTTAACGCATGATTTTTCTTTCTTCTTTAGTCTTATTTTGCATTTATTTTATTCTTATTTTTTTTAGGCTTATACTGCTTTATAGAAACTTTGGCACAGTTGTCATATACGTTATCATATATTGGCGCGATTTTTTTCCGACGCCAATTTGGCGAAAACATCAACAGCATAAACAACAACATCCGGATTACCATATCAAGCAAAATTACGACACTTTGGCGACAGTTAAGTACACGTTGTGTATATGACATTGGCGTCAGAAACAAATCGTGCCAATATGGAGCGTGTGTGACATCTTTGCCGAAACTTTAACATTTAATGTTTAAACTCTTTGCTCCACTCCCCTTGCATATAGTACAAACTATAACACGGATAGCGCAAAATTATAGACAGTTTGGTACTTTTGCACTGTAGGGGCTTTGGCATTTTTTAAAAAAAGCTTGGTGTAATTTGGGCATCAGAAAGTGAGATTTGGGTACTTTTCCGTTATGCGGACACCATTGTCGCCAAGCGTAATATTTGGCGCAAAATCGTGAATTGAAGCATTTGAAAAATAAAAGAAAAACCATTGTCGAAACTAAAGTGAGCATTTAAAAAATATAACATTTGAAAATTCCAGACTTTTACGAACTATTTCATCAAATCACAAATATATACTTAAAATAAGTGAACAAATAACTGCTATAAAATAAAGCAATAAAATTAAACTCATATTAAACTGCTGGCATAAAATTACAAATATCTTTTAGCATTTTGAAATAATTGGCGCATTAGTATACATTTTGGCATGGTGTCCGTATAACGGAAAAATATCGAGATTTGTTGTCAAATCATATAAACAGCTATGAAAACACATTTGATGAGCGTTTTTGTTTGTTTTATATGTATATTATTGATGTTTTTATGTACAAATTACATCTGTTTCTGTATAAAATTAGAGAAACGGCTTTTTATGTTAAATAAATCGTATAAATATCGAAAAAAATGCGTGTGTATATAAAATGAAACAGTGAATAGGTTCCCGGAAAATATGTTACCAAATTTCCTTTTTCGCCAAGACACCTATATTGGAAAAGTACCTAAAGCACATTAAAATCGCGCAGTTAGGAGCTCACACAGTACACCGTTGTCTATTGGCGGTTATGTTATTAGTAGCTTCAGGAGGAAGATGTAAAGATGTACTTTAAATTCTCACCCAAAGATTTCGAAAAAAATATCTTAAAAGAGTGGAGTTTAAATTAAATTTCGGTGACCTCCATTATGAAAGATTAATGGTTTTAAATGGGAATTTCGCCAAATTATCCAGCTATCGCCAAGTTGGCTAACATTTGGCGCTACTGTGATAACCCTGCATTAATATTTTTCAACAATTACTCATTTCAATGAGGCGGTCCTACCGGAATAGTGAGGGACACACAGAGACTTGGATTTTATATAAATAGATACATAAAATATGACAGTAAAACATGTTTACACATGCAGTATATAAGATTTTTATTGCATACAAAAGTCTTTTAATCTCGAAAGTTATTTAATTAGTCGTTCCCTTCTTGTACTAGGTACACTGTAGTTGATCATAATTGTTTATAACAGGGCTTGTACAGTTCTCTGACCTGTCAGTCTTATCCCCAATAATTACATCATCATACACAGGATGATTTTCTAAATGAGTTTTGATAACCTGATATGCCATCTATTTCTGCGAAGTATTTCCCCATTTGCATTTTTTACAATATAGGATTTAGGAGCTTTATGCTTGAAATAATTTCTTTATTCCATTGTCCAGACCTAAAGTTTTATTACACTGTGTTATCACCAGGTCTTAGCTCTCTTAATGATTGTGCACTCTAAAAAAAATGTGTAAATTTACACATAAAAACAGGTATACCGATGATACAAAAACGATTTGTCTATATGTGTAAATTGGGTGTGTAAATTGCCAAAATACACGCCTTATGTGTAAATTTGAAAATACACATTTTAATGTGTAATTTGATGATAACAATAAGTGTGTAAAAGTTATCTGATCACTCTTAAAATACACACTTTAATGTGTAAATTGCAGAAGAAGACACATATTTATGTGTAATATTCTTACTCATTTATCTGTGTAATCTTCTGTGATTACACATATTTTTGTGTATTATGCAAAACACACATATTTTTGTGTTTTATGTGAAATACACAGCTTTTTGTGTAATGTCTAAAATACACATATACTTGTGTAATATCTAAAATACACATATAGTTGTGTACTATGCAAATTACACAGATTTTTGTATAACATTCCATTCTTACAAATATTTCTGCATAATATGCAAAACGCAGATTTGTGTAATAATCAAATTACATAGATTTATTTATGTGTAATATTCTAAATAAACAGATTTTTTTGTATTTAGCTTTAACAATATGTTTTAGTATGTTTAAATTGTAAATTAAATGTTTTTATGATGAAAAAAAATTTGAATAAAGAACAATCTCATATGCCGAATTAGATTATATTTTCTGGTAGCTTTGTTTGATGTCCAGAAAACAGCATACACACAATGTATTTTGGCAATTTACAAACAAATCTAAATACATAGACAAATCATTTTCTTATCACCAGTATACCCGTTTTTACATAAAACATGTTAATCTGAAATTTTAGCTACCAGAACCACCTTACTTTTAGAGCTTGTTTGTAGTTCTAAATCGTATAGTCACAATTTATGCGCAGACTGTGCATAATTTCAATTCCATATATAAGGTGAAGACTGTCTTTTAAATTAAAGTTATAAAAACAATTCCCTCACTCAGATTAAGAACTGTAATAGCTCATACTGTTTTTAATATTTTAAAGTGTATTTTTTCAGAAGTATTTATGCATTTCCTCCCCAACCCCACATACTGAAAATTGAATAGCTTTAACTGTATTTATAACTACCACAAAATATTGTTTAGGAATAGGAATTTTTTCAGAAGTAGCCTGAAATGTTACTTCATTTAAAAAAAATGTTCATGAAACTCAGATTAACTTATATATATATATATATATATATATATATCAGTGGCGTGGCGTCCGGTCATCGCTGGATGCGGCGATGACCAAGCAATATTTTAAAACTCTTAATAAGCTTTTAAAACTCCACGATCCAGTTTTAGCAGAACATTTGGAGTTCATGTATAAGTGAAGGTAAGATTTAAAGTTTCTTTTTTGAACATTCAACCATTGAATTTTAGAGTTAATAATTTTTCACCACAAACTTAAATAATTGCGATGACCACCGAAAATTTTCACGCCACGCCACTGATATATATTCTGTTTGATACTATGATAAATATATCTCAATTTGAAATATTTCTGAAAAGTTAACTGCAGTAAAAAATCTTTTGTCTGCATCATATCTAATTTAAGTGGTTCCATAGAACAAAAAAATTTAGGCAAGCTGCCACTGTAAAAAAAAAAAAAAAAAGGACTAAAAAACGGAGAGACTACTGGCAATCGAGACGCCTGTACTATTTCCGTATTTTAACGGAAATTTTCTCTCACAAATTCCAGAAAACGGAAAATTGTCTGTAATTTATGGGGAAATTTTTCTGCAAAAATACGGATTTCTGGAATTTATGGGGGAAATTTCCGTTAAAATACGAAAATAGTACTGGCGTCTCGATTGCCAGTAGAATCTCCGTTTTTTAGTCCGTTTTCTTACAGTGTGTTTATAAAGCTAATTTATTATACTTAGATACGAGCTTGAAATTAAATTTCTTCTAGGAGATTAAAGAATTTTTTTCTGAATCAATTTAATAAAAAACAATTTGTTTATAGTCTTCTAATCATTTTAAGGCATTCGTCATCAGCGGGAAAAAAAAGCAGTCTCATTCATGTGTGAAATAATCAGAACCTATCTATGGAAATAATGAAGAATGTATTGTGAAACTCTGCAGCTGTCATTTGTCACCATGATATACAAGTTGTTAATTGAACCCAACATTTCGCACAGAAGAAGCAAATTACAACCACATGATTTGTAGTATAACACTCTTTTTTTTAGGGTCTCGTTCTTCAGATGAAACCCTATTCATCCATTCTCTGTTTGTCTGTCACAGTGTTCGTTCTCGGAAATTGTATAAGTTAGAGACTTGAAATTTTGAATAATTACAACAAATAACAAAATTTTGAAATAAATCCTATATTATTTTAATTACATTAATTAATTTAATGATATCGGACCTTTTCTGCGATCTAGATTTTAAAACAGGACCTTAATTGCAGCCTTTTTCGCATAGGTAATGGATCAGTAGTAGTGCATTGTTTGGATGTTCAAAAGATTTTTGGATCGAAGCTGGTCGTCCGAGTTTGAAATTTCTTTCCCGAATATATTTCATTATTTAATAAATTTAATTTTACAGTTTTTTTTTTCAACTTAAAGCCAAAAGTTATTGAAAAATATTTTATCAACATTTTTTTTATTCAAAAATTCCTTTTTGAGAAATTGCGAAATGAAAATTTTGTTTAAACTTTCGCTAAAGATTTGAAATTTCGTTTGAACGGTTTTGTTTAGTTTTGAGAAAATTCGAAATTTGAAATTTTGCTTGGATATATATTAAATTTTTGAAAAATTTCAACATTTTAAATTTGTTTAAACATTTTTTTATTTTAAATTTTTTTATTTTGTGTGAACGTCCGCTAAATTTTTGAAATTTCGGAATTTTTAATTTTGTTTAAATAATGTGATTTTTTTATTTTTAAACAGATCTTAATTTTAAATATTAAGTTTCCTCTTTAAATCATTGATAATCGTTAATGACTACTACTGCCATCTCACTTTTAATTTGCTAAACTTGCTTCTATTGAAGTATATTTTTTTTTCCTTGGCTAAAATTGATTTATGTAATTATTTTTTTCAGATAAACAAACATATGCTGTTACGATTGTCTGAAAAGCAGTTATTGAATATTTTTAATTTAATTTAAAAAATAGCTTCTCTTGTAATCATTTTAATATTTAATTTAATGGTGCTGTCATCCACGTTCTTAATGATAAGGTGTATGTATAAAGTATAAGAATTTAATATAAATTTATGATTCGGGTTTATTAATGAAAGGATAAAGTGTTTTTAAATGAATATTAAACGAAACATTTTGTGATATCTTGGACCACATTTACAGTCTTGTTCTTGATGTACCGTTAAAATAACGCCCATTACGAATATTTTGAATTACATTACTCACTACCTCACATTAAAATAAATAAATAAATAAATAGCATGCTATATTACAAATTGTGAGAAAAAAATAACTTGAGAACTTTTGACCATTAGACATGAAATATCATTTAAATTAATACAAAATCAAAAAAATACAGAATTGCTTAAAAAAAGAACACAGAATGCAAAAACGGGTACTTTTTAGCTCTCGGGCTTTGATAGCCTGAGAACTAATGTTCCCGCATGTTCTGTATGATGTACGTACATAACGCGATAACTCATGATAGAAATATCCGATTTACTTCAATTTTTTTTCTAGGTTCATTCTCACAAGGCGCTTCCCTGATTAATTTTGGGGGCTTTTTAATAGGCTCCCAGATCCCCCAGATGGACACCCTTAAGGAATTTCTTGAAAAATTGTTTTTTAATTAATAGTTATAATTATTATATTCCAGTTTTTTAAATATTACTAGCTGACCCGCCCGGTGTTGCCCGGGCCTTAATAATATTCGTAAATGAATCTGAAATTTTTATTGCAAGTGCATACAGGGGGGAGTGGGAGTGGAGACTGCAAATTACCAGGGGCCGACTCTTGTTCAGTTCCAAAGTTGTGTAAATTCACAGGTTAAAGTTTTTTCATTTTTACATGTCTCATGCTCTTTTTATTCCAAATTAATTGATGAATTCAATTAAAATTTAATTATATTTTCAATAATTTAATTTTTTATTTAAAATCTTTAGATGAAAAAGCAATTACAAATACAACATAAACTGTAATAATTGAAAAAGAAATAATAAAATTGTAAGCAAATATTACTATATAGAATGTTTTAAAAAATACCATCCAGCAAATTTATTTTCTAATAGAGTAAAGCCTGTTTCTAATGGAATCCTGCAATAAACAACAAAAAAAAAGTTATAGCTTCCCTCTCTCCCCAAAAATGTTATTATGCTTTGTTCAATTTAATAACCTGCATAAAACGGCATTTATCACTGGTCGTTTCCGTCTAAGCAGGTTTTATGGTACCTTACTTCTGGTGGGCCCATAATAATATTCTTAAATGAACCTGAAATTCGAATCGCAGATCCGTACAGAGGGAAGTATACAAAATTACTTGACGTCATGACAACATTTTTAAATTTCTTGCTGCTGATTAATTCGCATTTCCAATATAGTGCTTTGCAGAAATTGCACGTTTTGCTCAAAGTTCCACAGTTGTGCCCCCTGGAACGTTTAAATCAATAATTCGGATTTCAGAAGCAGCGCGTGCACTCTGCGGTTATTAAGCCTATTTTAGCGATCGCTTATGCTCTGTGTTTAACTTTATTCCCGATTCAATCTATTTCAATTTTCTGTTCTTAATTCGGCTTCTTCTTCACTTTCAAGCCTTCACAGAGATCTTTTACAGGCATTTCAAATGATATTTTGAAGCTCTATAATTGCAGCGAAAGAGGGAAACATCATGGAGCTCTTTCCTCTACGGCGGAATGTAAATTGTAAATAAACCCGATCGCCCTAAATCCTGCCAAAGGACTTTTCACAATAACCAATGAGATGCGTTTCTCGGACGTTGCCATTAGACAACAACAAATAATCGCGATTTCTGTGCCACGTACGTTAGCGTAATATATATATAGATATTAAGCTATCAACAATATTTAACCCTTCTCATAATCTCATTTCCCAATATGAATCAAAATTTAATTGTAAAGAACAGAAATATATCAAAATACCTAAAATACCAGTAATGGACACCCTTTGTTCTAGTAATTGACACCCTCTGTCCCAGTAACGGACACTCCATAAAATATAATAAGTATAATGGTTTCCATGGCTGTATTTAGAACCAGAAATTAATAAAAGCATATTAATGAAACAAAATAGTTATTTTGAAATAAATTTAACAATTAGTATACAAGTATACCAGTAATAAATAAAATATTTGTGATAATCATTCACTGTTTCATCAATTATTGCAATTATCAGAAGATCGATATTTAAATTATTTTAGATGGATAGTGTAAAATACTAAAATATCAGGCAATTTACAGCTATCAAATTATTGAGTCAGTGGTGTATTTAAAAGGCAATAATTAAAAAAAGGAAGTTTTGGAGTATTAGTGCATAGTTTCGTCTCACTATTTTTAACAATTAAACTTCCAGAGACGATATATTACTTGTAATAATTAATAGTACAAATATGAAAGAAATGATACTATGAGTTGGATATTTTAAATACTAAATAAAATAATTTCAAAATAAAAACTGTAGAACTGATTTTTAAGTCCACTGATCTGCAGATTTACTAGTTTCATGATTACTCTAACTTTCATTAATGTAGCAATAATTTTTTCTTGTCAGAGAAATGGATTTTACACATAATAGATAGAATGCAAAAATATATACAGATAATAATAGACAGAAATAGACAGAAAATACATTTTTAACAACTTCTGTAACATAATTGTTTTTATTTAAAAGGCAAAGGATTAAGCAAGCCCTACGAGCCCCTCTTTGACTGTACCTTTAAACAATATTTTCTGCGTCCTGGCTGGTTTGATTGCCAAATTATAAAATATGCAAGGCAGAGTTATACACTTAAAAAGAAAGAAGAAAATACTGAAATTTCATTAACCAGATAAAATACTAACTTAAAAGCAGCTATTTATAAAAGTTTTGGCATAATTCTATTTTAGTAAGTGTAATTTAAAAATTAAATTTTATTATATAGATTTTCAGTTAAGTCAAAATATTTTATGTAGAATAAATATTACTGAAATTGCACTTTTAGCAATGTCTACATGGAGTGTCCATTACTGGAAAATGAATAATTAAGCATCCCAGTAATGGACACTAGAGATGGGCAACATCGTTCCTTTTAAGGAATCGTTCCAGCCGGAATCGTTCACCGAAAGGAACGAGTTCATTGGAGTCGTTCCTTTCGGAATCGTTCCGAAAAAAGGAACGAATCCGAGAAAAAGGAACGATTCCGAGAAAAAAGGAACGATTCCGAGAAAAAAAGAACGATTTTTTAAAATAAAGGATTCCAAGGGGAAAAAAACACTTCCGAGTTAAAGAGAACTACATGCAATCCATAATATTTTTTACTAATTTATTTTCTTATGTACCCATCCATTTTCTTAGGCATCCAGTCGCTTTAATTTTGTAATGTTTTGGACAGATGATTTTGTTTTTAAGAGTTCATTTCATTGATCAGTGTGTGCAATTAATTTGCAGTTATTTCTAACTTAATGATTTATGGTATAAAGCATAATTCCTCTTGGAAATTTAAGGGCGGTGCAAGGTCTATTCGATTTTCAGTATAATCATTGGTTTCTCTTGAAAATATGTCGTCAAATGACCGTCCATTTATATTATTATTTTATACAGTGTGTCTTTACTCTCAACGATGTTCAGTGGCTAAGTCCTAAACCGTTAGTCATAGACCTATAGTTCCAATTACAAAAATATTTTAAATAAGGTAAAAAATTATTCTGAAAGTCGTTTGGATCAATAAAAATATTTTAAAAAAAGTTACGAAATTTTTATACGGTCCTCCGCCTTATAAGAGATATTTAGTAAAAATTTCCTGTTCTCTTAAAAGAAAGACAAAAAAAGTCCCATTCATCTAACACTAAAATTCATGAAGTTATACGAAACTTTGAAATGCAAGACTTATGTCACTTTTCTGCATCCGAATGCACATGAGTTTAGCCATGCTTCTAGGAGTCGTAAACAAAGTGCTTAAAGTATTTGAAGGATTTATTTCATGTGTAGCTGCGCTTTGAAAGAAATCGTATTACGACAGATTTTTGTAAGGATTTGAAGCTGTTTCTTTTCATGATTTTTTCAACAAAAACTATGCTATTTTTATAAGCTTTTATTTAACCTATTAACCGCCAAAACTATAAGTAGGAATTTTCAAATTTCTTGTTGAAAGTCGCTTATCACCACAAATTCAGAAAGGTAATTTCCGCTTTATTAAAATATCAAAATTTCTGCCAATAAATAAGGCAATTTTTTTAATTGTAAAATAGTGGTGACAAAGTAATTAATGTAAGCATGAGCAATTATTTTGACCGTTGCGTGAACGCAACACCAGCGGGTAACGGGTTAACTTGAAACGATCGTATGTATGTCTTTCCAGTTCAAAATTTGTACTCGAAATTCAACTCACTTTAAAATATGCGATCGAGGTTAAATTTTACATATTGACGTAAATCAGATGACAATGTAATGTTATTATGATTTTCAGTGCTTACCATTATGTACTTATTTTACAGGGTAACACAAAAAATTTCGGATAGATTACTGCCAACAAGTTTTCTAAAAAGTTTTAGATTAGATAACACAAGACTGCGATGGTTGTGTTTTTTTATTTTTAAAATTATGTATTTTTAAAATTATGATTTTTATGTATTTTTTAGCGCTGTCCGAAAATTATCTTAATTTTTAACCATCATGTCAAAATTTTTCGCAAATAGTAAATTTCAAAATAGTAAATTTCAAAATTGAAAAAATAGCTAATACTATAAGATAGAGTCGATGGTTGTATTTTTTAACTTTTACGACTGATTTGTATGTGCTTTTTAGCACTGAATGTAAAAATTACCTTCATATTTAACCATCATGTTAGACTTTTTTGTAAATGGTAAATTTCAAAGTTAAAAAATAGCGAAAATCTGATAGTATAAAATGGATGTAAAATTTCTTTTATTCAATTTAATTTTATTTAATTCAAGAATTTACTCAATTTTTGGCTTATACTGGGATTCTTACAGCTAAACAGCTCGGGGATCCAATGATGTGGGAAGGGAAGAGATTCAATTAAAACTTTGAACTTTTAAACTTTGAAATTTACGATTTGCGAAAAATCCTGACGTGATGGTTAAAAATGAAGGTCATTTTCGGATTCAATAGTAAAAAATACATAAAAATCAATTATCAAAAGTTAAAGAAAAAACAATCACATCTATTTTATACTATCAGAATCAGATTTCCGAAAATTTTTCACTTTTTAGCTTTCAAATTTACGATTTGCAAAAAAATATGTACTTTGTGATAAAAAATGAAGGCCATTTTTGGATTCAGTGTGTAAAGAATCGAGGCTGTTGCTTTTCAACATTTTATTTAACGAAAATTCTATTATTTATTTCCTGTTATATGTTTAGTACAAGCTGTATATTTTGCATTAATATTTCAGAATGATTATAGATTTCAAATTTATAATGCAATGTTAATTTTACTATCAACTATATTTCTTATATATCTGAAGATTATTTATATTTCTAGTAAATTTGTAAATGACCCGTATTTCGCAGCAAAAAATATGCTCCAAGTTGAAACAGCCATTACTTCGGTCAGTTTTAGTCGTAGAATAATAGAACTTTTATTTGTCTTACTTGTAAGTGTAATAGGAAAGTTTTGCTAACTATAACTTGAAGGACCGGGGGATCGTATAAAAAATTAAATTTCATAATTTTTCAAGAAATGATTCTATTGACCCAAATCACTTTTTAAATACTTCTTTACCCCCATTTAAAACATTTTTGTAATCGGAACTATATGGCTATGACTAACGGTTTAGGAATTAGCTATTGGACATCGTTGAGAGTGGACATCCTGTATAGGAAATTTTATTATTGCTCTGATATTTGTCACCAGGGTCTAGGAATTTTTAGTCTCATAGATTCCTCTTCAAAATCTACCTCTAGGTAATCTTAATTTCATTTTTCATTCTGAATCTCATTTTTCATTTGGATGGCCCTACTGGTTTGGATATGTAACTAGTTAAAGTAGATTACATTTTTGTTCCAGTGTCCGTACTTTCAATAACTTTATGCCCTTTGTCGTCTTTCTCCTCAGCTCCCTAACTTTACGCACACAGGATATTTCGCATAATTCATCAACATTATTATCACCGCCTTCAGGATCTGGTTCAGAAGTGAAACACCCTATTCTATAGCAATCATCTTGTAGTGCAATTCAGTGATATATATCAATTTTAATGCATTTGATATAGCTTAATGTCATTAAAATGCGCTGCAAACGATTTTTTCCCGTTGACCATAATGTAACGAAATACTTTTGAGTGCCCCTGTAAATAAACTATTAATGCTACACTCTTCATATTGAATACCAAACATCCCATGGTAAACATCATTAACATATATCAATTGCATGGGAATCCGAGTATATTTACGGTAGTTAGGTATATTACACACTGAGACCACAGAACGACACAAAGCGCAACATGAAGTGCAAAAACCGGTCGAAACAAAGAACGAAGTTGTTACAAACTTGTTTTAAACCAGTTTTTCTAGCGAATTCAAGCGACATGTCTTATGTGTCCCCTTAGTGTGTGACTTGCCTTAGAGCGTGAACAGACGGTCTGACGGACAGGCAAACAGCATTCATAAACACTAACTTTATTGGAAAGAGTTAAAAAGTAAAGCACGTTTTTGCACACTGTCTTTCCTGAGTGACTGATGTATGTCTTGTCTTTTACCCTAACATCGCTATTTGTGAACTGCTGTTAACTACGTAGAATTTCAATAAACTTACAACTCTTTTTGAATCTCCAATTTCACGAGAACCTACAGGAATTTCTCTAATTTCACACCCTCATCCGCCGTCACTATCTCTCCACTTATATCATACAGAACCTCAGTTCGGTGTGAGTGAATTGCAATGCTAATATGTTTGTTTGGATTGGGATCTTTGGAGCTTCATAACTCATGAAGTCATGGAACACTTGTGTTACACGAAAGGGTAGAAGTTCCTTCAGATGATTTGTAAACAGATTCATTAGCAGGGCTATGGCTAGTGATATTTATAAGATGATATTATATGCATTAATATTATAATATATATATAGTAATATATATGATTTTATTCATATATAGTACATATTATCTCCGCCAAAAGATATAGTGATTCACTAAACTTCAAAGTTCTATTTCTTTAAATTTGAAATTTGCTAACATTTTAACTGAAAAACGGTTTATTGGTTAAATTAAATTAAACAAATTAAAAGTATGCCCATTATTATTACAGAGTGTAGTACTATATAAAGAACTATCCTTTTGACGATGTTTCGGCCGTTGAATGAAAGATATCTGTTGCAAACGTGTTATAGATAATACCAACCTTAATTTTTTGAGAATTTGACTATTTTTTATTCGGAGTTAAACTTTTTACTGTCAAAACTATTTAAAATAGATAAAACATTTTGTTAAATTCGAACTTTTCAGAAAACTTTATGTAATTTAAGAAAATAAATAAAATAAATAAATATATCTTCTAAGTGAAAAGAATAACAATAAGAAAGGAAAATACATAAAATTTAGTATCGTATTTGCAATAAGTTTTACCTCAATAAAAACGGAAATTTGGTATTAGGCTTGAAACATTAAATTTAGTTTAGCATGAAGGGAGCCTCGATTTGATCGAAATTAAACTCAGATATGTATTATCCATCACCACAGTAACAGGCATTAATCGTGGCATTGATTTCGGGATTTACGAGTATCAATAACGATCAAGAAATCTGAATTATTATAAGAAATTATTACGATAAACGATTTTTTTTTTTTTGCTTTTATTTTACGTTGAATTAAAACAAAGTCACAGTTATTTAAATTCTAATTATTTAGCAAGAAATAGAAGTAAAATAACAATTGAAAAAAATGTACAAAATCACAACGTGCATTCTTTGGAAACCAATAATTAAATTCGTATATTGTAAAACTTTTTAAATGCAATATTAACCTTCCGCATACCAGACCGGTGCAACAGACCGATAGATACATTCAAATTGATTTTTCACATTTAAAAAAATGAAAATTTTGTAAATATGTGACTTTTTCTGAAATGTTCTACTCAAAAGAATAGACCATCCCAGAAAAAACCCATATTTACAGAAATTTCAGTTTTTAAAATAAATTAGAAATATCATTATAAATGTACCTGTCGGGGCCATTGAACCCCTCTGGTAGGCGGAGAGTTAACATAAATCTATTAAACCGAAACAAGCATAAAATATGCAGCTTTATATATGTCGCAGTGTTGGAGAAAGTCCGATAATCTATATGTAGCACGCGATTTTTCTTTCCCGTTTTTATACTCAAAACGGCCATTAAGAGAGCGAACCGCGGTTAAATTATTTCAATCCCACCCACCACTGTTACTGTTATCTTATTATTATTATTAGACATTATGTTTTTTGAAATATTCATTATCTTAAGAAAGAAAGAAACGTTTTACAAAAATTCCTTGTTCTAACAGATTTTACTCCATGTAATAAACCTCAATGTAAGTTGATTAAAACAACAATCTTAGGGAGTTTCGAGATTTTTTTAATCATCTTCTTCAGGAGAGAAAAACAAGACGCCAAACTGTGGAAATAAAGTGGTACTCGAGCGCTCGTAGCTGGTTATATATTTATTTTGACAAACAGGATTCTCAAATTGAAATTATGTTTGAGGAAAAAACATGAAATAGTGAAATATGCATGAAAGTGCGTAACTCTACAATTATTAAAATAATTGAAAATCAGTTATTATTATCCTATTAAAATGCAATTTTTATGGCCTACTGATATATTTCTTACATTATTCAAAACTGTTTCTAGTCAGATTTAAAAAAATATTTCCACTAGTAATTAAACAAGCATTTTCTTTGTTTTTCTTAAGGCTGTTCTTAAGTGATCTGCTCAACAAGCGTAAAACGTTTTGACACATTTACAAATTAATTTTTTAACGGAAAGATATAAAATTGGAAAGTTTGACCATGGAAGCGATTTGGAATCGAACTGTGTTTTCCATCTTTTGATCAGTAAATTACCTATTTAGTTAAAAACGATTTTGATCACGTGACAAACATGTTTTTCACCCATTTTTGAGAAATTATGCCTCTTTCGCGCGGAAATTCGGTTCAAAACGCCCACTTTGACACTATTTTCTGAAAGGCCTATTGCGTTTGCAAAAAAAAACGGAAAAAACAGCTCGATTACATAGTTTCTGAACAACAACACCTGTTCGTTTCATGCATTTCCGAATAAAAATAAATTAAAACTTTTGTCACAAATTTATCCTTTTGGATTTGAGAACAGCCTTAAGAATTCATTTAGAAAAAATTCATTTCGTATGATACATTTACCAATTAGAAAATGTATTAGTGTATTAAAGTACACATGGTGTTCCATTACCCTCGGGGTCCAGGTACTCAATCGGTAAAGCACGTAAAGTTTCTGGGTTCGAATCACATCTCGGGCACTTTTTCACTCAGGTGTAAAAAATCCAATTCGTATAAAATATTTTTTTTAATTATTTCTTTCAGATTAATTTAGCACAAGAAGATCAAATAGTAATGTTTATTAAACGCCCTACTTCGCCCCGCACTTCAATTTCTTTTTTCTTTCTTTCTTTACTTTTCTTTTTTTTTCTTTTCTTTTGAGAAGGGGGGGGGGGAGGGGCACACGCATTAGAAGGGTATTTTGGCAATAAAGTCAGCTTTAATAGAATAAAAATCTGTTATTTTGAAATAAAATAGCGTATTTTAATTTATTAAAACTGGCCAGTCTACAAGAAAAGAACCGATTCCGAGGAATCGGTCATTTTCGGAACGGTTCCTCGGATTCGGTCCTTTTTGGAACGAATCCGAAATGGACCGACTCCGAGGAATCGGTCCTTTTCGGAACGACTCCGAGGAATCGGTCCTTTTCGGAGTCGGTACATTTTGGACCGATTCCGAGGAATCGTTCCGAAAAGGACCGATTCCGAAGAGTCGTTCCTTTTCGGAATCGTTCCAAAAAGGACCGATTCCGAGGAACCGTTCCAAAAAGGACCGAATCCGAGAAACCGTTCCAAAAAGGACCGAATCCGAGGAACCGTTCCAAAAAGGACCGAATCCGAGGAGTCGTTCCTTTTCGGGCTCGTTCCGAAAAGGACCGATTCCTTTTTACAGAATGGATTCGTTCCTTTAGTTTCACTGCCGGAATCGTTCCTTTGGAGTCGTTCCTCAACAAATGACACATCTCTAATGGACACCCCTCTTAAAACCTTAAAAATAAATGAAATTTTACAAATGGCTATTAGTATATAAAATTCAAAGTCTTCTATTACTATTAAAACAAAGAGCTGCAAATTTGGGAAGAAAATAAAGAATATATAAAGAATTTATTAAATGAAGCTAGTTTCTTATGGCATGTTCATTAAGATTCCCACTGAAAAACAGTGGAACTTCGAAACATTATTTTCTGCTTCCTAATTGGTTTGATTAATAGTGTCAACAATAATGCAAGATTATAAAATATGCAAGGGGGAGTTATGAAAAAAAAAAATAAAAACTAAATTTTTATTGGTTATTTTTTTATAAGTCAAAAACAGTGAAGGCTGTCCATTACTTACCAGTTTTATTAAAAAATAATTTTTAAAGAAACTTCATACGAACGTCGATTACTAGCACATCTACACCATACTTCAAGAGGAAATTTTTTCAGTGCCTAGCTTACTAACACGGACGACCTCGCGAGCTAATGTTAAATAAATGGTAGTTCTTTATTTAATGAATATTTTTATTTCACGTTTGTTTCATTTATTTATTTATTTCAGTGACTATAACTAGTAACACCTAAAGTATCTTATGCTTAAAAAAATACATTTAAAAAATTTAAATGGAAACGTGAAATATGAAAGAGCACTACCATTGGTTTACCATTAGCTGGCGAGTACTTTCGCGTTTTTAGCGTAGGCTCTTATAAGGGGATTTTAAATATAAACTGACCTTTTCTTTGTAAAGAAAATTAAATTTTCGAAATACATATGTACTAAAGAGTAATATGTAATACTTTAAAGTGGTTTCTCTAAAAAAAATCCCTTAAAAAATGCGCGCAGCATTTCTCTTAAACTATTGTACATTCCTATATATTTATACTATATATATATATATATATTTACAGGTTTAGATAATACATCTTAGGACAGTGACAAAATTTGTTTATAATAACAGACACGCACACAAAAAAATGTATAGATGAACTCCGAAAAAAAAAAAATGCAATCTATTTAATTTTATTTTTTTATGTACGCAAATTAGGTTCATTCTTAAAATAATAAATTTACAAATACTGAAATTAAAAACCTTAACTAATTTAATAAAAATCTTGGACTCAATTTAAAGAAAGCATTATTTTATACAGCTATTTCGATTTCTAATAAAAATAACTTAATTCCAGCGAAAATCAGACGTATTACAAATATATAACTATGTAATTATTTTTTAGCTCTGAATAAGTGCACAAACATATATGAATACTTCCTTTTTCGACATAGTCATAATTTTGACAGAGTAGTCATAAGCATGCATTACATATAGGTACTTCAACATGAAGGGACGAAGCCACTTTAGGGACTCCTTTGGAACTCGGACAATAATTAAGATTTTGTTACGGAAATTTTACTAATTTAATAAAATGATTCTAATTTAGTTGAAATAATTATATTTTTTATGATAATACTTTCATAACACACAGAAACTTTAAACATTCATAGGCGTAACCAGGGGGGTGTCCTGGGTGCCCGGGAACCCCCCCCCCCCCCCGCTTGCGCAGACTCAAGCACAACTATTAAATAAAATCGAAAAAAAAAGAAGAAGAAGTGAAAGCAGTTTAATTAGTTTAGCCGATTAGCTTAGTTCAGAAAACTAACAGCCTAAGTTTTGAACAGTAATAAAAAAAAGAATTCCACTTTTTTTTTTTATTATGTTCCTTATATTTTTTAAAACTAGAATATTTACAAGAATCTGTACTAGAGTATTTTTTTGTGGGAGATTTTTTTCAACACCGTTTTTTCTATTGCATGTTTCTGCAATTTCATGAGAAATGAACGCAAGTTCTTGACGAGGATAGAAACAGAAATTATTTGTCTCTTTGATTTCGAAGTCTAAAGTCTAGAAAGAAGCCAACAAATTTGAAAGGGAATGCAGATGTGAAACAGTAATTGTAAAATGCGATTAACCGGGGGAAAAGGTGGGGGTGCGCAGGCCCTGCCTCCTTTGAAAATGAGAAATAATAGCACAGAAAATTAAAATTAATCTGGAGTTGGTTGGTTGGATGAATTTCGTGTTTCGCGACCATATTTTGACATTCGTAAAAGGAATATGGTTGCAGTCTTTTAAGTCAATATAGTAAATTTTTTTCTTCTGAAAATTTTTATGCGATTTTTTCGTTTCGTGGAGTTTTTTTTTTTTAACTAAGAAAAGGACCCGGTTTCAATCTTTTAGCTTAGTGCAGTAAATTTTGACAAAATTCGCGATTTTATTCTGCGATCATTTCATGATATTTACGTTTTTTTCCCAAAATCATTTGGCGAAATTCACGTCATTCTACGCGATTTTTTGTCAAAATCCGCACTTTTCACCACTAACCTTTGACAAAATTCGTGTTTTTCACCGCGATCCTTTGACGAAATTCGCATTTTTTATCGCGATATTTTGACGAAATTGGGATTTCTTTAGCACGATCCTTCGATGAAATTCGTATTTTCTTTACACAAACTTTTGACGAAATTCACTTTTTCTTTCCGCGATCTTTTCACGAAATTCGCATTTTCTTTCTGCGATCCTTCGACGAAATTCTCGTTTTCACCGACATCCTTTGATGAATTTTTTTTTCGCGATCTATTCACGAAACTGATTTTTTACAGGGGTCATTTGTCGAAATTCGCGATAGTTTTGCGCGATCGATCCGGAAAATTCTCGATATCTTTCCGTACCAATTATCAAAATCCTCTACTCATTTCCGTGACTATTTGACGAAATTTGCAACATTTTCTCGCCCATCATTTATCGAAATTCGTGATTTTTTGCGGAATCTTTGACGAAATTCGCGATTTCTTTCTGCACTCTTTTATCGAAATTCACTACATTTTTCACGATTGTTTGAAGAAATTCTCAAAATTTTCCGGGACCGAGTGACGAATTCATTTTGAGAAGTTCCATCAAAGAAATAAAAATCGCGGGCTTCAAAAAAATTTTAAATACTCACTGAAGAATCACAGATCTGTGAAAGAATTTTGAGGGCAGAAATACTGCACAGCATTTTTTTATAATACGGGACTGTCCTTTTCTGTGCAAAAATTGCGCGATCCCGCACGTTATTTCAACCCTTGCCCCTCAAAGAAAACTTCATTACTAGTGGAATTTCGCTGGTTGTTTTTTTTTTTTTTTTAACGAACATAGAATTAAAAAAAATCTAGGATTTGGGGAAGGGGGGCTGCCTTCGGCAACGCACCCCCGACCAAGCTACGACCACTACCCTCTCGAAACAAACGAATCCTGAATTATCGCGATTTTTTTTTCATTTAGAGCCAAATTAAATTTTTAACTTTCTTATAAGAACTGATTTGACATTCTTCCAAGTTGAATTTAATCACGGCAATTGCAAAAATTACCGGAGAGTTTTTTGTGTTTCATAAAAAGTCAAAAAATCGCCTCAAAATGCAAAAAACCCCGCTAAAAATCGCATTAAAAATTCGGAAAAGATTAAAAAACTGAAGGGAACGAAATTAACTAATTGGGTAAAATATTTAAACCGGATTCCTTTTAGGAACGCGAAGAAAAATCCTTTAAAAATAACACTAAACAATTGTTACATGTAAATTGAAAAATCGCTGTAAGAATCTTGAAAAAACTTTATCGAAAATAAGACAAAGTATTCTGGATAAAATATATAAATCGGATTCTTTTTTACTAATTTAAAAAAAATTCCAGAAATTGCCTTCGATATGCATGACTTCAGGCAAACAGGTACTTTCCTGTCAAATCTTGCGACTGTGAGGACTGCATTGTTTTTTCTAAGTTCAGCGCTCGCGCGTACACACACACACACCCAGAGACAGACAAGCACCTATCTTTATTATTACAGTCGCATCATGATAATATAATTTTTATCATCTTGACAAAATTTAGTGTATACAGTAGATGCTCGATTTTGCAAACCTATTTTTTACGAATGCTTTGTTTTTACGAACAGATGTACTAGTCCCGACCAGCATCCCATTGAACTAATGTTATTCCCATTTACGAACTGTCGATTTTACGAACACATTATGTGAGTCCACTCGAGTTCATAAAATCGAGCGTCTACTGTATTATCATGACCTGCTTTACCTAATACATTGGGCACATTCTGAGGTAAAAATATGAATTATTAATAAACATTGTAATTATTTATAATATTATAATAATTATTTGTATGCACTTTCCTCCAAAACTTCTTGGGTCCCCCCCCACCCCCTGGTGATCCCTAAGAAGTCATGGGGTCACATTCTGAAAAACTTTCGTGGGTATGTACTATGTACTGGTGTACAGCATGTATTATCTGAGATTTACTATCCGGCAAAATTTCATCTACAAGACTTTGACATAGATAATATTAGGTCTCATGCAATCCCCCTGTGCCTATAGACGTTTCCAGCAGAATTAAAGGCCTTTTTTAATCTTTATAAGAAGTTAGGGTGACAAAAGGTTTTACACTTGTGACCACACTTAGTCACTGCCTTATTTCACTGCTGCAAGGAGATTTACATATCTATTTTTTTTTACATTAGATTTAGTTGTGATGTTCTGAACCCTTTTTTACGCAACTTCACGCAAACAAAAATCACGTTTGAGCCCTTTTTAAAAGAAATACCACACAATTATGAATTCTAAGAGGAAAACCTGTCTAAAACAGAAATTCGGCCGGTTTCATGGGGTCCGTTTTAGAAGGTTTTACTATATAAGATATTGTTTGTATACAATATATTCAGGTTAAAAAGTCTGGGCGCTACCCCCCCCCCACCCCCCCCCACCGTTCAAAAGGCTGGTTACGCCTATGATACATTATTTCACATTTTTATATAATGAAAGGAATCTGAGCTAGAAAAAAAAAGTATTTATTCATATAGAAAAAAAAGGACAGTATTAGAAAACTAAAGCCCCAAATTGTATCGAATTTTTTAAATAATAATGTTATTAATACTTTGAAATAACATTTAAATTCCCTAATTTTAGATTGCAGGTTTAAAAATTCTTAGCTTGAAGAAGAAAAACTGAATTGGGAAATATTTTTACATTAGTTGTCGATTTAAAAAATTTTCATTAGAACAAAATATTTACATACCTTTGTTGTAAAATATCCAACTTTTTTCCTACGAAAAACGACAATAGTAAATAACAAAAAATCCAAAGTGTTAGAAACATGACGATGAAACATTCCATGAAAGTTAACAAGCCAGGATTTATTTCTTATTACATTAAAACTTTTTTTTTTTCTAATAAAAGAAAACCAACACTCCAATGTTAACGTCTTCTAAACATGGCGCACGTTCGACACTAAGCAGATTTTTCTTTGTTCACAAGTTTACTTGCTATTTTACAGAACGCAGACGATGTGATATTGTAATTAAATTTTCGAGACTGATTTTTTTCTTTTTAAAAAAAGAATAAATAAAACATTTTTTGGACACATCATAGTGTTTCAAAATATATGTTTGTATTACAATTATACAAATTGCATATTACAATAATATATTTAATTAGATTGTTAAACAAATAAAAAAAATAAAATTTATAACTCCAGTAAAGTTTCGTTTTTTATTTGAAATTCTAATAATGATATTAATTAGAGTTCCATCTAGTGTGGGGCAATCTACTGTGAAAATAATTAGTGGGGGTAGAAGCAGCGGGTGAATGATTGCACCGGGTACAAAAATTTTAGCCGCGGCCGAAAATTCTTGCCTAAAAAGATATAGCATAAAACTAATAGAAACTGAGGAAGGTGCCAAAAACACAAAACCTAAGCTATAACACTGTGAATGAGGGTAATTATACCTTGTTGGTACAATTCCAGTACAATTCTCCATCCTTAAACTCCAGCAGAAAGGGAAAGGAGAGAACTACTGCCTCTCCCTGGATTTTAAAATTTAATAGTTAAAATTTCTTAATGTCTGATTATTAAAAAAAATGGATTTCTTAATGTCTGATTATTAAAAAAAAAATGGCAAAATCTATTATTCTAAGTGACAAGAATAATGATGAACACTAAAAGAAGCAAGAACTAAGAATTTTCCGTTTTATGACCCCATCCTCCCTCAAACACACTCACAAACACAACCACCAACATGCTTAAATCCTTTGCGGAAGACATAATTTTTAATCCTGTTTTCTTTTAAATGTTCATGTGCCGCTAATTTATGCGAAACGGGT
Source organism: Maratus speciosus (assembly GCA_963932465.1). Taxonomy (NCBI): domain Eukaryota; kingdom Metazoa; phylum Arthropoda; class Arachnida; order Araneae; family Salticidae; genus Maratus; species Maratus speciosus. The sequence continues at coordinate 407,816,353 of OZ010800.1, forward strand.
GCATGTGATGGGGAAGGGGCGGGGGGGGGTGGGGGGGGGGAGGGTGGAAACGTTTCATTTATTTGTTTTGAAACCGCTTTTAGAGTACTATAGTGCCATAGTTGTGCAACTGAAAAACTGAAATATGGTCCCCTGAATTATATGAAAGCTTTTTTTATATATATTTTTTAACACCTACACTTTGACACGATCTTTTTTAAAGATTTAGATATGTAGATTACATAGAAAGATTATTTATGTAGGCATAATTATATGTTAATTACAATTACACACCAGTTAGTGTAAATGTAGATATCCCCCCCCCCCCTGAATTCTTTGTTTAACGCCTTGGGAACGAGCGACCGGTATACGTGCCGCGTGAGGTGATCAAAATCCGTGATTTTTCTCACCAGTAAATTTTTATTGTAAATTTTGCCCTATTTAATATGAGCATTTTTCCGAATCAATTAGGCAAATATTTCTCTTTTGAAAAACCGGTACGAAAAGATTTAAAAATCTGTGAAAGACGCTCGTCTCGAAGGGGTAAGGCAATTTTTAATTCTGCTTTCTTTTAAATCTTCATGCGTGCTAATTTAGCTGAAACGGCGGTAGAGGGGGGGGGGGGGGTCAAAACACCTTACCAAAAAAAAGTAAATGTTTATTTATTTTTTTTTTTTTAATGCTTTTGCTGTACTTTATATATGCAACGAAATTACTGAAATAAAAAATGCACCCCTGAATTATATTAAAGATCCCCAGCCTTTTTTTAACATCTAGACACTTTAAGATTTGCACACATATAATTATGTGTAACACTCCAATTCATGTAAATCCAGGTATTTTTCTACATTTACACACTTCTCTGGGTTTATCAACCGATAACAACTTACAAACTTAATGTCACAAACTAAATACACATAAAAACAGGTATTTTTTTAAACAAAATGTGTAATTTTTATGACAAGTCGGTGATTTTAGAAATTTACACACTTGTCTGTGTATACATAATTATGCATAAATTACAATAACACACCAATTGGTGTAAATTCAGGTATTTTTCTACATTTACACAGTTATTTGTGTTTTTCAAATGATAACAAATTACACACTTAGTTTCATAAGCTAAATACACATATAAACAGGTAAAATTTTGCAAAAAATGTGTAAAGTTCATCACAAGTGTGTAACTTCACAAATTTACACATAAATATGCGTAAATTTGACTAATTTACACATTTATTTTTTAGAGTGTGCTATTCTATCATAGTAGTATTTTTGTCTACTCTGACGTGTACGAAGCTTAGACTCAGAGATGTTTATTTTAAATTTTAGCAATGTATTACTGATAGGAAACTTTGAGCTTAACCTCCTATTAAATAAAAGTTGTGCTGGAGATAGATTCAATCCACTAATCAGGGTTTCAAGTGCTGCGCATATCTACGCAGAAATAGCGTTTTTTCTTAAATTTGCGCCAAAACATATGTAGTGCAGGCATGAAATTCTTCCGCGGATCTGCGATTTTCCGCTTTTTACTTTCTTCTATCTTCAATAAAAAAAAGCATTGTAATCGAAATTTTTTTCGAATTCCGGTTTTCGACGGATTTACACGTTTTAGAGGTCAGAGATCCCCCAAAACATGTTTATAGAAAATGTCTGTCTGTCCGTCTGCCTGTCGCCATTTTACCTTCAAAAAGTGTATGAAGTTATGCATAGAATTGAAACAAATTTTTATTTTATGCTTTTGGCTATGGCAAGCACGTCCTCCCTGAATTTGGAAAAAATTCGCCGGTAGGGGGCGCTGTAATAGTGATTTTTGTGTGATTTTGAATATTGTACCATCAAAAAGTGTATGAAGTTAGGCATAGAATTGAACCAAAAAAATTTTTTAAGCTCTTGGCTATGGCAAGCAGGTCTTTCCTTAATTTAGAAAAAAATCGCCGGTAGGGGGCGCTATAATAGCGATTTCTGTGCCATTTTGAATATTGTATCATCGAAAAGTGTATGAAGTTATGCATAGAATTGAACCAAATTTTTTGTGTTTGTTTTTGGTCATGGCACGAAGGTCCTCCCTGAATTTGGAAAAATTCCGCCGGAAGGGGGCGCTATAATTGCGATGTCCGTACCATTTTTGTTATTTTACCATCGAAAAGTGTATGAAGTTATACATATAACTGAACCAATTTTTTTTGTGTATGTTTCTGGCTATGGCAAGCAAATCCTCCCTGAGTTTGAAAAAAATCTGCCGTAAGTGTGTGTGTGGGGGGGGGGGGGTGGTAATAGCGATAATTGTGCCACTTTCGTTATTGTACCATCAAAAAGTGTATAAAATTATGCTTACAATTGAACCAAATTTTTTGTGCATGCTTTTGGCTTTAGCCAACAGGTCCTCTTTGTGTTTGAAAATATTGCGCGGTAAAGGAGTTCTGTGATAGCGATTTTTGTATACTTTTCTTGATTTTACGTAGTTCTATTGTCCATCGGTGGCTCGTGCAGCGGCGGGAACTCGCTTCCTGCTAAGCCGGCTATTCGCAAACAGCTGATAACAACAGAATAAGGAAAAGCTATTAATTTTAACAAATATCATGATATAGATTAACTCGTTTTTAGTCCGTTTAATTGACTTAAGCAGAAATTTAAGATGAAAATCAAAATTGGTATGGTATTGAACTGATAATATTGAAGTATTAACATGTGTAACTAGTTTTTGAAATATTAAGATGCATAAGATAGAAGAAAATTTTGGGATTGGCAAATCCAACTAATTTGCCGTTTCTCGCAGGGTGATTTGTTCCGAAATTAAAAAAAAATTGCTCATCAATCCAAAAATACGTACATAAAAAAAAATCACGAATTTCGACATGGTCACCGGAAAACAATTTCATCAATCGTTCTCAAAAGATAGCTAATTTCGCAAAATATTGCGGAAAAAACCCTATTTTCGTCGAACGATCGCAAAGAAATAACCAGTTTCAACATAGTACTGCTAAAAAAACTTAAATTTCGTCTTTGGATTGTGGAAAAAACGAGGATTTCGTCAAAGGGGGCGCGGATAAAATGTGAATTTCTTAAAGGGAGCGCATTTCTTTAAACGCGAATTTCTTTAAATGATCGCGAAAAAACGCGGCGAATTTTGTCAAAAGATCGCGGAAAACACGCGAATTTCGCCAACGGATGACGGGGAAATGCGAATATCTTCAAAAGATCTCGGAAAAACTGTGAATTTCGTCAAAAGAGCACAGAATCAACGCGAATTCTGTCAAAGTATCGCAGGAAAAATGCGAATTTGACCAAAAGATTGCGAAAAAAAACTCAAATTTCGTCAAAAGATTGGGAAAAAACGTGAATTTTGTAAAAATATAGCGGAAAAACGCGAGTTCTGTTAAAGAAGGATCTCGGACTAAATATGAATTCTGTCGAAGGATGTCCGGAAAAATCGAAATTCTGTCAAAGGACCACGGAAAAATGTGAATTTTGTCAATGGATCGCAGAAAATGAGAATTCTGTCAAAGAATCTCAGAAGAAATGCGAATTTTGTCAAAGGATCGCGGAAAAAATGAGAATTTTGTCAAAATATAGCGGAAAAAACGCGAATTCTATTAAAGGATCTAAAAAATGCTAATTCCGTCGGAGGGTCTAGGGGAAAATGCGAATTCTGTCGAAGGATCGCGGAAAAAGTGCGAATTCTGTGAAAGGATTGCTGAAAAAAATGTGAATTCTGTCAAAGGATTTCGGAAAGAATGTGAATTCTGTCAAAGGATCTCGAAAAAAAATGCAAATTTCGTCAAAGTATTGCGGAAAAAATTCGAATTTTGACAAAAGATCGCGGGAAAAACGAGAATTTCGTCAAATGATCGTAGAATAAACACGAATTTCGTCAAAGGATAGTCTCGGAAAAACCTCGAATTTCGTCAAAAGATCGCGGAATAAACGCGTATTCTGTCAAAGGATCGCGGGAAATGCGAATTTCGTCAAAGGATCACTTGAAAACAGCGCATTTCGTCAAAGGATCGCAGAAAAATGCGAATTTTGTCAAAAGATGACGAAAAACTCAAATTTCGTCAAAGAATCGCAGAAAATTTGTTGCGGCATTACCAGATTTTTTTACAGCTGCGTGACAGGTAAAATGTTATAGCTTCCCATGTTTATTAACTGATGTTTTTAGTGTAAGCATGTTAAAATTTGAATTCGGCAACTAGCTAAGATTGCTGTGTAAAAGAATGCATCAGAATTATAACCTTAAAATAGAAAGTTTCATTTCACAATTACTTATAGTATTTGCATAATTTATTTGTTTCTCTCTCCCACCCCAAATAAAGCAAGATTTAAACAGAAATATTGACTATTTTATTGTCAATGATAAAATCAATTGTAAAATGACCTTCTTAATTGTCTTATACATGCATTATTTTAAATAATACCTCATTTTCCCATTTCAAGTGCTTTTCCTCTTTTTTTTTTTTTTTAATCTTTTTGCAATCTTATGCCTGCAAATAAACCGATTTTTTTTTTCTTTCTGCTGCTAATTTTTCATTATTATTCCAACTGGTACCCAATTGCCATTTAGAATGTTCAGAGTTAGCAAAAAGTGTGCAGAAATTTTATCCGAGTAATTATTCTTTCAAATGTCAAAATATTTTCAAGATAGCAATCATTTAAATTTTTAGGAATTTATTAACATTAGAATTTCAATCTGCTCCAAAAATAAATTTTACTGCTCCAGAATCTGATTTTCGCAGCTCCAAAATGGCTTTAGTGCACTTTCATCCCAGACTAATGGGTGTGTTCCGGTATTCCATTAGGCCTACATTTATATCCTGTAGCTTTCGTAAAATATTTTTAACTATTCGTACCGCCTTTTCAGCCTTTCCATTACTCTGAGGAAATCTGGGACTACTAAAATTTAGTTCAAAATCCCAGTCATCTGCAAATTTCTTAAACGAATGACTGTTAAAGGGATTGTTATCCCACACTACTTCATTTGGTATACCATATCTAGCAAAAACACATTTTAAGTCTGGAATTATTTCAGTAGCTATTCTATCCACTTAGAAAAATAATCAACTGTAACTAAATAATTTTAATTAGCAAATTGAAATATATCAGTTGCAATCTTTTCAAAAGTCTTATTTATTATTTCATGAGGCATTAGGGGTTCCTTTGCATTTTGTTTTCTAAATTTTTCACATATTTGGCATTTTGAAACTAATTTCTCAATATCGGTAGAGATATCTGGCCAATAAAAGATTTCTCGTGCTCTACTTTTGCATTTCTCCATTCCAAAATGGTCTTCATGTATTAACCTTTAACTGATGTCACAGAAATTGTCACATAACTAGTGTGAAGCGGTCTGTGAGACCGCTGCAACGAAAGATGAATAAAAGGCACAATTAACTCATAGGAATGTGTTTTTGTAGTTTAAGTCTTTTTTCACTTAAAGGTAGAGCCTTTGTAATACTATGGATCACATTTAACATTTCTGGATCATCTATGTTGTCATTTTTCAAATACGCTCTAGAAAGTGTGTCGGCCAAATATAATTGACTATCTGTGTAAGGCTCACATTAAACTTTAATATTTGCGAAGCAGTAAACACAGAAGTGCAAACAGTGAACTCTCGCCAAGGCAGAACTATTCGAACTGGAACAGCGAGCAGTCGCTGCGGAGATCGAGTAGTGAGAAGATGGAGTGAAAATCAGTGGTGTGTCGCTCTGATTGTTCTTTGATAACATCGGCATCTTAATGTCTTTGTGAAATAGTTAAATTATCCAAAAGTTAATGTTATAATATTCGTTGTGTGTGTGTTGTTTGTCCTGTTAATAAACAAGTGTTCGTCAAGCCAGCAGTTCTTATTTTTAAGAGTGTGTCTTAACAGTGTTTTAGCATCTCAAGTTTTATTTCATTAAATAAATAAGTAACCTTTTTCTAAGGTTAAGGAGATATCGACGAGAAACCTTTTTAGTTAAAGAAAGGTAATAAAGAAAATAGAGAAGGAAAAGTTGTTGTGGCACAGCACGGCATGATTGTTCTTACGTGGTTTAGTAATATCAAAGAGGTAAGAGTCTTGTTCGTTTTTTATGCTAGCCCAAAAATAAAATTATATTATTCTGTTATGCTGTAAAATAATTAAAAATATTATTGTGTATATTCATAACGAACAGAATGAACGATTAAATGAAGGTTATTAAAATTACTTATCATTAGATTGAGTATTTCTTTGAATGTAAAATTTGAAACGAAAGTATTGATTGCCGCATCTGAAATTTCATTAAATAAATAAGGCGTATATTGCATTATATTTTAAATATGTAGTGATGTTAAAATAAGATAAATGTATTGTAAAATAAAGGGAATATTTCACTGATTTGTGATTAAAGTTCAACTGTGATTGCGTAAATTATTATGGAATTATTTTTTTTCCTTTTCTTTTTAAATGTTTTCGAAAGACTAAACAGGTGTGAATATTTTGTTATTCTGCTATTTCATAAGAGCAAAATAAATAAGTGAGATTAATATTATAAATTGTAACTGCTTTGGAACAGGGGCGGATCCAGATAATCGTTTTGGGGGGGGCGATACCGAGTAACATATAACCAACATAGTCATAATTAGAGATGCCGAATATCAAACTAATCGGTATGCCGAATATTCGGCTTGGACAAATATCAAACTATTCGGCCTGCCGAATATTCGGTTTGGCCGCATATCGAAATATTCGGTCGAACCGAATACTTAAAAAAACTTTTAAAACATAATTTAAAAAAATTTACACATTTTCGACTTTTAACTGTCAACTTATAAAGATATTCAGAATAATTAGAAACAGAATCATTATTAAATAAAAGAGAACGTTTTTACATTATTTATTTGCTGTTTGTTAAGTATTATTTAAGAAAATTAAGCAATCACGAGGATTTTCATAGGAATTAATTATATACAAATGCAAGTTCCTGAACATTGTCCAGTAAATAATCTATTACTTGCTAAGATTTTAAAAGAACAACGGTTACAATCTCTGAAAATGATCGCCCTCTTCAGGTACCGATTTAGGATGCATTTAAAAGCTTCTTTGCTTAATCAAAGGGAATAGAATATTATTCTTATTGAGTTGCCACCATATAAAATTTGAATAGATTGTATTATTTATTTACTTTTATTTTAGTCTCTTCCTGACAAACAAATAATATATGATCCTGTACAATTTTTCTTCCATTTTTTTTTTCACAATTTCTCTTTGATTTTAGAATGTTTGTTTTAGAATTTAAGAAAATTTTATTCATTTATTTTAATTCACAGAAGCAGCCATGAAATTTAAAATTTTATTAATTAAAAAATTTTTATAATTATCCTCTTCTTAAATAACTCAAAGCAGATATTTTCAGCATAAAGTTTACTTGAGAAAAGCTCTTGTTTATCAAAGTGAAAGTTTCTGTTTCAAATATTATGTAAAATTGTTTTAAAATGTAACATTTTAATGCCTTTAAACTTTGAAATATAAAAGCATTCGACAAGCCGAATATTCAGTATTCGGCCAAATAGTTACTATTCGGATATCCGAATATTCGGTATTAGGTTTGCCTGTAGGCCGAATATTCGGTATTCGACCAAAATCACTATTTGGTGAATCCCTAGTCATAATTTTTGATAGACCAATCATTCCTTACAGTTAATTATTAAATGAATATGAAATAACTAATGCGGTTTGAAAATATTATAGACTCTCGATTATCTGATGTCCGATTAACCGAAACACTCGGTTAAACAACACTCTTATTATATTAATAACCCCCACGATGATTGTGTTTTTTAAATTTTGATAGCTCATTTTTATGTATATTTTAGTGCTGAACCTGAAAATGACCTTTAATTGTAACCATCAAGTCAGGATTTTTCGCAAATTGTGCATTTTAAAGATTAAAAGTAACAAAATTGCGCAAATCTGATACTATAAAATATATGTGATGGTTGTGTATTTTAACTTGTGGTAGCTATGATTTTTATGTATTTTTTAGTGCTGAATCCGAAAATGACATTCATTTTTAACTACCACGTCAGGATTTCGGCAAATCGTAAATTTCAAAGTTAAAAAGTAAACAAATAGCGAAAATCTCTTAAAGATTAAGGCTGTTCTCAAATCTAAAAAGGCAACTATATGACATTAAGTTTTAATTCATTTTTGCTCGGTAATACATGAAACTAGTCGGCGTTGTTGTTCAGAAACTAAAATCGAACTGTGTCTTCCGTTTTTTTGCAAATGCAATAGATCTTTCAAAAAATGGCGTCAAAGTGGGCGTTTTGAAACGAAATTTCCGCGCGAAAGAAAAATAACCACGCAAGGAAGGTTGAAAAACGTCTTTGTTACGTTTTCAAAATCGCTTATAACTCAATAAGTAATTTATCAAAAAATAGAAAACACAGTGCGATTCCAAATCGCTCCCATAGTCAGGCCTTCCAATTGTATACCTTTCAGTTAAAAAATGAATTTGTAAATGTGTCAAAACGTTTTGCGCTTCTTGAACAGAGCAGTTGAGAACAGCCTTAACGAAAGAAGGTAAATGTTTTAAACACATCTGCGACAAATTTCCCAGCCTTATCAACTGCCAAAATAAAAGAGGATACCGAGATGAACATCATAGAGAAGATAAATGAAAAACGTGAAACAGAGCGTAATCGGTTCAAAGACACTTCCACACATGGAATAAAATTGTAAGGATTTTAAATAGAGAATATTTTGCATGTTTAATTGTAAAAATGCATAGTATAAGCAAAAAGATGAATAAATTATTATAAAAAAAAGTTACCTCTATTTTATAGTAGCAGATTTTCGCAATATTTCGACTTTTTAAAAATTTGCCATTCGTGAAAAATCCTGACGTGATGATATAGTAAAAAAGACGGTCATTTTTGGATTCAACACTAAAAAATGCCTAAGAACCAATTATCGAAAGCTAAAAAACATAACCATCACATCTATTTTTTTAATATCAGATTTCTGAAAGAGGATTTTCTTCAGAAATCTGAAGGAGCCTTAACATCCTTGAAAGTCAAATTGTGTCTTCTAAGTGTGTGTATATTTCTTCATAATCTACTCATTATTAGTCCATAAAAGTTTACACTTGTCACTGAGGCTCAGGTCTGTTTCCACAGCTCCTCTGCAAGAGGCAGAAAGAAAGTGAAAAATGATAAACCAAACAATCAACTGTGAGAGACAGTAAGGCGATATTTTCAGTTCAAAACACCTAGAAAGCCTTTCATTATGTAAATACATAAGGGAAGAACCAATTTACTAAGTTGGCTTTTAAGAAATCAACACACCGTATGCATTTTAGCTTTTAACTGACTAGGATAGGACGTAATCCTTTTTTGTTCTTTCATCAAATACCCCTTGAAATTTACTAATATAGGTGGCAATAACAGCACATTTTTTACACATTAGTGGCTTTCTTAAGAAACATTAATATGCTTGAGTTTTTCAAGGAACCTTTTTTTTGTTTGTTTGTTTCTTTGGAAATTGCTACGATCCCCATTCTTTTATCATGTAATAGAGCACTCCTCAAAAATCATTATACATAAATTAGAATTGCAGCATCTTTGAAAGAATGAAAAAGTTTCAACACTTTAAAGGGATCCGCATAACGATGTAATTTTCTGTTGTAGAGATTCAACAAAAGGCACACGAAGTGGCATCGTCCCCAGTGGTGTAGTCGAGGGGGGATGCGGGGGGACGGCGTCCCCTCACTTTTTTATTTTATCTCGAGCGTCCCCTTACTTTATATTTTCAAGGGGGACGCTAGAAACACGGGAGGACGCAGACTTTCTAAACTTATTATTTTTTAAATGAGCACACTAATAAATTAACAATTTTAGAAATAAGGTATTGATTTTTAATACTTTTCAACAAGGTTGAAAAGTGTTTACTGTGGTGGTTCGCCTAGTCACATTTTAACTTCCATAAGTTTGCTTGGATTGCGGCAAAATTTTATGTATATATTTTTGAGGCTCAATGTAGTAGTATATCACTATTATAAATGATGTATATAACATCAGTATTTCGTTTACGAGAAAACAAAAAGAGAGTTCTTTCATTTTACGCTTTACTGGCAGAAATTGTTTGAAATAGAAATTAGTGAAGTTATACTATTTTAAATATAACGAAAATGACACGATCGAAAATAGCATTTATCGTTCGTTTACAGGGACATTAAAAAATATTTCCAAACGCCATGATCCTTTAACGATAATTATTTGAAATGCATGGAAAGCTATGGGAAACGGTGCGCGAAACATTTATAGTGCTTTTATAAGGCCGCATAAAAGAATCTATCACATTGTCATGTATGGGTTAAGTTGCTTAAACGTGTTTTCGATTACATTATCAGGGCTCGCAACACATTTTAGTCCCCTAAAAGTGGGAAGGGCGTCATTTAAAAAAAGAGGGAATTTCAAGGACCAAATTATATTAAAAAGGGGGACTAAAAGGAGTAATTCGTCTAAAAATACTGCACCGAGTTCTGCAACGAGTTTTCCTAAATATGCAAGAATTTTTTTTAAAAATACCCCAGAAATTTTGTTAATTCGTTATCTTTATTAAGATAGTCATTAAGCAATGTACATAGCTGTATTTAAACACAGCTAAATATTCTACTACAAGAAGGTAGAAAGCGTTCAATATTGAGCACTCACCTTTATAATTGTCTTTAAAGAAGCATGAACTTTTAATTCAAATTCTTGAGTATTAAATTTTTTAATTAATTTAACATATATTGTTAATTATTAACCTTAAACATTAAAAATTTTAATTTAAATTTTAGTTTCTTTCTACACAAAAATTGAGATGATGTTCATCAGAAAAAGCATAATATGGCAACGCCCCCTGGGAGTTATCAAAACCAATATTGAATCAACAGTTATTCATAATCATCTTACATATTAAATTTGATAAAATTACATCGCAAACATGCCGAGATCTGGCTATCACGGAAATCGTTAAAAATGCGACACAATAGACACCTGTTGGGTGAAATACATCAAAATCTAATCAACATCAATTTATGTCAAGGGTTAAGTGAATGTGAAATTTCATACCAGAGATGCTGAGATATAGATACGTAAATTGTGAAAAATCCAGCATAGCAATGCCACCTGTTGGGCAATACACATCAAATCCTGATTAGCACTTGTATGTGCTAAGGTCTCATTAAATATGATTTTTGATGAAATTCTGTGCTTTAGGTTTAGGAAAAAAGAAAAAGTGGCTACGATATATGTATCATATATACAAAGAGAAATTTTCAAAAAATTGTCAAATCCTATTCAGGTCAACCTAAAACGAAACGGTGTAAATCCATCAAAAAGACTCCAATTACTTTATTCTGATAAAAATATTTTTAAGAAGTACAACATATGCAAGAATAAATTTTAATTAAGATTTTCTTTAATCGAGGAATATGCTTCTACATCAAAATCGAAAACAAAACTAAATCTATAATAATAAAGATAGAGGTTGGTCTGTGTGGTCTATGTACTGAAAAGACTGCTGCATATACAAGATGGAGGCGAGGTACATCTATGTCTAAAGTCAGGCACTTCGAAGGCAGTTTTCGGATTTTTTTAAAAAAAATTTATTTAATGTTTTTGCGATTTTTAGCTCTTTTTTTTTGTTTTCTTTACCATTGTTCACGGTGATTTTTTTTTCACATTAATAAAAGGAAGTCAGTTTTTTTTTTTTTTTTTTTTTTTTTTTTAGTCCAATAGTAGTAAATTTTGTCCTCTTTTCAGCTTTTTCAATAAAGTTTATTCAGAATTTGTACAGTGATTTATTTTTGAAGAATTTCAGCCTTTTTTTTCGCGTTTCGTTTCAATTTTATGGCATTCGAAAAAGGAATTTGGTTCAAACAACTTTTCAAAAACATTCAAAACAACTTTTAATAAAGATTTCGTTGCTTGAATTAGTGTTATTGAATTACGAATTCTATTCCACAAATTTTAATTCATAAAATAAGGTTTTAAATTTTTGAATGCTATAGCAAGCTATTTGGTGTCCAACAGATAATGAAACTAATTAAATTAATTTAAATTTAATTTTAAATTCAAATTTAATTTTTCAATTACTTTTCACTGCAATTGAAAATGAAAAGCAAGATTCAAAATAAAGTTTTCCCTATGTGTGATATCGTTCGAAATTAAGAGCGTCCCCCCACTTCTTTTTCCAGGACTACACCACTGATCGTCCCCCCACCTTAACACACAGTGTCAAAATTTATGGCGCCATATGCCTTTTAACAGGACATAATCTTTTTTTGTTCATTAATTCCTTAAATGTCAGTGAGGTTTACCATTGACACCCGAAAAGGTTCGGTTTTCGTTTGCTTGTCTTTCTGTTCCACGAAAACTGCAATTAAAAGTGTTGGATTTATATCTTAGAGGAGAAACACACCGATCGCCCCCCCCCCCCCCGTGGGTCCGCCCCTGGAGATCTCCTCCTGTCGCTAATTGTGCGTTTTTCCGCGGCCCTTTGACGAAATTCGCGTTTTTTCAGCGATTCTTTGGCGAAATTTGCGTATTTTTTCGCGATCCCTTGACGAAATTGGCGTTTTTTCGCGATTCTTTCGCAAAATTAGCGTTTTTTCCGTGATTCTTTGGCGAAATTCACGTTTTTTCAGCGATCCTTTGACAAAGTTTGCGTTTTTTTCGTGCTTTTTTGTCGAAATTCACGTCTTCCGCGATTCTTTGACGAAATTCGCGTTTTCTGCGATCCTTTGACGAAATTGGCGATTTTTCTGCGAACGATTGACGAAATTAATTTTTTCGGCGACCATTTGTCGAACCTTGCAATAAGTGGCGGATTTATACATTTTGGGGGGGGGGGCGATCGCCCTTCCCCCCGTGGATCCGTGCCTGCTTTGGAATACTTACATTACTTAACGTTAACGTAATAGAATTATCGAATATGTTTTGTTTTTAAATTGTGTTATTTATCACCTTCGCAATTTGAAAATGCAGAAGATTGAAGAATAATCTTCATATATACTCCACGAAATTTCACGTTATCACAATTTAAATCCAAGGTTGGGAGAGCTTAATTATAGACTTCACGATTCAAGATATTTTTAAATCATATTTGGGAGAGCTTATTAGATTAAAACTTCACGATTCATGTAAAATCACATTAAAATAATAAAACATATTTCACAACAGAAAATGGCGCTGATGTTGTTCAGTATAAGTCCAAGTCAAGCACAGGATGATTAAAAACTTTGTATATTTACACTTATAAATATTTACAGTATATACAACGAAAACATATGAATAATATTTGTTATTCCTCACTAGCAATTCCAGATAATTTCTTTTATATGTTCAAGAATATTTATTTCTCCCTTTTCGGAAGAACAAGAAATACACAGCCAGCATGCTACTTTCGAGATTCACATTTAAACTGAACTATAAACAAGAGAAATGCTTTTAAAACAATTAATACTTCAGAAACTATTTCTTCTAATAGAAGACCACGATAAAAAACCTATACGCAGCTTATTTATCTGCTGCGTTCAAGATTCACATTCACAAAACCAACTAAAAAAGGAACAAGAAAGAAAAAATGTTTTTTAATATTAATTCTCTAGTCAGACCACGTGACCTGGGATCACTGGCGCCTAATCAGTCTGGCTAAGAGAGGCCCGCCAGAGAAGGTTGCAAAATATTCCACAAAGATAATTAAAGTTGTGTTTATTTATGATTTCCTCATTCTACAAAAAGAAAGAAAGAAAGAAAAAAAAAGGTTGTTATTTCATATTTTATTAGAGGTGAAATTGATATTTTTATTATTTGATTGTGCAACCAAGTTTCGTAGGTTGAAAATAGTGATTACATTTTTTTTTGTTTGTTTAAGAAAGCTCTTTCATAGATCGGAATTAGTATTTTTTTTCTTCATGTTTTATTTAAGTATCCTGAGTTTCGTAAATCGAAACTAGTGTTATGAAGGCATTCTTTTAAGAGTGTTATTATTTTTTTTAAATCAAAACTAACATTATGATTTAAATTGTATTTATGCGTACGGAGTGTTGATTCGAAACAAATATTATGAGTGCATTTGTTATTTATAGACATTGAATGTACATTTGGTATTCTACTATTTTAGGGTTAATGGTTATTGATAGCAATTTGGTGAAAGGGAATATTAGTACATTTTAATTATTGCTGGATGTTTTGTTTTTTTTTTCGTCAAAACCAAAGTAAATAATTGATTTAATTATGTGTTCATATATGATTTTTTTTTCGTAATAATTCGGAAAGTTCATTTTGACTAGATTTAAAATACCTTTGATAGAATTATTTTATTAAATGATTGAAATAAGCATTTAAATTCCAAACGATTCTATTGAAAAATTATTTGAATGATTGGTTATAGTTACATTTTTTTTGTTTGTATTAATAAGTCTTGAGGTTTATTACGCTGTCTTTAATTCATTACTAGCATTTTGAATTCGTTAGAATAATTTTTTTTTTTACCATGGCATTCCTGGGTAGGGGCAGGAAGGAAGATCTAATCGAGCTAGCAACAGAACTGGGTATAGAAGCTAGCATGGATAATAAGAGGGCAGATATTAGGAAATTAATATCTGAAAATGAAAATTTCGTCGAAGATGAGGCGAAAGTATCTCTGAGTAGAATCATAGAAGAACGAATTCGGCGCGAGACAAAAGAGGAAGAAGAACGAATTCGGAAAGAAGAAAGAGAGGATCGAATCCGGAAAGAAGAAAAAGATCACGATCTAGAAATGAAACGGTTGGAATTAATAAGAAATAACGTAGATTTGGGTGATGGAGTTGAAAATTCAAACGAAACAAGATCTAGAGTACAACTGATGCAGATAACTCCTAAATACGACGAAAAAGTAGACGAAATGCAACTGTATTTAATAAACTTTGAGCGTCGGGCGGCAATGGCGCGTGTACATAAATCAGAATGGGTAGCATATTTATTGGGACTGTTACCAACAGATATGGCTAATAATATAGCTCGAGAACCTCCTGAGAGAGCCAATGACTATGATTTCGTAAAGGATATGTTATTAAAGCGTTACAAGCTAAATCCCGAAAAATTGAGGCAATTATTTTTCCACCATCAAAAGGGACCAGAAGAGTCGTGGAAAAGCTACAGTCATCCATTGAACAATTATTTCAACGAATGGATAAACGAATTAAAAGTTGAGAATTTCGACCAATTAAAGAAATTATTGGTAGCGGATCAACTCAAACGCAGAGTACCAAACGAAGTGAAAGAACACTTCTTGCATCAATGGAATAAATTGATCGACCCTCTAGAAGTTGCGGAAAAAGTTGATGAATACGAAAGTTTGAGAGACGGGTTCAAGAAAAGCTCAGTCTATACTAAGCCAAAGGATGTTCCTCGATGGCAATTGGAAGAGAAAAATAAGTACAAATCAAAGGAAAGTTTCGAAAATACCAAAAACGGTCATTTTGTGGAAACGACTAAAAATGCTGAAAATGCTAAGGCAGCTTTGGACTTTTCAATGAAAGATGGGAAATCTCTGAGAGTTATGTTTGCTACTCATAGAGCTGCTCTTAAAGTTAAAAACCAGTCACCTTGGATTTCAAACGAATTGCTTGAAGCATCTTTTTCAATTTTTGGTGATGTTGAAAGAGCCGTTGTTATCGTTGATGATCGTGGAAGACCAGTTGGAGAAGGAATTGTTGAGTATGCTAGAAAGCAATCTGCACAAATGGCTATTAAACGATGCCAAGAAGGCTGTTTCTTATTGACAAGTTCACCACGCCCAGTTGTTGTTGAACCTCTGGAACAAAGAGACGAGGAAGATGGTCTTCCTGAAAAGAACTTCCAGAAAACCAACAAACAATATTTAAAAGAAAGGGAAATAAGGCCACGTCTTACTGAACCTGGAACTTTTAAGTTTGAATTTGCTAATAGATGGAAAAAGCTTTATAAATTGGAACAACAGAAGAGGGATCATCTTGAGAAAGAGATTGAAGAAGGACGTCGTGCATTAGATGAGCAAATGGAATATGCTATTTATGAACATGAAGCTAATCTTTTGAGAGAAAGACTTCGCCATATGGAAGAACTTTACAGTCAGTCCTGTACATCATGAAATAGAAAACATAGTCTTGCAGCAGTTGATTGCTATCTTAGAAAAATATGAAGCGGTATCTAGAATCAAATTAAAACAATTTCATACGACCAACTGTAAGTATAGTGAGCAGATTATGGATTTAGAAGGTAAGCTCAAAGCAAAGGAAAAAATTATCCGTGTCCTGAATAATGATATTCATGGTCTACATAAAGCATACAAGTATTTAAGAACATTTTCAAAGGAGCAACAAGCAGAAATACAAAAATTTATGCCTGCAAGTGAGAAAATGAAAATACGGCTGGCAAAGTATAATAATTTAAATAATTCATTAAAGTATGATCTTATTAAGATTGAAGCGGAAAAGAACAAACTTGAAAATGAGTATAAAAATTTGAAAGTTAGGGAAGAAACATCTAAAAAAGTTGATGATGAAGAACATCACCTGAAAAATGAAACGCTTGAAAGAATTTCGAGAAAAAGAAAAGAAGAGACTGTTTCAGACGAAAAGTCACCAGATTTCACAGCGCTGAAAGAAGTTAAAAATCTAGAAGACAGAGGAAGAATTAGAAGAGATGCTGAGCAGTCAGAAAAAATACCAAAAATAAGAAGAAAACAACTGAAATAGTTGAAATTCAGGATGATAAAAGAAGAAACAGAAAAATTTCTGAGCAGCTAAAAGTTAGTATAGAAAATAGGAAACAAAAAACAAAAATATTTGACATTCGTAAAGACAAAAGAAGAAATAGAAAGGCAATTGAGAAAAAAGAAATTGCTACTGACAGCAAGAAATATATAGGTGAGGTTTTACAGGCCTTTCGTGAAATAGGTCTTGCAGTAATCCTGGAAAAGTGTGATTTCGGAAAAAAGGAAGTAAAATTTGTAGGGCATATAGTTGATCAAGAAGACATGTCCCAGACCCAGAAAAGGTGGAAGCTATGAAGAAACTAGCGGCGCCTACCAACAAGAAAGAATTGAGAACAGTTCTGGGGATAGCAAGTTATTATAGAGACTGTATCTCGAACTTTGAAAGCATCGTACTACCTTTATCCAACTTGACAAAACAGAGTTCCCAGGGATTGCCACATGGGGCCAAGCTAGCTCGCTGGGCATTAGCCCTTCAAAGATATAATCTAAAAATTACCTATAGGAAAGGAAGTAGGCATGGTAATGCTGATGCCCTTTCTAGATTCCCTTAGGGAAAGATATGAACTTATCGTATAATGATTGTATTATTGTATATTCTGATATTTTATGTTATGTTTAATTACGACTGTTATTTACTTTATTATTATATATATATATACATTTTTTTTCATTTAAGTGTTTAAAAAGTTTGGGCTAGCGAACAGGCTCTTTCCTTTAACATTGTGTTTGTGAAACTAACTGTACTTTTCTTAGCAGCATAGTCTCTAAGGAGAACTATGTGCTCCTTAAGGAGGGACGTGTAAGACTCGCATTAAACTTTAATATTTGCGAAGCACGGTTATTGGCGGTCGCCAAACAGTGAACTCTCGCCAAGGCAGAACTATTCGAACTGGAACAGCGAGCAGTCGCTGCGGAGATCGAGTAGTGAGAAGATGGAGTGAAAATCAGTGGTGTGTCGCTCTGATTGTTCTTTGATAACATCGGCATCTTAATGTCTTTGTGAAATAGTTAAAATATCCAAAAGTTAATGTTATAATATTCGTTGTGTGTGTGTTGTTTGTCCTGTTAATAAACAAGTGTTCGTCAAGCCAGCAGTTCTTATTTTTAAGAGTGTGTCTTAGCAGTGTTTTAGCATCTCAAGTTTTATTTCATTAAATAAATAAGTAACCTTTTTCTAAGGTTAAGGAGATATCGACGAGAAACCTTTTTAGTTAAAGAAAGGTAATAAAGAAAATAGAGAAGGAAAAGTTGTATTATCTGGAACATAATTGATTGTAAAATCATATTTTATTAATTTTAACACCATTGTTTTGCTTTCTCGCAGTAATTTTGACTAAAGGTTTGTTTATGATTGACAATAATGGTTTATGATCTGTCTGTACCTTATGACCATAGGCAAAGTTATATTTTTCAAAGGTATATGTGAGATAGCTAATAATTTTTTCTCTATTTGAGCATAGTTTTTCTCATTCTCAGTCAAACTTCTAGATGCGAAAGAAACTGGTTGTTCTTTCTGAACCAAACATGTTCCAAGACCATCTTTAGAGCTATCGCATGGCAATATTATTTCCTCTGTAGGATTAAAAACTTTCAGGGCAGGACTTTTACCTAAAGTTTCTTTTATTTTTATAAAAGCATTTTCCTGTTTATCTTATCATATAAATTCTGCATTGAGTTTTAACAACTCTCTTAGAGAAACGGTTAATTCCGAGAGTTTTGGAATAAATTTTGAAACATAATTTAGTATTCCCTAAAACCTCCAGATATCCTTTTTTTGGGGGAGGGGGAGGGGGACTAGGCATTTCTACAATTGCTTTAACAAGTGATGGGTCAACTTTGATGCCCCCATTGGAAATAATATAACCTAAATATTTGACCTCGGTTCTTTTAAATTGAAATTTATCTTTATTTAACTTAACATTTTTTCGAGCCCTTTCTAATATCTTAATTAGTATTTCGCCATGTTCTTTTTCATCTTTACCTGACACTATGCTATCTTCTACATAAATTTCTACCTCTTTTATATCTCCGATTTCTTTTCAGAAAGACCTCTGGAGCTGAGGCGACTCCGAATGATATTGTACTGAACTTAAATTTCCCAAAAGGTGAATTAAATGTGCAACTATCTGGAATATTTTCATCAAGAGGTATTTGACAAAAACCATCCTTGAGATCTAAAACTGAAAATATCTTTCTCCCCTCTAACCGACTAATGATATGTTCAGGTGACGATATTTCATGATGTTCTCTTTTTAGTACCTTATTTAAATCTCGGGGATCTAAACATATTCTCAAATCCACATTTGGTTTTTAACCACAACAAGGCTTTATAGCCAATCTATCAGTTTGTTTACCTTTTAAATGATTCCTCTTTTTTTCTAGCAGTATAAGAGTTTTTTTTAGAGCAATTTAAGTTTTAATTTTTGTTTGATTGACTGAGGAATCCTCCTAGGTGGGTGCACAACAGGGCTAGCATTTTCTTTCAATACAGTTTTATATGGGTCACCAGGAAATGCATAGATGCCAACTTTTACGCTTTTTTCTTACCACTAAAATTAAAAATAAATTTTTAGTTTATTAAATCGCAGATTTCGGCGATTATATAAGGCAAAATTTTCTATTGAATTTTAGTGGTAAGAAAAAAGCGTAAAAGTTGGCAACTATGGAAATGTACCTAAACCATTAAATACATTCTTATATGCATCTAATATATTTTGCTTTTGAGCTTTTACACAGTCAACTCTTTGAATTAATTCTAACTCACTACATATTTTTAATCCTAGAATAGGTTTACCCACTTTATCAACAATAATAAATTCAATAGGTATATCAACATGGTTATTAACAGTACACTTTAATTTTACTTTATCAACAGGTTTAATTTTAAAATTACCAAATGATAAAAGCACAGTGTGAGTTTGTTTGCAGCTGCTATATTTACATTTAACATTTTGAAAAATTATAAGGGTAAGACATTTGTCTCTGCCCCTGTATCTAATGTAAAATTAACATTTACATTATTTATCTTAATATTCTTTAACCATGCATTTGATGAAGTACTTACCACACTGTCAATCTCAACTGCTTCAACAAATAAATTATAATTTGTAATTTCATAAATATGTTTCTCCGTATTAAACTTACACCCTTAGCAAAATAATTACGCTTTTTGCATATTCTGCATATTTTCCATAAGCAGGGCATTCTGCTTTTTTGTATTTTCTACCACACTTAAAACGGTCAGATGGTTCATTTTCTTTACAATTCTAAATTTTTTAAATTTAGAATTATCTAAACCGGTTTGGTTCCTTCGAACAATGTCCACAGAAGCACTGAAAGTATTTAGTCCATTAATTGTTTTTAAATGTTCTTTACTAATTTCTGCAGTTCTCACAAACTCGGCAGCTTTTTGTAGAGTCAAATCTGTTTCCCGCAGAAGTCTCTCTTGTAAAGAAACATCGTAAATGCCTAAGACCTTCCTAATTCACACGAGGCTGCTAGCGTTTTTAGAACTTCAATGTAATTGTCCTTTACTTTAGTGAAAGACACTTTACAAGCTTTATATATCAAAAACTTCGAATGGGTTTTACAGCTCCTTGAGCCAACTTCATATGTCTACTAGTAGTAAATATGCCAGGCAGTCTCATTTGAACCACATCTGCCAGTTATTTATTCATTGCCAAATAAAATATCCTGTAAATACAGTTTTACATTTAAACTTAAGGCATTGCGTATGTAATATTTATGATGTGTGTTTATTTGACCAAAAACAGCCGAAAAAGCGTAGTCTGGTTTATCCACGTGGTTTAGCACAAACGCTGCCCAAATTACAATTGAATAAGCTGATTTCTACCCTGTCCTGAGTTTTGGTTCAGGATTTGCACGATTGGTCAGAATCTTGATTCTAGATTGCAGCCCCTTCTGGTGATTAATTTCACACATTATAGGCAAATGAATATGATTTCTTTATATTGTGTACTACACTTTAGGTAAACAGTTTTTAAATGTTTCCCAAATTAGAAGATGGCATCATTACTAATGCCACCACTCTATATATAAAAGATAACTCTATTTAATAATTTTTTTAATCAGCATTGTGGATAAATATCATTGAAATAATTTTACTTCAGTAAAATAAATCTAACAAAAACATAGCTGTGAAAAAAGGGAGCCAAGTTCTGTAAAGACAATGGCAAGAAAAGAAGTGATATCTAAGTGGGTGCCAAGTTCAAATAAAATTCACTCAAACTTACCTACTGAAGTATTATAGCATTTTTTAAATTGTTTAGAAATAAAAATTATTGATAGCATATTAATAATAAATTTAGAACTTGGCAAGTTTTTACTTACGAGTCATTTATTTTTAATAATGGCATTATCACATCAAATCTTATTATTTCATGATTGGAAGCCTTAATTTGAGTGAGCTCCTTCACCTTGAAGGGCGGTGGGATAAAATATATCCCACCTAATTTAACTGCAAAATTCCACATTGATACTAGAATTCAGGACTAAAAAGTTTAATTTTATTAAATACGTGAAAAGAAGCTTTTACCCATTTTGAAATAAATTTATTTTGTAAATTCTGGTGTGATTCAATCATTTCAGCATTTCACGAATAAAAGTTATTTGCCCCTGAAAGGGTTAAAGGGGTGCAGTCTCTAGAGTGATGACCAAGAACAAGCGTAAGTATATCTGTCTCTTTGTCAGGCATCTTAGTCTGTTTGCACTGAGGTTTCTGGAGGTGGGTGCTAGAGTGATAACCAAAGACGAGCGGGAGTGTATCTTTGTATTTATTGGTTTATCAAATCTTTAACATGAGTCATTTTATCATAATAATATCTATATTAATTTTTTTTTGTAATGTCATTGAAATTAATATTAACATCACCATTTTATTAAGACATGAAATTGATAGGCATAACATTTATCAAAAACTTGCCAAGTTCTAGATTTATTATTAATATGCTATCAATAATTTTTATTTCTAAACAATTTAAAAAATGCTATAATACTTCAGTAGGTAAGTTTGAGTGAATTTTATTTGAACTTGGCACCCACTTAGATATCACTTCTTTTCTTGCCATTGTCTTTACAGAACTTGGCTCCCTTTTTTCACAGCTATGTTTTTGTTAGATATCATTACTTTTTGTAAAGTTACAATATATTTAGACACTTTACTTAATGCTTTTTAATGTGTTTACATGTGACTATTTTATTCACCAAGCAATATTCAATTATAAATTAAATTTCCTGCAACAAACTATTTAGCTGTCAGTTTGCGGCAGAAATCTATATTTTAATACTGCTACATTGAATGCATGTTTTGAGACGAAATGTATTGATTCGAAACTTTTATTGTTTCTGAAACAACAATTCCTATTAAATTCCTATATTAAATTTTCCTATTAAATTTTCCAATTAAATATCCTATAGCTGGGCCTGCTTTTTTGTACTGAAAGTGAAAAATAAAGTTATGTGCTTATGCCACACTATGTATCATTCATCCATGGGTGCTGGCAAAGAGGCAGTGCAGAGGAAGGATATTGCCCCTTCCTGGATTTTCAAATTTAATTAACTAAATATCCTTTTCTCTGATGATTTTGAAAATAACAAGTGGGTAAGTGTGATCGCAGATCGCACAGAGGGTTTCATTTAATATTCCTTTCAAAACACTTTATCCTTTTGAAAAATCTTAGTTCCACATTTCGCAACCAGGGGCGCACTCTATTCTAAACAAACCTTTATCCGAACGAAACTCTGTTTTACATACTATCCGTAGATATATTAGTCGAGGGGATTGAGCCCATAGCACCGAGATAAGTAGGCGCACCTGGCGGTAAAAAGTGGAACTAAAATATGTAAGGCTATGGTGCATAATATGAAAGAATGGTCAAAGGGGTGTCGGCAAAAGTTAGAAAAGTGCTCCCCGGGTGAAAAGGGTGGAGGTTAGAAAAATTGCTTAAAATACACAAGTTAGAGCCCGGAGGAGTAAACAATATAAGACTTTTTGAAAATTTTATGATTTGTCGTGTGGTCCGAGTTATTCAGCTATACGTATGCAAAAAGTCATGTCTCCAACTTAATTAGGGGCTCCCTTAGATAGAATTGCTTAAAATACATATGTGGTAGCTCAAAGGGTTAAGCGTAAGACTTTTTCAAGATTTTATGATTTGTCGCCTGGCCTCAAGTGTTCTGCTAAAAGTATGAAAAATTTCAAGTCTGCAATTAAATAAGGGCCTCAGTTAGAAAGAATTGCTTAAAATACGCATGTGGAAGCCCAAAGGGTTAAATGTACGACTTTTTCAAAATTTTATGATTTGTCGCATGATGGTGTTCAGCTATAAGTATGCAAATTTTCACGCCTCCAACCTAATTAGGGGCTCACTTAGAAAATATTGTTTAAAATACACATGTGAGAGCCCGAAGGGCTAAATGTACGACTTTTTCAAAATTTTATGATTTGTCGTTTGATGTGAGGTGTTCAGCTATGAGTATGCAAAATTTCACGCCTCCAACCTAATTAGAGGCTCACTTTGAAAGAATTGTTTAAAATGCACATGGGGGAGCCCAAAGGGTTAAATGTTCGACTTTTTCAAAATTTTATGATTTCTCGTTTGTTGTGAGGTGTTCAGCTATAAGAATGCAAAATTTCACCCCTCCAACCTAATTAGGGCTCACTTAGAAAGAATTGTTTAAAATACACATGTGGGAGCGCAAAGGGTTAAATGCACGACTTTTTCAAAATTTTATAGACTGTCATTTGATGTGAGGTGTTCAGCTATACGTATGCAAAATTTCACGCCTCCAACATAGTTAGAGGCTCACATAGAAAGAATTGTTTAAAACACACATGTGGTAGTCCAAAGGGTTAAATGTACGACTTTCAAAATTTTATAATTTGTCGTATGATGTGTGGTGTTCAGCTATAAGAATGCAAAATTTCAAGTCTCCAACGAGTATAGTTTCTGAGAACGGGCTCTGTGACAGACAGAATATCTCAATTTGTTGATATTCTGTAAGCAAGTAAACCTAGATAAACCCCCAGTAAGTAGATAGGTTTACAATGGAAGTCTATGGGAATTTGGCGAAATATTAGAGATATCGCCAAGGTGGCGTCACTTTTGGCGACTAATTTTGGTCGCCAAATTTGGCGATATATCGCCATGTTGGCGAGAAACTTGGCGGTATTTGGCGACAGAACAGCCTCCCCTCCTACGGCAAATTAAAATTTCGCCTAATAGACGTAATGTTAAAGTAAAAATGGGCACCCCCAGGTGGGTAATTCATCGATTTTCACAATTTTTTTATTTTTTTCCTTAGTTTTATAGTGTAAACGAACTTCGCACCAAATTTGAAGTATGTCGCTGCAGTAGATATACACTGTAAAAAAAAATCTGTGAAGTTACTAAAGTTTTTCTAGGAAACTTGGATTCCTAGAACTTTTTATGTAACGGCAACAACAAAATTTCATGTAACAGACACACTTTTGCGCCGAAAATAAAAAAATCTGTAAGGTTACTAAGAATTTTTTTGGAAACTGGGATTCCGAGAACTTTTCCTGTAACTGCAGCCAGGGTTACAAATAAAAGTTTAGTAAGATTACTGAAATTTTAGCAGATTCATTTGTAAAGTTACAGATTTTTGTAGCTTTACAAAAACTAGTTTTGTAGATTTGCAGCTTTTTTCGTACAGTTACAGGTGAAAGTTTAGTAAGCATGTAACTTTACATCTGTAGAACTACAGATTTTTTTTTACAGTGTAGGAGATCTTTTTGATGAGTGAGTCAGTCAGTCAGTCAGTCAGTGGTAAAATTATCGATTATCAGATATTTTCAAATGTCATTATCTCGGAAACTAATTATGCGTTATTTATAAAATTTTGGATTTTAGGTAATTAGGGTGGCCTTACTACACATTTCGTATAACAAGTATGTAGGTCTCATAGATTTTCAGTAGTAGAGCATTGAAATTTGACGAAAACTGCTTGAAATGGTTCGTGTAAATAACACGCGGCTATGTCAGGCGAACTTGGCTGACACACTGCCGTGTGTCTAGATAATATATATTTATATATGTGACGATCTTGGGTGACAATTCATGGAACGATGTAAATAATGAAGCAACAATCACTCCGTAACACTCTAAGAATTTCGGCGGCCGTCGTTTAAATACCAATCATGACCACATATTCTATCTTTCATCGGCACTCTTACTTAGGCCTTGGTCGATAAGCATTGGAATTTCCCGAATAAGGACAAGACTTTTTCACTAAAGAAGAACTTTTATTACGTCCTCTTATAATAGTACAGGGGTCAAGCATTCACCACGCATTTCATAAGCACGAA
Source organism: Maratus speciosus (assembly GCA_963932465.1). Lineage (NCBI taxonomy): Eukaryota > Metazoa > Arthropoda > Arachnida > Araneae > Salticidae > Maratus > Maratus speciosus. The sequence continues at coordinate 407,841,435 of OZ010800.1, forward strand.
GTACCTATTTTTCCACCCTTCGCTGTTCACACTCCATTCTATACGACTTTACCCTTGATTCGATTAATTCCGTGACGTCTTCTAGACAACAATTTAGTTTTTAACATCAACAAACGCCACGAAAATCCACTGCTCCGCGCTCATGTTTCAAGTTAAATAGAAGAAGGCGTATAATTTTTTTTCCGCAATGCAGATGTGAGAGAGAGCTAACAGGCGCGCGACAAGGGGACCGTAAGTGGTATAATACAGGGGAGAAAATACCGCGTCAGAATTGCGCGGGAAATCGAGTTATGTGGAATAAAAAAGATGAAAGAAAAGAAATGGTATACATCAGATAACTTTAATAAATATCAGCGATTTAGGATTGAGAAATAAAAAGGTACACATTTTATATACTGTGGTCAATTGTCATTAATGTGGAAGGAAAAGTCCATTAACAAAGTGTATTATGTTAAGAAAAAGAAGTCAGGAAACTGTACGTCAAACGTGGCAAATGAGGTGCGTTCGTACTATAACTAGTTTTATAAATATTCAGATCTTGGTGCAATAGCTATTGCACTCTTATGCAAAAATCCACGAATACAAAATTTATTACAACTATATATGTAGAAATTTAATGCACATTAATTTTGACGAATAAATGTACACTGTAGTCGGTGTCTAGAAGTAATTAGTCCAGGAAGATTCTTGAGGAAATCTTAATACTTTAATGTTCTTGATTATGTGGATGAGGTATTTACAGATGGGGTATTTACATTTAGATTAAACATGATAATTATAACTGGCCGGCGACATTCTGCTTTAAAACCGAGGTCCGCTGACCCGGTATTCGGTCGAACAGCGACGTTTCAACACGTCTGTTCTCGAGAGCAACCAACAGTCATCTCATCTCTCTCACAATAGTTTTTGTAAGTTCAGCAGTTTTTTCGTAGATTCAGAGGTTGGGGTGGATCATCCCGAGCCTCATCTAAGAATGTGCTGGTCTTTGCAGTGCAGAGTTCAAATTCTGTCACCACAATTAGGCCTACCTGACAGGGCTGGGTCCTCCCAGTTACCCATCTCCTTTATATGCCTAACTGGTACTGGACTACTTTTTCCAGAACGTATAATATACACACAAAAAAATTCGCAAACAATATATAAAACAAAATAATAGTAAAATCAATACTGCTTTTTAAAAGTTTTCAGTCCTTGACCAATATTTTTAGAGTTAGAAAAATAATAAAGTTTTTCTGCTTGTCACTTAGAAGCAGTTCTTTTCACAGTTTATTCATAATAGTAATAAAAAAAAGATATCAATAACACACAGTTTAAAAAAATATATAAAATAAAATAAACACAAAAAAACTTAAAGCATAAGTATTTCGTCTTAGACAGTAGAAGTCCAAGGCTTCATGTGATCTGCAGCCGTTGAGGTCGTATTTGGACCCTCATGGTGTCCAACTTTACTCACGTTATAGCGATCGTTTCTTTTTACTGCAGTAATCTCATAGGGACCAAGAAACTTAGGCTTTAGTTTGGTACCTGTCCCAAACTGTGTTTTTTGAATGGCCACCAAATCACCGGGTTTATATGAGTTGGCCTTTTTTCGCTTTTTGTTATACGTTTTCATGTTTTCCTGTTGTATTTTTAGTATGTTTTGCTTAGCTATTTCTCTATTCGAATTTCTTTCCGATATGAAAGAATTTAATTCCTCATCCTCTAGCAGCGTTTTGATTTGCAGGTCAGTTTTCTGCCGCAGTTTCGTTCCTGTCAGTAATTCAAAAGGTGTAAATTTTGTACTCCTCGATACGGTACTATTCATGATTCGTTGCACGGGAGCCGCAAATTTGTACCATTTGGTGGGGTCCTCTACGCTAAGTTTTGCTAAAATTGGGATAAGAATTCTGTGCATTCGCTCTATTTGACCGTTTCCTCTAGGTATCCCTGTTGTTATGGGAATATGCTCTATGTTCTCTTCCTTACAATATTTCTCAAAATCAGCAGAGGTAAATGCGTCCTTTGTCGGTAATGATTCGCGATGGATTTCCGAAAATATCATGTTGTCTGGTCAACTTATCAATGACTTCTTTAGCGGCTGTAGTTTTAACGGGGTATAGACAAACAAATTTAGTAAATGCGTCCACAACGGTAAAAATATGATTGTAATTTTTATTTGTAGAAGGCATGGGACCAATGTGATCTATGTGATAGGTCTCGAGGGGCATATTTTGTTTTGGGATCGGGTTTAATAGACCTCCTTTTCCTTGCTTTTTATTGCAAAGTATACACTCTATGCAGTTGGCAATGACGCTTTCAATTTGCTTTCTTAATTGGGGCATAAAATAATTTTCTTTTAAAATAATTTCAGTTTTAGCCACTGCGTAATGACCTTTGTTATGAACATCGCATATTATTTCCTTTTGCATATTGGTAGGAATCATCAAAAGTTCTCTATCATTTTCATATTTGTATACGATGTCGTTTCTTATAAAATATTCTGAACTTTCATTTTTTTCAATTAACTTTTTTATCGCTTGTATGTGTTCGTCTTCTTGTTGTGCATTCTTTATTTTTAATGTTAATTCATCTTGCGATCGGGTAACTATTAGAACTGTATTTATACTCAATGCGTCTACATGTTTCATTTGGGACCCTGATCGGTGGGCAATTTCGTAATCAAATAATTGTAAGAATAGGGCCCATCTGGCTACTTTTGGCGTAATGTCTTTTTTGTCCATTGTCTTTTGGAACGCGGAACAATCTGTCACAATTTTCCAATGGTTTGGACAACAACAATCCAAATTTTCCAAGAATGGTCAAAGGGGTGTCGGCAAAAGTTAGAAAAGTGCTCCCCGGGTGAAAAGGGTGGAGGTTAGAAAAATTGCTTAAAATACACAAGTTAGAGCCCGGAGGAGTAAACAATATAAGACTTTTTGAAAATTTTATGATTTGTCGTGTGGTCCGAGTTATTCAGCTATACGTATGCAAAAAGTCATGTCTCCAACTTAATTAGGGGCTCCCTTAGATAGAATTGCTTAAAATACATATGTGGTAGCTCAAAGGGTTAAGCGTAAGACTTTTTCAAGATTTTATGATTTGTCGCCTGGCCTCAAGTGTTCTGCTAAAAGTATGAAAAATTTCAAGTCTGCAATTAAATAAGGGCCTCAGTTAGAAAGAATTGCTTAAAATACGCATGTGGAAGCCCAAAGGGTTAAATGTACGACTTTTTCAAAATTTTATGATTTGTCGCATGATGGTGTTCAGCTATAAGTATGCAAATTTTCACGCCTCCAACCTAATTAGGGGCTCACTTAGAAAATATTGTTTAAAATACACATGTGAGAGCCCGAAGGGCTAAATGTACGACTTTTTCAAAATTTTATGATTTGTCGTTTGATGTGAGGTGTTCAGCTATGAGTATGCAAAATTTCACGCCTCCAACCTAATTAGAGGCTCACTTTGAAAGAATTGTTTAAAATGCACATGGGGGAGCCCAAAGGGTTAAATGTTCGACTTTTTCAAAATTTTATGATTTCTCGTTTGTTGTGAGGTGTTCAGCTATAAGAATGCAAAATTTCACCCCTCCAACCTAATTAGGGCTCACTTAGAAAGAATTGTTTAAAATACACATGTGGGAGCGCAAAGGGTTAAATGCACGACTTTTTCAAAATTTTATAGACTGTCATTTGATGTGAGGTGTTCAGCTATACGTATGCAAAATTTCACGCCTCCAACATAGTTAGAGGCTCACATAGAAAGAATTGTTTAAAACACACATGTGGTAGTCCAAAGGGTTAAATGTACGACTTTCAAAATTTTATAATTTGTCGTATGATGTGTGGTGTTCAGCTATAAGAATGCAAAATTTCAAGTCTCCAACGAGTATAGTTTCTGAGAACGGGCTCTGTGACAGACAGAATATCTCAATTTGTTGATATTCTGTAAGCAAGTAAACCTAGATAAACCCCCAGTAAGTAGATAGGTTTACAATGGAAGTCTATGGGAATTTGGCGAAATATTAGAGATATCGCCAAGGTGGCGTCACTTTTGGCGACTAATTTTGATGTATGTAGTGCATTAATAGTATAATAATAGCACTAATAGTGTATTAATATGTAGTACCATTTTAATCAGATATCTCAAAAAATCTTACAATAAACATCCTCTTGTGCTACTACTATTTTCCCTCTTCGGATTCTAGCAGAGTAAATACTGTCAAAAAAGTAATAAATTATTTGCAGACAAAGAAGATTGTTTAACTTTCATATTTAAAAGAAAAGTGAAACATAAGAATGTGTGTTTTTAAAGATGAATTTCCTGAATAAATCTAAAATGACGTCATTTTCACTGTCTTTTCATTTTATAGACCAGCTGAAATCATGTAACTGTTAACCCGGGAAAAAGCTCGGTGACTTAATCTTGTAGAAAAATAAACCTCATGCATCCAATAAAATCTTTATAATCATCCGTAATCGGCGTCATTGTGAGGCTTCACGTCAAACATTAAAACTGATGCAACAATATTGTTGCACGTGTACCAGGGTTAAGATCTCACAATGATAAATAAAGTTAGTTATACAAAAATTTAAGCAATATGCATTTTGGTAAATACCTGAACCGAAAATTTATTTTGCATTTGTCTAAAGAGCATAATAACACGGACAAACAAAAGAGCCTGCTATTTGCTTTATATTTAAGAGTAAATTAATCTTCCGTCTGTTTTGTAAATAACCCAGATTATGAAAATAACTCTTAATTTGTTGCTGTGTTTAGCTGCTAGTGTGTGCGTCAGGACAATTCACTTTATACTGATCGAAATTCCACGTAATTTAATCCTATCTAGGCTGTTTGCCACCATTTAGTAATCGCTAATTTCAAAAACTGTCTAATCTTTTGAATTTTGATACACCATCCAATATGCTAATTGGCGCATGACACGATTCCGTAAGATTAGTCCAATATGTTCAATAAAACATTTTTTAAACAATGGTTAAGCAAAAGAAAGTTATGCGGAAAAAGCTAAAAAGAAATGACATATTAGCAAGCAATATTTATTGCAAAATGTTTATTTATTTTTATACGTATAATTGCAGAAATCTTCTTAACAATATTCTTATATCCTAACTTTTAAAGCAGTGAATAATCAGTCGAAGTGAAATAAGTGAAATCGACAATATGTTCGGCATGTTAAAAAATAACATAATACACAATATTCAATTAATAAGTAATTATCTGAGTTCGAGGATATAAAAATCACATGCTTGAGGAAAACAAAACGCATGTTTCCATAGTAATGGTATTCCATAGTATGGTAAAAAATATTTTAAATCTTTGAAAGTAAATTATTTTAGAATATGTGTGTATATGGAAGACATTTACACTAAAATTTAAATGATTGACTACATAATTATAATTTTAACTGCTTTTTATATAATTTACGCTTGAATATAAAAATGTACTCCGAAATGGTCTTCTCTCGGCTTATTTCACATTTTTGTCTTATTTGGCTTAAAATTGCATTGTTTGGCGACGAAGGTAATAAATAAATAGCATGTAACTCACTAATACAGCCATTTTTACAAATACTTCTAGTTTTTCCTGTAAATCATATGATGGGAGAATTATATAAAAATAATAATTAAATTGACAAAAAAATAATAAAATAAAATAAAAAAATAAAGAATGTGACCTAGATTTTATTTCATCAAGTTTTCAGACACGTTTTTATTAACCTGGCGCAAGCGTAAAAGAACTAAAAAGAAAAAAAAAAATTGCCATTCAAAATTGTCAAATCAAATTTTCAGATTCATTTTTTTAACCTATTGCAAGCGACAATTCGCCAAATATTGTACCAATTGTAAAATTTCATAATAATTTATACTTTAAGCATTACAAATATTTATTCCATGTTCAAATTAAATATTTTCGTTTTATAATATTATGTCTCATTAAAACTTTATTTGTTGTTGTTTTTAAAATTAAATATCAGTATTTTTTTCATTTATTCGCGAGGTGTTTGTATTATTTTCTAACAGATATAGCCATGGTAATTCTTTAATCAACAAACCTTTCGCCAAAAGATAATCACTGGCAACCTTTTCGTTCAAAATAGCAGCAAAATACGAAATTTTTTTTATCAAAAATCATAGCTATCCCTGTATATTTTCTCATAAACCACCCCGGGAATATTTCCTATCGAATGATACAATTTGGAAAAAAATCCAACGGGTAGTTTTTGAAAACACTCGAGCGGAACTTTTAGAGCTTGCTGCTTTATAATATACTAGCAAACCCCGCGGCTTTGCTCGCGTAATATTTGAAATATGCCAAGTGATATTTCTATGTCTAATTTTTATTAAAAGAAATTATACTTTTAAGAATAATTCAAAAATACTATTTAAAACATAGTTTGACTAAAATTCATTATTACACTGCATTAGGCAGAAATTAGACTTAAATTAATAAAAAGAAATAAAACTAAATAAATGATAATTCAGAAAATATTTGAAACTTTTATGCTCAATTAATACGCTTATTTCAGTATTCATTTGAAGTTTTGAATTTTTTAGAAACCATCTTCTTACATCTTAAAATTAACCATCATGTCAAATTCCATGTCCTACCACCTCTCTCAACATAAAGGCCTATGTTGAAATAGGAACTGTCACCATTAATTTGCCAACATTAATTTTGAAATCGGTTTATTGTATCCTAATATTCCACAGAAACGTAAATTAGAAAGCTTTTAAAGGTCTTATTTAGAACGTTTGTTGTTCCTGTTAATCCCAGGTGGTAGAATCATCCGCATAAAATATAGCCTGTGTAGGATCAGAGACTGTTACCATTGATTCGCAATTATTAGTTTTATAATCGGTTTATATTCCCTGAAATTGCATAAAAGTCGTAATTTAGGACTTTTTTAGAACGCTTTTCGTACCTCCCCTTCGCTTCACCCCGTTTTAATTCGAATTTATTTACGACAGTTCTTCGAGGGCATTTATATTTTATAAGTAACTACCATGCCATAGTTAAAGTTTCTAACCTCTTCAGTATCACAGAAATCGCAATTTAGAAAGATTTTTGCTCCTGCAATCCTCTGGAGGTTGTGGAACAGACATAAAATATAGCTCATGTTTGAGCAGGTTCTATCATCAACAATTTGTCATCATTATTTTTAAAATCGGTTTGGTATTTGATAAGACTGCATAAAAATTGTAATTTAGAACGCTTTTCGCTCACTCATCCTTTTAAATTTGTAATTTTCTTTCGACTGTTCTTAGAAAGCAGTTGCATTTTGCAAGTAAATACCATGCGATATTTCAAACTGTTAGACCTCTCATTTGTGCAAAAAAAAGCAAATTAGAACATGTTTTACTCTTGCACCCCCAGATTGTAATGATAGTAATATAAAATATAGCCTATGTTGGAGCAGGGACTGCCACCATCAATTTGCAACCATTACTTTTGAAATAGGTTTGGTATTTCCTGAGATTGAGTACAAATCGCAATTTAGAACGTTTTTAGAACACTTTTCGCGCATTTTCACCCCTTTTAAATTTCCAATATTTTCGAAACTGTTCTTAAAGACCATTTATATCTAATAAATATGTACCTTGCCTAATTTCAAGTTGCTAGCCCCTACCGATCACAAAAATCAAAATTTAGAACGTTTTTTGCTCCTGCAACCTCCAGATGATAGTGACACCGACATGAAATAGTGTCTATGTAAGAGCAAAGGCTGTCAGCATCAATTTGCCTGCCATTACTTTTGAAATCAGTTTGACTCTTCCTGAAATTGCTCCAGGGCCGAAACTAAGGGGGGGGGGGGGGAGAGGGGGCATGTGCCCCGGACGCCAGAGACAAGGGGCGCCAAATGAAAGATTATACCTTTGGAATCGATCATTTTCTTCTGATGGACAGATGGCTTTCATTATTATGAAACAGCTATTATAAATGGAGTGTTAGGTGAAGGTGAAAGAGCAGCCGTAAAAAGTTTGAAATCTGATTTTATGGTCAGAATGGGGGGGAAAAAATGGCCATATTTTTTTTTTTTTTTTTTTTTTGCAAAAAAAAAAATTATGGTCATTTTATGGCCGGAAAATCAGAGTTCAAACTTTTTACGACTGCTCTTTCATCTTCACCTAACACTCCATTTCTAATGGCTGTTTCATAGCAATGAAAGCCATCAGTCCATCAGAAGAAAATAACTCGGTTAAAGCGGAAACTCGGTTAAGCGGGACTCGGAAAATCGGAACTCTACTGTATAAGCAAACACTGTAAATAGCCGGTAATACATGCGAATACTTTTATGTGAACGAACTATAATTGCAACAAACGTCATATTCAATTCTTGTAGTTCAATATTATATATTTTATGATTACATATTTTGAATTTTAAAATAAGTCGGCCATTAGAAAATTAGTAAAATTCTCTTTGTAAATATACTTTGAGGAAGAAAGGTTGGGGGGGGGGGAGGCGCCAAAATTCATGTTTGCCCCGGGTGCAAAAAAGGCTAGTTTCGGCCCTGGATTGCTCACAAATTGGCATTTAGAACGTTTTTAGAGCGCTTTTCGCGCATTTTCACCCCTTTTAAATTTCAAATTTTTAAAGAAATGTTCTTAGAGATCATTTATATCTAATAAATATATACCATGCAAAATTTCATGAATCTAGGTCCTTCCGTAATTCAAAAATCGCATTTTTAGAACGTTTTTAGTTCCTGCATCTCCTCTGGGGTAGTGGAAACAGACATAAAATATACCCTATCTTGGAGCAAGAGCTGACACCATTATATTTGAAATCGGTTCAGTACTTCCTGAGGTTGCATATAAATCGCAATTTACAATGTTTTTTACAACGCTTTTCGCGGATTTTCACCCTTTTTAAATTTTGAATTTTATTTTATTTTATTTATTTATTTATTTTTTTAAATGTTCTGAGAGATCATTGATATCTTATAAGTAACTACCATTCCAAATTTCATGATTCTAGGCCCTTCCATAACACAAAACCGCAATTTAGAACGTTTTTTGCTCCTGCAACCTCCAGGTGATAGTGACACCGACATGAAATAGCGTCTATGTAAGAGCAGAGGCTGTCAGCATCAATTTGCCTACCATTACTTTTCTTAGAAATCCTTTATATCTAATAAGTAACTAATATTTGAAATTTCATATTTCTAGGCCCTTCAGTAACACAAAAATTGCATTTTTAGAACGTTTTTTGCTCCTGCAACCCCTTTGGGGTAGTGGCACCGACATGAAATATAGCCTATCTTGGAGCAATGGTTGTCGCCATCATTTTAACACCATTATTTTTTTAAAATCGGTTAGATATTTCCTGAGATTGTGTAGAAACCCCCATTTAGAACGTTTTTTAGAACGCTTTTCGCACATTTTCACACCTTTTAAATTTCGAATTTTTTAAGAACAGTTCTTAGAAATCCTTTATATCTAATAAGTAACTAATATTTAAAATTTTATATTTCTAGTCCCTTCAGTAACGCAAAAACCGTAATTTAGAACGTTTTTTAGCTCCTGCACCCCCTTTGGGATAGTGGCACCGACATAAAACATAGCCTATGTTCAGGCCCTGACTATCACACGGGCACCCGGGGCCTGTGCCCTGGGCACGAAATTTCTGAGGGCACAAACTTTTTCATGCTTTCATCTAAATTTCCATTAAAAAATTGTAAAAAAAAAATGTGATGTTTGAGATATTAATCCAATGAAATGACAAAAATATATCCCAATATATGCTTAAAAGCACATTTCAATAAATAATGGAAAAAATATTTTATTTTTATTTCTGGAACCGTTTTTAAATTTTCCAGGAAACTTAATTTTTTGAGTTGACACTTTTCGAATAAGTACGTATGTAATATGTGAACAAAACTAGTATCAGTAAATCAATCAAAGGGGGCACGAGAAATTGAAAGTGCCCTGGGCACAGAAACTTGCCAGTCGGGCCCTGCCTATGTTAGAGCAAGGGCTGTCACCATCATTTTGACATCATTATTTTTTAAATCGGTTTGGTATTTCCTGAAACTGTGTAGAAACCTCCATTTAGAACGTTTTTTAGAACGCTTTTCGCGCATTTTCACCCCTTTTAAATTTCGAATTGTTTAGAAAAGGTTCTCAGATATCACTTATATCTTATAAGTAACTATCATTCCAAATTTCATGATTCTAGCCCTTCCATAACACAAAAATTGCATTTTTAGAACTTTTTTTGCTCCTGCACCCCGTTTGGGGTAGTGGCACCGACATAAAATATAGCTATGTTCTAAGTTGGACTAACACCATCATTTTGATACAATTACTTTTGAAATCGGTTCGGTAGCTCCAGAGATTACCTCTAACAAACAAACAAACTTTACTTCTTTATAATATTAGTATAGATATGACTAGCAGGCTATGCCCGCTGCGCTGGTCAATATTTCACAAATAAACCTTGAATTAAGCGAAATGGCGAATTCGAACTTGTATTTATTTTTTTAAATAGACCTTTAGCTTGAATGTCCTTCCGCGTTGCTGAAAAGATGCGAACGCCATTGCGATATTATATTACCGTATGCGTTGGGCAAAATTTAGCTATTAAGAAGCAGTTCTTTTAGTTGATTATTCACTGTGCACTTTTGGTAGGGAAATGAGGTCGTTTTGACAATAGGAATTAAAATGTTCTCATATCTGACAATATTAAATTAGAGATGCATTACAATGATTGCAGAGATTTACCATTGAACTTGAATAATGCTCGGGTGGTTTATTTTCGTTTGTTTGTCCTTGATCTCCTGGCCTCTCAGCTCGCGCAATATGTGATTCTGGTAGCTTAAATACAATCTCACTGGATATTATATTTCTTAATAAACGTCCTCTTGTGCTACTACTGTTTTCCCTCTTTGAATTCTAGCAGAGTAAATACTGTCAAAAAATTAATAAATTATTTGCAGACAAAGAAGATTGTTTAACTTCCATATTTAAAAGAAAAGTGAAACATAAAAATGTGTGTTTTTAAAGATGAATTTCCTGAATAAATCTAAAATGACGTCATTTTCACTGTCTTTTCATTTTGTAGACCAGCTGAAATCATGTAACCGTTAACCCGGGAAACAACTCGATGACTTAATCTTGTAGAAAAATAAACCTCATGCATCCAATAAAATCTTTATAATCATCCGTAATCGACGTCATTGTGAGGGTTCACGTCAAACTTTAAAACTGATGCAATAATATTGTTGCACGTGTACCAGGGTTAAGATCTGACAATGATAAATAAAGTTAGTAATACAAAAATTTTTGCAATATGCATTTTGGTGAATACCTGAACCGAAGATTTATTTTGCATTTTTCTAAAGAGCATAATAACACAGACAAACAAAAAAGCCTGCTATTTTCTTTATATTTAAGAGTAAATTAATCTTCCGTCTGCTGTGTAAATAACCCAGATTATGAAAATAACTCTTAATTTGTTGCTGTTGTAGTATTTCTCTAATACATTTATTTTCATGCGCGTGCATCTTACAATCTCATCGCTCCATGGATGAAGGAAACGATATTTTTTAAAAGTTGAGAATTTATACAAGTTGCATGGCAACAAACGATATCCGATGCTGATATTTATTATTCTTCATATTCTATTTGTTCGTCTTGTGAGTGTTTTATTAAATGTTGTGGTGTGACTCAAAATGGCTTATTTATTCAATATAAATACGCAAACAAGCTCCAAATTGGTGACCCGGACTGGAGCACGTTAAAAGAACTCTGTAATAAGTGAGTAATATTTCATTTTATTTTGGAAAATGACAGAAATTAGCGCTGTTCGTATCCCACCATATAACTTTAATGATGTCGGTCTTTGGTTCGCAATGTGTGAACATTCATTTGAATTAGCTCATCCAAAGGCCATAACAGAAAGTCGAACTAAATTTAATTATATTTCGGCTAACTTACCTCCAGATGCCGCATCTGCTGTACGGGATTTAATTATCAAACCGTCCGATAATACACCATACGAGGATTTAAAAATGGAATTAATGAAACGGACAAGCGACTCGTCAAAATCTGAAATAAGGAAATTGTTAGCTGGTGAACAGCTCGGTGATAGTAAACCCAGTGATCTCTTAAGAGTAATGCAAAGACGAGCTGAGTCCCACAATGTATCCAATGAATTGATGTTGGAATTATTTATTTCGCATTTACCGTCATATGTACAGAGCATTTTAGCATCTATCTCACCGTTGTCACTTGATAAAGCAGCCGAAGTTGCTGACCTAATTTTGGAATATAATCCCACCGCAATAAATGCTGTTTCAGTACCATCAAATGCTAATTCAGAAATTTTATGTGAAATAAAAAAACTGAATGATCGAATTAAACAACTGGAATTACGTAGGCCACGAAGCCCTTTTCGTCGGCGTTCCTTTGGGAGGAATCGTAGCATTTCAAAAGATTCCAGACAGCAATGTTGGTATCACGAAAAATTTGGCGAAAAGGCCAAGAAATGCTCCGAAAAATTTATATTATCCCTAGTCAATAATTTTTATTTCTAAACAATTTAAAAAATGCTATAATACTTCAGTAGGTAAGTTTGAGTGAATTTTATTTGAACTTGGCACCCACTTAGATATCACTTCTTTTCTTGCCATTGTCTTTACAGAACTTGGCTCCCTTTTTTCACAGATATGTTTTTGTTAGAAACGATGACGAGTTACATTATATGACGTTTTAATAATAATTTTAATGTGTTCACATGTGACTATTTTATTCACCAAGCAACATTCAATTATAAATTAAATTTCCTGCAACAAACTATTTAGCTGTCAGTTTGCGGCAGAAATCTATATTTTAATACTGCTACATTGAATGCATGTTTTGAGACGAAATGTATTGATTCGAAACTTTTATTGTTTCTGAAACAACATATATACATTATATGACGAGTCTATATAATCCGAAATTGTTAAAACTCTATTTGAGCATAGTTTTTCTCATTCTCAGTCAAACTTCTAGATGCGAAAGAAACTGGTTGTTCTTTCTGAACCAAACATGTTCCAAGACCATCTTTAGAGCTATCGCATGGCAATATTATTTCCTCTGTAGGATTAAAAACTTTCAGGGCAGGACTTTTACCTAAAGTTTCTTTTATTTTTATAAAAGCATTTTCCTGTTTATCTTATCATATAAATTCTGCATTGAGTTTTAACAACTCTCTTAGAGAAACGGTTAATTCCGAGAGTTTTGGAATAAATTTTGAAACATAATTTAGTATTCCCTAAAACCTCCAGATATCCTTTTTTTGGGGGAGGGGGAGGGGGACTAGGCATTTCTACAATTGCTTTAACAAGTGATGGGTCAACTTTGATGCCCCCATTGGAAATAATATAACCTAAATATTTGACCTCGGTTCTTTTAAATTGAAATTTATCTTTATTTAACTTAACATTTTTTCGAGCCCTTTCTAATATCTTAATTAGTATTTCGCCATGTTCTTTTTCATCTTTACCTGACACTATGCTATCTTCTACATAAATTTCTACCTCTTTTATATCTCCGATTTCTTTTCAGAAAGACCTCTGGAGCTGAGGCGACTCCGAATGATATTGTACTGAACTTAAATTTCCCAAAAGGTGAATTAAATGTGCAACTATCTGGAATATTTTCATCAAGAGGTATTTGACAAAAACCATCCTTGAGATCTAAAACTGAAAATATCTTTCTCCCCTCTAACCGACTAATGATATGTTCAGGTGACGATATTTCATGATGTTCTCTTTTTAGTACCTTATTTAAATCTCGGGGGTCTAAACATATTCTCAAATCCACATTTGGTTTTTAACCACAACAAGGCTTTATAGCCAATCTATCAGTTTGTTTACCTTTTAAATGATTCCTCTTTTTTTCTAGCAGTATAAGAGTTTTTTTTAGAGCAATTTAAGTTTTAATTTTTGTTTGATTGATTGAGGAATCCTCCTAGGTGGGTGCACAACAGGGCTAGCATTTTCTTTCAATACAGTTTTATATGGGTCACCAGGAAATGCATAGATGCCAACTTTTACGCTTTTTTCTTACCACTAAAATTAAAAATAAATTTTTAGTTTATTAAATCGCAGATTTCGGCGATTATATAAGGCAAAATTTTCTATTGAATTTTAGTGGTAAGAAAAAAGCGTAAAAGTTGGCAACTATGGAAATGTACCTAAACCATTAAATACATTCTTATATGCATCTAATATATTTTGCTTTTGAGCTTTTACACAGTCAACTCTTTGAATTAATTCTAACTCACTACATATTTTTAATCCTAGAATAGGTTTACCCACTTTATCAACAATAATAAATTCAATAGGTATATCAACATGGTTATTAACAGTACACTTTAATTTTACTTTATCAACAGGTTTAATTTTAAAATTACCAAATGATAAAAGCACAGTGTGAGTTTGTTTGCAGCTGCTATATTTACATTTAACATTTTGAAAAATTATAAGGGTAAGACATTTGTCTCTGCCCCTGTATCTAATGTAAAATTAACATTTACATTATTTATCTTAATATTCTTTAACCATGCATTTGATGAAGTACTTACCACACTGTCAATCTCAACTGCTTCAACAAATAAATTATAATTTGTAATTTCATAAATATGTTTCTCCGTATTAAACTTACACCCTTAGCAAAATAATTACGCTTTTTGCATATTCTGCATATTTTCCATAAGCAGGGCATTCTGCTTTTTTGTATTTTCTACCACACTTAAAACGGTCAGATGGTTCATTTTCTTTACAATTCTAAATTTTTTAAATTTAGAATTATCTAAACCGGTTTGGTTCCTTCGAACAATGTCCACAGAAGCACTGAAAGTATTTAGTCCATTAATTGTTTTTAAATGTTCTTTACTAATTTCTGCAGTTCTCACAAACTCGGCAGCTTTTTGTAGAGTCAAATCTGTTTCCCGCAGAAGTCTCTCTTGTAAAGAAACATCGTAAATGCCTAAGACCTTCCTAATTCACACGAGGCTGCTAGCGTTTTTAGAACTTCAATGTAATTGTCCTTTACTTTAGTGAAAGACACTTTACAAGCTTTATATATCAAAAACTTCGAATGGGTTTTACAGCTCCTTGAGCCAACTTCATATGTCTACTAGTAGTAAATATGCCAGGCAGTCTCATTTGAACCACATCTGCCAGTTATTTATTCATTGCCAAATAAAATATCCTGTAAATACAGTTTTACATTTAAACTTAAGGCATTGCGTATGTAATATTTATGATGTGTGTTTATTTGACCAAAAACAGCCGAAAAAGCGTAGTCTGGTTTATCCACGTGGTTTAGCACAAACGCTGCCCAAATTACAATTGAATAAGCTGATTTCTACCCTGTCCTGAGTTTTGGTTCAGGATTTGCACGATTGGTCAGAATCTTGATTCTAGATTGCAGCCCCTTCTGGTGATTAATTTCACACATTATAGGCAAATGAATATGATTTCTTTATATTGTGTACTACACTTTAGGTAAACAGTTTTTAAATGTTTCCCAAATTAGAAGATGGCATCATTACTAATGCCACCACTCTATATATAAAAGATAACTCTATTTAATAATTTTTTTAATCAGCATTGTGGATAAATATCATTGAAATAATTTTACTTCAGTAAAATAAATCTAACAAAAACATAGCTGTGAAAAAAGGGAGCCAAGTTCTGTAAAGACAATGGCAAGAAAAGAAGTGATATCTAAGTGGGTGCCAAGTTCAAATAAAATTCACTCAAACTTACCTACTGAAGTATTATAGCATTTTTTAAATTGTTTAGAAATAAAAATTATTGATAGCATATTAATAATAAATTTAGAACTTGGCAAGTTTTTACTTACGAGTCATTTATTTTTAATAATGGCATTATCACATCAAATCTTATTATTTCATGATTGGAAGCCTTAATTTGAGTGAGCTCCTTCACCTTGAAGGGCGGTGGGATAAAATATATCCCACCTAATTTAACTGCAAAATTCCACATTGATACTAGAATTCAGGACTAAAAAGTTTAATTTTATTAAATACGTGAAAAGAAGCTTTTACCCATTTTGAAATAAATTTATTTTGTAAATTCTGGTGTGATTCAATCATTTCAGCATTTCACGAATAAAAGTTATTTGCCCCTGAAAGGGTTAAAGGGGTGCAGTCTCTAGAGTGATGACCAAGAACAAGCGTAAGTATATCTGTCTCTTTGTCAGGCATCTTAGTCTGTTTGCACTGAGGTTTCTGGAGGTGGGTGCTAGAGTGATAACCAAAGACGAGCGGGAGTGTATCTTTGTATTTATTGGTTTATCAAATCTTTAACATGAGTCATTTTATCATAATAATATCTATATTAATTTTTTTTTGTAATGTCATTGAAATTAATATTAACATCACCATTTTATTAAGACATGAAATTGATAGGCATAACATTTATCAAAAACTTGCCAAGTTCTAGATTTATTATTAATATGCTATCAATAATTTTTATTTCTAAACAATTTAAAAAATGCTATAATACTTCAGTAGGTAAGTTTGAGTGAATTTTATTTGAACTTGGCACCCACTTAGATATCACTTCTTTTCTTGCCATTGTCTTTACAGAACTTGGCTCCCTTTTTTCACAGCTATGTTTTTGTTAGATATCATTACTTTTTGTAAAGTTACAATATATTTAGACACTTTACTTAATGCTTTTTAATGTGTTTACATGTGACTATTTTATTCACCAAGCAATATTCAATTATAAATTAAATTTCCTGCAACAAACTATTTAGCTGTCAGTTTGCGGCAGAAATCTATATTTTAATACTGCTACATTGAATGCATGTTTTGAGACGAAATGTATTGATTCGAAACTTTTATTGTTTCTGAAACAACAATTCCTATTAAATTCCTATATTAAATTTTCCTATTAAATTTTCCAATTAAATATCCTATAGCTGGGCCTGCTTTTTTGTACTGAAAGTGAAAAATAAAGTTATGTGCTTATGCCACACTATGTATCATTCATCCATGGGTGCTGGCAAAGAGGCAGTGCAGAGGAAGGATATTGCCCCTTCCTGGATTTTCAAATTTAATTAACTAAATATCCTTTTCTCTGATGATTTTGAAAATAACAAGTGGGTAAGTGTGATCGCAGATCGCACAGAGGGTTTCATTTAATATTCCTTTCAAAACACTTTATCCTTTTGAAAAATCTTAGTTCCACATTTCGCAACCAGGGGCGCACTCTATTCTAAACAAACCTTTATCCGAACGAAACTCTGTTTTACATACTATCCGTAGATATATTAGTCGAGGGGATTGAGCCCATAGCACCGAGATAAGTAGGCGCACCTGGCGGTAAAAAGTGGAACTAAAATATGTAAGGCTATGGTGCATAATATGAAAGAATGGTCAAAGGGGTGTCGGCAAAAGTTAGAAAAGTGCTCCCCGGGTGAAAAGGGTGGAGGTTAGAAAAATTGCTTAAAATACACAAGTTAGAGCCCGGAGGAGTAAACAATATAAGACTTTTTGAAAATTTTATGATTTGTCGTGTGGTCCGAGTTATTCAGCTATACGTATGCAAAAAGTCATGTCTCCAACTTAATTAGGGGCTCCCTTAGATAGAATTGCTTAAAATACATATGTGGTAGCTCAAAGGGTTAAGCGTAAGACTTTTTCAAGATTTTATGATTTGTCGCCTGGCCTCAAGTGTTCTGCTAAAAGTATGAAAAATTTCAAGTCTGCAATTAAATAAGGGCCTCAGTTAGAAAGAATTGCTTAAAATACGCATGTGGAAGCCCAAAGGGTTAAATGTACGACTTTTTCAAAATTTTATGATTTGTCGCATGATGGTGTTCAGCTATAAGTATGCAAATTTTCACGCCTCCAACCTAATTAGGGGCTCACTTAGAAAATATTGTTTAAAATACACATGTGAGAGCCCGAAGGGCTAAATGTACGACTTTTTCAAAATTTTATGATTTGTCGTTTGATGTGAGGTGTTCAGCTATGAGTATGCAAAATTTCACGCCTCCAACCTAATTAGAGGCTCACTTTGAAAGAATTGTTTAAAATGCACATGGGGGAGCCCAAAGGGTTAAATGTTCGACTTTTTCAAAATTTTATGATTTCTCGTTTGTTGTGAGGTGTTCAGCTATAAGAATGCAAAATTTCACCCCTCCAACCTAATTAGGGCTCACTTAGAAAGAATTGTTTAAAATACACATGTGGGAGCGCAAAGGGTTAAATGCACGACTTTTTCAAAATTTTATAGACTGTCATTTGATGTGAGGTGTTCAGCTATACGTATGCAAAATTTCACGCCTCTAACATAGTTAGAGGCTCACATAGAAAGAATTGTTTAAAACACACATGTGGTAGTCCAAAGGGTTAAATGTACGACTTTCAAAATTTTATAATTTGTCGTATGATGTGTGGTGTTCAGCTATAAGAATGCAAAATTTCAAGTCTCCAACGAGTATAGTTTCTGAGAACGGGCTCTGTGACAGACAGAATATCTCAATTTGTTGATATTCTGTAAGCAAGTAAACCTAGATAAACCCCCAGTAAGTAGATAGGTTTACAATGGAAGTCTATGGGAATTTGGCGAAATATTAGAGATATCGCCAAGGTGGCGTCACTTTTGGCGACTAATTTTGGTCGCCAAATTTGGCGATATATCGCCATGTTGGCGAGAAACTTGGCGGTATTTGGCGACAGAACAGCCTCCCCTCCTACGGCAAATTAAAATTTCGCCTAATAGACGTAATGTTAAAGTAAAAATGGGCACCCCCAGGTGGGTAATTCATCGATTTTCACAATTTTTTTATTTTTTTCCTTAGTTTTATAGTGTAAACGAACTTCGCACCAAATTTGAAGTATGTCGCTGCAGTAGATATAGGAGATCTTTTTGATGAGTGAGTCAGTCAGTCAGTCAGTCAGTGGTAAAATTATCGATTATCAGATATTTTCAAATGTCATTATCTCGGAAACTAATTATGCGTTATTTATAAAATTTTGGATTTTAGGTAATTAGGGTGGCCTTACTACACATTTCGTATAACAAGTATGTAGGTCTCATAGATTTTCAGTAGTAGAGCATTGAAATTTGACGAAAACTGCTTGAAATGGTTCGTGTAAATAACACGCGGCTATGTCAGGCGAACTTGGCTGACACACTGCCGTGTGTCTAGATAATATATATTTATATATGTGACGATCTTGGGTGACAATTCATGGAACGATGTAAATAATGAAGCAACAATCACTCCGTAACACTCTAAGAATTTCGGCGGCCGTCGTTTAAATACCAATCATGACCACATATTCTATCTTTCATCGGCACTCTTACTTAGGCCTTGGTCGATAAGCATTGGAATTTCCCGAATAAGGACAAGACTTTTTCACTAAAGAAGAACTTTTATTACGTCCTCTTATAATAGTACAGGGGTCAAGCATTCACCACGCATTTCATAAGCACGAAGTACCTATTTTTCCACCCTTCGCTGTTCACACTCCATTCTATACGACTTTACCCTTGATTCGATTAATTCCGTGACGTCTTCTAGACAACAATTTAGTTTTTAACATCAACAAACGCCACGAAAATCCACTGCTCCGCGCTCATGTTTCAAGTTAAATAGTCGAAGGCGTATAATTTTTTTTCCGCAATGCAGATGTGAGAGAGAGCTAACAGGCGCGCGACAAGGGGACCGTAAGTGGTATAATACAGGGGAGAAAATACCGCGTCAGAATTGCGCGGGAAATCGAGTTATGTGGAATAAAAAAGATGAAAGAAAAGAAATGGTATACATCAGATAACTTTAATAAATATCAGCGATTTAGGATTGAGAAATAAAAAGGTACACATTTTATATACTGTGGTCAATTGTCATTAATGTGGAAGGAAAAGTCCATTAACAAAGTGTATTATGTTAAGAAAAAGAAGTCAGGAAACTGTACGTCAAACGTGGCAAATGAGGTGCGTTCGTACTATAACTAGTTTTATAAATATTCAGATCTTGGTGCAATAGCTATTGCACTCTTATGCAAAAATCCACGAATACAAAATTTATTACAACTATATATGTAGAAATTTAATGCACATTAATTTTGACGAATAAATGTACACTGTAGTCGGTGTCTAGAAGTAATTAGTCCAGGAAGATTCTTGAGGAAATCTTAATACTTTAATGTTCTTGATTATGTGGATGAGGTATTTACAGATGGGGTATTTACATTTAGATTAAACATGATAATTATAACTGGCCGGCGGCATTCTGCTTTAAAACCGAGGTCCGCTGACCCGGTATTCGGTCGAACAGCGACGTTTCAACACGTCTGTTCTCGAGAGCAACCAACAGTCATCTCATCTCTCTCACAATAGTTTTTGTAAGTTCAGCAGTTTTTTCGTAGATTCAGAGGTTGGGGTGGATCATCCCGAGCCTCATCTAAGAATGTGCTGGTCTTTGCAGTGCAGAGTTCAAATTCTGTCACCACAATTAGGCCTACCTGACAGGGCTGGGTCCTCCCAGTTACCCATCTCCTTTATATGCCTAACTGGTACTGGACTACTTTTTCCAGAACGTATAATATACACACAAAAAAATTCGCAAACAATATATAAAACAAAATAATAGTAAAATCAATACTGCTTTTTAAAAGTTTTCAGCCCTTGACCAATATTTTTAGAGTTAGAAAAATAATAAAGTTTTTCTGCTTGTCACTTAGAAGCAGTTCTTTTCACAGTTTATTCATAATAGTAATAAAAAAAAGATATCAATAACACACAGTTTAAAAAAATATATAAAATAAAATAAACACAAAAAAACTTAAAGCATAAGTATTTCGTCTTAGACAGTAGAAGTCCAAGGCTTCATGTGATCTGCAGCCGTTGAGGTCGTATTTGGACCCTCATGGTGTCCAACTTTACTCACGTTATAGCGATCGTTTCTTTTTACTGCAGTAATCTCATAGGGACCAAGAAACTTAGGCTTTAGTTTGGTACCTGTCCCAAACTGTGTTTTTTGAATGGCCACCAAATCACCGGGTTTATATGAGTTGGCCTTTTTTCGCTTTTTGTTATACGTTTTCATGTTTTCCTGTTGTATTTTTAGTATGTTTTGCTTAGCTATTTCTCTATTCGAATTTCTTTCCGATATGAAAGAATTTAATTCCTCATCCTCTAGCAGCGTTTTGATTTGCAGGTCAGTTTTCTGCCGCAGTTTCGTTCCTGTCAGTAATTCAAAAGGTGTAAATTTTGTACTCCTCGATACGGTACTATTCATGATTCGTTGCACGGGAGCCGCAAATTTGTACCATTTGGTGGGGTCCTCTACGCTAAGTTTTGCTAAAATTGGGATAAGAATTCTGTGCATTCGCTCTATTTGACCGTTTCCTCTAGGTATCCCTGTTGTTATGGGAATATGCTCTATGTTCTCTTCCTTACAATATTTCTCAAAATCAGCAGAGGTAAATGCGTCCTTTGTCGGTAATGATTCGCGATGGATTTCCGAAAATATCATGTTGTCTGGTCAACTTATCGATGACTTCTTTAGCGGCTGTAGTTTTAACGGGGTATAGACAAACAAATTTAGTAAATGCGTCCACAACGGTAAAAATATGATTGTAATTTTTATTTGTAGAAGGCATGGGACCAATGTGATCTATGTGATAGGTCTCGAGGGGCATATTTTGTTTTGGGATCGGGTTTAATAGACCTCCTTTTCCTTGCTTTTTATTGCAAAGTATACACTCTATGCAGTTGGCAATGACGCTTTCAATTTGCTTTCTTAATTGGGGCATAAAATAATTTTCTTTTAAAATAATTTCAGTTTTAGCCACTGCGTAATGACCTTTGTTATGAACATCGCATATTATTTCCTTTTGCATATTGGTAGGAATCATCAAAAGTTCTCTATCATTTTCATATTTGTATACGATGTCGTTTCTTATAAAATATTCTGAACTTTCATTTTTTTCAATTAACTTTTTTATCGCTTGTATGTGTTCGTCTTCTTGTTGTGCATTCTTTATTTTTAATGTTAATTCATCTTGCGATCGGGTAACTATTAGAACTGTATTTATACTCAATGCGTCTACATGTTTCATTTGGGACCCTGATCGGTGGGCAATTTCGTAATCAAATAATTGTAAGAATAGGGCCCATCTGGCTACTTTTGGCGTAATGTCTTTTTTGTCCATTGTCTTTTGGAACGCGGAACAATCTGTCACAATTTTAAATTTCGTGCCTAATAAGTAGTTTCGGAATTTTTTAACCGATTCTATTACCGCGAGTGTTTCCAATACGTAACTCGAGTATTTTGCTTGAGTAGGTGTGGTTTTACGGCTCATATAATGAATAGGATGTAAGTTTTTGTTTTCATCTTCTTGTAGTAGGACACTACCAAAACCTATGGCGCTTGCATCGGTGTGCAATTCTAGTCTAGCGCCTCGTCGGAATGTATGCAATACTGGGGGGTTAACTAGTTATTCTTTAAGAGTCTCAAAAGCTTGTTTTTCGAGGATTCCAAATTTAAATGTATTTTCCGCTTTTAATAAATCACTTAAAGGTCTCGCTATATTTGCGTAATGTGGGATGTATTTTCTGAAATAAGAAGTTAGACCTAGAAAACTGTGTAATTGTTTAAGGATGCGGGGTTCAAGAAAATTCTTTACTGCCAAAGTTTTGGCTTCCGAGGGCCTTGTAGTTCCGTTTTCAATAATATAGCCTAAACATTCAATTTTCCGTTTAAGGAATTGGCATTTTGCAAAATTAAATTCAAGTCCGTAATCCGATGCAACTTCTAGGACGCGTTTCAGTTTTAAAAGCGCTTCTTCCTCAGTTTCCGCAAGTACTATGATATCGTCTAAGTAAATTAATATTACCTTTTCTTTAATTAACTGTTTAAAAACAGCTTGAATATATCTCTGAAAATTCTGCGGGCCAATCGATAATCCGAATGGAAGCTTTAAATATTCGTACTGGGAGTTATGCGTGACAAATGCTGTATATTTCCTACTCTCCTCTGCTACGTCTATATGAAAAAAACCATTTTTTTTAATCCAATGTAGTAAAAACCTTCGCTTCCTCAATGTTATCTAAAACGTCCTCCATTCTTGGCAAGGGAAAATTATCTCTAATTATTTTTTTATTGAGGGGTCTATAGTCTACACACAATCTCCAGGAATTATCTTTCTTTTTCGCTAACACAATAGGCGATGCATAATTAGAATTACTCTTCGTTATAATTCCCATTTCCAACCATTTGTTTATCCACAAATTCCTGTTCTGGATATGCTAACCTACGCGGTCGTTGCGCAATCGGAATATCATCAGTTAACATTATATTTACTTTCAACTCATTGTCCTTAACCTTGTTTGGCTTATAATTAGTGATCAATTCCGTTAACTCTTTCTTAATAGTATTGTTTGTAATGTGATTTAGCTCAACTTCCTGAAAATTAATAGAATTAGCTGTCTCAGCTAAATAAATATCTGTGGTTTTCGCTAAGTCTAACCGTGGGACGGAACACTGTTCACTTTCCAACAAACAATTTTTATCAGAGCTTAATTGCATGTTTATTTTTTCACTAAAGTTGCAAGCTCTTTCATTTTGATTAGTTTGCTCCTTTCTCACCAATTCAGCTGTCGCAATCGTTTTCCCTATCGTGGGATTGTTTTGCTTTTCTGACCGC
The DNA here is from genome assembly GCA_963932465.1 of Maratus speciosus. Lineage (NCBI taxonomy): Eukaryota > Metazoa > Arthropoda > Arachnida > Araneae > Salticidae > Maratus > Maratus speciosus. The sequence goes on from OZ010800.1 coordinate 407,865,118, forward strand.
AACATCGCATGAAATCTGGGTGTGACATAGATAACGCGTCTGGTTTTTGTCTTGACTGTTTCTTGCGGGAAGGCAGTGACGTAATTCACCCTAACTTCCTTCAATTTTCGTTTCCCTGTAATTTGCAATCCTTTTTCTGACATATTGAAATTTACCTGTTTCAAAAAGTTATTTTCTAAAATTATAGAATGGCTCAAATTTTTTACGACGCATAAATCTGCATTCACTGTGTAACCATCTATTTCAATTTTTACGGTCATAAATCCTGTGGGTGTAATTTGACTATTACGAATACCTGATAAAACCAGGTCATTTTCATGCAATTTAGACATCCCAGGGCTGTATAAGTATCGTTGCTACACATATTTACGTCACTTCCTGTATCAAGTTAGCATCCATATTTTTTCCTAAAATCTCCACGCTTTTTATTATTTTATCAACCGGATTTGAGTTATTGCTTACGGCAGCACTTGCATTTTTAGGAGAATTATTTGTACACTGGTCAGACCTGTGGCCAGGAATTTAACACTTCCAGCAGGACGGACTTTCTTTTTTTCGGGGACAGTCCCTAAAACGGTGAGAAAAGTCACTGCAATTGAAACAACGGATTTTTGTATTTAAATTATTTTGGGGGGTAGGTGTGTAGTTTTTCTCATATGGTACTCGACTAATGTCATTTCGATGGAACGCTCTATTATTTTCACTACCTTGACGTTTTCTAAATTCCGTGTTTGGGGGCTTAATTTCAGTTTTCCGTAAGTTCATTCTGGCGGTTTCAAAATCATCCAATTTATTGGTCAATTCTTCTGCACTCGTAATTTTTGGTAGTTCGTCACAGAAGTGTTCCTTCAATTCTAGGGACAATTTTCGCCTAATCTGGTCAATGATTAAAATATTTTTTAACTCTTCGAACGTTGATATGTGTAATCCCGACAACCATTCATTCAGAAAATTTGCGATTTCAAATGAGAAATCTTTCCATGACGCTGAATTTTGTTTTCTATGTAAAAAGAATTTTTTCCTGAATTGCTCTGGTGTAAGTTTGAAACGTCTTAAAAGTATTTTCTTCACACAGTCATAATCACTGGACAGTTCTTCACTTTCCCGATTTATTAAACTAACGAAGTCGAGCGGTAACAGTGCCAACAGATATGTAACCCATTCATTTTTTTCTATCCCAAGACGCTTCGCTTGCCGTTCGAAAAGGGTTAAGTAAATGCTAATTTCTTCCTCATTATTATATCTATTTAGTAGTTTTAGATCATCGGAACCCTTTCCGGCGATTGTAGATATTGAATTATGCAATTGGGTATTTTGTGCATTTTCCAATTGTAATTTTTTCAATTCAAATTCACGATTTTCGATTTCTTTTTGTTGCAACAATTTTTCTTTCTCTTCCCTCTCGCTTATAATCCCCGCTAGCAAATTTTTTACTAAATCCTCATTATACCCTTCGGATTTTAAAATTAAATCAGTCAGTTGACTTTTATTAGCACCATCTGGAGGACTTAAACCTAACTCGATTACCGCTGTAACCAGATCGATCTTTTTGGACCTTATTAAGTGTGCCATAATTATATCTAACCAATCAGCACATAAATAAAATATCTTAATATAAATCAATAATATATAAGTACCCGATAAATCAAATATATCTATATATATAATAATATCAACAGTTTTCTAAAACTCACTTACTTTGTACCAGATATTTCCACCAAAAAAATAAATATATATATTTTTTCTTTACTACACACTAATACAAAAAAATTATTGTTGAATACCAATTTTATAAGAACTTACTTCCATCAAAATTTTCTCAAAGGAATATATATTCCTTTCTTTTCACATAAAAAAATAACAAGATAAAATAAAAAATATATATCGTTATACCACTTTTCTCTGAAAGAAGCAAGCAAAAAAATCATGTATTAGGAATCTAAGATCATGTATATCATTAGGAAGCAAAAAATAACCACCTTCCTATATTTCCTCTTTGCAGACACGTTGAATAAATCACTTTCCAAAAAAAAACTCACTAAAAAACTTCACTAAAGAAAAATATTCTTTTCCTTCTGGCGTACACAAAAAATCAACGTATACCTTTTATTAACACAATTCAAACACTTATGGGGAACAATAAAAAAAAAACACGTCCCCATTTTATCACAAGAAAAGAAGAACATCTTGAGATGAGTATGTAGGTCAACCGGTCACCGAGACTCGAAACACATTTTTATCAGTAGAAATAAACGAAATTTTACGAGAAGATGCAAAACACTCCGTTGACTCATCACCGGGCACCCTCACTTAGATAAAATACTCCGTTGAAATTACGAAGCGCCGAAACACTTGACTCTTTGCAGCTATTCACGGAACATCCGATGAAACAAACTTTTCTTTTCCTGAACATCATTTTAGGACATCAGAATTTCTTTAGTACAAGTTCAATCCACACTTTGCATGTAAATCCCGGTCGACAGCCCCCAGTCTGTAGAAATTTAATGCACATTAATTTTGACGAATAAATGTACACTGTAGTCGGTGTCTAGAAGTAATTAGTCCAGGCAGATTCTTGAGGAAATCTTAATACTTTAATGTTCTTGATTATGTGGATGAGGTATTTACAGATGGGGTATTTACATTTAGATTAAACATGATAATTATAACTGGCCGGCGACATTCTCCTTTAAACCGAGGTCCGCTGACCCGGTATTCGGTTGAACAGCGACATATCAACACGTCTGTTCTCGAGAGCAACCAACAGTCATCTCATCTCTCTCACAATAGTTTTTGTAAGTTCAGCAGTTTTTTCGTAGACTCAGAGGTTGGGGTGGATCGTTCCGAGCCTCATCTAAGAATGTGCTGGTCTTTGCAGTGCAGAGTTCAAATTCTGTTACCACATATATATATATATTAAAATCAGTAATATGGAAATAATATGACGTATTTACCATGGCAACCTAGAATCATTACCAATATGGGATATCATTGAATTAATTACATATGATAAGATTTAATAGAATGAAGATAACTTTTATTAATTTTTTTTTAAGTTTTGATTCAATTTTCATAAAATTTGAAATGACTCGACAAAATTCTGCAACGATTATATATATTAAATTTTAAACCAATCGTTTGGGTAGTTTTTGCACTGTTATATGCGGATCGACGGACGGATTGAACGACAACTATAGGAGCTACGTATTTATATAATTACGAACGCACCTAAAAATGACACAACATAATTTTTTTTAATTTGTTTCTATTTCGCTGCAATTTTTTTTTCGTCCCGAAATCAAAGGCGGATCCAAAAAATGTTGATAAAGAACCATCTTCCCCTTCAAAAATAGGGACAGTTTGTTTTACCATCAGCTGGGAAATTACATTCATAAGTTATGGAATGCTTTCATTGCTACATCACTATCCCATATGCATGAACATTTGTTATTCAAAATGATTAATAATATCAATAAAAACTTTGGAAATCATCGGGCAATCACAATTGAAATGTCTATTATAATAAAACTAAATTTTTTAATAATTTTTATCAATAAATAATTATTGCTATATGTATGAATTATTTCTATAAACAGTAGAACCTCGATTATCCGAAGTTATTGGGATCGACCCTCTTTCGGAAAATCGAAATTTTTGGATAATCGAGAATGCTTTCATTTTAAGATTAAGGAGGAATAGTATATGCGCTATTTCTTATTATGGTAACAAATGCTTAATAAAAATAAAGCAATAACAAAATAGAAACAAGAAAAACTACCTGAATTTTAATTTTATAATTAAGTACCTTTTACATATTTCACAAGGGTTTGTAACAGTGTTGTGTTTGTCGCAGTTTCGATTGCCTTTGCTTTCAAACTCTATCACGAAGTCTTTTAATATTATTAGTTCACGAGAATCACAGTCTTTCTGCTGTTCCAGCTATGCCAAGCCTTTTGCAAAACATTCAAAAGCTTCAGAATTGCTAATTTGTTCGTTTTCTTCGTTCGTTTTGTTCGTTCCACTTCGCAGTTTACGGGAGCTCAAATTAAATTCAAAGAAACTCTAAGAAAGGGGATCGAAAATATTTATATGTACTCGGAGTTCGGAATGGACCACTTGCACACAACGAATATGATAGTTGTTATAAAAAAAAATGGAGAAAAAAAAAGCTTTGAAAATTGATTTTGAACACAAGGAATGTGATGCTTAAAAAAAAAAAAGTTTTAAAAATGGATTTCCGTTAACAGAGACTTTCGGTTAAAAGAGTTTCGGATAAAAGAGGTTATACTGTACTCTTGTTTGTGTAAACCTATTATCTATGTGTTGTTATTGCCTTCTATCGACGGACAGTCTGGATAAGTTATAAAAGGAAGTTAGAAAGCTCGACATTATACGTCAATAAATTTTACAACCGTATAAAAAGAACATTCATTGCCGTCCAGTAACTAAGCTCGGACTCCCCAGTTTAAGAGAATTTCTATATGAAAGTATATATGCTAGAGCAGCGGTTTCGAACCTGGGGTACGTGAAAATAATATCGGTAATGGCGGAAATCAGAAAACTGGTCTAACTAAAAACACATAAGGAAAATTGATAGTTTTAGATTACGATGTTAGTCCCATGTGCAAATCCAATGTGTTACACTCAAATTAAGGGAAAAAGTCCAGTATACTTAATAATTCATTGATAATGCAATGTCAATAACTCCGCCCACCGATAAGCGTATTGGATGAATAGATATTTATCCCCCCTCCCCCCACCTTCCACAATTAATCATTATGCAATATTCTTTTTTTCACCACTTTTTTTTATTCTTTTGTGGTTAATAATAATTGCAGAACGTCTCTAAATTATGTCAGATCTTCTGATTTTAATGATTTTTGTTCAAACGTATTGATCAATAATCATCGTATGTTTGTTATAATTTCTTCTAATGCTTGATTGATTTTTCTTAATGTTTGGCTAACATTATAAAAAGCAGTATTTACTTTAAAATGAAAATGTGATTTGTATCGATTTATTATGAAAGATTATGCTAGAGCAGCGTTTCCCAACCTGGGGTACGTGAAAAAAATATCTATTGAGAAGTTCTTGGATCACGTGACCCAGGGCGGAGTATGACTACGTCATAACCCGAACTGGTGAGAAAACTATTGTTTTTTCTTTCAGATGGAATAAATTGATCTCGAAAATGGAGCTTTGCTTGATATGCCCCCATGGAATTTCTTAAAGGTTATATTTAAGTGTTAAATATTTTTTAAATTGTTGTTTTTTCTGTTAAGTTTACTGTTAATAAAATGAAGAAAAGGCATCAAGACTTTAATTTGGAAACTTTCAACACGGCACTTGAATATAGAAATATTCTATTACGTTTTCGAATTCACGAACCCCCTTTGTTTCTGTTTTATATTTTCGCTTTATTGGTGCCGAAAACCGGGAACTCAAGGGAATATTTAGTTATAATGAATTAAATACTCATGGACGGACTCGCCCTGTAGGATAATTTCGAACAGTAAGTTCGAATAAAAGGTACTGTACATTTTATTATTAGTATTATCATTATTATAAAATGGAATCGATTGATAAGTTAAAAGCAAAGAGGAAGCTTGTTCGATCGGCATGTACAAAATTAATCACAACGATTGACAATTTTATAACGACTATTGATACTCAAAGTACAGATGATAAATGTAAACTATCTGAATATTTATTAAATTTGCAAGAAAAACAGGATGATCTTAAGACGCTAAATGAAAAAATTGAGGAACTAATTTCCGATGCAACACAATTCGAAACGGAAATTCAAAAATCACTTGAGTATGACGAATCAAAATCGGATTCAAAAGCTACGATCAGAATTAAATTGAAACAATTCAAGGTCCAGCAAGCTGAATCTGTTCCAAGTAATAACGTTTCTAGTTTTATTACTGCTTCACAGTCACAAATTTCGGTTAATTTGCCAAAACTTAATATAACCTCATTTAATGGTGATCCAAGTAAATTTTTGGAATTTTTTAACAGTTTTGAAAGCGCTATTGATTCAAATGAATCTTTAAGTACTGTTGATAAATTTTTATATTTAAAGTCTTTCTTAACTGGTGAAGCTTATAAAACAATTGCTGGGTTTGCTTTGAAAGAAGAAAATTATAAGTCTTGTTTAACCTTATTAAAAGAAAGATATGGAAAACAAGACCAATTAATTAGTTGTTTTGTCAATAAACTCTTAGAACTTGAACCTGTTAAATTTTCTTCAAATATTAAAGGGTTTAGGAGTCTTTATGACGAAAGTGAAGTCAGTATTAGAAATTTACAAGCTATGGGTATTGATTCAGAAACTTTTGGGTATTTGTTGATTGTTGAAATTGTTGAAACAATTTTGTTGATCCAATATTGTTGAAACAATTACCGCATAATCTTGACGTAGAATTCCATAGGAAAAAACCCCCAACAAAGCGGGTGATATTAACGAATTAATGAAATTTATCAAAATTGAAATTGAATCTAGGGAAGCTGCAAATTCTATTTCAGGACTTTCTGTCAAAAGTGAGGAAACATTTCGTTCGAAAGTTGAATATCCTAAAAGCAAATTAAAAATAAAAAATAATTTCACGTCAGCGGCTGCATTGAATACAATTGTTAAAAATGCTTGTATTTTTTGTGGTTCTAATTCGCATACTGGATTAGAATGTAAAACCCTAACAAACGAACAAAAGAGATACAAATTGAAGAAAGAGGGCAGGTGTTATCGGTGTTTTTTTAAACACTTACAGTCAGCTTGTAAAGTTAAAATTCAAGTAAAACATGTGATAATTCTCAACATAACTACCTGTTTTTCCCCCAAACAAAATCTAAAAATCTAGTCCAAAATCAAGATTCTGAACTAAAAGAAGTTAATCGAGTTCAGGAAAATGACACCGCTATGTCATCGGTCCACGAGTCAGAAAATTTGAGGAAAAATTATACCACTTTGCTTCAAACTGCGTGTGTTCTAGTTGAAAGTGGATCTAAAAAACTAATCGCTAGAATATTATATGATTCGGCCTCCACCAAGACGATATTATTCGAAGCGATTTAGCAAAAGCGTTAAATGCAAAAGTCTTAAGAAAGGAAAAACTTTTCATTTACACATTTTCTAATAGAAATCCCATTGAATCCGAATTTGAATGTGTAAAAATAACTTTAAAAAGTAGGTTTTTTCCTTACAAGTCTATTAATGTTGAAGCTTTAATTACCGATGAAATATGCGGTACTCATTTGTGTCAAAATGTAAATCCACAGATAAAAAATATTATCTCTAAAGAATATAAATGGTCTGATACATTTGAAATAGAATATCCAATTCAAATTCTTTTAGGCACCAATTATATTTATCAAACTTTGTCTGGATCGCTTACAAAAATAAACAAGCAATTATATTTTCAAAGATCAATTTTCGGAGAAACGTTAGTTGGACAGGTGCCAAATAATCAAATAAACAATTCTGTCAGTGTTTAAATGTCTGTTGCTCATCTAAAGAAAAAGATTTGACTTGTTTATGGGAAACAGAACCATTTCTATGTAATAAAGAAATAAAACTAGCCTCGGATAATTTAAATGTTTTCCAAAACAATTTAAGATTTGTAAATGGCAGATATGAGTCGTCACTAATGTGGAAATTGAAAGATATGCAAAATAATTTAAGGGATAATTTTAATATTGCAAAGACGTGATTTATGTATTTAGAAAAAACATTTGATAGGGATGAATCATTATTTGAAAGATATAATGAGGTAATGAAAGAGCAATTGAAAGAAGGGATAATTCAAATGTGTGACGAGAATAGTGTTAATAAATATACAATGCCCTATAGAGAAGTATTTACGGAGTGTTCTCATAGTTCTAAAAGTAGAGTCGTTTTTGATGCAAGTAGTAAACAAGGAACTAATTACAGTTTAAATGAATGTCTTCCTTCGGGGGAAAATTTAAATGCGGACTTAGTGAATGTTATTTTGAAATTTCGAGAATATAAAATAGGTTTTTGTGGTGACATAGCCAGGGTTTTTTTACAAATACAGGTTTCCGAATGTGACAGAAATTATTTATGTTTCTTATACTATAAAAACTGTGATAAATCTCAACCCGTAGTAATGTATCATTTCAATAGACATTGTTTTGGCGTCACCAGTTTGCCCTATGTTTTGGCAGCGACTATCAAAACCCATCTTAAGGGATATAAAATTACACATCCTCTCGCACATGAAATGTTAAATAAATCGCTGTACGTGTACGACCTTTTTTATGGAAGTTCCACTGTTCAAGATGCATTTAAATTATCTACTGATGCTGTTTCTATTTTGAAAGATGCGAAAATGACTATGAGAAAATTTGACACAAATTCTGAAGAGTTAAAAAATTTGTGGAAAACCTCCAATCCCAAAATTGAAATAAATGAACATTCCGATAAATCTTTGAAAGTGTTAGGTCTTAGTTGGTGTAATGAGGAAGACACATTGTCCCTGAATTTAATATCAGTGTTATCAAATTTAAATGAATTTAAATGTACCAAAAGAAATGTTCTTCATGTAGCTGCAAAAATATTTGGTCCTTCTGGATTTGTTTCTCCTTTTTTAATTCGAATAAAGTGCCTTCTGCAAGAATTGTGGCAACTTGGTTTGGAATGGGATGAAGAGTTTTCAGGAGAAATTAAGGACAGGTGGCTAATGTGTTGTAGCGAAATTAATGAACTACAAAAAATCAATATTCCTAGATATTACTTTCCCGATTTTGTGGATGGAGATAATATACAGTTACATGTATTCTCAGACGCTTCATTAAAAACTTTTGGAGCAGTGGCGTATTTTAGGTATAAAACGTCACATGATACTTTTAACACTAGTTTTGTAATTTCTAAGGCACGGGTAGCACCGCTTAAAAAATTAACATTGCCTAGATTAGAGTTATTGGGTGCTGTAATAGCTGCAAGACTTGTTAAACAATTGAAGGAAATTTTTAAGTGGATTGGAAAGATTATTTTGTGGTGTGATTCTACTATAGTGCTACATTGGATAAGAGGCACACCGTCCAAATGGAAACAGTTTGTCTTCAATCGAGTCACCGAAATACAGGAAATCACAGATCTCAGTTCTTGGAAACATTGCATAGGCAAACACAATCATGCAGATTTGTTGACCAGGGGGTTATCTAGTAAAGATTTAATAAACTCAAAAAAAATGGTGGCATGGGCCTGAATGGTTGACTGAGCCAGAAACTGTTTGCCCTACGGTAAAAGCGTTTGAATTTGATCTTACTGACAAAGATGTTGAATCCGAGTATAAGTTTAAAGTTATAGTTAGCTCAGCAATAACTTATGAAAAAATTATTGATCCTGGCAGATTTAACAACTTGAGAAAATTATTAAGGGTCATTGCTTGGGTACTACGCTTTGTAGATATACTTAAAAGAAAACAGGATTACAAAGGTACTCTTACGTCTGACGAATTAAATAATGCTGAACAGTTTTGGATAAAAGTTGAGCAAAATGCATTTTATTTTAATGAAATTACATGTTTAAAGAATGCCAATCCAATCCCAAAGGACTCCAATTTGTTGTGTTTAAATCCCTTTCTAGATGACCAAAATATATTGCGAGTTTCGGGAAGATTACAAAAATCCCAATTGACAGCGGATGAAAAGCATCCTGTCATACTCCCTTCTAAATCTGAATTGACTAAATTATTAATCTGGGATTCTCACGAAAAAGTATTTCATTCAAGTATATCTCACATGTTAGTACAGTTAAGAGAAAAATATTGGATCATAAGAGCCAGACAAACTATAAAATCACTTCTCAAAAATTGCGTTATTTGTAGAAAATTCAATTCTTCTTCAGGAAAACAGACGATTGCTCCACTACCTGCTGATCGAGTGGAACAAGCAGCCCCGTTTTCAGTCATTGGAGCTGATTTTGCCGGACCATTATTTGTGAAATATGATGATACCAAACATTATATTCTTCTAATAACATGTGCAGTGACTAGAGGTATTCATCTTGAACTTGTCAGCAATTTATCTACAGAAACCTTTCTTCTTGCTTTTCGACGCTTCATTGCACGACGTGGCTTGCCTTCTGTGGTGTTTTCAGATAATGCACGTACCTTTAAACGTGCCGATCTGGAATTAAAACAACTGTGGTCTATTGTGAATCATCAAGATGTAAAAAATTACTGTGCTTCAAACTCAATCAAATGGAAGTATATTGTTGAACGAGCCGCCTGGTGGGGCGGATTTTACGAACGTATGGTTCGTACTGTAAAGGTTGCTCTGCGAAAAACTCAAGGAAAGTCCTCTCTGACTGTGGATCAGTTACATACTGTTCTTCTCGAAATTGAGGGAATGATAAATTCTCGCCCAATTACTTACGTTGGAAGTGATGCTGAAGAGCCAACTGCTTTAACTCCCGCACATTTTCTTTTAGGAAAAAGAATATCTTCGCTACCTCCAGTAAGACTTCACCTTGATTCAAATTTCTCTTCTAGGAAAATTTTTATAAAGGCTTTTAATTATCGAGAAAAGTTAATGAGATCCTTTTGGTCAAGATGGAAAAATGAGTATTTGTTAAATTTGAGAACGGCTCATTCTAGCTCGGTTAATAACAACACCCACTCCTTTAAAGTTAACGATGTAGTTTTGATCGAAGATGATCCTATACCTAGAAATTTTTGGAAATTAGGAAGAATTCTTCCTAATTTCTTGGAAGAGATGGCAAGGTGAGGACTTGCAAGTTAAAAACTGAATCATCAATTATTAAAATACCTGTACAATTATTGTACAATTTGGAGCTCCAGAACTGAAAGTAAAACATTTTTTTCCCCAATAACAGAACATTCTAGAACATTATTATGATGTATATTCAATGTTTAAGCAATATAATGTGTTTTTTTAATATTATTTACAGGAATATATCTTGAGAAAGTATCACTGAAATGTATATGTATATATTTTATATTTGCATTATTTCTTGAATTTTATATTTGCATTATTTCTTGAATTTTATACTTGAATTATTTCTTGAATTTTATATTTGAAATTTTCTTGTCTTCTTGATTTAAATTTGATGGTTAAATATTCTATTAGGTTTGTATTCATTCTCGGACTAAGTATATAGAATATTGTTATCAAAGTAGCATGATTAATCTAGATAGAATATCGAACAATAATGGAGTGTTTTTAAAATGTTTCCTTTACTCACTTGGTTTCCCTCTTGAATATTTATTATCTTGGATATATTATTGTTTCTTTATAATTTAATTTTAATTTTGTACTTGGAATATGTACTATATTGATCTTGAATACTATTATATTAAATTGTGTGCTTGAATAACTTAACATTACTTTAATTTAAAATTTATGTAAGAATTTGAATTTCTGAGAAATATGAAGTATTATTTGTTAAATGAAAACCAGGTTACTTGTATTGAAGTTATTTATATATAATATACTTTCTTGAAAAATTTTGATGAACCTCCATGTTGTTCATGGTGGGGCAGGATATTGAGAATTTCTTGGATCACGTGACCCAGGGCGGAGTATGACTACGTCATAATCCCGAACTGGTGAGAAAACTATTGTTTTTCTTTCAGATGGAATAAATTGATCTCGAAAATGGAGCTTTGCTTGATATGCTCCCATGGAATTTCTTAAAGGTTATATTTAAGTGTTAAATATTTTTTAAATTGTTGTTTTTTCTGTTAAGTTTACTGTTAATAAAATGAAGAAAAGGCATCAAGACTTTAATTTGGAAACTTTCAACACGGCACTTGAATATAGAAATATTCTATTACGTTTTCGAATTCACGAACCCCCTTTGTTTCTGTTTTATATTTTCGTTTTAATATCAGTAATGGCGGAAATCACAGAACTGGTTTAAACTAAAAACACACAAGCAAAATTGATAGTTTTAGATTATAATGTTAATCTCATGTGCAAATCCAATATATTACACTCAAATTAAGGGGAAAAGTCCAGTATACTTAATAATTCATTGATAATGCAATGTCAGTAACTCCGCCTCCTACCGTTAAGCATATTGCATGAATACTTATTTATCCCCCCCCCCATCTTCCAGAAAACTTCAATTAATCATTATGCAATATATTTTTTCACCTCTTTTTTTATTATTCTTTTGTGTTTAATAATAATTGCAGAGCGTCTAAGTTACGTCAGATCTTCTGCTTTTAATGATTTTTGTTAAAACGTATTGATCAATAATCATCGTATGATTGTTAAAATTTCTTCTAATGCTACATTGATTTTGCTCAATGCTTGGCTAATATTATAAAAAGCAATATTTACAATGCGTGTAAAAACTTTAAGGACAGCAAAAGATTGTAAAAAATTTGATAAATTGAAAATGCGACAAGTGAAATGGTAATTTAATGTTGATCATAATGGGGAAATACTAATATAAAAGTCAACAGAATGTATCTGTGTCCTTTTTATTGTGAAAAAAATCATAATTATGCAAAATATAAAATTTTTGAATATGTAAAAACTTTAAGGACACCAGTATTTTTTTATAGAAATGTTACATATAATTATTATTAAGGATCGACCTAAACAGGTTTTTAATGGCGAAACCGAAACTGAATTTCGGAGATCTTCCTATTTTTGGCCGAAAACGAAAAAGAATATGTCCAAATTTTTTTTTTAAATAATTAAATTGTATGTATGAAAGTAATTAATACATACATAAATATATTATTAATTAATTATACGTATTTATTAAATATGCATAATAATTAATTAATTATGCGTATTTATTAAATATACATATTAATTATACGTGTGGCCCAAATTGTCACTCTGTGCCTTAGATCCCAAACTTTTTTTTTATATAAAATAAAACTTATTTAATTCATAAACCACAGAAAAAGATTTTCCAATTATACGAATTTCATTTAATTAAAAAGTATTTTAGCTTTATGTATACGCACCTCGATTTATCTTTTATAATGATTTCTGTAAATGATCATCTGTTATACTAGAACTTTCTCAAAAAGTATTCGAAACTCTTCTGCGGTTTCAAACTGAAAATTTTCTATTGCTTTTATGTCTGCAGCTTTTAATGAGCACGTGAAAAAGTTTAGTTATATATGCATTGCTTGCTTTATAATTTGCATTCACATCTTGAGTCAGTCATGACTGATAATTACAAACAACGAAATTCGTAGCAATAAATAGTATCATTTGAGCCAGCCAATAAAGCTCAAATCGATGAGAAATGTTGAAAATTCCCGAAGGAAGAAACGAGATTTTTGGAATACTGATAGTTTCGGTCCGAAATCCGAGTTTCGCCTTTTCGGTATTATAAAAGATAAATCGAGGTGTGTATACATAAAACTAAACTACTTTTTTATTAAATGAAATTCGTATAATTAGAAAATCTCTCTGTGTCGTTGATGAATTAATTACGTTTTATTTTATATGAAAAAAAAAAAAGTTTTGGATCTAAGGCACAGAGAGACAATTTGGGCCACACGTATAATTAATTAATAATTATGTATATTTCATAAATACGCATACTTAATTAATTATTATGCATATTTAATAAATACATATAATAAATTAATAATATATTTATGTATGTATTAATTACTTTAATACATACAATTTAAGTACTTTGAAAAGTTTTTGGACATTTTCGTTTTCGTTTTTGGCCGAAAATAGGAAGATCGCCTAAATTCGACTTCGGCCTTAAAAACCTGTTTAGGTCGATCCTTAATAATAATTTATATGTAACATTTCTATGAAAAGAATACCGGTGTCTTTAAAGTTTTTTACACAGTCAAAGATAGAGTTTTTTTGCATAATTATGATTTTTTTCTCAATAAAAAGGACACAGATACATTCTGTTGACTTTTATATTAGAATTTCCACTTTATGATCAACATTAAATTACCATTTCACTTGTCGCATTTTCAATTTATCAAAATTTTTGCTGTCCTTAAAGTTTTTCCACGCACTGTACTTTAAAATGCAAATGCAATTTGTTTCAATTTATTGCATGGTAGTGATAAGATTACTAATGAAAAAAAAGCATATTAAGTGGGGGGAGGGAGGGGACGTGTTTATGAGAAATGGGGTACTTCGAAATGAAAAGCCTAAAAAGGGGGCACGTGAATATAAAAAAAAGGTTCGGATGCGCTGTGCTAGAGAGTTACGCTATAGCAGGGATGGCGAACCTTTCCACGTCCACGTGCCAAATTTTCCCAAAAATATACTTTACGTGATCATGACGTGCCAACAATGAAAAAAATTAATGGATCAAATAATAATGAATCAAAACTACTTAAAATTTTGTTTTTAGCATTAAAAAAAAATACAGTTAATATTTGATGTTATACTGTAGAAATTTATTTAAAAAATATTATTTCTGTTGTCTAATCTTAAATGCCAAATAATTTATATCCGCTTCGTCCTTAGTTATTTTCGATAGAGTGAAAGTTTAATTGCACTCACTTGACAAGACGTTTTTAAATGAATTTTTCATTTTTTTTTTTTTTTTTTTTTTTTTTTTTACGAAAAGAATGTTTTGCAGAAAAAGTTGTAAAATAGCAAGCGCCAGAAACTACAGCTTTTAATGTCTGGAATTTAATTTCAAGTTGTTATAATTTTACAATCAGCATTTTTGCTTATTACACTTTTAATTTTTGTTTAGCGATACTCTTCTAATTCTCAAAGTTTTCTGAGCCAATATTGAACTAGATTCGGATAAATTAAATTATATTTCAATTTCTTCAATCTGTGTGACAATCACAACCAACCGAACTAATCGGATTCAAGTAACACAGACAACATCTAAATTAATTAATGCATTTTGTGAAATTCTACTATAGAGTAAACTCTCTGTAAGGCGGACTCTGTGTAAGACGGAAATCTGTCTAACTCGGAAAGATTTTCAAGTCCCTGCGAATCCATAGACATAGAGTAAAATTTGTCTAAGGCGGACTCTGTGTAAGACGGAAATCTGTCCAACTCGGAAAGATTTTCAAGTCCCTGCGAATCCATAGACATAGAGTAAAATTTGTCTAAGGCGGAATCTTGTCTACTACGGAAAATTTTCTATTTCGCCTTAGGCAGAGTTTACTGTATTTTGATGTAAAACTTAAATCTATACCGTGCCAAAAATAATCTGCAGCGTGCCAATTATGGCATGCGTGCCATAGGTTCGCCATCCCTGCGCTATAGCTTTGCGTGAGAAACAGAAAAAGTTTTGGATCTTTTCTTAACTTTTCTGTTCTTAAAAAAAAAAAAAAATAAATAAAAAAAAAAAAAAAAAAAAAAAAAACGTATAAAGCCTATACTACCGCAGACCCTCCACTATATCCCTGGACAGAGATCTCTTATGAAAAATTCTTAACTCCATTTTTCTTTAATACTTAATTATTTTTAGCCATTTGAGAATATACTCGTATATTTTTAAATTACCATAAAATAACAACATTTAGTTAATTAAATAATAAGGGAACGAGGAACCTTAAAAACCTTAAAAATCATTTTTTTATTTTTTGTAAATTTCACTTTAAATATTATTCAAGGGTACATTATATGCATTATGGCATGCATTTATCACAAAAAAAATAAAAATAAAAATTATTTTTGAGAAAAAAATGGAATTTTACGCGTTGTCTTAGAAATCTTCGAAATGACTCCTGCGTGTTCCATATCAATGAAAATCCCCAATATCTTTTATAAAAGTTTGATAAGTTTTTATGTTACTTCACGATCGTATGTATGTTTTTCCAGTTCAAAATTTGTACTCGAACTTTAACTCACTTTTAAATATCCGATCGAGATTACATTTTACATACTGGCGCAAATCCCATAACAATCTAATATTATTATGATTTTCGGTGGTTATCATTTATACTTATTTTACAGGATAACACAAAAAATTTCGGATAGATTACCGCCAAGAAGTTTAAGAAAAAGTTTTAGATTAGATAATACAAGACTGCGATTGTTGGTTTTTTTTTTTTTTTTACTTTTATGTATTTTTTAGCACTGAATTCGAAAATTACATTAATTTTTAACCATCATGTCAGGATATTTCGCAAATCATAAATTGTCAAACTTAAAGAATAACGAAAATCGGATACTATAAAGTAGAGGAGATGGTTGTATTTTTTCACTTTTGATAATTGATTTTTACGTGCTTTTAGTACTGAATCTGAAAATGATCTTCATTTTTAACCATCACGTTAGAATTTTTTTGAAAATCGTAAATGTGTAAGTTAAAATATAGCGAAAATCTCATACTATAAAACATATATAAAACTTTTTTTGTTTTATTGTATTTTATTTTATTCAATAATTTATTGGATATTTTTGCTTATCCTAGAATTCTTACAGCTAAATAGCTGAGTGGTCTGATGAGATGAGGGAGGAGATTCAATTTTAACTTTGAAATTTGCGAAAAATTCTGATGTGATGGTTAAAAATGAAGGTCACTGTCAGATTCAGCGGTACAGAATACATAAGAATCAATTATCAAAAGCTAAAAAACATGACATAACCCAACTTTTGCAGGCTAGTGCAATCTAATAATATTTTAAAATGCGTATCGTTTTGTAAAGAATTGAGGCTGTTAATTTAGCATCATTTTATTTATCAAAAATTCTGTTTTTTCTTTCTTCTTAAATGTTTATTACAAATTGTATATTTTGGCATTAATATGTCAGAAGGATTAAAGATTTCAAATTTATATTGCAATGTTAATTTTACTCTCAAACATTTTTTAATATATCTGACGAAATTATATTTCGACTAAATTTGTGAATGACCACCAATTTGCAGCAAAAAATATGCTCCAACTTTAAACAACTATTACTCTGTCAATTTTAATCGTAGGGATTTTTTGTATCTTACTTGTTAGTGTAAAAGGAAAATTTTACTAAATATAACTTATAGGACCGGGGGACCATATAAAAAATTAAATTTCGTATTTTTTTAAGAAATGTTTTTATTGACCCAAAAAGCTTTTAAAATATTTCTTTATCTGATTTAAAACATTTTTGTAATTGGAACTATATGCCTATGATTAACGGTTTAGGAATTAGCCATTGGACACCGTTGAGACCGGAAACCCTGTATAAATAAAACTGTGCATCGAATTTTATATTTTTGATAATAAAGGTTAAAAAAAAAAAGAAAAATTTTGAAATTTTTTAGAAAAAATTTTAAAAAATTTTGAATTTTTTTTTTTAACCTTTATATTTAAATATATAGTAATGCCCCAATTATCCGCGAAGAGTATTTAATTCAATCCGACAGCAAGGAAAATACAAGAAGCCCTTATAATAAATATAAACAGAAAAATTCATGTATTCGAAAGTAATAGAAGAATATTTCTATGCCATATTTAAAATATCAGCTATAAAGTCTTGATGTCTTTTCTTGATTTTATTAACAAAACGTAAACACAGCAATTAAAATATTTGACAATTAAATAAGACTATTGTGATAAATTCCAGGGCAGCATATCAAGAATAGCTTCATTTTTGAGATAGAAAAGACGTTTCCAAAGCAAGAAGCAAAAACAAGTGGCTGATTTTTTTTAAAGATGTAACTCAGCACTTTTTGTACAGTATGTGTGGCATTGTTTCTTGTTTACTGGTCTTTATTTTAGTGATTTAGACGTAAAGCAAAGGTTTCTGCTGTACTGTGCATATGTGTATATTTTAAACGTTTTATTATGTTTTTTGTACATTAAAACATAGTTTTTATGTTGAATTTTCTTTTTTTCGTGCTTGCACCCCATTTTCAGTCTTTTTCGGGTTATCCGCGATGCCCTTGCCACCCAATTCCGCGGATAATCGGGTCTGTACTGTATAAAATTCGATGCACAGTTTTATTTATATATATATATATACTAGCGGGCATGACCGAGCTAAAGCTCGGTCAAAATTAGCCTTGTGCTCAATTCGATATTTCATTCTCACTGTATAATTCTTGCTGTTTAGATAAAATTGGCATGATCCTAAGCCATAGGGACCTCCTAGCCGAAATTTTTCGAACACACGACATAACGAAGTCTCTTCTCGAACCCGAAAACGATAGAATACAAAATTTAGTCAAAATCGCTAAAGTCATTTTATAGATAAAATTAGCTTGACCCACAGTAGCCCAAAAAGGACCTACAGATCTAAATTTATCGAACATGTGACCAATCCCAATGGTCTTCTCATACTAGGAAACGGTGTAATAAGAAATTTTGTCAAAATCGTTTAAGTCATTTTTAGATAAAAATTAGCTAAACCTTGACCCAAAATGACTGGTTAATCGAATTTTCTTGAGCATGCGACCTAGACCAATGCTCTTCTCGAACCCGAAAACGATAGAAAACAAAATTTAATCAAAATCATTAAAGCTAGATAAAATTCTAGATAAAATTAACTTGACCCACAGTGACCCAAAAATGGCCCATGTATCGAATTTTCTCGAACATGTGACCTAACCCAATGATCTTCTCGTGTTCGGAAACAGTATAATACAAAATTTTGTCAAAATCGTTTGAGCCGTTTTTTTTAAAGATACAATTAGCTTGACCCACAGTGACCCATAAATAACCCATTAATCGAATTTTCCCGACCATGTGACTTAGCTCAATAATATTCTCATGCTCAGAAACGATATAATTCAAAATTTTGCCATGATGTTTTGAGCCGTTATTTTAGATACCTTGACCTATTATGACCCAAAATGACCCACTAATCAAATTTTCTCGAACACGTGACCTGGCCCAATGATATTCTCGTGCCCGAAAATGGTAAAATACTAAATTTCGTGAAAATCGTTAGAGCCGTTTTCTAGATAAACTTTGCTTGACCCACAGTGACCTAAAAATGACCCACTAATCGAATTTACTCTAATATGTGACTTAGCCCATTGGTCTTCTCGTAAGTCAAAACGACAGAATACAAAATTTAGTCGAAATCGTTAGAACCGTTTTTGAGATAAAATTGGCTTGACCCATAGTGACCCAAAAATGACCCACTAATCGAAATTTCTCGAATATGTGACCTAGCTCAATTGTTTTCTCGTGCCGAAAAACGGTTCGATATAAAATTTAGTCAAAATCGATTGAGCCATTTCTGAGATATAATTAGCTTGACCTTGATCGATTATGACCCAAAATGACCCACTAATCGAATTTTCTCGAACACGTGACCTAGCCCAATGGTCTTATCATGCCCGAAAATGGTAAAATACAAAATTTCATCAAAATCGTTAGAGCCGTTTTCTAGATAAACTTTGCTTGACTCACAGTGACCCAAAAATGACCCACTAATCGAATTTTCTCTAATATGTGACTTAGCCCATTGGTCTTCTCGTAAGTCAAAACGACAGAATACAAAATTTATTCAAAATCGTTAGAGCCGTTTTTTAGATAAAATTGGCTTGACCCATAGTGACCCCAAAATGACCCACTAATCGAAATTTCTCGAACATGTGACCTAGCCCAATAGTTTTCTCGTGCCGAAAAACGGTTGGATATAAAATTTAGTCAAAATCGATTGAGCCGTTTTTTAGATATAATTAGCATGACCATGACCCATTATGACACAAAATGACCCACCAATCGAATTTTCTCGAACACGGGACCTAGCCCAATGGTCTTATCATGCCCGAAAATGGTAAAATACAAAATTTCGTCAAAATCGTTAGGGCCGTTTTTAAGATAAAATGTACATACACACACACACACATACACACACAATTTTTGCTCGCATTATAGTATAAGATATACAGTCGAGCCCCGAATCAACTAATCGCGATTTAATGAATTTCTCGATTTAGCGAATTTTTTATGGTCCCGGCGAAAATGGAACAAAAATACTTCGATTTAACGAATTTATAATCCCGATTTAACGAATAACTTTTCTATGTAAAAAAAAAAGGTGAACAATTGGAGAAATTTTCTAATATTTATAAAATATTTTCAGTGTTCCTGATTGTCTACTTTCTGAATACGTATCTTGTGATACAGAAATATCTACATGCAAAAATGTACGTTAAAGCGAGATTATTAATAGGACTAGTAGCTGATCGGATGAAAAAGATGAAATAGAGATGAAGCATTCAACATTCAAAGAAGCAGTTAGCAGCTTAGATTCTTTGAAACGGAATTTGATGCCTTATAATGTTGATAATGCCAATTTCACAACTTCAGAAAAAAAAAAATCGATAAATAAGTTTGGAATACAAGATTGAAATAAAGCAAACAAACAATTATAAAAAATATCTTATAATTTATCTACAAAATTTGAATAAATGAGATTTTTTCTTAATTAAAATGATTGTGATTTAAAGCGGTGCATAAAAAGCAAGAACGAATTTTTATAGAATGTATTTTCGTAAAGCAACAAATGTATAAAATCGTTATTAAGGTAAGTGAGCGATATTCTTTTTATTTACAGCCATTTTTTAACTTGTTGT
This sequence comes from Maratus speciosus, assembly GCA_963932465.1. Taxonomy (NCBI): domain Eukaryota; kingdom Metazoa; phylum Arthropoda; class Arachnida; order Araneae; family Salticidae; genus Maratus; species Maratus speciosus. The sequence continues at coordinate 407,885,593 of OZ010800.1, forward strand.
ATAAAATAATTCCTTTGATTATCCCGATTTAACGAATAAAGTTGCCAGTCCCGAACGATTCATTAAATCAAGGTTCGACTGTATAAACCAAACTTTTATAATATATATATATATATATATATATATATATTGGGGATTTTCATTGATATAGAACACGCAGGGGTAAAAATAAGTACATTGAGTTAAAGTATTCAAACAAATTTTATTTGAAATAATAACAAATAGTAATAACATTTTTGTTCTATTCGATCGTTTAAAATTTAAAATTATCTGATATTTAGAATATAATAAATGAGCGATGAAATCAAAAGATATAGTGCAGGTCATTGCTATCATCCTGGTTTTCAAAAAATATATATATATGTATCAGTGGCGTGGCGTCCGGTCATCGCTGGATGCGGCGATGACCAAGCAATATTTTAAAACTCTTAATAAGCTTTTAAAACTCTACGATGCAGTTTTAGCAGAACATTTGGAGTTCATGTATAAGTGAAGGTAAGATTTAAAGTTTCTTTTTTGAACATTCAACCATTGAATTTTAGAGTTAATAATTTTTCACCACAAACTTAAATAATTGCGATGACCACCGAAAATTTTCACGCCACGCCACTGATATATATATACAGTCGAGTCTCTCTATAACGAAACTCCATACATCGAATTTCTCTATATAACGAAATTTTAGTGGGAACGGTCCCTTTTTCCCACGATCTCATTAAAAACAGTCTCCATATAGCGAAATATCTATCTCCATATAACGAATTTTTTCATAAAATGTTCTTCATTTATTGTTTTAAAAAAGCTTCCAAATCACATGGAATCAATTTTCCATCACTGATTAGTGATTTATCGTTCAGTGCTGAGTTTTTATCTTACTTTTCTATCTTTAATCTCCTTGTTTTTTATGCCCAATGAATTAATCTCCCCCCCCCCCCACACACACACACACATCTTCCAACATACTTCTTAAAACAGTGTCAATTGGATTGTTATACATATAAGAGCGGGATCAGAGAGGTAATTGAAGTTTTTAAGGTGAATGAGAATTCAAATGGAGGAAAATGTTCCCGATACAATTTTTCATTCCTTGCTAAAGTGTGAACATTTTTTTGAGAGTGTAACAATTTTGAAATCAAAACATCGAAAAATTACAGATTTCTTCGTCTAAAATTGTGATTTTTATTATGCTTTCAAATAAATGTCTGTTCTCTTTTTTGAAACTGTTTAAATAATTCAAATAAAATATTAGGTTAATATTTATAGTTAAACATTTCAAATTCTTAATTAAACACCTCAAAAGTAATTTTTGTTCAAAATTTACACATTAAATAAGAATTTTTACTCATTCTCTATATAACGAATTTCTCTATATAACGAATTTTTTACTGGAACAATGGATTTCGTTATATAGAGACTCGACTGTATATCCATTTCATATTTTCTTAACTTGACTTTTCTATCACTGCTCTGACTACTTCTTGATAACTTTTTCTGACCTATAATACATAATAATAATAATAATAATAAAATGCATTTTTAATTTTATTTTTCAGTGAGCGAGATATATTTTACTATAAATTAACTTTCATTGTGTTTTACAAATAAAATTTTACATTAACAAACATTGTTATTTAACATTGTATTAAGCTTATTAATATTGTATTAATGTTGTATTAAAATTTAAAATATTTTATGAAATGAGAAATTATTATGCATTCGATTTTTGCATGATGTACGTCCTAAATTTAATTTCCTCGTACCTTCAATGTAAACTCCTCTCTTAAGCAACTTTTCCCAAACTTTTTCAAAGTTTCATTATTTCTGCTTGCAAGCACAACTACGGTGTTTGTGAAAGCGTTCTGAAATCGAAATCAATACTTTCACTAGATTTCAATTGCAAATCTTAATCGATAATGATTAAGTTACGATCGACATAGGTATCAAGATTCCGCAGTTTCCTACTGGAAGTTTCAGAGATGACGTTTCTTCTCGTGATGTCACTTCCGTAAAAAACCTGCTACTCTCCGGCGAAAGGTGATTCGACTGCGAATGAACAGTAAACAAGGAAGTTTAAAAGACTGAAGTACGACGAGGTGTCATTTAGTTGAACTTCTGGCAGCTGAGAGGAGAACTTTGGAACAAAAACTAAAACCTTGTGTTATGTCATGGCTTCACAGACCGAACAACAACCTCCAGAGATATCTTCTTACAATTCGTCTATAACTAATTCGAAAGGAGTTAAGTTATTTACAAAGTACTGGGAACCAGTCGGGAAACCAAGGTATGCAAAAGATATTTTAAATTCGTACAATTAATATTTTTATTTTATTCTTGGACTGAGTAAAAAATCAAAAAAACAAAAAGACCTCGATAAAGAGGTTTTATGCGATATTGAAAAGGAACAAGAAAGAAAAATAATGCGTTAAGCATACATTATGAAACACTTTCCAACTCTTCCTGGATTCTTTAACAAAACTTCGTTATTTAGGGAAATAAGTTATATAAGATAACAAAGTAAACATTTTAGAAAACCCATAAAACAATAACAAAACTGATTTCAGGAGTTACCGTCTATAGCCAAATATGTATTCCAATTCTTTTGAACAGCCCTGTATTTGATCTGTAGGTTAATATATATAATATATAATGGGGAAATTTAGTTTAGCAAGAAAACGCATAACAGTTCGAAATTTCTCTTTCAGTAATTTATACTAATAGATGGAAACACACTTGAATGCTTTTGTACATCCCTGTAGCTAACCTAGTACCTTTATTACACGCCACTATTTAGCTAAATTTAACTCAAACTAAAACACTCCTAAAACTACTGAAATCACATTTCCAGAAATTATCATTTATAAATGGCCCTGTATCCAATTCTTTGCGTGACCCTGTATATCATATTAACTATGTTCTACAAACAATTCTTAGTAAACTAAATGCAGTTCAGCGTAAAAATGCATAACTCATTTAAAAACCACCTTTAAGCAATTTGCACTCATACCCAGTAACCATTACGAATTCTTTTGTATAGCCCTGTATATGATTTATAGCATTCATACACACCATATACTATGCATAAATATAGTGAAACATAAAAGCGCATAACATAATTAAAAATGCATTTCCAGCAATCATCGCTTCTGTACAGTACGTCGGATACAATATACAGTAAACTCTCTGTAAGGCGGACTCTGTGTAAGACGGAAATCTGTCTAACTCAGAAAGATTTTCAACTCCCTGTGAATCCATATACATAGAGTAAAATTTGTCTAAGGCGGAATATTGTCTACTGCGGAAAATTTTCTTGGTCCCGATCGCTTCCGCCTTAGACAGAGTTTACTGTAGTATCTGAAATCTTTTGTGTGTCCCTGTAAATGCTATGCACTTCGTATTATACATGAAATAAGTTATAGTAAACCTCAGCGAAGTATATCAATTTCATTATACATGAAATAATTTAACATAATTAAAATACGCAGCAAACAAGTCCCTCCAGCCCTATATCATTATGTAACGGAATTATTTTGTATGTCCCTGTACATGACTAATAACTATTCTTTTCACCGCTTATTCTACAGAATGCATATTTTAGCGCAGTTCTTTAATGCATATAAATTTTATTATGTTTGAAAGCGTGTAACATCATTAAAAATCATTTTAAACGGTTTTTTCCCATAGGCCGTAATGTAACGGAAAACTTTTGACTGTCCCTGTAAATGAACTAAACATGCTACAAAATTCATTTGAAATAGGGAACGTGCTATGGTAAACGTCAATAACTTCCAAATTTTCAGGGTAATCCGATTATATTTACGGGAGTTAGAGCGCGGGCAGACAAACCGAAGTCATAAACTCTTTTCAACTTTGTTGGAAAGGTTCAACAGGGTTTCAGATAATACTGCTGGTGTACAGAACGTAACTGAAAACCTTTTTAACACTTTCCAACAAAGTTGAGAAGTGTTTATGCATTCGGTTTGTCTGTCCGTCTGTCCACGCTCTAACTCCCGTAAATAGACTCGGATTTCCATGAAATTGATAAAGGTTATTTAGGGTCACCAAAACATGTTTGGTATTGTATATGAAGTATGTAGGATTAATCGTTCATTTACAGGGGCACTCAAAAGTATTCCATTACATTATGGTATATGGGGGAAAATCGTTTGCAGAGTATTTTAATGACATTACGCTATTTCAAATGTATGGAAACTGATATAAATCACTGAATTTCACTACGTTCACTTTAGAACAAGGCATTCATAGCATTTTTTTTTTCATTTACAGGGACACACAAATGAAATCGGTTACAATACAGTACTGTCTTTGAGTAATAATTGCTGGAGTTTACGGTTTAAAATTCGGTATGCGCTTTTAAATTTAATTAATTTTTTGCATCTTACTCGTTATATATAAATTTTATACCGCAAGTAAAGGGCTGCACAAAAGTATTCACGTACCGTTCTCCTTATTAGAGGAATTTGCTGAAGGTAAATTTTCAACTGAAGTATATGTATCTCTTAAGTGAACTAAATTTTGGCATGCATGTAGTTAGTAGATTCAAATCTATATATCATATACAGGTCTGCTGAAAAATATCGCATAATTTTCCGATTGCGGAAGAAAAAAAAAAAGCCGGTAAAACTTGCCCTATATTAACTGAAAAAAAATCTTGTAGAGTTTTCAATAAAAAAAGAAAAAATGGTTTTCATCTAAGATCTGTAACCCATGAAACCCGAATTCGATTACCTAGTAGATAATAATAATAGTAATAAATGCTACCATAAACCAAAATATTTTATTTCAGCATCAAAACATTGTTTCTAATATAGAGACGCGAAAAACAAAAGAGGCCATTGGCGAGAAGAGGCGCCCGGCAGAAATAAAAGCACTAGTAATTGTATCCGAATGGCAATAGAATTGACATAAAGGGAAATAGAAAAACAGGGCAATTGGAAAGGGATGTTAATAATTTCAGTAATGATTTGCTTTAATAAATATTCATTAAATATTATATAACGTGGCGAAAAAGCAAAAGCAAGTTTGATAAAATTAGTATCTGTAATTAGGAGAACAAAAGAAGCTCTTCCTTTTTTACAATTTCCAACATACTTGAAAACGGTTTATGACCGGTATTTCTGTCTGTCTGTCCTTGCTTTAACTCTCGTATATAGACTTAGATTGCGTGAAATTTTTATAGCTTATTGAGATTTACTATAGAATATTTGATATTGAAAATATAGTTATCTTACAGGGCCACACAAAAAAATTCCGAATTACATTACGTTCTATGGGGGAAAATCGTCTGCAGTTCATTGTATAGTTGTTAAGATATTTCAAACATAATGCAACAAAATCTATGTAATTCTTGTAAATTTTTCTCTTGAAAATTTCTCACGCCTTGCATTCAATAATATTTCAAATTTTAATTACTTAAAAGGCGTACAGCCAGCAGAGTGAAAAAGTGTCCAAGCCGGGACTCGAACCCGGGTCATCGGTATAGCGCACCGACGTTCTACCAACCGCAGTAAAAGAAAAATATTCCCCCTTGTGCTGAGGTTGTAGTCTTGCCAACATATGATAGTGAGAAGTGCCTCGTCATCTGATCAAGGCTCTAAATTACGAGATCAACTTGAGTATCAATTCGCAGGTATCAAACAATAAGGTATAAATGTTAATTAACCGGCATAAAAAAGTACATAACTAAACAGTAGGCGTTGCCGATAGGAAGATGAACTAGGCGCCCGTCAGACCTAGACAGATAAAGCGGTCACCCGCTCCGATACCAGGTATCAAACCCGTTCCGTTGGGGCAGCCCGCTAGGTAGGGGCCTGGTCATCAGTTAGAAAGAAAGAAAGATAGTGGGAAGTGCGAGGCTGGGTATCGTTCCAAGTGGTTCAGTTGTTAGAACGTCGCTGCGCTATACCGATAGCCCATCTTCGAGTCCCGGCTTGGATTTTTTTTTACTCTGTTGGCTATACGCTTTTTAAGTAATTAAAATTTGAAATATAATGTGATTAATATAGACCATTAGGATAGACTATAACAAAACTCTTCGATAGTATAGAATAAGCAGCATTTATAGTTCGCTTACAGGAACTCACAACCGGATAAAGTTACATTATGATGTCTGGGGAAAAGTCGTTTGCGGTGCATTTAAATGATGTTATGATAATCACTGAAATGCAATAATGTTTTAAATAGATTATAGAGTGCATAGCATTTATCGTTCATTTACAGAGGCACACTAAAAAATTCGTTTAAAAGGTTAACTAAGATCTATAATTTCTGGAAGTTCGTTTTCCTCATTTGTAAGCATTTTTAAAATTATCTAATTTTGAGTGTATTAAGAAGTGTGTTTAAATTTTATGCATCACATACAGGGATACACGAAGCACTTTGCACACATCACCGGATATGGATAGAAATTACCGAAACCGGATTTTTACTGAACTAGGGGGCTCTGCCCCCTACGAACTAGGCTCGCCAACCCCCGTTCAGACACTGCAAACTCTAAAAGCACGTTAATTTGATCGGCTTTACAAAAAATTCGGAAGACTGAATTATAATTTAAAAAAAAACAGTGGCGTTCTCCCTGTTAACGGGCTGTTTTTGTTCTTGATTAAATCAGATCAGTGAAACATTTGAAAATGTATTAATATAAAATTAATTAAGTAAACAGAGTCTTTATCTCCCGGTATTTTTTAACAACGTTATAAAAAAGTTCTTTTAAATAAGGCATTTTAAAGGCATTTTAAATGTATCGTTTTAAATCTGACGTAATTTTCACCAAAGCTTCCTTCTCATTTTAATGTGTCACGTGAAAATACTTTTGTTGTTAGAAAGGAAATATTATTTGCGCTTTCTCAGAATTCACAACAATATAGTTTAAAAGATTATCTCAAAATATGAAATAAATGTCTCGTGCAAATATATTTTTAAATTTAAAGTGTTTGGCAACATTGTTGTTTGGGCATTTTAAATATGACGTAATTTCCTCCATTTACAAATTTAACGCACATTAATGACTTTATTATTTTACAATTTTCTTTCTCTTTTAAAATTCACATGTAAATATACTTTTTATGACGTAATTTTCAATATTTTCCTGCTTTAATACATAGTCATTTAATTCTAATTTCAAAGTTTTTTTCGTTTATAATAAGTCACGTGTAAATAAATTTTTAATTTGAAGGAAATATTATTCTTTTCGCTGCTTTAAAAATTGGCAACAATTTAAAATAATACCCTTTTCTAAAACATGTAAAAAATATGTCTCGAAATGCTTAAAATTTGAATTTAAAATGGAAATAAGTCCTCAAAAAATGAGTCAAATAGTAAAAATAAACGCAGTCTGTGCACTGGGAACGTCTCACGTATATCCTCATAAAATTATTTCATTCCTATGTATAGTTTTCCTCCCATCAAACTTTTTTAATGGAACGATTTTGACCAACTTTAACATTAAATATCTCTTAAAATAATTGTTCGATTTAAAAACTGTCTGCACCAGCGCATTTGTCAAACATTTCCCTATAATACCACCGATTTTTATATTTTTGTATGCAGTAGTTCTCTTAATATTAAAGAAAAAAAAACCCGGTCAGAAAAATTTAAAACCGGCAGCGGTGATAGCGTTAGTTACTTTTTAACACTTTCCAACAAAGTTGAATAGTGTTTATGACTTCGTTTTGTCTGGCCGTCTGTCCGCGCTCTAACTCTCGTAAATATACTCGGATTGCCCTGAAATTTTTGTAGTTACTTACATTTACCCTAGGAGAAACCCTATTTCAAATTAAGTTTGTAGCTTGTTTAGTTTATTTACAGGGACAGTCAAAAGTTTTCCGTTACATTACGGTCACTGGGAAAAAATTGTTCCAAATGAATTTTAATGGCGTTACACCCTTTCAAACATAATAAAACTGATATGCAGTTATGAAGTGCACTAAAATATGCATTCTGTAGAATATGCAGTGCAAAGGATACTTATTATTTATTTACAGGGCCATACAAAAGTTTTTCGTTACATAATGGTATAGGGGGAAATTGTTTGCGACTTATTTTAATTATGTTAAACTATTTCATATATAATGAAATTGTTATACGTCGGTGAGGCTTACTATAAGTTATTTCATGTACAATACGAAGTGCGTAGCATTTACAGGGCCACGCAGAAGATTTCATATAGTATGTTCTATTCGAAGTACTGTATAATAGCGGTGACAGAAGTGCATTTGTAATTATGATATACGCTTTTAAGTTTTATTATATTTTTGCATACTATATGGTGTGTAAAAATGCTATAGTTGATATACAGGGCTACACAAAAGTATGCGTAAAGGTTACTGAGTATGATCGTAAATTGCTTAAAACTGGTTTTTAAATGTGTTATGCATTTTTACTCTGATTGGCATTTAGTTTACTAAGAAATGGTTGTAGAATATAGATAAAATGATATACAGGGCCACGAAAAGAATTGAATACACGGCCGCCTATGGATGATAATTTCTGGGAATGTGATTTCAGTAGTTTTAAGAGTGTTTTAGTTTAATTAAATTTTAGCTAAATAGTGGCGTGTAATAAAGATACTAGGTAAACTACAGGGCTGAAAAAAGTATTTAAGTATGTTTCCATCTATAAGTATAAACTGCTGAAAGAGAAATTTCAACCTGTTATGCGTTTCCTTGCTAAACTAAATTTTCCCATTATATATAGTATATATACCAACCTACAAATCAAATACAGGACTGTTCAAAAGAATTGGAATACATATTTGGCTATGGAAGGCCACTGCTGAAATCAGATTTTCAAATGTTTTATCCGTTTTCTAAAATGTTTTCTTAGTTATCTTATTTAGCTTATTTCCCTAAATAACGAAATTTTGTTAAAGGTTTCAGGAAGTGTTGGAAAGTCTTTCACAATCTATGCTTCGCGTATGATTTTCCTTTCTTGTTTTAGAATAGAGAGATTATGTGTCTTTTAATTTGCTTATTTAGCTCTATTCATTGCATGAAAAACTGAAATTTCTTTTTAATATCCTATTAGTGGTGGAAAGTGTTTGATAATCTATGCCTGATGCATGATTTTCCGTTCTTATTTCGCTACTGCGTTATTATAATAAAATTAAAAATACATTTGCTTTAGACTATCTTTTTCCAATTATTTTTGCAATTTGTTAATTTAGTTAATTTTTACAAAAGGATAAAACTGACAGAAACAAAATACTTTTTTTTTTTCATCATTTTACTCAACCGGACCTAAGATAAAGTGCTCCCCACCCTCAATTTTGGGGGGATGCACTTTATATTTAGAAGATTAGCCTCATAGACCGGGAGCCGGCAGCACAGGCACATGGTTCGTACGGATACCATTATTTTTCCAGGAAAGCTAACAGTATCTTTTTATTGAAAAGTAAATCTAGGTCAAACGCGCAAAATCTCGCCTTCTTTTAAGAAGAGATTTTCTATAAGATAACACTGGTGCAGAAAAATTTTCTGGTCTGCAAAATTCAAGGAGGCGTACGAACCACGAGACAACCACCTCATCAAGTTGGAGGCTGAAATTCCAGAATTAGCTAAAACTCGAATCCCATATTAAAACGCAATCGGTCTGCCAAGTCATATCTTTGTGGAAAACACCTAAAAACCCGATATTACCGGTTGACTCGTAGGTTTACCATTGTGTTTTCCGGCTCCCAGTCCGCCATGTTTTCATGCCTTTGGGTACAGGAAAACGCAATGGTAAACCTACGAGTCGACCGCTAAAATCGGGTTTTTAGGTGTTTTCCACAAAGATATGACTTGGCAGACCGATTGCGTTTTAATATGGGATTCGAGTTTTAGCTAATTCTGAAATTTCAGCCTCCAACTCGGTGAGGTGGTTGTCTGTTCTGCCGGCTGCCGGTCTATCAGTTTTTTCATTTAAAAATCTTATTGAGTTTTTTAAAAAGTTTATAAATTTATGAAGTTGGAGAAACATAAATAAAGCTTAAAAGTTATAAATTTGAAAGTTTTGAAGTTGTGATTTATTCTTTACACATAAGAAGAAAGTATTGAAATCGTGAAAAATTTGGACTCCAGTTTTTTGATGGATTTATATGTTTTGTTATGTCTTGAACCCTATATGACTGTTTTTGGAAAACGCCTGTCTGTCGCTTGTATGCATTAGACACAAATATTGTTAGACCTTTATCTCAAGGTCTAATGCACGAATTTTCATCAAACTTCATATTCTATCGGACAATGGCAAAAATGTTTTCTGATTAGTTTTGGGTATGTATATCGCTCAACAAGTGGAGCTGATAACTTATATTTTTCAGGATTACGGAGATTGGTATGTTTCCGGCATATTTTGGATGGATTTTTATTAAATGTCATCTACATTACAGTTACATATCGATTCATATGGGTGCTGATAAGGTTTTGGTGTGTAAAGACCAACAGGTGACGCTGCTATGTTGCGTTATACGCGATTTTCATTATAGCTATATCTCGGCATCTATGAGATGGATTTTTATTAACTGCCATATACAATAACATATCGCTGCGTATAGGTGCTGATAAGATTTTGATGTATTTGGACCAACAAATGGCGCCTCTATGCTGCGTTATTCACGATGTCTATGATAGTTATCATCTTCGTTCCCGAAGCTAAAATAATACTACAATTACTCATGCATGTGTTTTTAACAAACAAAATGACAGAAAAAAGAACTTTTCGGATATTTATACTTCAGGGTAATAGTAATTTAGGATTAGAAATAAGAATCTAAAATTACAAATCCCTTTAAAACATCAATTTAATTATCACTAACTAAGGCCATTAAACAAGTAAATGATATACGAATCTTTAAAATATTTTATTGTATAGGATTTAAGTTAAATAAGTATGGAAATTTCTCAATTTCTTGGCCACACTGTCTTGAAGGCATTTTGCAAACTCAGATGAAAATAACATCTATTTTATAAGAAAATCAGCATAGATGTTGCCATTGATTGGTTTGCTTTTAAAGCAAAAAACATTCAGTTATTCAAAAAGGAAGTAAGAATGTAAAAATATCAAACAGTTTAGTTTTTACGAGGAAAAGAATAGAGGTCCACATATGTGGACTCAGGCAGCGAAGAGGGTATCTCGGCATCTATTTGAATAGAATTTGATCAGATTTCGTAAATCAATTAGACTTTGATATAAATTGGCACTGATTAATTTTAGATATATCCCAATCAACAGGTGACGCTTCTGTTCTGCACTTCCCATGATTTCTGTGATAGTTATAGCTCAGCATCTATGAAATGGAATTTCACCAATTTTAATGTGTAAGATATTTAAAATTATATTGATACAATTTTTGCTTTGTTCCCTCCACAGGAGTTTGCTTTGTTCCCTGTTGTGCTGTGTTTGTGTTTTTCATGATATTCCGTGATAGTATTGATAGTATCCTTACTATTTATGGGATAGTGTTTCACTAAATTTAATGTTTAAAATATTTATTAAAAATCATGTTGATCCAATTTTGGGATTATTCACTAAATGAATAGAGTCCCTGGTATGCTGTCTTTTGCGATGCACATTATAGTGGTATCTAAATTTCTATGGCGTAGAAATGCACTAAATTTTATATTTGAAGTTATTAATTATTTTGTAGTTGAATAGCCAAACTGGGGCGCTATTGAATTGTGCTATTTTATACGCTGATCCATGTAACTCCAAGTAAGATTTTAAAAAATGCACTAGATTTCATAATTGTTGGTGTGTATCATCGCTATTTAAATTAATATATCGAAACAAGCAAGATGCAGGAATTCTGCTTTTTCAGAATTCGGTGTTGTCCCCTATGAGGAAAAAACAAATTATTATTACGGGGTGAAACTGGAACCCGTCGAATTTCGGCGAAAGAAAATGTTTAAGAAGTAACTGTTTCATTAATTTATAATAATCCTACAAAAATAATTACAATATAAAATACATCTTATATTGGTTAGTCTAACTCTCAAACAAATATTATTTTAATCTAAAAGTCACCGCTCTTCTATAAAGACACTCTAAATTTTTGTAAAACTTCGCGTTTTACCAGTGTGTGATTTCAATTGTGATATTTTCAAAAGTGAAGCATTTCCACCTGTGAAGAATTTCAAAGCCGCTGGAGTGAAAATGATTCACTTCTACAAAACTTATTTCAATTTAGACACTTAAAATACACGTTTTTATTTTATATAAAATGACGCCATTTGATCCGCTGAAGAATTCCACATTTGCGATCCAGTCTTAAACAACATCTATAGAAAAGTATGCATATGACGTCACTATCGCGGATGCACAAACTCAGCAAAAAGCGATGTCGTAAACGCGACAAAAATAATCGACTATCTAATGATTCATAAGCTTTCATTTGTTTGTAAAATTAATATGGATACTTAAAATTAAATATAGTTTATAATAGCTCAATGTTGTATCAGAAATAATTCATTTATATTTTTTCAAAATAGCTCGTATTTTAATTGCCATTTTTTTTAGTTGTTATGAGAAAATGACAACCAAAATGTATAGTATCGTAATCATATACTCAACCATTTTCCCTTTACATTCTACAGAAATAGAATACTTCAGTTGCCACCATTACAGAAATGGCATTAAAATCTACAAAAAAAAAAAAAAAAAAAAAATAATAATAATAATAAATCTCAAAAATAAATTGAGATGCAGTTTTCAAACAAACTGCAGTTAAAAGTACAGTAGAGCACGGATTATCCGTACAAGTCGGGACAAACCCTAATTCGAATAAGCAAAAGTTAGGATAAATGGACAGATAATGTAAGGGATGTTTCTGACTATGCTAAAACCTTCACACGTTACCTAAGTTTAGGACTGGTAGCGCCAGTTAGTGCTGGCTTGTTTAATTTTTTAACCATTTGGAAAAATGGTTATTGTCCTCGTCAGGGTAGGAAATCAAAAGCATATCTGAATGTTTTTATTGGTTTAATCATCCTTTTATTCGTTTTCTGATTGGTCTATACAGTAATCTGTATTTCCCCTTTACTTTCAACAGAGATGGATACCTTCTGTTGCCACTATGACAAAAAAGTAATAAAAACTACAAAAAAAAAAAAAAATAATAACTCAGAAACAAATTGAGATACAGCTTTCAAACAAATTGCATTTAAAAGTACATTTTTTTTCTCTAAACGACGGTGTAAAAAGTAATATTGTGGGATGTTTAGAAGTTCAAGAATGAAATTTCATTTAAAATGGGTCGTCAGATTTCTTGGAAATCTGACGATGGAAAAGCCTTTTCCCGAACAGCCAATGAAATGCTTGGATAATACGTAAGTTTCAGGTGGATAATACGTACGAGTCGCAGGCGATTTTTGTCGCTTGGAATTTTTACGTGTAATAACACTATCAATGTTTAATTCATGGCGTACGTAATGTATGATCAACTCCGTGCGATTTTTTATGTCTTAAATTTTAGTCTTTGAAAAAATCATTTTCCAAATGGTCGTTGTAATTTGTTAAATTGCTTTATTATTATTATTATTATTATTATTTTACATTTTTATCATAAAAAACCTTTTTTTTTTCTCTATTTATCAATTTTTGAATTCCAGAGATTATAATTTAAGCAAAAAAGCTTTTGGTTGTTGCTTGCTTCAACGAAGACATTCTTTTCAATGTTGCCATATCTCACATTCTTGTTAAATACGTTAGTTGAATAGGATCTCTTCTGCCGTTCGAGCCATTTCATCGCTGTTTCCATACATTCAAAGGCTTCGTTATATGATAAGCACGGTTCATTTTCAGAGCATTCGTTTTCACTTTCTTCAATTTCTTTTTTATCTTGAATATCATCCACAATCTCATCATCATTTAAAATCTGATATCCAGGGTCATGTACGTCACTATTTAACCGCTCGTTAATTTCATTTTCTTCATAGCTTAGGATTCTTCCCATCTCCTTTATTGTCTTACATTCCATATTTTCTGATCCACTATCACTTTTTGCTTTATCTAAAATTTTATTCGAAGCCAATAGATAATTGGGAGTTCGGTTAAAAATTTTTTGGGGAGAAATAGGCTGTTCGGATAACTAAAGTTCGGCAAAAAAAAAAAATAAATAAAAAATAAATAAATAAATAAATAAATAAGGGAAATAGGCTGTTCGGATAATTGGAAGTTCGGTTAATTGGAGTTCGGATAATCGGCGCTCTACTGTATTATTTTTCCCTATACGAAGGTGTAGAAATGGAAAATGTGCGAGGCTTAGAAATTAAAAAAAAAATGCAGCAGAGATTATCAGTATTTAACCGTACAATGATACATCTGCTTTGTTTTACGGCTGGTTTGTGTAATGTAACGTTATTCTTTAGGGACGACATTTTATTTGTTGCCTGAAAGAAATAACATATCAGGGACTAATAATGTAGAAGAAAGTTTTGAGATGGCCACGGCATACTAGTTTTTTCTCTGTCCACATTTCTCATATTTTTTTTTCCTTTTTCATTCAATAACCTGTTTAGTCAACTTCTCAAGGACACCTGAAGGAAAAAAAATAGCAGAGGAAGGTACAATTTCAGTGAGGCCATGAGAGAATTTTACAGAGAAGAGGATTTTTTAATTTTGAAATTTAGTTTGAAAGTTTATTTTACTTTCAAAATGTAGAAAAAAAGGGTTCGAAATTTATTTTGATGAAGGAAGTATGCTGTCCTGTATAAAAAATAAATCTTTTGTATTCCAAATGAATGTATTGTATGAATGGTTTTTAGACTGTAAAAACCGCAGCCTTATGGCGGTATGTACCCATGCGGTAAATCTGACAACCATGCTACTTACTCTGGTGTAAATAATACCATAAAAAATTATATCTCTGGGAATAGGGTCTAATATTTAATGCCATATATAAATTATGATACGTAGGACATCTCTGCATGTTAAAAAATGCACTAACTTTCATTTTTCAAATACAGTCGAACCTCTATTTAACGAAGTCGCTAAATCCCGGAAAAAAGTTCGTTATATGGAAAATTCGTTAAATAGAGATTCACTTTTTAAAATACTTTAAACTACATAAAACAGATTTTAAATCCATAAACACTAAATATTTTTACTAAAAGTAATTTATCACATTTTTTAAAATAAATTATATCGATTTGTTTTATTTATTTTACCCACCAATATCCATAATCAATTCATTTTTTCTATCTGTTTAAATCTTTGACATCTGCAAGGAAAACAAAACATTGCCCGGGAATACACTGTATTTTCTGTTTAAAGTAAATAGTTTTACATTAAAATTAACGAATTTTAATGACATTATCGTACTTATTATTATTATAACAAATAATTTTAACCATACATTAACATATGCGTCCTTAAATTTAATTTCTGAAAAACTCTGTTAATTTTGCCTGAGTTTTTTTATTTAAAAAGTGCTTTTTCTCATAATACGCCTCGCATCTTTGCAATGCACCAAAAACCCCTTCATGCGTGTTTTCTTCTAACTATAATTCGCGTCGGATTGTTTCAAATGATTTTAGCATTTCATCATACGAAGTTTTGTTAATTCCTGCATAATGACCATTTCCATCACCATCATATTCGTCTTCATCGCAATTATTGTTTTTATTTTTCCCACTGTCGAAAATATCCAATTCTGATAGTGTTTCCGAGGTCTCAATTTCAGAATTAAGTGAAATAGAATCATCAATCAGTACATCATGGTTAATTTCTTCTTTTTTTCTCACTGTATCCACATTTTTAAAAGTTACTCTAAGGGATTATCGTCTTCGTCCTCCGTACTTACCGAGTTCTCACTGCTGACAAAGAAGGCGCATGGTAAAACCAGTTCAAGGCCATTGAACATCCTAAAATGTGTTTAAAGAAAGAATAAGTTTGAAATGTCCAGAAATATTTTGAGAAATGGGGAGAAAAAAAAATTTTGATCACAAGAAAAAGTTCGTTAAATAGAGAATGCACTTCGCTACTTGGCGATTATTTTACGAAGAAATTCGCAAAATATTCTTAGTTCCAAGGATAAAGTTTGCAAAATAGAGAAATTCGCAAAATAGAGGTTCGTTAAATAGGGGTTCGTCTGTAGTACCACCGACTTTTAACACTTTTTCGAATTCCTTGAATCAAAGCAGCTCGGGAAAATATATAATGTTTATTCACCTTTTTTAAATTTTTCATAATGATAAAAAGCTGGTTGGCTGGTTGGGGGAGGGTAGATACAGTCATACATTACACATGGGTAGAGTTATAAGAAATGTGTTAGGAGTTTATTCACAAATTTAGACAAATAGAATTAAGATCTCACAGGAAAAAGTATCAGAAAAAAGTTACAGGAATTTTAAATATAAAAAAATACAAAATGTAAAAAATATATATATATAATATTACAAGTGCCTCTTTTCGACGATGTAAATTACAACGGGAGACAGTGCCCTTGGTCGTTAAAACGTAAAATATTTCTATAACTAAAAAAGAGTATAAAAACATAAATAATTTTTCTCAAACTCGCTCTTTTATAAGCATTAAATGTTTATTTTGAAAAATCATGGCGTATTTCATGGCTAGAAGTCATGTTTTTTCCCAAATAATTACCTTGCAATACATTAATTTCACGTGGCCCCCGATATCGATTCATAAAAGTTTACTGATTCTTTTACACTCGGTATAAAGCGCGACCTAGTGAATTTATTACAAGAAATTATAATTTTTGCTCTGTTTCTTTTTTAAGGTATGGCAAGAGTATAAGAAAAAATGAAACATTCTTTTTACTATCTTTTTGGGCTTTCTAAATTGATTCCTCAACGTATAATCATAATTATATTAATATGAAACTATTATTTGATTAAAGCATATTTAGAAAATATATATACTACACACTTTGTTTTTGTTTATATTTTCAACTTTTTAGGTGCGTTCGTAATTATATAAATACGTAGCACATATAGTCGTCGCCTCTTTCATCCAGCTGTCTGTCTGTCCGTCTGTCCGCATATGGAGCCACAGTCTTTTGACTTTCAAGTCCCTGAATAATAAATTTTATTTTAGTACGTACTCTTGGGTTTTTTTTATTTTTTATACTGGAAAATATCCCATTGGATGACTGTATAACAATATTAACGAGATAAATAAGTTTTTGACAATGTTGGGGGTCCAAATATACTAGGAAATTTTTATATCGTCCCGTGTCCCTGATGCTGATTTTTAAGTTTGGAGCTGTCTGTATAAAATTGTTTCAATAAAAGTAATTCGATGTAATTTTTTTCCGAAACTGGGACTATTGTTTTATATAAATATGTAGCAAAAAATTAACCTGCACGCATTTTTACGGTTGTTATTATTTTTTAAAACTCTGTCCTTGGGTTTTAGATTCCTTACCGTCCCTCTTGCTAAAATTATTCAAAAAATCACTTCAGATGCAGCTGTAGAATTTTTTCCAACTTTTTTCTCATGCAGAGAGTATGCTAGAGAAAGAATGGCTAAAATTCTTTGATAGGAAATTTTCTGCATAATTTAAAGCAGCATTTAAATCAATTTCAAGCATCGTGTTTTTATTGGTAGTCTTAACGTCCTCAAGGTTTATTCCTGCACTTTTCGAGGTAAATTAATTTTTTTTAAATTTAATCCAATGTAAATAACTGTTCCTAAAAATCAATGAACATTGTGGCTATCACTTAGTCTTAACATGATTTGCCTAAAAATAGGTGGTAATTTTCCTTACCGTCCCATCCTTACCATCCCCTTTTTTTTTCCCTCACCGTCCCATCCTTACCATCCCTTTTTTTTCCTTACCGTACCATCCTTATCATCCCCTTTTTTCCCCTATACCATCCCCCTTTTTTTCCCCTTACCGTCCCTTCTTTAACACTCCTTTAAGACAATGTTATACCAAAATTTTGTACTAAAAATACTACATTGCTATTATTTCTTATTTGAATGTCCTGTGGGTACAATGCAAATTCATTATATGCAAAAATTTAAAAGAAAATAAAAAGTTATAGTGGTAAAATGGTAAGGTAAATTAAGTCGCAAGTTTAACTTAAACCTCAGTTAAATAAAAACAAATTTCGCTGCTGATCATTTTTTCTTTATTTTGAATATTTGAATCATTAAGGCATTCGTCTATAAGTTTAAAATGTTATTTTAGCAAGTTTAATTTCACCAGATTTTTAATCCTGAAAGCCAAAATATTGTGAGAATGCCTCATATAACAGCGCAAAAGCTCCTCAACATAATCATTTGAAATTTAATATATATAATGGTTGCAAATTTTTTGAAAATCTAATCAAAACTTAAAAAGATATTATTAAAAGTTTTCTTCATTCCATTAAATCCTATGATACGTAATTAATTCAATGATATCCCATGATAGGTAATGAATCTAGGTTGCCATGATGATTACGTCATACTTAAGATGGAGTCCTATTATTTCCGTATTACACTGGATTTAATATATATATATACAGTAGCGCTCAAAAGTATTTTGACAACCTTATATTCTCTCTTATTTTATTTAATATAAAAATGTAAAAGGAAATATATTCCCTATAATTGAGAACACTATGACTGCAGTTATTCAAATGTATCAAGTTTCAACTTGTTTGTTTACATTCGGCGCCACCGAAGAAATAAGACTCCTCCTTAGCTCAAAGGTATTTTGACAATTAGTTTGCATTTAATTGTTGAAGGTGTCAGTGGCGCTATAGCTTCGATTAGTGTTTATATCGACTTATTGTGATTATTTTTAAATGCCGAAATATAAAAAATATTGAAGTGATTCTAGAAAAGCCGCTGTAAATGCACTTAAGAATGATAGACTGCAAGCAGAATTAGCTCGTTCTTTTAACGGGTCTCGTCAATTTGTTATTACATGGAATAAAGTTTTTAATAAACAGAAATACATCGAAAATAAGCCTCAAAGTGGCCATCCAAAAAAAACAACTTGCAATGTTGACTGTATTCTAAAAACAAGTAATATAAAAATTTTGTTTTTAAAGTCAATTCCTACTTAGGCCATCAAAGAAAAATTTAATATAATCAAGCTAATATGAGTTTTTGTTGCATTAAAATATCTAAATTTGTTGATTTTCTATAAGCAAGTAGGTTTACAATAGAACTCTATGGGAATTTGGCGAAATATTACAGATATCGCCAAGTTGGCGTCACTTTTGGCGACTCATTTTGGCCGCCAAATTTGGCGATGTATCGCCAAGTTGGCGACAAACTTGGCGGTATTTGGCGACAGAACAGGGTCCCCCCCTATGGTAACCCTTATTGAAAATACTTTCATTGAAATTCAATAACCAATGGCGGCCATTTTGTTTCCCATGCAAAACTAAAATTAATTAATTAAAATTTAATTAATTAATATTTGAAAAGACTTTATTAACATCAATTGTCATCCAGTACAAGTTTTAAAAAATTTATTTCAACCTGATAGGATGAATAATGAGTATTTTATTAACGATTGAAAATTTGTACAAGATAAATATATAAATATATAAATAAATATAGGGAGAGTGTGAGCTAATAGTAGGAATTGAATGATACCTACAAGTGATTGTCGTCAGTCTGCTGTAATAACAAAAAATGAATTGATAGAAAATTGCGGCATAGACATACACGTTTTATCAGTCAAACGACGTCTAAACCTCTATGGTTTACATGGCAGAAGACCAGCAAAAACACGTTTGTTATCTACTAAGAATAGGAAGGCTAGAGTCGCATTTATAAAACGGCATAACCCTTTCAGGGGCAAAGCAATTCCATTGCTAAAGTGTTGAAATTAATGATTGACACCGGAATTTTGGTTAAAAAAAATTCGGTTTATTATGTGTGTGAAATATTGCTTTTTCTTATTTGCAAATAAATTTGTTTGCAAATTCCGGTGTCAGTCATTAACATCAACACTTTAGCAATGGAATTGCTTTGCCCTTGAAAGGGTTATGCCGTTTTACAAATGCGACTCTAGCCTTCCTATTCTTAATAGATAACAAACGTGTTTTTGCTGGTCTTCTGCCATGTAAACCATAGAGGTTTAGGCGTCGTTTGACTGATGAAACGTGTATGTCTATGCCGTAATTTTCTTTCAATTCATTTTTTATTATTACAACGGACTTACGACAATCACTTGTAGATATCATTTTTAGAATACAGTCAACATTGCAAGTTGTTTTTTTCGGATGGCCACTTTGAGGCTTATTTTCGATGTATTTCTGTTTATTAAAAACTTTATTCCATGTAATAACAAGTTGCCGAGACCCGTTAAAAGAACGAGCTAATTCTGCTCTCAGTCTACCTTTCTTAAGTGCATTTACAGCGGCTTTTCTAGAATCACTTCAATATTTTTTACATTTCTGCATTTAAAAATAATCACAATAAGTCGATATAAACACTAATCGAAGCTATAGCGTCACTGACACCTTCAACAATTAAATGCAAACTAATTGTCAAAATACTTTTGAACTAAGGAGGAGTTATATTTCTTCGGTGGCGCCGAATGTAAACAAACAAGTTGAAACTTGATTCATTTGAATAACTGCAGTCATAGTGTTCTCAATTATAGGGACTATATTTTCTTTTACATTTTTATATTAAATAAAATAAGAGAGAATATAAGGTTGTCAAAATACTTTTGAGCGCTACCGTATATATAATCGTAATAAATTTTGTAATCATGCATTTTTGTATAAAAGTGCAACAGCTATTGCACCAAGATCTGAATATTTATAAAACTAATTAATACACTTGTTAATACCCTAGTTTCGAATACACCAGCGAATGCAGGTCACTTTGAGCCTCACGAAGAATATATTTTTTCAACGTTAAAAGTAACTAAACGTCCGTATTTTAACACAAACTTTTTACAGCATCTCAATAGACCAAATTTGCATCGCCTACAAAAATTTCGAAATGTACGGACGGGTAGCAATATCTTTTACAAAATCAAATGGGTAAAAATTTCGACGAAATCAGTAAAAACCCGAGTATTTCGACGTGATGAAAAAAGTCTTTTTACGAAACCTTTTACCGCTAAATATTAATATTTTTTTTACTATTTTTTCACCCAGGCCACGAAAACAAACTCCTAAAAATTTCAAAATGTTTTGCGACAATTTCTTTAAACATTTAAAATACCGGAAAACATCTATCCGCCTCTCCCTCCATTTTCCGGCATACAGTAAACACTGTCTAAGGCGGAATCGGTCGGGACTGAGAAAATTTTCCATGGATGACAATATTCCGGCTTATGCAAAAGAGCTCCCTCCACCCACCCCCCACCCCCCTCCGAAAAATACGAAAATAGTATATTTTTTTACGTTCGTAACTTTTATTACTGTTCTTTAAAATGGAAATTTTTATGAAATTAGACTGCTATTAAATTTATTGTTTTTAATAATTTCAAAAAACATTATTTGAACACAAAAATAAATATTACCAATACGAAATTTCTCCAATTCGGAAATTTAATGAAAATAATTTAATTTAATTTATGCAATACAATTACATTCTTTATATTTCGCGTAGTAGTTTA
The DNA here is from genome assembly GCA_963932465.1 of Maratus speciosus. NCBI lineage: Eukaryota > Metazoa > Arthropoda > Arachnida > Araneae > Salticidae > Maratus > Maratus speciosus. The sequence goes on from OZ010800.1 coordinate 407,907,125, forward strand.
AAAAATCAAAAAGTAATCTTTTATCGTTGCATGTCTTTTTTTTTTTTCCGGTTTATCAGGCATTCTGCACTAATGCGTAAGTATGTTATTATCAGCATTATTTTATTCATTTATCTGAACAAGAAAAATATTTTCTAGGCACCTACCTAATTCTTCTCAAGCCGTCCTGATATGTTTGAATTCCACGGTGTCTTCAGCGTTTTCAGAAGCATGGTTATCCTCATTTGCTTTCCTAAAGACAACGAAACAGTCAACACTCTTTGGAGGTTTTACCTCGGCGGCATTAGCTCCCTCTTTTTACAAGGGGCTTATTTAGCACACACGATAAAATAGTCCAGTCTCATCGCAATTATATATGTCAATTTCTTGATATTTTTCAATCAGTAGATAAAATTTTCCTTTCCATTCCCGAATTTCATGCTGTGAGACATCTTTCGGATGTCAGCAAGCATGCTTCATGGCAATGTTGTGTAGATTATAGAAACTCATTAAGCATTCATGGGAAGCTTTAAAATAAATTTTACATATATTTTCGCAATATAGCCCAGATGTGAGCAAAATTTTCACTCTAGCGATCGAAAAACATTCATAAGTTATTGTAATCAATGACTTTATTTTTTACAACACGTTTTCTTTTTTTTTATTGGATGTTTCAACTTTTTCTTTTTATAGCATCATAAATTTAAGTTTTACCACAATTAAACTTAATACAAAGATTTCTACAGAATAATTATTTTTCTTTTTATTCGTTAACTTCGACTTTATCCTGCAGCGATGGAGTATTGAGTTTAGATTTTGAAGCCATTTTTAAGTAGTGCACTTATTTATATCCTTAGACAAGGTAAAACGACGAAGAACAAATAACCCGTGCAATGATCGAGTTTTCTGACCACTTGATTTATTGGAATGAAGCATACGTCAATCGAATAGCGTTTTATGTTTTGGATAAAAAGGATGGACCTTGAGTTCTAATAAACTGCTCGCCGAATACGATCTTTCATTGATTGTCCTGACTCGAATATCGATTGAAAACTGATATTCTGAAAATCCTTGCAGATAAATGAGAAATGCTATTCAATTTCTTAGTACTGATGTAATGCAAATATGGAGTCACTCAAACACGCATCACACAGACACACACAAATAACTTCAGGAATGAGAAAGTAAGCTATCACTTTGAATTTGAATACAACCTTAAAGCGTAAATACATTGTACTTTAGAAAATGCACATTTTCATAAATATGCATCCTTCTCTTCCAGTAATGATAATTTTTAAATGCAAATTTATATAGGAAAAAAAGATTAGTTATTTTTTTAAATGCAAGAATTCCTTAAAATTTAAACAGTTTCTAGTTATTTAAATTAACTTTTTTAAAACATTAAGGAATTTAATTACAATTCTCGATATTGAGTATATGACGCATGTATATATCAGTTTTAAAGTTTCATTAACGAAATGCTTTTCATTTTTAAAATATTACTTTTTCTGCCTTATGCAAAATTTTTGTTTCGGTGGGACCATAAAAACATTTCCGTTTCCGCGTTAGACAGATTCCGGCTTATGCAACAAGAATTAATGTTATTTTTTATGGGTTCGCAGGGACTTGAAAAATTTTCCGCGGTAGACAGATTCTCGGCTTGCACAGAGTCCGCCTTAGACAGAATTTACTGTATTTCAAAATTGCGCATACACTCTAAAAATCAGATTACGCAGAAAAGAAAATGCCAAATAGCATACCTATACTTTCAATTCTCTTTGAAAACTGCAAAACATGAAAAATAAAAAACGATAATTAACCTTTCGAAAAAAAAAAAAATCGCTCCCGCGAAGTCACTTTTCGTTTTTTTCCGCGCATTTTGTCATAGGGTTAACATTACGTACATTTTGATTAAAAAAAAAAAACTTAATTTTTATTACTATATATTAACCTTTTAGCTAATGATCGAGTATCGATTTGGTTCAGGTATAATCGAATTTAAGGGTGAAAAAATTACAGTTAACTCTCTGTTTAACGTCGCTCTACTTAACGACGATCTCTATTTAAGGACAATATTTTACGGTCCCTGCTCTTTTAAGTAAAAAAATCTCTATTTAAAGACGAAATTGTTTCTATTTAACGACGATTTTTCACGTAGATTTTTTTTCCCAATCCCTTTAAACATGTTAATCGAGGGAACTTCCTCTGATAGAAAAACAAGTTTTCTTGAAATTCAGATGAGTATGGATAAAGGAGAAGGGTGTAATGAACTTTACCCATGTGAAGAAGACGTTTTAACGACCGACTTCAGAAGTTTAGATCAAATTTATGAAGTCATCACAAATGAAAATGCAACTTCAAATGCAGAAGATAGTGATGAAGCTGATGATACAGAAAGCAAGACCTTCTTACTCAGATGCGAATTCTGCCCTGGATATTCTTCGCCAGTACATTGTTTCATAAAATATGGACGATGACTATTCAACCTATTTCAAATGAAAATCAAATTTCAAATTATTTTTGCTTAAAAGGCGCAAAGACCAACCTAGTGAAAAAATTCCATGCCGGGAATCGAACCCGGTCCATCAGTATAGCGCACTGACGTTCTACCGACTAAACCACATGGAACGATACCCAGCCTGGAACTTCTCACTATTACAGGTTGGCAAGGCTACAAACGCAGCACAAGATGGAATAATTTCCGTGAGCCACCAACATGGGGCAAACACAGACACTTAATTAAATCCAGCATCGATTGAATTTATATTAATATTTGGAAAAATTTTCAGAGAGAATTATTCCATCTTGTGCTGCGTTTGTAGCCTTGCCAACCTGTAATAGTGAGAAGTTCCAGGCTGGGTATCGTTCCATGTGGTTTAGTCGGTAGAACGTCAGTGCGCTATACTGATGGACCGGGTTCGATTCCCGGCATGGAATCTTTTTCACTAGGTTGGTCTTTGCGTCTTTTAAGCAAAAATAATTTGAAATTTGATTTTCATTTGAAATATTGTATGCAAGGCGAATGTTTCTCTCTGGAAAATTTTCCAAATATGACTATTCAACCTTTTTGAAAGGCTTGAAGCAATTGTACTTAAAAAAGTTAATTTGTTTAATTAAATGTATTATAAATATTTTTACTGTACTTTAAGTAACATTGTATGCTTTAATGTTGTTCCTGTATGCAGTATAATTAATGTAATTTGTATTTGTGCAATAAAAATATGTAGATATCTGTATCAATAAAAACAAAAGAAAGAAAGAAAAGACAAAATAAATTTAAATAAATAAATAAAACATTTCTAAACACGCCAGGGAAATGTTTTTCAAATATTATTTTTCCACAAATTCTGTTTAAGGACGATCTGTATTTAAGGACGATTTTTCGAGGTTTCTTCAAAGTCGTTAAACAGAGAGTCAACTGTAGTTTCAAAATCAAAAAAATTCACTAAGAATTTCGATGTTGAAAAAAAAAATAGTCATGCAGCGATTTTTACAGCTGAATTTCAATATTTTAGCACAAAAATGACACACAGCCGTCGGAAACATATTTATGACTCAAAAATTTGGTTCAGATAATATAACCTATAACATATAGGAGGGAAATAACGAGTTCCAATTTCAAAAATTTTGCCACATGTTCCCTTCATCAGAAACAAGTGGGTAAGTGTGATCACAGATCGCACAGTGGGTTTCGTTTAATATTCCTTTCAAAACACTTTATCCTTTTGAAAAATCTGTTAGTTTCAGGGGGCGCACTCTATTCTAAACAAACCTCTATCCGAACGAAACTCCGTTTTACAAACTATCCGTAGATATATTAGTCGAAGGGATCGGAGCCATGGCACCCGAGATAGGTAGGCGCAACCTGACGGTAAAAATTGGAACTAAAATATGTACGGCTAAGGTGCATAATATGAAAGAGTAATCAAAGGGGTGTCTGCAAAAGTTAGAAAAGTGCACCCCGGGTGAAAAGGGTGGAGGTTAGAAAAATTGCTAAAAATATAGAAGTTAGATCACGGAGGGGTAAATAATATAAGACTTTTTGAAATTTTTATGATTTTTCGTGTGATCGCAAGTGTTCTGCTATAAGTATGCAAAATTTCACATCTCCAACTTAATTAGGGGCTGACTTAGAAAAATTGCTTAAAATAGACAAGTTAGAGCTCAGAGGGGTAAATATAAGATTTTTTCAAAACTTTATGATTAGTCGTTTGATGCGAGGTATTCAGCTATAAGTATCCAAAATTTCAAGTCTTCAACTTAATTAGGGGCTCAGTTAGAAAAGAAAGCTTGAAATACACATGTTAGAGCCTAGAGGGGTAAATATAAGACTTTTTCCAAATTTTATGATTTGTTGTTTGATGTGAGGTGTTCAGCTACACGAATCTAAAATTTCAAGTCTCCAACATATATAGTTCCTGAGAACGGGCTCTGTGGCGGACAGACAGACAGAGGAGTGAGACAAATAGGGTTTTGTCAGATGAACGAAACCCTAAAAAGAAAAAGTTAAAAGTAAAATAACAGAAAAAAAACTATCAATATCTTACCATGAAAATTATACACAGGCTTTGGACATCAAGAAATGCCTTTTTTCCCTCCCGCCTTTTCCCGTTGCAGTTATTTCGACCCCTTTTACCGCTGAATATAAGTCGTTATTTTTTTTTTAAACCGATTTTTCACACAATCAGCGGATACGAATTTTACATAACATATCTAAATCTTTAAGAATTTGGACAATTATAGGTTGTGAAATTTATTATATTTTTGTTAAAAAAAAAAAAAAAAAAAAAAAAAAAAAAAAAACTGCCAAAACGCTATATTTATAACCGATAAAAATTTCAAAGAGATTTATTTATTTAATTATGAAACGACCAAACGTGAAAAAAGAAGAAAATGTCTTCTTACAAGCGCTTTTACCACTAAAAATCACTATTTTTTTTCGAGATTTTTTTTCATTTAAAAATATAAATTCAGATAAAATGGAGTTAAAGATTTAAAAAAAAATCATACACATTTCAGGTTCATTTAACCCTTTCAGGGGCAAAGCAATTTCATTGCTAAAGCGTTGAAATTAATGAATGACACCCACACCGGACTTTAAAAACAAATTTATTTCTAAATACGAAAAAGTTATATTTCACATATATGACAAACTGAAATTTTTTTTACTAAAATTATGGTGCCAGTGTGTCATCTGGGAATTAAAATTAAGTGGTTTCATAAAAATACCAGCGCCCCTCAAGGGGTTAAGGCTATTGTCACGGTCCCGAGCAACGCAGGGCGAGTCAGCTAATAAATTAATAAAATAAATAATAATATTAATAATATTTCACTTCACAGAATGCCTAAAATTGAGTGTTTTAGTTTCTATTGTTTCTAAGATACCTTGCTTTTTTTTTTTTTGCTATAGATGCCATATAAACTCAGTTATGCACGTTTCAGAGATTTTTCGCTGATCTCTGCAGTAAGTAAGCTCTAAATAATCCAAAGAGCCGCTAGTAACCAAATGTAAGACTCTTTAAAAATAACTTTCTGTTTTATATTACTTTTTTTTGTTGTTGTTGTTGTTTTCAACACCATTTCTATGTTTCGGTAAAAAGTAAATACTCTTATCATACGTTTTTATAAAAAGATATCTAACAATATAAATAATAATTCTTTTTTGTGGAAGAATTGAATCACAGAGTATTCATGTAGTATTCATTTGGCGATTTTCCAATTGAGCAGGCCGTATTAAATAACAATAAAAAAAAATAATAAACTCATAGAAAAAATACAAATCGTGAACGAAATAAATATTTCTGCATCAGTTACTATAGCCTCGTGTCATATTTGTTAACCTGAAACAGAAATTTTATCACATTTGGCACTTTGGACCAAAATTAAGAGTGTCGTTAATGTATTGAAAAAGTGCCGAATTTCTTAATAGTTTTCATAAGTAAAACTATTCCGATGTGGCAATCCCAAAAACTTTCTTCTATCTCATACATATTAATACTGAAAAATTCGTTATCACAGTGCCAAAATTAAATGACAATCTATGCTCATAATGAAGATTCTAAAGATATGAAATTCCGTGCATTGGTTCTTGAGATATGACAATCGCTAAAATCGGGTAAATCCTGAAAAATGTAGCATAGCAACGCTACCTGTGAGGTGATTTACACCAAAACCTAATCAGCAATGACTTATGTCTACGTCTAATTGAGTCTGAAGTTTGATGGAAATCCGTGCATTAGTTTTTGAGATGCTATTGCTGAAATCATAAAAAAATCTACACAGGAGCGCCACCTGTTAGGCGATTTGCTTTAAAAACTAAACAGCACCAATTTATATCAGGGACTAATTGAATCTGAAATTTGATGAAAATTCGTGCATTAGATCCTGAGATAGAGATATTTAGATAATCGCGAATAGTGCAGCATAGCAGTGCCACCTGTCGGACGATTTACACCAAAAAGTAGTCAATACCAAATTATATCACGGGCTAACTGAATCTGAAGTTTTATGAAAATCCGTGCATTAGTTCTTGAGACTATTACAGAAATCGTGTAAAATGCAGCATAGCAGCGCCATCTGTTGGGCGATTTACACCAAAAAGTAATCAGCACCAATTTATATGAGGCGGACTAACTGAATCTAAAGTTATGTTAAATTCCGTTCATTAGTTCTTAAGATAGAGCACCCACAAAATTTGTTTCACATATAGGCAAACCAGACTGACAGAGTGACAAATAGACTCACAGACAGACATCTTGTAAAAACATGTTTTTTGGGATATCTGACCCCTAAATATCCGAAATATACCTAATCCGTCGAAAACTGGAATCCGAAAATTTTCGCGATTTCAATACTTTCTTCTTGTAAAGCTAGAAGAAAATAAAAACATGTATTTGTATCGAAAACGTGCTTCGATTATGTTTGGGTTTGTTCATTGTATCTCATTAAAAAATAAACATTTCTGTTAGATGATTTTTTAATTAGTACATACGCTAAAGTTTAGTTTGTAATGTAGATTTAACAGAAGCATCCTCAAAAGTCCGAATCGTTCTAACTCAGTGAATGTTTAAGAAAAATCTCAAACCGTATACAGTGAAGCCTCCTTGAACGGTCACCTCTAAAGAACGGCAATCTCCGAATACCGGCCACATATTGATGGAACCAAGCACATTCTATAGCATTAACATTAGTATGAACCTCTAAATAAGGAATTCTGAACAACGGACGCGCAAAAGTCACGAGAAAAATTTTTTAACAGTTTTTGGTACAATTTCATATTTATTTGCAAACCAAAATCTGAAGCAGATCAAACAAAGTTTATTTAATATGTCAACAAAATGTTACTTAATCTCTTGAACACTTAATCCTTTTCTAAAACTAGACAGAGACGGATGTGCCAGTCCCAAAATTTTCTTCTATCTCATGTATATTAATATTTCAAAATGCTGTTACAAATACCAATAATTCATTTTTATTAGTTTTATTAGTATTTTTATTAGAATTATGCATAACTTCATACACTTTTCGATGGTACAATATGGAAAATTGCACTAAAATCGCTATTACAGCGGCCCCTACTGTCGGAATTTTTCCAAATTCAGGGACGACCTTTTAGCCATTGCAAAAAACATATACGAAAAATTTGGTTCAATTCCATGCTTAACTTCATACTCTCTTCGATGGTACAATATTCAAAATGCACAAAAATCGCTATTACAGCGCCTCATACTGGCGGAATTTTTCCAAATTCAGAAAGGACCTTCTTGCTATGGTCAAAATCATACACATAAAATTTGGTTCAATTATATGCATAACTTCATACTTTTCGACGGTACAATATTCAAAATGTATAAAAATCGCACAAAACTCGCTATTACAGTGTCCCCTACTGGCGGAATTTTCTCAAATTCAGGGAGGACCTTCTTGTCATGGCCAAAATCATGCACAAGAAATTTGGTTTAATTCTATACATAACTTCATACACTTTTCGATGGTACAATATTCAAAATGCACAAAAATCGCCATTACAGCACCCCCTACCGGTGGATTTTTTCCAAATTAATGGAAGACCTGCTTGCCATAGCCAAAAACTTTTAAAAAAAATTTTTGGTTCAATTCTATGCATAACATCATACAATTTTTGATAGTACAATGGCGACATACGGACACACGTACAGACAGACATTTTCTATAAACATGCTTTTTGGAATCCCGGACCCCTAAAACGTGTAAATCTGCCGAAAACCGGAAGTCGAAAAAAAATTCGATTACAATACTTTCTTCTATTGAAGGTAGAAGAAAGTAAAAATGAAGACAATAATGATGGGGGAAATTTAGATAATATTCTTAGAACAGCAAGCATAACACGAACGCCAGTTAGTTTGTGTGTCTGGACTAAGATTTGGCATTAAATCATAATGATGATGAGTTAGTTGTACAGCAAAACAACACATACTATTATACCTTTGGAGAAAGATATTTGCAGAAAAATAAAGCAACTGCAAATCACTGATTTTTTTAATGTATTAAAACAACGGGGATTAATTAAAATGACTGTGTATTGCTATTTAAATTTATGTAATTATGATTTTTTGACCAACAATGAGAAAAATGTCCAAGCCGTGGAATCGAACCCGGAATCCTTGAAATAGCGCTTCAAATGCTCTAACATTTAAGCTACGAAGACGATGCCCAGCTTAGCATTCCCACATGTGTTGGTAAGGCTGCAACTGCACCACAAGATGGAATAGCCTTCATGAGCACACAATCCTGTGGCGAAACATGAGACATAAACAAACCCAGAGTCGATGAACACATACATAATTTTAATTAATTTTTCAGCAGTGGAATTATGCTCGAAATTATTGAATATATAAAACGTGAATTATCACATTGCTAACGAAGCGTAGAACCAACAATGAGAAAAATGTCCAAGCCGTGGAATCGAACCCGGAACCCTTGAAATAGCGCTTCAAATGCTCTACCATTTAAGCTACGAGGACGATGCCCAGCTTAGCATTCCCACATGTGTTGGTAAGGCTGCAACTGCACCACAAGATGGAATAGCCTTCATGAGCACACAATCCTGTGGAGAAACATGAGACACAAACAAACCCAGCGTCGATGAACACATACATAATTTTAATTAATTTTTCAGCAGTGGAATTACGCTCGAAATTATTGAATATATAAAACGTGAATTATCACATTGCTAACGAAGCGTAGAAAAAACAATGAGAAAAATGTCCAAGCCGTGGAATCGAACCCGGAACCCTTGAAATAGCGCTTCAAATGCTCTACCATTTAAGCTGCGAGGACGATGCCCAGCTTAGCATTTCCACATGTGTTGGTAAGGCTGCAACTGCACCACAAGATGGAATAGCCTTCATGAGCACACAATCCCGTGGCGAAACATGAGACACAAACAAACCCAGCGTCGATGAACACATACATAATTTTAATAAATTTTTCAGCAGTGGAATTACGCTCGAAATTATTGAATATATAAAACGTGATTTATCACATTGCTAACGAAGCGTAGAAAAAACAATGAGAAAAATGTCCAAGCCGTGGAATCGAACCCGGAACCCTTGAAATAGCGCTTCAAATGCTCTACCATTTAAGCTGCGAGGACGATGCCCAGCTTAGCATTTCCACATGTGTTGGTAAGGCTGCAACTGCACCACAAGATGGAATAGCCTTCATGAGCACACAATCCCGTGGCGAAACATGAGACACAAACAAACCCAGCGTCGATGAACACATACATAATTTTAATTAATTTTTCAGCAGTGGAATTACGCTCGAAATTATTGAATATATAAAACGTGATTTATCACATTGCTAACGAAGCGTAGAAAAAACAATGAGAAAAATGTCCAAGCCGTGGAATCGAACCCGGAACCCTTGAAATAGCGCTTCAAATGCTCTACCATTTAAGCTGCGAGGACGATGCCCAGCTTAGCATTTCCACATGTGTTGGTAAGACTGCAACTGCACCACAAGATGGAATAGCCTTCATGAGCACACAATCCCGTGGCGAAACATGAGACACAAACAAACCCAGCGTCGATGAACACATACATAATTTTAATTAATTTTTCAGCAGTGGAATTACGCTCGAAATTATTGAATATATAAAACGTGATTTATCACATTGCTAACGAAGCGTAGAAAAAACAATGAGAAAAATGTCCAAGCCGTGGAATCGAACCCGGAACCCTTGAAATAGCGCTTCAAATGCTCTACCATTTAAGCTGCGAGGACGATGCCCAGCTTAGCATTTCCACATCTGTTGGTAAGGCTGCAACTGCACCACAAGATGGAATAGCCTTCATGAGCACACAATCCCGTGGCGAAACATGAGACACAAACAAACCCAGCGTCGATGAACACATACATAATTTTAATTAATTTTTCAGCAGTGGAATTACGCTCGAAATTATTGAATATATAAAACGTGATTTATCACATTGCTAACGAAGCGTAGAAAAAACAATGAGAAAAATGTCCAAGCCGTGGAATCGAACCCGGAACCCTTGAAATAGCGCTTCAAATGCTCTACCATTTAAGCTGCGAGGACGATGCCCAGCTTAGCATTTCCACATCTGTTGGTAAGGCTGCAACTGCACCACAAGATGGAATAGCCTTCATGAGCACACAATCCCGTGGCGAAACATGAGACACAAACAAACCCAGCGTCGATGAACACATACATAATTTTAATTAATTTTTCAGCAGTGGAATTACGCTCGAAATTATTGAATATATAAAACGTGATTTATCACATTGCTAACGAAGCGTAGAAAAAACAATGAGAAAAATGTCCAAGCCGTGGAATCGAACCCGGAACCCTTGAAATAGCGCTTCAAATGCTCTACCATTTAAGCTGCGAGGACGATGCCCAGCTTAGCATTTCCACATGTGTTGGTAAGGCTGCAACTGCACCACAAGATGGAATAGCCTTCATGAGCACACAATCCCGTGGCGAAACATGAGACACAAACAAACCCAGCGTCGATGAACACATACATAATTTTAATTAATTTTTCAGCAGTGGAATTACGCTCGAAATTATTGAATATATAAAACGTGATTTATCACATTGCTAACGAAGCGTAGAAAAAACAATGAGAAAAATGTCCAAGCCGTGGAATCGAACCCGGAACCCTTGAAATAGCGCTTCAAATGCTCTACCATTTAAGCTGCGAGGACGATGCCCAGCTTAGCATTTCCACATGTGTTGGTAAGGCTGCAACTGCACCACAAGATGGAATAGCCTTCATGAGCACACAATCCCGTGGCGAAACATGAGACACAAACAAACCCAGCGTCGATGAACACATACATAATTTTAATTAATTTTTCAGCAGTGGAATTACGCTCGAAATTATTGAATATATAAAACGTGATTTATCACATTGCTAACGAAGCGTAGAAAAAACAATGAGAAAAATGTCCAAGCCGTGGAATCGAACCCGGAACCCTTGAAATAGCGCTTCAAATGCTCTACCATTTAAGCTGCGAGGACGATGCCCAGCTTAGCATTTCCACATCTGTTGGTAAGGCTGCAACTGCACCACAAGATGGAATAGCCTTCATGAGCACACAATCCCGTGGCGAAACATGAGACACAAACAAACCCAGCGTCGATGAACACATACATAATTTTAATTAATTTTTCAGCAGTGGAATTACGCTCGAAATTATTGAATATATAAAACGTGATTTATCACATTGCTAACGAAGCGTAGAAAAAACAATGAGAAAAATGTCCAAGCCGTGGAATCGAACCCGGAACCCTTGAAATAGCGCTTCAAATGCTCTACCATTTAAGCTGCGAGGACGATGCCCAGCTTAGCATTTCCACATGTGTTGGTAAGGCTGCAACTGCACCACAAGATGGAATACCCTTCATGAGCACACAATCCCGTGGCGAAACATGAGACACAAACAAACCCAGCGTCGATGAACACATACATAATTTTAATTAATTTTTCAGCAGTGGAATTACGCTCGAAATTATTGAATATATAAAACGTGATTTATCACATTGCTAACGAAGCGTAGAAAAAACAATGAGAAAAATGTCCAAGCCGTGGAATCGAACCCGGAACCCTTGAAATAGCGCTTCAAATGCTCTAACATTTAAGCTACGAGGACGATGCCCAGCTTAGCATTCCCACATGTGTTGGTAAGGCTGCAACTGCACCACAAGATGGAATAGCCTTCATGAGCACACAATCCTGTGGCGAAACATGAGACATAAACAAACCCAGCGTCGATGAACACATACATAATTTTAATTAATTTTTCAGCAGTGGAATTATGCTCGAAATTATTGAATATATAAAACGTGAATTATCACATTGCTAACGAAGCGTAGAACCAACAATGAGAAAAATGTCCAAGCCGTGGAATCGAACCCGGAACCCTTGAAATAGCGCTTCAAATGCTCTACCATTTAAGCTACGAGGACGATGCCCAGCTTAGCATTCCCACATGTGTTGGTAAGGCTGCAACTGCACCACAAGATGGAATAGCCTTCATGAGCACACAATCCTGTGGAGAAACATGAGACACAAACAAACCCAGCGTCGATGAACACATACATAATTTTAATTAATTTTTCAGCAGTGGAATTACGCTCGAAATTATTGAATATATAAAACGTGAATTATCACATTGCTAACGAAGCGTAGAAAAAACAATGAGAAAAATGTCCAAGCCGTGGAATCGAACCCGGAACCCTTGAAATAGCGCTTCAAATGCTCTACCATTTAAGCTGCGAGGACGATGCCCAGCTTAGCATTTCCACATCTGTTGGTAAGGCTGCAACTGCACCACAAGATGGAATAGCCTTCATGAGCACACAATCCCGTGGCGAAACATGAGACACAAACAAACCCAGCGTCGATGAACACATACATAATTTTAATTAATTTTTCAGCAGTGGAATTACGCTCGAAATTATTGAATATATAAAACGTGATTTATCACATTGCTAACGAAGCGTAGAACCAACATTGAGGAAAATGTCCAAGCCGGGAATCGAACCCGGAACCTTTAGAATAGCGCTTCAAGTGCTCTACCAATTAAGCTACGAGGACGATACCCTGCTTAGCATTTCCCACATGTGTTGGTAAGGATGCAACTGCAGCACAAGATGGAAATCCTTCATGAGCACACAATCCCGTGGCTAAACATGAGGCACAAACAAACCCAGCGTCGATGAACACATACATAATTTTAATTAATTTTTCAGCAGTGGAATTACGCTCGAAATTATTGAATATATAATACGTGAATGCATTATACACAATGAGAAAAATGTCCAAGCCGGGAATCGAACCCGGAACCCTTAGATTGGTTGGTTATATTTATGACGGCCAATTATCTGCACGAGGGATGTAGGTCCATGGGGGGAGTGCCCTTCGTGGGGGTCTTTCTAAGGGAATCTAACCCGTATTAACGCTTGGAAATCCAAGGTTCGAAGAAAAACACGAAAACTCCGAACGATTAGGCCGACGGGCGCGATTGGGATCGAACCCAGCACCTCCCGTCTACCAGCTTCGACGGAACCCTTAGAATAGCGCTCTAAGTGCTCTACCATCGTTCCGGTTTCAATCCCCGGCTTGGACATTTTTCTCATTTTTGGTTCTACGCTTCGTTAGCAATGTGATTATTCACGTATTAAGTATATAATTTCACTACTAAAAATTAAATGAAAAATTAATTAAAATTATGTATGATATAATTCATATACAGTACTGGAGTTTACTACGAAATAATTGCAATTGAATATTATTTGCATCACATTTATCGTTCAATTATAGGGACACATAAAAGATATCCGATACATTACTGTATCCGAAGTATTGTCTATTTGGGAAGATTGCTGAAAATGCGTTTTCAGTTATAGTACGCATTTTAATGTTATCTAAACTTTTGCACACCACATGGTATCTGTAAATTCTATGTATCATATACAGGTCTACACAAAAGAATTTGCAAGCATTGCTGAGAATAAACGTGAGTTGCTTAAAGTAATTTTGTAATTTGAGTTATGAATTTTCAAGCTCAAATTCATTTAGTATACTAAGAGATATTTGTAGAGTATAGATAAAATTATATACAGTGCACGCAAAGAACTGGATACATGGTCGCCCATTGATGATAATTTCTGGAAGTGTGATTCCATTAGTTTTAAGCGTGTTTTTGCATAAGTTGAATTTACGCTTGATATGTGACGTGTATAAAAATCTGCAAGTAATATATAGGACTGTTCAAATTAATTCAAGTATTTTTCCACGAAAATATTGAAGTAGTTTTCCGGCTATGTTTAACTAAATGTTTGCATGCTACGTATTGTAAATAAATTTTGTAGGCCATATACTTGGCTACACTAAAAAATTCGTTACCAATACTCAGAATGAGCGTGAATTGCTTAAAGGCGTTTCTTAATTTGAAATATGCATTTAAAAGCTCAACTACATTTAGTATGCTCAGAGATATTTGTAGAATATAAATAAAATCATATACAGCTCAATGCAAAGAACTGGATACATGGCCGCCTATGAATGGTATTTTTTGAAAGTATGATTTCAGTAGTTTTAAGCATCTTTTGCCTGAATTAAATTTTACGTAATAGTTGATGTGTATAAAATCTATGGGTAACATACCGGGCTGTACAAAAGAATTCAAGTACGCTTCCGTCTATTAGTAGAAATTGCCGAAAGTTAATTTTTAATTGTACTGTGCCTTAAAAAAAAAAAAAAAAAAAGAGGTCATTAACTTAACTAACTTTTAGGATATTTTGTAGAATATACGAGGGGGAGTCGGAAAATAAGTTTCCCTTGGCGACTGCGGACAGAGGTGTGTATGAAAGACAAAAAATGTAATGAGACGTTAAAGATAAAACATAACTTTATTTTTCCACATAAGTACCAAGTACATTGACATATTTGTCATATCGCTTTATAAGCTTCAAAAAGCCCTCCCAGGAAAAAATCAGGGCTTTGCATACGGACGAAGCGTTGAACGTCTATTCGCGAAATACGACACAGCAGGTGAACAGGAACGTGCAAGACACCGGTACACCTCTGGGTACACCATTTGCTTGATCGCGGTCGACCTCTAACCAATGGTGTATCGGTGTCTTGCACGTTCGAGTTCGCCTACTATGTCGTCTTTCGCGCATAGCCGTATCGTCCGTATGCAAAGCCCTGATTTTTTCCTGGAGTGCTTTTTGAAGCTTATAAAGCGGTATGACAAATGCCTCAATGTACTCGGTACTTATGTGGAAAAATAAAGTTATGTTTTATCTTTAATGTCTCATTACATTTTTTGTCTTTCATACACACCTCTGTCCAAAGTCACCAGGGGAAACTTATTTTCCGACTCCCCCTCGTATATAAAGCTGAACAAAAGAATTGGAGTGCCTTTCCGACTATGTGCAGTAATTGTTTAAAAATGGTTTTCAAATGTGTTATGCGTTTTCTAAAATGTTAACTTTGGTATCTTCTTTACCTTACTGAACGGTGAAGTTTTGTTCAAGTATTCTGGAAGTGTTGGAAAGTGTTTCATAATCTATGCTTAACGCATGATTTTTCTTAACGCATGACCGGGTCCGGCCCGACTTATAGAAAAAAAATTCGGCCCGGCCCGTAGAAAAAAAATATTGGCCCGGCCCGGTAGAACAGTAAAAAGTTCGGCCCGAGTGAATTGCTACAAAACATTGATTTTTACGTCGATCTGGTTAAAAATTTGACTCTTACGAGGAGTTCTGACCAAAAATGTTTATCTTAACCTTTTTTTCATGTTTCTGAACTTCATTATTATATAAGTGCCGCAGGATTCCGTCATAGGCAGGTTCCTTTTCACACGTTTTATTATATTTTAATTAGCGTAGAAATTAATTATTATTTTTAAAAAATGTTCATGTTTAATTGTAGAATAATGGCGATTCAAAAATGTATGCATATTTTGCAAAAATCTTTGGGCCAGGCTTAATTTTACTGATCTTTGAACGGACAGGTCACGCCGAGACAATGATTTTCATACGGGCTGGCTCAAAACTAGGACTGAAAATTTTGGGCCGTGAAGACTAGAAAAGAAACCAGTCCCGGCTCTGTACAGAAAAAATAAGTTAGGCCCGGCCTGGGGGCCGCAAAAAAAAAGGCCCGAGCCCGTCCCGCGGCCGGGCCGGCCCGTGCAGATCTCTACAGTAGAGGTCTGCACGGGCCGGAATTTCCAGGCCCGGGCCCGGTCCGAATGAAAGTTATCTTGACCCGTCCCGGTGTAAAAATTGAAAGTTCCGCCCGAGCACGGCCCGGCCCGTTTATATTTTTACAGTTTTCGTCACGGCCTGTACAAAAATCAGTGAAAACAGGCCCGGCCGACTCAATTTCTACAAAAAATTCCGTTTTTTTTTCGACATACAATTAAGATTCTTTTAATGAATACTACATACATATTTACGGGAACATTTTACAGTATATTTTTAATTACTATGTGTTCGCAAAATAGAAAACACACAATAGTAAACATTAACGTGTTAGTATTTGAATCCCAATGAAAAAAGGCGTGAGTAAGTTAGATAAAATTGGGACTTACCCGTTCTTCAGGATACCTTTTATTTCGGTGTAAATCCACATTTTGTGTAATCCAATATAATGGTTTCCCAATGTAATGTGTTAGTTGTCATAATTTTAATCAACCACTTTTTATAACCTCCTTTGAGAAAAAATTGTAGACTATTATATCAAATGAATAAGCAGTGGTAACACTTTAAGCTATTTAATTCACTTTCTTTTAAATTGTGAAAAAGAGAGAGCATTTTTCAACCCTCTTCTCTTGAACAACTACATTTTCAGAATGAAAAAATATTTACATTATAAGATAATAAATCAGTAATAATAATTGTAATAGCAATATCATAATAATAATAATAAATCAGTTTAATGTCTATGAGTCACTCAACAAGTCATTATCTTTATCAAGGTTTTCAAGGTTAAATACATCTTTCACATTTGAAAAGATTTATGGCTGAGTTGAAATGACACATTGTTTATGTAACTGAGGAAATTATCCTTATCACGGCTAATTAGCTTGATTTATATCCATCAACTCCTCCTTAATTTCTGAAGTTTCATTCTCACACAAATTTAAGTTCCTTCTATGGGTTTGAAAACAGGTTTGGGAACTGGTTTCGTAAACAGGTCTGCTATCATCAATTTGGTTGGGCAGTACTTTAGGTTGATAGTCCCTTCTTGCTTTAGTTGTTTTATCAGGTGGAACCTAATTTAAATATGTTTAGTCTTGCTTGAGTGCTTTTCTAATTCTATCATCTTGATCGTGGACTGGTTGTCTTCATATAGGTCTATAGGTAAGGTTTGCTTTAGGTTTAATTCTTCCAGTAGATTGACTAGCCACTTTATTTCAATTGCTGCATTTGCTGCTGACACATACTCGGCTTCTGCCGGTGATAATGCAATGCAGGATTGTTTCTTGGTCGACCATTGTATTGGATTTCTACCTAACATGTATAGGTTCCCACTCGTTGATTTTCGTGAATCTACATCTCCTCCCCAATCTCTCCATCTAAGAACGCGGTGTTAATATCGATATGTTTTACATTTAAATTTTGATGCAATGCTGTTATTAATAATGCTCTTATTGTTGTATATGACACGACTGGTGCATAAGTTTCATCATAATCCTCCCCGAATTTTTGTGAATATCCTTTTGCAACTAAACGCGCTTTATATTTTTGGATTTTTCCTGTGTTGTCGCGCTTTAGTTTGTAGGTCCATTTGCAACCTATTATTCTCCTATTTGGTGGAGGTTCTACAATTGACCAAGTTTTGTTTTTCATAAGGGAGTTCATTTCGCTTTTCATTGCATCTATCCAATTTTGTTTATCCTTAAAATTTTCCATGTTTTCGATTTCCTCATAATTTTTTGGTTCAGTAGCGTTTTCGTTCTTAACCATGTATATTAACCTATCAGGAGGTACACCTTTATTAATTCTTTCTGATCGTCTAAGTTCTGCTACTGGTTGATTGGACATGGATGGTGTCTCATTGCTATTTGAAATTTCTATTTCTACAAAGTTTTCGTTAACCCGATTTTCATCTTGTTTTGGTTTGTTTTCTACTTTCTCGTTTCTATATTTAAATTTGTTTTCGAGAAATTTAACGGTTCTCGCGATCTTTATTTCATTTCCTCCTACATATATTCTATATCCTTTGGATTCATTATCATATCCGACGAAAATTCCCTCATACCCTAACGTAACTTAAGTTTGGCTGTCTGTTTGTCCATAACTCGTATGGCGTCTTTTCATTTGCTTTTGTCGGTAGTCTGTTTTGCAAATGATTTGCTGTGCAAATTGCTTCCCCCCAGAACTTTAATGGTAAATTTGATTCACTTAACATTGTCCTTGCCATTTCAACTAACGATCTGTTTGTCCTCTCTGCCACACCGTTCTGGCTTGCACAATATGGAACTGTGTGTTGATGTTTTATCCCATTAGCCCTGAGGTAATTTTCTATTTCATCTGATGTGAATTCCCCTCCGTTATCTGTTCTAATTGCTTTCGGTTTTTCTCCAAATTTGTTGCTAATTAACGCGATGAATTCTTTAAGTTTTTCGTAAACTTCACTTTTGCTAGACAATAGGTATATGATCGTAAATCGTGAGTAGTCATCAATAAAAGTCAAAAAATATGATTTCCCCCCTATTGTCGGTGTTTGAAAAGATCCGCACACGTCGGAGTGAATGAGCTGGAGCCTTTTAGTTGCTCTATACTTTGCAATTTTTGGATAGGGTTCATCAGTTAATTTTGCCTTAATGCACGGTTCGCAATCTATGTTATGCTTACAGTTGTTTATTTGGATTCCTGTAGCTAATTCCTTTTGCGTAATTTCTTTAATTGATGTTAGATTTCTATGTCCTAACCTACGATGCCATAATTCTAGGCAATTTTTGTTGTTGCAGCTTTGTGCTATGTTTGCATAGCTTTGGAATGCCAACTGAACTTCGTATAGGTTATTTACTTTTCGCGCTTCTAAGCATATTTCTCCGTTAAGTTTGAACATACATTTATCATTTCTGAATATAATTTCACATCCATTTTGCGTCGCTTTGCTAACCGATAATAAATTTGTTTCGATTTCAGGTACTAGTAATACATTTTTAAGTGTTATTTCATGAACTTTGTTGTCTGATGTTCGCGTGTTTATATTTACGTCACCTGACCCGTAACTGATAAGTTTTTTTCCGTTTGCGATGGTTACATTTGTTTTTTCGCGTGATTTTATTTCTGTAAACATTGATTCTGAACACACAATATGGCTTGAGCTGCCACTGTCTACTATAAATGTTTTGTTTTCTATTCCTTGTGTTATAAAGGCGTAATTTTTATTTTCGCTCGCCCTCCATGTATTGTTTTCATTTTCAGAGTGACTGTACCTACGGTTTGATTCTGGTGTTTGTTCACTTCTAAAATTGTTTTCACTCTTTTGAAAAACTAGTGATGTAGAGTAATGTTTTTTGTTTGGTCTAATGTGTTGATTTTGTGGTGTATTTTGTGTTTTGGCTTTATTATGCCAACATTCCTGGGTATAATGGTTTCTCATCCGACAATTGGAGCAGTATTTATTACTTGTTTTGTTGTTGTAATTTTTCTGTGCTTTAAATGCTCTGGCAGGATTTTCTGTTCTCTCATTATTATCATATCGTCGGTTATATTCGTCAATAAGTTTAGACTTAATAAATGATGGTGTGAGTTGATTTTCTTCTCTTGACTCAAGGGCAGTAATAAGAGTATCATAAGGTTGGGGTAGGGAGCATAATAACAGTGCAGAAATGTGGTTATCATTTATAACTTCTCCTATGGCCGCTAATTTATCTACTAATTCCATTATTTTTGTAATATGATTAACAACGTTGCCACCTTCCGCTAATTTAATCCCGTAAAGTTTTCTTAAGAGATAAAGTTTGCTAGACAAATTATGTCGCTCATGGATTTCACGCAAAGCTTGCCAAGTTTGTCTGGCTGGCTGTAAATTTTTAACATGAGTAATCTGACTATCATCAATTGTTAGATTAATTAGAGCACGGGCTTTCTTATCACTTTTGGACCAAGCGTCCGTAATTGGATTAGGCGGTTCTTCCGTAATTACATGAAATAAGTCTTCTTTAGTTAACATCATTTCGGTCTTGAATTTCCAAATTGAGTAGTTTGTAGCTGTAAGTTTTTCAATTGCTAAATTATCTTTAGAAGCTGCCATTTTCTTAACTTTTGATTACTTACGTGTTACCGTAAAAAGTTCTTCCAACTTTTCTGTTTGAAAGTTTAAAAGTTTATTTATCAAATATCTGATATTTCAGATTTCAGTGGAGGCTATTTAATTTATTTATTTTTATTCAGTGATCAGTAATCATAATCTTGTTAGTATTTGAATCCCAATGAAAAAAGGCGTGAGTAAGTTAGATAAAATTGGGACTTACCCGTTCTTCAGGATACCTTTTATTTCGGTGTAAATCCACATTTTGTGTAATCCAATATAATGGTTTCCCAATGTAATGTGTTAGTTGTCATAATTTTAATCAACCACTTTTTATAACCTCCTTTGAGAAAAAATTGCAGACTATTATATCAAATGAATAAGCAGTGGTAACACTTTAAGCTATTTAATTCACTTTCTTTTAAATTGTGAAAAAGAGAGAGCATTTTTCAACCCTCTTCTCTTGAACAACTACATTTTCAGAATGAAAAAATATTTACATTATAAGATAATAAATCAGTAATAATAATTGTAATAGCAATATCATAATAATAATAATAAATCAGTTTAATGTCTATGAGTCACTCAACAAGTCATTATCTTTATCAAGGTTTTCAAGGTTAAATACATCTTTCACATTTGAAAAGATTTATGGCTGAGTTGAAATGACACATTGTTTATGTAACTGAGGAAATTATCCTTATCACGGCTAATTAGCTTGATTTATATCCATCATAACGTTTACTTACAGTGCTTTAGTCAACGCCTCTACAGACGTTTCAAAATTCAAATAAGGGTTCATTAAAAGGTTAATGTAGTTTAGAATAAAGTGTTAAAAAACATGATAACTTTTGAAGCTGTATAATAAAAAGTAGATTTGTGAAAATATTTCTCTCATTTTTAAGCATTTTCTCAAATCCAAAGGCGCTATATTTTGACACATTTTTGAATTCATTTCTTTTCGGAAACATGCAAGATGGACAGGTATTCTTATTCAGAGACTAAGTAAATGATGTTTTTTTTTTCCTTAGATAAAAGCAATATATCTTTCAGAAAATACTGCCAAAGTTAGCGTTCTGAATCGAATTAACGGAAACGATAGTACAGGAAAGTAGAAAAGCATACAGTCACGTGACAAGAGCCTCTGTTATCTTTGTAAGTAATTTATCAAAAATGGAAAATGCTATTCGATTCCAAATTCCTTCAATAGTCAGGCCTGTCAATTTTATGCCTTTACAGTTAAAAGTTAGTCAGAAAATGTGTCTGAAAGTTTCGCATTGTTGAGCAGTAAATATGAGAACCATCTTAAGGTGCATTTCCAAAGGTAATGTTAACAGAAGTTCATTGTCGCTATTAATACTTTCGCAAAACATAATGCCTGTCCTACACATCCTGATAACGATTGAGACCAGTTCCGTCCCAGCACGAGTCTGCTAAAAATTAAACCCGGGATCCGGGATCACACATCATGTAACAGTACGATGCCCATCTCTACGATGGACATATGTTACATTTCTGTATTGATGTTGTTAAACTCGCATCGGCTCGTGACGCACATTTATACTTCTCGAGAAAGTCATATTCATTGAAAATGGCTCGTATTTTATCTGCTTCTCTTAAATTCTTATATTGGGCCGATAGGCCCGATTAATTTTTTTTATCGGCTCGCCCCATCCCTGCAGGCCCGTTCAATTTTTTTGCCGGCCCGCTGAAAAAATTGTCCTCATTCTGCAGGCCCGGCCCCGTTTGTAAATTCGCCTTCATTCCGCCGGGCCGAGTACAGGCTTCGGACCAAGCCCGAGCCCGTGCAAACTTCTAACTCACAGGCTATCAAAGCCTGAGAGCTAATGTGCCCGCAGGTTCTGTATGTATGTACGTACGTATGTATGTACGTAACGCGATAACTCTTGATAGAAAAATACGATTTGTTTCAATTTTTATTTTCTAGCTTCATTCTCACAAGGCGCTTCCCAGATTAGTTTTGGGGGTTCATTGGTTATGTATAAAGGGGGTTATGGGGCTATCCCCCCCCCCTTAATTTAGATAAATGGTTTTTTCATGCAGAATTATCAGATTTGTTTCAATTTTGGAATACCGGTTGATTCTGATAAGGCGCTTCCCTGATTAGATTTGGAGGTTCGTTATTTAAGTATAAAGAGGGATCGGGGCGGGTGGATAATACCCCCTTAATTTAGATAATTGGGTTTTCTTATCCAATTTGCTTCAAATTTGGTATACGGGTTTATTATGATAAAGCGCTTCCCTGATTACATTTGGAGGTTCATTGGTTAAATATAAAGGGGGGAACGGGGGCTAATACCCCCTTAATTTAGATAAATGGTTTTTTTCAATAAGAATTATCAGATTTGCTTCAATTTTAGTATACCGGTTAATTCTGATAAGGCGCATCCCTGATTAAAATTGGGGGTTCATTGATTAAGTATAAAGAGAAGATTGGGGGGGGGGGGGTAATACCCCCTTAATTTAGATAAATGGACTTTCTTATTCGATTTGCTTCAGATTTGGTATACCGTTTTATTATGATAAGGCGCTTCCCTGATTAGATTTGGAGATTCATTGGTTAAGTATAAAGAGGGGAACGGGGACTAATACCCCCTTAATTTAGATCAATAGGTTTTTCTATCCGATTTGCTTCAAATTTGGTATACCTGTTTTTTCTGATAAGGCGCTTCCCTGATGAGATTTGGAGACTCATTGGTTAAGTATAAAGAGGAGAAACAGGGTGGGTGGTAATCCCCCCTTAATTTATTTTTCGAAAGGCATTATTCTTTGAAGTAAGAGCATAATATACAATTAGCGTGAATAGACTGTGAGCTCAATGCCACCAGTTTAACTGAGCACTTTTCTTTTTTATTTATATGTATAGAAGGACAAGTATATAACTACTAGCCGCCTTTGGCGACCAGTTTGGTCTCCCTTAAATGTATGCTAAGCATTGTATAATGTTACTTTTATTCATAATTTAACTTGCTTAATTCTACGCCAAATCGAAATATTTTGATAGGGAAATCAAGAACCTTGTATTTTTATGCTAGCAGGGCGCAGGTGATAAATCGCCAAACATTGTTGCGGTCGCATATTTTCGTATTTCATTAATTTAATTTAAAATATAATCCTTTCACTCATTTTATTTAAAATACACAAATTTAATTTAAAACTGAAACATTTAAATAAGACTTTCACTTATTTCTGTATTAAAAAATATAATAAATAAATAAATAATATTAATAATAAAACAGAAAAGAATTCCATGGTCTTTTTTAATTTCAACATCAAAGCGTTGTTTTAATTTAGCACGCGAAAAATAAAAAATGCTATCGGCGAGATTTGCTCCCGACTAACGTAAAAGTACCGAATATTCTTTGCGATCATGACAACTTTTAAGTAATTTTATTGGAAAAAATAATTTTGATTAAAAATGATCCAATGCATATCAAAAACGAAGAATTAGGGCCGTAATTGTTTATGACTGTCACATGACTTGAAATATAATAATATAGATGAAATTATGGCGATGGAACACATTTGGCGATTTTCACCAGCACCCGGCTAACATTAAAGTGCCAAAATTGTTATGCTGGCATATAAAAAGCAAAGCGGTCAGCCTGGAACTGTTGATGACAGTCACATGACTTAGACTTTTATTATATAGATAATTATGATATATAATTATATAATATAATTAATATCATATAAAAAATATAAATATTAATATCTTAATTAATTCGTACGTATTTTTAAAACAGTATATTACATTCTTCATTTTTTATTTATATTTTCTACCTTTTTAATGTTTGAAATACATATTTCGTTATTACTATTGCACAGCCAGTCGGGAAATTTTGGCTAGAGTGTTTTGGCGCATCATTAAGCCCATTGTTGTGTAAGTCGTATATAATTGTAACTACCAAGAATACTTGGCGACTGATCCCCTGTGGTGGGCTAATGGAAAAATGCTTTAAAATTAATGTATAATTAAGTTTTAAAAATACTAAAACGTTGTATTGCCATCCGAAACACACCCGTGAAGAAATTTTATAATTCCGGCGTATCAAGAATTGAGTTATAAAATAATCACAAAATTCTATTTTTACATACAAAACAACAACAGGCTAAATAGAACAGTTAAATAAAACAGCGTAAAAAATAGTTTTAATCCTACATTTGATTACACCTCCATCTTTCTCTTTTTTATTTATTTTGGGAAAGCCTATGTATACAATATCGGTCGTATTGAAAATAAATAAATAAATAAAATTATTTATGTCATTATTATATGTGAAAGTATCTGCTATTATAGTATATTCTATTATATGTATACAAAAAGCTTCTCTTATAATATGGGCTTAAATAAAGTCGGTCAAAGAAAAAAAAATAACACCGCATACATTTTTACGAGATTGTCTCAGAGAAGATAAAAAATAGCCGTTAGTTTTTTTTTTAAACTAACACTAAAATTTGATTTCACATTTCGATTCTTGGGCAAATTTTAACTCCTGATGCTAGACAAAAAGCTGTTCTGTAAAAAAAAAAAAAAAGAAAAAAAGAAAAAAAGAAAAGAAAGAAAGAAAAGAAAAAAGAAAAAAAAGGTAAAGTAGTAAACTTTTAACCTGATGATGTTAAATTAAACGTTTAGTACTTATATATATATATATATATATATTCTGCAATAATGATTTTTTCACGCATATTTTTTTTCTGTTGTAAAAGCATTAACCATTCCTAACATAATTATTCGATTTTCATATTATATTTTTTTAAAAATTGTACGTGAAATTGAAATATGATTTATTAAATTACTAATAGAAAAATTCATCCTCTGTAAAGTATGCATTTTTTAAAGCGCAATTGATTTCTAAAAGCTTCTAATTACACAAATACAAAATTTCATTTCGACCTGCTAATAATGTCAACTGTTTGAAATAGGCGACAAATTCATTTTTCTTTGAAATAAACGACAAGCACAGGTCATTGAAGCGATGGTAGTTTTCCTTATCGTTATGACGTAACCGTTAGTGAAGGCATATTTTTGTTTTATAACGCATAGATTAAGCAATGCTGTAAAAGATTAGATTTTTTTAACCTTCGGTTATACGTCACTTCAGAAAATGGCATTATTGATGAAAGGAAATATTTTTTCTGTGAGATCATGGTAAATTCCTTAATTAATTCAAAGTACTGTAATGCAGTGTTTTTCATTAACTGGGTACTGTGTGTGATGAAGTCTTATTAATAATAATTTTTGAAATTTCAATATGAACTAAATATTTTTAGTGAAAATGATTTTTCAAAATCTCTTTTTGATTGTTAAAACAACAAAAAATCTACATAAAGAATCTATGTCACTTTTTAGGGTTCCGTACTTAAAAAATGAAAACGGAACCATTATAGGATTACTCATGTGCGTGTGTGTGTGTGTGTCCGTCTGCCACAGCTATTTTACTCGTAAACTGTAGAATGTGGAAAGTTCGAATTGGCTGGAGTAATAAAGGCCATTGAACCACATATTTATAGATATTATTAACCATTCACAAAAATATATAAGAAAATGTAGAAGGGCTAATTAAGTTACTTGAAAAAAAATATTTCCTTTGGCGTTTATGAAAGCTTTCACACAGTATGCAAACTCAAAATATATTTCTTTTAATTTTAGATATTATATTTTAAGAGATTTCGTCGAAAATCTAACAACTTTATACGAGTTACAACAGCAATGGTTTTAATTTAGCTCCAAACCACGCTCGTGAGTAAAAGGACAAATGGCTGTCAAATTGCGACTACGAAATAATTTAAACATTAAAAAGTAAAAAAAAAAATAATAATAATAATAATGAATGGAATATATATATTTTTAAATGCGCTATCAGTTAATAGCTGCATATTAATTAAATTTTGATTTTATGTTGAGAAATCAATTTAGAAATTCTAAAAAGGTAGTTCACATAATTTTACTTCCATTTTGCGGTTTTCTTTTGATCTTAAAAAGAAAATAGTAAATATTATAATTTTTTTTAATAACCTTCCATTGTAATCTATGACTTTTTGTAACAGAAGTTGATTTCTAGAAGCTTGAAATAATTCAAAATTTCAGTTCGACCTAGGAATAATGTGGTTAAAAGTAGACGTTATCCAGGGTCATTGAAGCGATAGCACAGGTCATTGCACTAATGTCATATCAGCGTTTGCAACAGGCATGTTTTTGTTTTATAACGTAGAGTAAGCAATGCCATGAGAAAATAGTTATCTTTACCTTCCGTTATACACCACTTTTAAAAAATACATAGAAAAAAA
This sequence comes from Maratus speciosus, assembly GCA_963932465.1. Taxonomy (NCBI): domain Eukaryota; kingdom Metazoa; phylum Arthropoda; class Arachnida; order Araneae; family Salticidae; genus Maratus; species Maratus speciosus. The sequence goes on from OZ010800.1 coordinate 407,933,707, forward strand.
AAACGAACATAAAAGAGAAATAATGACTAGAAAACAGGAATTCTGCTTTTTCCGAATTTAATGTCGCCCCCAATGAAAAAAAATGTGTATGAATACAAATAATACAAAAGATATTTCAGTTTTAAGACTTAAAACACACGCTTTTATTTTATATAAAATGACGTCATTCGCATCCTCTGGAAAAATCTTCATTTACGATCCAGTCTTAAACAACATCTACAGTAAAGCATTCATAGGACGTCACTAACGCTGAATAATACACGAATTAAAAAAAAAAAAAAGATGTCACTCAAGAAACTCGACAAAAAAAATCGGCTATCTAATAATTTATATGCCTTTATTTGTTTGTAATATAGATAATTAAATATAGTTTATGATAGCTCCATGTTTTATCAGAAATCATTTCTTTATATTTTTGGAAAATAATGCGTATTTTAATTACATTTTTTTCAGTAATTATGGGAAAATGGCAACAAAAAGATATAATTACTATTTTCCAACTATTTTTTCTTTACGTTCTACAGAAATGGAGTACTTGAGTTGCCAAAATTGAAACAAGTGAGTAAGTGTGACCGCAGATCGCACAGAGGGTTTCGTTTAATATTCCTTTCAAAATACTTTATTCTTTAATTAATAAAGCCAAATTGATATAATTTATAATTATTAAATCCGCACATAAAAAGGTAAAAAACGGTAAGGTTAAAAAAAAAAATTGCGCGCCCTCCCCCCTCTACGAAATTTCTCACGCCATTCTTTTGAAAACTTTTTATTATGCGTTATAAACTATCTTAAAGTTTCAAGCAGATCGCCATGTTAGATTTCCTAATTTAAATAAAATTGCGTTCTTTTAATTCCACATTCCACTACCAGGGAGCGCACGCTATTCTTAACAAAATTGTATCTGAACGAAACTCCTGTCTACAACTTATCCGTAGATACATTAGTCCGAGACGGGGAGCGGTCTTAAACACCAATTTAAGATATTTGCTGAAATTACTATTCTAAAATTGTGGTATCGACACTTATGAATTTTTTTATATTGAACATGTGGCATTTATCTCTGGACATAAAACGGTAAAAAACGCTAAGGTTTAAAAAAAATTAAACGCCCCTACCCCCCCTTTCCGAAACTTCTCGCGCCATTATTTTTAAACTTTTTATTATGTGTTATAAACTATCTTAAAGTTTCAAACAGATCACGTTGTTAGATTTCATAATTTAAATAAAATCGCGGTCTGTTAGTTTCCTATTTCACCACCAGGGAGCGCTCTCTATTAGTGTATCTGAACGAAACTCCGTTCTACAATTTATCGGTAGATATATTAGTCGATGGGTTGGCTGTCTTAAGCACCAATTTAAGATATTTGCTAAATTACTATTCTAAAAAAGTGGTATCAACACTTACGAAATTTTTTATATCGAATAAGTAATATTTATCTCATCACGCGGGGGCAAAGCGGGGGTATGGACACCTCAGATGCATAATATCATTAAACGTTCACATATCTTTCCAACGTATATCACTTGACGGGTATCGCCGAAACTTAGAAAAGTGACCCTTATTGGGGGAGCAAAGGGGGTGATGAAAACCGGAGATGCATAATCTGATTAAGCGGTCGCAGACCTTTCCTACGATATATCACATGACGGGTAACTGCAAAATATAGAGAAGTGGCCCCCTTGGGGGGGCAAAGTGAGGGGTGCTGGACATTTATCGAAAAATGGAGATTGCCATTCGATCGGCAGGGAAAAGTTAGCATCGTTGGAGCCGTCTCAGTTATATTTCTCCCCGCTGTGGCTCAATTAGGAGCAAATTTATGGCCCAAAGAAACAGCAGCCCCAGACGTTGAGAGGGACGGGTCCTGCGGGGTGAGGGGTGCCTTGTAACATTAATTTTTTGAAATATGTTAACAGGAAATTTATTTACCTTTAAAATAAGGTGTATCTTGGGGGGAGGGGGGGGGTTGCAAACCAGTATTTCATACTTATCGAAAAATAATTAAAAGGGGCCCTACTCGGGCCCCTAATAGAGTTAGAGGAAATCGGAAGACGGCAAAATAATCGTTGGGAAAAGTTTGTTTGGCAAATAGTGAACGAATTTTGGCGCGAGATCTAAGCTCTACGACCAATAGGACCGAGATATTTAAGGAAATGTGAAAAAAGGTAGGATTTCTTTGCAGAAGAGAATAATAATTTTAAGTTTTAAAGTGCTAAGCCGGAACCAAAGGGTTACAATGAAAACAGCCATGATAGCACAAGCCCCCTTAAGGCCCAAGATCGTTGGAATTACAGTAGAACCTCTTTCATCCGAAACTCTTTTAACCGAAACTCTCGATTAACCGAAACCAATTTTTGAAGCTTTTTTTTTTTTTTTTTACTATCACATTCCTTGTGTGCAAAATCCATTTTGAAAGTTCTTTTTTTTCCTTTTTAGCTACCATATTCCTTATGTGCAAGCGGTCCTTTCCGAACTACGAATACATATAAATATTTTCGATCCCCTTTCTTAGAGTTCCTTTGAATTTAACTTGAGATCCTGTAAGCTGCGGAGTGGAACGAAGAAAACGAACAATTAGCAATTCAGAAGCTTTTGAACGTTTTTCAAAAGGTTTGGCATGGCTGGAACAGCAGAAAGACTGTGATACTGGTGAACTAATAATATTAAAAAACTCCGTGATAGAGCTTCAAAGCAAAGCAATCATAACTTCGGTAAACAAAACATTTGTTCAAACCCTTGTGATATATATAAAAGGTACTTAATTTCAAAATTAAAATTCTGGTAATTTATTCTTGTTTCTATTTTGCTATTGCTTTTTTATTATTATTATTATTAAGCACTTGTTACCATAATACGAAATATTGCATATATTTCTCCTTAATCTTAAATTAAAGTCTTCTCGATTATCCGAAAATTTCGATTTTCCGAAAGAGGGTCGTCCCCAATTACTTCGGATAATCGAGGTTCTACTGTACTTTCAAATTTTCATATTTTAAAGAACTGGTTCCATTATAAGTCTTTACAAATCAAGATTTCCTATATTGCAACAGCGATCTCCAGAAACATTTTATAGAAATAAAACCAATTAGTTAAATAATAATTAATATCTCAGCTTGTAATTAAGATAGAAGATTGAAATTGATATTGATGAAATCAGGGGAAAATTTTACGTCCGGATGTAAAAAAATGAATCAAAAAATTTGAGAATTTAAAAGTTTAAAATTCTTTAAAAAAAAAGTCGTAGTACGAAAAACCACGTGATTTACTAAATTGCTGGGGTGCCAATACGTCTGCAGATAATGATGACACTTGTTTTTAATCTGTGGAAGAGATCGTATTTGCAATTTGATAAAAAAATCCATGCTTTTGTTGAATTATGAATGCCTTTCCGACCTTGTAATTGGGGTTTTTTAATTAATAACAACTTAATTACGACTTTTTCAAATTTTTATGATTTGTCGTTTGATGTCAGATGTTCAGCTATAAGTATGCAAAATTTCAAGTCTCCAGCATATATAGTTTCTGAGAACGGGCTCTGTGACGGACGGATGGACAGACAAAGGAGTGAGACGAATAGGGCTTCGTCAGATAAACGAAACCCTAAAAATAGCGCTAAAAACTTAAAAAAAATTAATATCACAAAAATAAATGGAGCTGCAGTTTTCAAACAAATTGCATTAAAAAGTACGTTTTTTTTCCAATACGACAGTATAAAAATCGAAAATGTGCTATGCTTAGAAGTTTAAAAAAAATTGCAATAGAGTATTTAACAGTACAATGAAACATCTGCTTTGTTTTACGGATGGCTTATACAACGGAACGTTATTTTTTGGAGACAACTCTTCATTTGCTGGGAGAAAGAAATAGCATATCGTTGGCTAAAATTAACATTACTGATCAAATCAAAACAAACATTGTTTCTATGACACCCAGCTCGCACTTTTTTCCAAGCTAAAAAAATCAGTGAATTTCTCGTAATCTAATTCGCTGCCGACGCTAAATAGATGTATTTTCACAGAATCCTTCTATATATAAAAAAGAGTTTTGATTTGGAAATGGACCAATGAAAATCTGCGTAGATATTCCCGGCAGATCGGCATCCAATTTGAATGCTTAAGCATGGCCTTTCTTCGTTAATATTAAAAAAAACTGTTGCATACAAAAATAGGAAAATTGGTAGTATTATAGAGAAATGTTTGATAAACACGCTGATGCAGACAGTTTTCAAATCGAAGAATTATTTTAAGAGATGTTTAATGCCAAAGTTGGACAAAATCGTTCCGTTAAAAAAGTTTTATAGGAGCAAAAACTGTACATAGCAATTTAATCCTTTTTAGATCATTTTATGCGTCAGAATTTCCCAGTGTGCAGACCGCATTTAGTATTTTAATTTGTCTCATTTTTTGAGGTTTTATTTTTATTTTAAATTCAAATTTTCAGCATTTCGAGAGATATATTTTACAAAATTTAGAAAATTGTATTAATTTAAACTGTTGCCAACTGTATAAACAGCGCAAACAATAATGTTTGCTTCAAATTAAAAATTTATTTTACACGCATGGAACTATTAATAAAAAGGAACTGACATATCCTAAAAATAGTGAAGCTTCAACTGTAACCGCTTTCGCAAGGGCAGATTACCTTTGGCGGAAACTTCGACCAGTAAATTTATATAGAAATTTTCACGGCATTTATTGGCCTTAATAATGCAAAATTTCACTCTTAAATAATGGCAGAAAGATATTTTCATTTTTACTGGTACACGCTTACATTTGCAGTAGTCAGGCCCTGCGTTTCCGCCATATTGTGACAACCGGTGAAACAAACTGACTGTTTTAAAAGGCACAGTGACACCAGTAAAAGCCAATAGTTGTTTTTACCATATTTGCAAGAAAATATTTCCATGAATAAGACGCTTAAATAAGACAAAATTTTCTATTCAGTTTTACTGGTGGGAAGTGTGCCTCGGCGGTATTCAGAAACTGTAGATCCGATTTAAAAAAAACAGCCGCCATCTTGTGACAACCTCCTCAGTTACTTCACTCGCAACTTGTAAACAGTACACTATATGTCTCCTCCTCGTTATTCATAACTCCATTTTTACACGTGACTATTATAAACAGAAAATATAAAAAGCAGGAACTCATTGAAAATTACGTCATTTTTATGACGTAACTATGACTTATGACTATACTTACACGTGAATTTTAAAAGAGAAAGAATATTGTAAAATAATAAATTCATTAACATGCGTTAGAAGTCTTAAATAGGAGAATTTGCGTCACATTTACGTCATATTACACTTATTACGTAAAATGAACAAAAAATAATATTGCAAAACAGTTTAAAAATTGCGCGAGACATTAATTTGATATTTTAAGATGATCATAATATTTCATTTCTAACAAAAGTATTTTTACGTGAATATTAAAAAGAGAAAGAAAAGTTTGGTGAAAATTACGTCAGATTATAATTGTCAGATTAAAATTATAATTCAATCTTCTGAAATCTTTTTGAAGCCGATCAAATTAAGCGTGCCGTTAGAGTCTGCGGCGTCTCAACGGGGGTTGACGAGCATAGCTCGTAGGAGGCAGATTTACCACCTAGTTTCTTTAGAAAAAAAAGCATGAATTGCTATGTCATATTTTTTCGAGTGAAATTACGTGAGATTTTCAAGGTAAACTTTCAGTGCTTTTATAAGTATGTAATTTTTTAAAACTATTTTTTACTTTGATACCTATTTTAAAACTTTGAACGACCTTTGATTTTGAATTTGTATAAAAAAGATCTTTTGATAAAACACAATTATATCATTCTTCATCTATTATGCAAGGATAGTCGATCTGTTTTTTTGTTTCTAACTGTACAGTTATGATGATGATGATTGCAAAAGACTGTGAAAATAAAACCATGATAGCTTCAGATAATCAACGCTGAAATGCCGGTTTTTCGATGTTTCAATCAGAATATTTCAAGATTAGGAAAGTAGACAAATAAAATAAAAGCAAAACACATATAAATAAGTAAAACCAGATAAAACGAGATTTTTTTTGCGCTAGATACATAGATAAAAATGAAATAAGTTTTCTAATTTTAGAACAAATTCTGCTGAATTTATACTAATTATTTTAGCCAATTTGTGCGAAAAAATGAATATGAAAATATTATAGTTTTCTACTGGTAAAAATAATAAAAAATAAATAAGAAATTGCATAATAAAAACAATTCAAGCTAACATTATTCAAGCAAATATTTTGTAGACATTATTTAAAAATAAGCCACATGCTAGTTTTTAAATTTCCGATTAGATTTATTGTTAAAGAGAAACACAGTATCTATTTAAGAATAAAACAAACATTTGTCAAATAAAAACTTCATCTATTGTAAATAAGTCATTAAGAAAAATGACTTATTCAATTTCTGATATTTCAATTTAATTAAAAAATAGATTTTTTAAATGCCTCAACGTTTTTTAAGGCTCTTAAAATAATAGCTTTTATAATGTATTCGTAGAACTATAGACGAAAATGCAACATTTCAGTGAATGTCAGACGAACGTCTTTTTGCACAATTTTTTGCACTTTTGTTACAATGCTAGCATTGTAACAAATACGTAAGCAAAATAGCGTGCAAAAAGAGGTATTGGCCTAATCTAACACAATGCCGCTAGAATTGTGAAGGGATAATACGTAAGTAAAAAAGCGTGCATAAAGAAGTCCGTCTGACATTGGCCTTAGAATAAAATGTAGAATTTCTTCGAAATGTTTCGGCAAGCAATTTAAATAGCGTACGGTCAAAAAATAGTCGAACTGACATTTTTTGATCATAACAACAAGAAACATATGAGGAGGGTTTATACCTGGCTAGAACGCAATACGTCCACCCTATACGCTGCCATCTTATAGCTGACCTTTCATTCTTCTTCGGGATCGCTAAAATGAGTACCAAGAGTCCTTGGGAACTAAAAATTCGGGTTTCTTCGTCAGGCTGACCACTTTAAAAAGACATTTTCTTTATAGAACACCTCAAGGTCCATGGCCAAGAAAGCAAAGTTGGGTACCGCAGGATATGATCCTTCCTTGTTTGTTGCGCCGCAGAGTTTATTCTATTCATTCAATTCCTACTATTAGTTCACAGTCTCCTTATATATATCTTGTTCAAATTTTCAATCGTTAATAAAATACTTATTATTCATCCTATCAAGTTGAAATAAATTTTTTAAAACTTGTACTGGATGACACTTGATGTTAATACAGTTTTTTCAAATATTAACTCATTAATTAAATTTTATTAATTAATTAATTTTAGTCTTATATGGGAGACAAAATGGCGGCCATTGGTTATTGAACAGCATTTAATGCATCTTCATATCAATAAGGGGGTTACCATAGGGGGGTCGCTGTTCTGTCACCAAATACCGCCAAGTTTATCGCCAACTTGGCGATATATCGCCAAAAGTGACGCCAACTTGGCGATATCTCTAATATTTCGCCAAATTGCCATAGACTTCCATTGTAAACCTACTTGTTTATAGAAAATCGACAAATTGAGATATTTTAATGCAACAAAAACTAATATTAGCTTAAGGGATTATATTAAATTTTTCTTTGATGACCTAAGTAGGAATTGATTTTAAAAACAAAATTTTTATATAACTTGTTTTATTTTATTTTTACACATTGATAAAGCCTCTAATATCCTAGATCAGGCATGTCAAACATGTGACCTGCGAACATATCTGTGTCCCGCGAAGCTTGTGGAATTTTACCATTGTTTAATTCAGTTGTTCGAACACCCACGCTGAAAATGTACTTTGCATGAACGCATTTGCACCAACCGGACTCTTGGAGATGGCAAATATCCAAAAGATATGTATCAGTGTTACCAGTTTGATGGACTTTTTTTTAATTCAGAATGCTACCACTATTTTTGAATAGTAATATTTGTCTTATTTATTCCGTCTTTAACAAGTTCACGCCGGCGCGGTGGGTCACACTCGATTGTCTCAGAGTTGTCAAGTCTTCGGATTTTTGCACACCACTGTTATTTTAGAGAAAATGTTATTTTAAATCGCCCAATTGTTCTAATTAAATAAAACAACATTTTCTGTATTAAAATACTGGTATCCAAAAAGTCGTAGACTTGGCAGCTCTGAGGCAGTCGAGTGTGACCCACCGCGCCGGCGTGAACGTGTTAAATAAAGGGAATATTTTTCTTCAGAATGTGGTAGCATGCTGAGTAAAATAAATCCGGCTCAAAACTGATGTACATAGATAGATATAATTAAATAAAACAACATTTTCTGTATTAAAATACTGGTATCCAAAAAGCCGTAGACTTGGCAGCTCTGAGGCAGTCGAGTGTGACCCACCGCGCCGGAGTGAACGTGTTAAATAAAGGGAATATTTTTCTTCAGAATGTGGCAGCATGCTGAGTAAAATAAATCCGGCTCAAAACTGATGTACATAGATAGATATAACTCAATTTTAACTCCAAGAAATTGCGTATACAAAGATAATTAATCGGAACGTAGCAAAGCGCGAGATCTTGAAAATTTAAATATTCGTAAAATTCTTACAGTACTTTATTTATAATTTTTATGTGTTTTATGCCGGAACTAATATTTTATTTTTGTATTTTCTTCGATTTTTTATCACATTATAAAATAATATGCTGTATTTATTAAATACTAAGAAATGAATTTAAAAATTATTAAAATACTGCGCTACAGATATTTTATTGACATATTCAAATACAGACCAGGATTTATATTAATACATATATATATATATATATGTTAAACCTCTTTAACCCAATTTCTACCTTTGTAAAATGACATCTTTTAAAAGATTTCGATTTATAGTTTTCCATTTGTAACTTTTAGATTTAAATAAGTACAAATCCTTTTTAATACATTAAAGATTTTTTAATGCTTATTACATTCAAAAACTACAAGCAAAATAAATATAAATCAAAACTTTTAAAGGGTGTCATCGGACACCGGTAGAAGTAGTGTTAACAGTATGAATAAATATGATTAACTCAAGATGGACATCATAGATTTTTTAAAAGGTGCTTTACAACACTCTTATATGCAAAAGAAAAGTTAAATTTTATGTTTGATATGTACACACTGGTGTAGTTTAGGACAAGCGGTATAACGAAAATCTGGCCAAACATCGGAAAGATAAACTGTAAATTAAAATTGAATCTTCTTAAGAGAAATAAAGTGCTTAAAACGAGCATATTAAGGAAAATACATTTGCTTTATAAAACTAATTGTCTTTATTACATTAAATATCACGCGAATCTAAGTCATTCACTACGAAATGGAAGAAATGATACCTAGAGCAGTTAAAGAAATTTGAAAAAACATAATAAACATAAGCACCGTTGCTAGAAAGTATTATGTATAGCCGGATTGATTTAAATCCGGATATGTGCTTAAAATGTTATGGTGCTTATAACCTTATATTGTATTCGTACGTATGTGAATTAAAAAACGTCATTCTAGAAAATATCTGGGAAATATGAGTATTAAAAAAAATCGATCTACTTTCTTATACAGATATTTGACGTCTTTCCATCATAAAGTTTTAAATGTTAATTTCTAACTGCTAAACAAGGTTACCATTTTCATTTTTAGAAAAAACGACAAACGCTATGCGCACCACTTTTAGAAATGTAAATATTCTTGTTTTCCACAATAATATATACTATAACTACCATCTCTGTCTTAGCATTTATATAAAATTTAAAGCGCAGATGGTCAGACAAGTATAGAGACAAACCAGTCATAAGCACTCTTTCACTGTGTTAAAAATTTTTAGAAAGTCTGGCAGTAACTATTCTTGTTTTCAACAATAACATATACTATAACTTCCATATCTGTCTTAGCATTTATATAAAATTTAAAACGCAGATGGTCAGACAAGTATAGAGACAAACCAGTCATAAGCAGGGATGTAGTGGAGGGTATACGGGGGTATACGCCGTATACCCTCTGGATTTTTTTAAGGAACACCGTATACCCTCTGTTTCTCAAGAAAGCTATAGTATATATAGACTAGGGTTACCCTCTGCTTTGAGCGTATACCCTCTGCTTAGAACGTATACCCTCTGCTTTTTTTACGACTACACCACTGGTCATAACCACTCTTTCACTGTGTTTAAAATTTTTAGAAAGTCTGGCAGTAAATATTCTTGTTTTCAATAATAACATATACTATAACTTCCATCTCTGTCTTAGCATTTATATAAAATTTAAAGCACAGATGGTCAGACAAGTATAGAGACAAACCAATGTCATAAGCACACTTTTTCACTATGTTAAAAATTTTTAGAAAAACTGACAGTAAATATTCTTGTTTTCAATAATAACATATACTATAACTTCCATCTCTGCCTTAGTATTTATATAAAATTTAAAGCGCAGATGGTCAGACAAGTATAGAGACAAACCAAAGTCATAAGCACACTTTTTCACTATGTTAAAAAAATTTCTCATTAAACATAATAGGATTTATACTTATTTTAATTTTTTCTGATTCATATTACACTTTATATTTCTTTTTTTAACACCTTGGAATATACTTGAATAGTGTTTATGTTTGTCTGTCTGTGCGTGTTCCAATTCGCGAAAACTGTAAAAAAATTCTCTCAAACTGACAGAAAAAACTGTCAAGTTTGGCGCCAGTGGAAAACCGTGTTTCTATAAAACAGTTTTTTCTGTAAAAGGCACGATTTTTTCTGTAAAAATTACAGATTTTTTTTTTACATTGTAAATAAACTTAGATTGCTATGCAACTGATATATGTTATTGAGGTTTATGAAGACATTTTCGGTATTAAAAATGGTGTGTGTCATTTATAGTTTGTTTACAGTGCACCCAAAATAAACCCGTTACATTATGGTCAAAGGGAAAATTTCGGGTAATTTAATGACATTAGACTGTTTGGAAAGTTTTGAAATTAATATAAAGCATTGAGGGGCATTACAAGATGCTTACTCTAGAACAGGCTGTCGAACCCAGTGCCCGTGGGCGCCACGTCGCCCTTTGGAGGATTTCTTGGCTTCCTTTCGAATATTTCCTGTTACTAACTTTTTAAAAATATAAAATCCATTATAAAAAATGCTTACAAATCTTTAATCATTAGCACGCTGAGTGTCACATCAGCACCAGTGACTGACACTGCACTCTTCGTTTATGCCACGTCAGTCATTTGTGACTGACATTTATAGATTGTGTAACGAGAATCTTATTTCGTGGCCCAAGAAAGACAAAATAGACTTGACATTCAACTTGTTAATATTTGCATGCTTTTTTTTTCTTTTTTTGTATGCAGCATCAAGTTTTCGGATCTTTACCCTACCAAAGTTTATGTGATGAGCCCCTTTAAGAGAAATATAATTCTAAATTTACTATATTAATACATTTTCTGCAATCTTTACACGGATATGACTATCCCTATGAGATGTATATACATTGTATAAGACGTGTGTGTGCCTTCCAAATGTTTCATGTTAATAGCTTTATTTAAAACTAAAAATCCCTTTTAAAAATGTTTATTTTGAACATTTACATGTTTTTCTTGTGTAGGCTGCCCTAATATTTTGGCCCTGAAAATGTAATTCTACATTTACTATGGTTTATATTTACTCTGCAATTTATAAATGAAAGTTAAAATTCTATTGCTATATTCACCTTGAGTTAAATAATTAAATAATAAAAGCACAAATAATTGTACAAAAATTACTTTCAGGTGCATAAATATAATATAAAGATATTTAAAGTACAAATTAAAAATACACTGGTGTGCAAAATTTAAGAGCGAGAGGTTTTTTTTAATGTAACATCGTGCAGAAATTTTTCACGTCGACCGAAATCATACCATAAGATCTCCAAGGTGTGAAAATATGGGATAAGTGATAAAAACCATCTAAACAAGAAATCAAAAGGATACAAAAGCACTTTATTGAAAAGGCCACTTGGAGCAAAACTGCAGAGAAAACAGAAACGTCCATCTTACAGGTACCTGGCACGAACAATTCAGTCTCTAATAAGGGATATGGTCACACCTGATTGCGATGCAGGATTTACAACGTCTGTCCATGCTCAGGACGATGGAGATGAAACGGTCTCAATTATTATATCAGTTTTTGGTCTCAAGCTCAATCTGTCTTACATTCAAAATTTTATTTATTCATGTAAAGAAAAAAAAAACTTTTCCTCCTTCAAAATTACGTATTATATTCTATTTCAAATCGTTTTAATGCTATTTTGATCAGAATGAAGGGAAAACAGAAATCGTGTTTTTTCGTTCTAGTGATGTTTGCAAATTTATGTCTGGCATTGATGGCGACGATATGTTGATGCGGCGCCACTCAAGAGACTGAAAAAGGAATTTGCTTTCAGTTCGATTTTCTTTTGTGCCAGTAGGATAATTTTTAATTGGCTTGTTTATATTATTTTTTTATTTAGATATCGAACCTGAAAAGGATATTTTCTGCTTTTAGCCAACGAGTATCAGCTTAAAGTTTTGTTTGTTTGAGATTTTTGTCTTCTTTTGTGTACGATTATGAAAATCACGTTAATGATTTTTCTATTTATTTTGTATCATGAACGCTGCCCATGCTAAAGCTCCGCTCTGCACATTTGCGAAGTCACTTTCATTTGTACGTAGATATAATTCTCATGTGTTGTTATTCTGATGGAAAACAATCGATCAGTATTTCTCCCTTTTTATGTAAAAGCATTGAATCTTTCCGATAACGGTGTCATTTTTTTTATTTAAACTGACTTTCAGGGACTCACCGCAAAAGACTGTTATGCGGAAGGAATCGATTATAGTTTAAGATATGCACCTTTTATAGGAAATTGGAAATTTTTGTTCCATTCTTCAGCATATAAATATTAATTTTTTCATAAAAATGCATAACTGCGAACTACCTCTTTTTTGTGTTTACATTATTTCCGAATCATAATCCTTACCATATTTAATAACAAAATTCTGCAATTAATTAACATTAAAATTAGAAAAAAGATTACTATTTGAAAGGAGTGATAACTAAAAAGTAGAATAGTTGACAATTAAGTATATGCTGATAGATATATTTAAAAAAAAAAAAATATTTTGTTAAAGAAAAAAATGCTTTAAATTTTGGAAACTGTGTATGAAATATAAATATTCAGATTGGAGTAATGGGGGTAGGGGAGAACGGTACAGTTGTTAGTACTGGTACCGCAGAATATTAGGGCTCTAGTACTTTTTTTTTTTAGAAATTAAGCCCTGCTACCAAGCATGATACCGTCCCAAACAAGAACTCCGGCACCTCCAAAACGGTCCCTTTTGATGATATTGGAGGGGTGATTACGTGTTTCCCTGCTCTCTGCAGATGTGTATACGTCCAGAATCGCTCGTCAGACTAAATCGGCTCTCATCCGTAAAGAGTACTCGACCCCACTCTTGTTGAGTCCAGTTCGTGTGTTCCTGGCACCACAGAAACCGGCGTCTCCGATGAGCAGACGTTAAGGCTGCATACAGACGCTTGTTTTGCCATCTTTTTACAGTTTTCCAGGAAATCTTTGATTCTGGACCCTTCTGCGGTTTATTCACAAAAGGATGAAGGGAATCAACAATGGGTCAGGAGATAACGAGCTCAACCCTACTTGAAGGAAAGGTTCCTCATTTGCAGGACATCAGTCCCTTTCCTTTTAAAGTCATTAAAGATCAAAACCGCCCCGTGGCCATAAGAAAAGACGTCGATACTGATAACAGTTAGAAGGATGGTCCGTTCGCAGCTTAATGGTGTACACCGTACTGGTCGTCGTGCATATAGACCACCTTTGTGCAGCCTCCTAGCCGCGGTAAAACGTGACATCTGACGTCCAGAAGTCTGCTCTATCTGCCGTGCGATTTTTCCAGCTGTCTGCCGCCTGTTTCTTTTCGCCTGTAGGACAATATAACGGTCTTCCGCTGTTGTTGTTGCTCGTGAGCGACCACTGCTGAATGATAGGGCAGTTGTTCCCATCGTTTGAAATGCACTCCAGGCTCGTGAAACGATGCTGTGAGCGATCCCGAACTCTTCTGCCACATCATTTCTACCTTCTTCCAACCTCCCAATGATGCGACCTCGTGTAAAGTCATCCAGATGATATCTCCTGGATTTCCTCTTGGCCAAAATAGTAGCAAAAAACAGTCGTTGAAATTACTGTACACCGTGCAATAGATTTCATCGAATTGCTGAACGTCCACCGCCTCTGTACCTTATCCCCTTAGAGCCTCCTTCTTGTATGTCATATGCCATCATATGTCAACGTAGAGGGCGTTGCATATATGCGCATGTCCTACTGCATTTGTTCCAGATCTATCTCCTGATTGGTCTCTCATTTCGTTCTGTTGTCTTTTCCGGATTTTATGCTAATTTATCTGCTCCGTTCTTAATTATTGCATACCAGTGTATCTTAAAATACATTAGAAAAACGTAGAACGTTTTTAACCATTACAAGGCCATCATCAGTAGGATTTAAATGTTGTTATTATTTTCTTTGCGCTTATTCGAGAATTGTCCAGAAGAAAACATTATTAACATTATTAAAAATGTTTATTTTTACATGGGGATAGTTATTGCTGTGAGATGTATGTGCAGTACAGAAGACGAACACGTGTCGCTAACACTACCCATTTAGATAGCACTGTATGTCTCCAGTCATATGAATGATGGCGCTATTGGGTGTTAGCTAACAGCTTAAGTGCTCCCCTGGTAACTGAAATGTTGGACAGGTCTGCTCCAGAATATGAGGTACCATTTTATCGTTCTCTTTCAGGGACACACAAAAGAATTTGGTTACAGTGTTGTCTATGAATGATAATTGCTGGAAGCGCGTATACAATTGTGCATGCGTTTTTAAATTTAACTAAATTACTGCATATTGCTTGGTGTGTATAAATTCTATAGCTATTATACAGGACGGAAAAAAAATATCTCGAGAACATTTCCGCTTATTGACGGAAATTGTTGAAGAGGAATTTTCGACTGTGGTCTGTATTTCTTGACTGAACTAAATTTTAGAATATTATGTGGTATATATACAAATCTATAGACTGTATACAGGGCATCACAAAAGAATTCTAATACTTTTCGAACTATAGACGGTAATTGTTGCAATTGGAATTAAACAGTGGAATTTTGTTACAGTATTGTGAATAAGGATCCACCAAAGCAGGTTTTTAAGACTGAAACCGAAACGGAATTTCAGTAATCTTCCTATTCTCGGCCGAAAACGAAATCGAAAATATCCAAAATATTTTTAAAAGTAATTAATACATACATAAATATACACAATTATTAATTAATTATACGTATTTATTGAATATACATAATTATTAATTATACATGTGGCCCAAGTTGGCTCTCTGTGCCTCTGACCAAAACTTTTTTTATTTTCATATAAAATAAAATGTAATTATTTCATCATCGACAAAGAATGATTTTCTAATTATACGAATTTCATCTAATAAAAAAATGTTTTAGTTACTACACATACCTCGATTTACTTTTTATAATGATTTTTGTAAACGGTCTTCATCTGCAAATAAATAACATTAACTAATATTATTTTACATGTGTTAATAATATTAACTAATATTATAATATTAATAATATAACTTCCAATGAAACTGAAATATCTAGTTAGTGCCAAAATGGACCCGAAAGAAAGTGTCTGGAGTATCTGTAATTCCACTGAAAACAGAAAATATTTATCTCAAATACATAGGAATGACTTCTCGTAAACTTAAATATCGTATTAAAGAACATTTGAGATATTTGAAGTAGAACCGGCCAACAACAGCCCTGTCAAGACTTAACCAGAAACAGAATATACAAGTTAATTTCGAAGATACAAAAATTATATGCCCTTAAAGAATTATCATGACTTAATTATCCGTGACTCAATAGAAAATATTACTAAAGAAACTACTGTTTGCAATGACATTTAATCCTACAACATACTCAGAATTTGGCTCAGTTTGCTTAAAGAATCATAAAACACGTAATATTCCACGTTCCCTCTATATCCATACTTTATTTTCTCAATGTTTTCCGGATCTAAAAATTGACTTTCACTTTCACTCCTTTCGACACCAACTATGTGAAATTTGAAAGTAAGACTCTAATAACAGTATTTTTATTTTTGTATTCTCTGGCAAAGGCTATGTATATAATTGAAAGTACTAAGAATTATTAAAGTAATTTAACACCTTTTTAAATATTTTATCACCTTTTAAGTAATTTGCACATAGTGTAATTTTAAGGTCTTCATCTGTTATAATATAACTTTTTCAAAGAGTATTCATAACTGTCCTGCGGTTTCCAACTAAACATTTTCTATTACGTCTGAAGTTCTTAATGAGCACATGAAAAGCGTCTTCAAAGTTTAGTCATGTAGGCAGTCATGACTGATGATTATAAACAGTGCAGTTCATAGCAATAAATAAAGAGTGTCTCATTTGAGCTGATACAGATCAAATCAAGGAGCAATGTTGAAAATTTCCGAAGGAATAAACGAGATTTTTGGGATACAGATAGTTTTGATCGCGTTTCCGTCCGGCCGAATATCCAGCAGCATTTTCGCCGAAAAATAATTTTCAGCGAAACTCAGGTTTTGGGCGGAAAGCGAAAACGAAACCGAATTTTCGGTCGATCTCTAATTCTGAATGTGTTGGAAAGTGTTTCATAATATTTTTTATTTTATTTTATTTTTTCTTAAATGGAATTGCATTTTACATGGAAACATTTTTTTTTGTTGTTGTTGTTAAGCATAAAAAATGAATACAAATTAAATATTTAATTTAAAAACATAAATTTCTTTAAATTTTATTTCAGAGCTTTGGTGTTCATAGCACATGGCTATGCTGAACATTGCCTGCCTTATGATAAGTTAGCCAGACCGCTTGCCTTGAACAATTTTTACGTATTTTCCCATGACCATGGTAAGTATTTAAGTTTTAATTTCTTGACACAAATACAAACACTATATTGGCAAAAGTTACCACACTCTTTTGATTTTAGACGTTTTTCCAATATCTAGAGAAATACTTGACAAATTCTCCTGGCAATTCAGAAGGTAAAAAAGATGTTTTGCCTTATATTTTTCAGCAAAGTTTAATCAAGAATAGGGAACCAACAGCAAATTGAATGAAAAAAATAACAATTGCGATCAGCCTGTAAAAGTAAAATGCTCAGATTAACTGCAGTTGTAAGAACATAACTATTTGGATCTTGGACAACATTTGTGTTCATTTTCGTACGGATTTCTCGAATATTCCACGCGGATATGAAGGTTTCTTTAATAAATGTAAGAAACTTTTGCTTGTTTTTTGTTTACAGCATGCAGGATATTCAACCAAATTTAATGCTATTTTCACAAAATTTGACAAAGTACAGCAGAAATACTACACAACAATTAGAATATAAATATATTAAATATTTAAAGAAACATGAACACTTGTATGAAATAATTTTTGCTACGCATGCGCAAACTATAAAAAAAATGTATTTGCATAACTGAATAGCCAACTTGAATGAAAGAATAACTATATACAGTGGCGGTCAAAAGTTTCGACCAGTTAGTTTCCTTAATTTGTTTGCCAGAATGTTTCAGCGAAGAAGAAGCATAATTGCACAAAAAGTTAGGAATATGCAAGTGACATCTGACCACGTGAGCATTTTGATTGGATACTAAAGACGCTAGGTGCAAAGGGGAGGAATTCGAAATTCGCGTGTGCAAAAGTTTCCGCCCATTCATCATTCGTTTGTTTTTGCTATCGTTTAAGTGTTTTTATTTTTTTTTTTTTGGCTGTGTTTGTTATTTAATTAACGTGAACAACGCAGTAGAAATTCAAAAAAGAAAATTTCAACAATTATTGTTCGTAAACGAGTGATTTATTTGTCGCTAAAGGGATAATCCTCTCGTGAGATTGCGACAAAGATATCGATCGGAAAATCTACTATGAACGAATTTTTTAAAAAATAAAAAGATGGCCATGGCTTCCAACTACTTGCCACGGTTCGGGAGACCCCGGAAAATGACTATTCCTGTGGGCGGAATTATCAGGAGGAAAGCAGCTGATGGCTCGCATAAAAATGCCGCTGCAATATCCCGCGATTTACGGAGTTAAAATATTGCTGAAATAAGTCTGTATGCCGTGTCAAGACGCTTAAGTGACGTAGGACTTTATGGAAAAGTCAGTGTTAAAAGACTTTTCATAAGTAAAAAAAAAGAATTAACGGTCCCGACTGTCGTTTGCCAAAGAACACAAAGACTGGTCAAGTGAAAACTGGAAAAAGTACTATTTTCCGATGAATCGAAGTTCAATCTTTTTGGTAGTGATGGCAAGCACTACATCCGATGACCTAAAAACAAAAGATATGATTCGAGATGTATCATTCTTACAATAAAGCACGGCGGAGGACACGTTGTGCTGTGGGGAGTATTTTCTGGAAAATGTGTCGGTCCGTTAGTTGAAATCCGCGGCAAGAGGAATAGTGCAATGTATAAGGATATCTTGCAAGATCATTTGCTGCCTTATTGGAGGAAACATTTTGATCGCAAGTATTTGTTTCAGCATGATAACGACCCAAGCATATATGCAAGCTCGTCAAGCAGTGGCTTTAGCACAAAAAAATTTCGCCTTTGAAATGGCCAGCCCAATCATCTGATCTGGATCCAATAGAAAATCTTTGATATGAACTTGACAAAAGTGTGCGGAATTATAAATATTCAAATACAGCAGAATTTACCCAAAAATTACAAGAAGACAGCAAAAAATTTACGATCTTCAACCGTTCATTGAATCGATGCCACGTGGCTGAGCCGCAGTACTTATTGCTAAAGGTATAACGACAAAATAATATTTGTAAATGTTGTTGATAAAAGTTATTTCTTATTACAACACCATTTTTTTCCAAACTTGCCAAGATGGCCCGAAACTTTTGCGAACATGCGTTTCCCATTGCAATTAATTTTGTCAATTAAATTTATTTATATTTATTTGTTATTCCATAAATAAGTTCCTAACGATTATGTCAATAAATTGTATAAGTACCACTTTGAGATTCCTCTTCATATGGGTATACTTACAAATTATCGAAAAATTTTATGCTGGCCGGAAACTTTTGACCGCCACTGTAGGTTGGTAACACATATAAAAATACCAGTCGAATATCTTGAAAATTGAGAAAGAAATCGGCGATACAGCGAGCGGAATTTTAGTTTCTTTTTAAAAGTAGCTGGTGGATAAGGAATTTTCCACAAATTGTCACTTTTAATTTTTTTATATACATTTGTATTTTTACTTTTTACAAGCTGACCCACCTGGTGGCTTCGAGATCCGTGATAATAACCTGAAATGTACCTAAAATCAATGTTGAATGAGTTTATATATTTAAATGAAAATCTTTCCACGCGATCCTAATGATTGGGCCTAACTGCCTTCGGCAGCGTACACCCTCGATTTTGTATGACTATATACGTAAATGGAAAACTATCCGAACAAATCTATAATTGGGGGACCCACTACCTTCGGCAGCGTACACAGGCACGCTCTGGTGTGTTTTCATTATATATTTTAAAACGAAAGACCGGCGTAGAGCTTAATAACCTTAAATATAGCAGTGTTGAATGAATTTTTATATCGAAACAAAATTGTTTCCAAATGAACTTAACAGTTTGTAAGAAGTGTTTTCTTCTCGCTTTGTTTTCCACACATGGTCATTGAATATTAAAAACAAAATAGTTATCGTCTGAAATTTTTAAAATTGTTATTTGTAATTAAAATAATGTTTCTGAAGTCTGTGCATAATATTAATGAAAAAATATCGACATTTAGTTGTAAAATCACTAGCAAAAGTCACCCTTGTATTCACGTTCTGAGCGAACATTTTGTAGATTTTACTTTTTTTAAATACTTTTAATCGTTCGATTGTTTCGAGATTTTTATACGTGATGTAAATGAAGTATCCAAAGAACGTATAAAAGGATTGTGTTAAAATTCCGACATTTACTTACATTTAGTTTAAGGAAAAGAGTCTCGCGATTAGTCTCAAAGTGACATCCAGTCCCGAATTTTTTTGAGAGGGTTTATATTCGTATTGTTTGAAAAAGTTTGCACCATCGCACAGTGGGACGTTTCGATGATCTAGGTGGACAAAATTCATTTTTCCGATTATCTCGGAATTTGACCAAAGCCGCCTCAAGACTACAAGCCAAACACGAGGTTTCGTGACGTCACGACGCGGGACTTAGATCAGCCGTGGAGAGCACATGCGTTATTTAAAACATATTAATTCTTTCCTCTATATTCCAATTTATTATCACAGCATATGGGAAAAAAATAAAAACTTATAGTTTACAGACGCTAATTAAGTGCTTTTTAATCAATTTCGATCACTCGAAACAACAATAATAACGATAACACACACAAAAATAAAATTATGAAATAATATCACTGTGTCAGTCAAAATGTGCACTTAATTAAAGCTACATTAAAGAAAAATGGTTGGTTAATGAAAAAAAAATCGAAGTATTAAATTTAATTTAGTGAACAGTTTTCATTATTTATTCTACTTTGAAATTTACAAAAATATCAATTATCTATTTTCTATATATTCTAAAACAAGACATTAATAAATATATGTAAGCAAAATCTACAAATATGTGTATAATATATATATACACATATATATGTAGTTTTAAACACATAGAGAGAATTACTTTGCTTTCAATCATTTCATTTTCAAAAATAAATAAATAAATACCAATATTCTGTCAATCAAAACCCACATTTAAAATTAAATTAAAGTGGATGAAAAATGATTGTTAAATGAAAACAAATTCAAGTTGTATGCTATTTTTATTATTCATTGTGGCTTGAAATTATACAATAAATATCCAATTAAATATTTAATGATTTGAAACATGCAAAGGAGTATAATAAATTTAATTAAATAGTAAAACTACAGAGTGCATGAAATTAGGTAACAACACAGATAAATTTTTCTTACTGTAAACTTTACTTAGCAGAAATGGGTAATTTTCACATAAAATCGATTAAATTGAAAAAACATAAAGCTCTCATAACAAAACAAAACAAGGTCATGAAACAGAAAATTATTATTTTCTTAATTTTTGTATTATTTTAAGATATTATGCAAGGTACAAGCAATAGAGTTTTTAAAAAGTGTACTGAAACATGGTGAGAACAAAAGAAAGAAAGAAAATACTTTCATCAATTGGAATTGAAATATATATAATAGATTTTTTTTTTTCATTTAAAAACTGTAAATAAGCCAAAATTCGGAAAAATCCGAATTTTGGAATCGCCGAGTGCCGAAGGATTCTGGATTTTGGACTTTGTACTATATATCATTAGAAAACTAATGATTTAAATTTTATTATAACAACTTAGTATTACATTGTTTTCAAAAAAAATCTTCATACACGTTTTCCTCATAACGAGTCAACTTGAAATCATTTATTATGGACCAATTGGGGGTATTTTTTTTAGACACATTATAACATAAATAGAAAAACAAATAAAAGTTTCCAAACAAATACTCCTTTGCAACAAATCCATGATTTTTTCTACTATTATTCTAGTAGTATTTTTTCATAAAGTTGTGACCATCTTTTTGTGATACCCTATATACAATTGTAAATAGTACCTGGTACGAAATTTATGCATGCATACAATACGTATGAAGTTTAGCACTAACCACTTATGCATTATTCGCGAATAATTTCTACGGATAGATAAAAGGGGGGGGGGCAGAATGGTGCTTGCTCCGAGGACCTAGATAGACAAAGTCGGGTCCTGACTACACAGAAAAGTAAATTTATAATTATATAACAATAATTTTATTTATTGTTATTTTTAATTAAACGTTAAAAGTTATATAAAAACACACAAAATTTTTGCGAATTCGGAAGGGGAAGGGTGGATAAATTGTTTACAGTCATTGTAAAAATAAAGAGATTCAAACACATCATTCCCATATCTGCAATTGTCATTATTATAAAATGAATTTTTATTAAGAGTTTAAGATTAAAAAACACCAATAAATTAGTATGTATATTGATCGGGCTTTAAAAGAAATAAACAAGATAACAATGTTATGCATCCATAGAAATTATGATGAAAGTTTCTAGTACATTTAAATTTTTAAGTATATGTAAATATCTATAAAAATACATAAATTTTCTATCAAATTAAAGTCCAATCAATTCTGCCTACAGAATAATCAGAGTTATTATTCTCACGACAAGTGTTTTCTAATAAAAGTCGATCATTAAAAGTCACTCTAATGAGAGAAAACAGAACAAATTAGAAAGATAGGAAGGTGTGACAAGTTATAAATTACATAATAATTAAGCCTGTAATTAAGACTTTTGGCTGAAAATGTTTTAGCATGATTAGTATCCAAGAAACTCGGTCTGACATAAATTTCAGCTATCTGGTGCCAGTATTTCCGTGTAAATAAAGTCAGAAGTTTTAATCGAAATTATTGAATAGCAAGAAAGATAAAGTTTAAACGAATAATATTTATGCTGTACTTACTGTATACAAAATATCATCAGTTTTCAGTGGTAAATTTCTGGTTAATAATAATTTTAAAGTTTTTTTTACTAATTTTCTTAAATTAAAAGAACTGATTAAAATTTGCACTTGAAAGTTTAACAGTTGAGGTAGAAAAATATGTCACATAGAACATTAAAATTTCAAGTGAATCGGACAAATAGCTTCCAAATTATAAGGCAAAATGTGCTGGCGCCAATAGAATTGTCTAGCAGATATTGAAATCAGATTATTTTGACAAATTAATAAAGGCTATAGTTAAACAATGGAAACTTTATTAATCAATAACTTTTGAGATAATTCACCTATTCGTACAATTCAAGCCCAATTTTTAGAAAATTACAAGAGACAGGGAATGATGTAAGTCTCGACACGATCTTGTCATTTTTTCCATTTTAAATTATTGCTATATTTAAATGAAACAGAACTAGATTAATATCGTTTTTTTTTTTTAGACACGGAATATTACAACACGATATTTCATTAGGATTTACTAGTTAACTTATTTTAAACAAATTAAAAATAAAATACATAGTGAACAAAAAAAGATAACTAGTACTAATAGTGTATAAATAGTTAATTTGAAAATAAACTTACCTTAAAAAGAATACGTTCTTTGCTTCCGAATAAAAACACGTTGTACTCTAATTCTAAACAGCCAGATACAAAATACAAATGCACCTCGTTGGCGCCAGCCCCGGCTCGTTACGTCACATACGAGGGGGAATGAAATTGTGTCTGGCTTGATAGTCTTAAGGCGGCTTTGATTTGACACAACCGCCTATACTGGTAGCTGAAAGTCTGTATTTTCGAGATCCATACGAGTTTCGTCGAAAAAAATCAGAGGTGTCGATTAATTATGGTCGTAAAGAAGCCATTTGCGCAGTTGGTTTGAGGGAGTTTCAAAAGTTGCACTAACTTCCTCTAAGTTTGAAAGCACGTCGTGACTATTCTGTTTATTTGAAAGCACGAATTTGCTGAACATATATCACAGATTTGTCAAGGTCAGATTTAACCCACTTTTGTTTGAAAATAAGCTATATTAAACCCGCTTAACCTCGTTTTTCAAAGGTTGTAATTCTGGATGATCTTTGGTGTTGTTTACAAATTTCATCTTAACTTTTAACATAAAATTCAGCATTATTCATCAATAAGCATTTTTTAAGTCAAAGTGCCATTCCTAAAGTATTGAAAAATTAAAAATACTCTTGCAGATGTCTGCAGATCATTAAGTTTTTATAATAAACAAGCATCATATTAACTAGCAGTGCATATAGGTATGTTTAGATCAAAACTTGCTAGTAAAACTTAAACCACTTTTATTTATCCGATTGAGTCAAAACAATGAAAACATGGGTAATTTGAATGACAATACAGTATTATTATACCCTTTGTAACTCAACAACCCCGATTTGAAAAAGTCTTACACAGATATTAAAATGCATCATTTTAAGCATGGAAAAAATAATACAAAAAATTCAGAACAGAAAAATAAAATTTTATTTGGAAAAATGGGTTTGTTGCATATCTGCAACATTTTGCCAAATGGCACAAAAACTGAAAATATTTAAAATTTTAATTTGCACGAAAATTTTTGAAACAATTGTTAGTTTTGTTGTAGCAAAGTCCCACACCACATTTCTCACAAACAGTTTGATTAAAGTTTTTACAATCAGGGTATTTACAACGTATTCTTTTTTCTGCCCAATATGGCCAGTGCTCAATTTCGTCTAGGCGCACTTGTTTTGGTACTTAAATAACCATTAGAAGATATTTTCGATGCTCTTTCGATAATTAAAAAAAATCCATTACAAGGGAAGATATGGCGAGCTGTTGCAGATCTGCAACAAACAAAAGTTTGCGTTTATCTTATACATATTATAAATTTCCTAGCTCGAAAATGTTTTTTTAACCCCTTAACCTACGATTTAAAATCAACAGCTCCACGGTTTGGCAAATCCATAGCTACCACTAAAATTTAATAGAGATTTTCGCCTTGTTTAATCATGGAATTTCGACGATTAAATTAAACTGTATTTACTGTGAAATTTTAGTGCTAAGAAGAATTTACATTTGGCTCGATCATCGTACGCGGGCTATGCCCGTCATTGTAGGTTAAGGGGTTAAATAAAGAATTTAAACTCACCTTTGAAAACAATATACTTGTAGACGTTTGGAGACTTTTTTAACTCCTGTATTTCAAACCTTAAATCAGCAAAAATCACGTTTAGCTGATCAAGCCATATATCAAACTTTGGCACGAAAAAAAAATCAGTATCGACATTTGTTGCGGATTTAATGAAATAATTATGTTAATAGTAGTGTAATAGAATAACAACAATCAACAAAATCGTCTTTTGAAATTTACTGTTGAAATAACAATGACGTTTTGGGTATGTTGCAGATCTGCAACACGGTGATACAAAGGGTTAAAGAACGTAGAAGTTTGTTTAGAATACTGCTCCTACAGAGCTTCACAAAAATTTAGATTAAAACTTGCAAGCTAGTTTTAAACCAATTTCAATAATCTGATTGAGCTGAAACTTTTCTCAGGATATGTAGTTCTAATAAAAATGCAATATTATTATAATTTTTGGAACGTAGCTGTTACGCTTTTTTTTTACAGGACCACATAAAAGATTAGTTCAAATCTTGCAAGACAACCACTTTCAATTATCTGATCGAGCTGAAACTTTGCCTACATGTGTTTTTCCGATGACATTTCTATTAAATTTTAATTTGACGAACGTAGAAATTATGCATTTATTACAGGGCTACACAAAAGATCGCGGAAAGATTGTTGTTAAAAAGGCAGAAATTTTAATTAAATTTCAACAAAGTTACTATATGTTATTGAGATACACAATAGCATTTTTTAAATTGAAAACAAAGTGCGTAGTAGTTGTATTTCTTTTACAGGGACACATAAAAATTTCGGATACATTACCGTCTACATGCAGAAATTTAATTTCAAATTGAATAAAATTTATATTGGTTATTTATTCGCACAACAGCATTTTTTCAACCGAAAATAATTTTGGTAGCATTTATATGTTTTGCATGGTACCACAAAACATTAAAGTTTTTTTTAAATGTGATTTTATTTAAAAAATTTCATTTTTCAGGATGACTACACGAATTTCTCGAGCAATTCTGAGTAGACAAAAATACAAAAAAGAAATTAATGCTAACTTACATGTGTGCATTAAACTGATTTTTACTTAATTGTAAAATAAGTATGTGTAACGCATTATTTGTAATGCATTATACAGAGTGCCCACTAAAGTCTTTACCACGCTGTTAATTGCCGAACGGTTGCAGCTATAGTCATAAAAGTGGTGTCTAAGTATAGTAAAGTGGCTATCCGCTACCAGATGAGAACGCTTCTAGAGCCACCTGGTGCAAAACAGCTGAGTTAGTATTCCTATCTCGAAAACGAGATTCATATTCAGAACGAGATTCATTTAGAATCATATGTTCACAAGGTGTCGTCATTCACTTTTATACGATATTTCGAACCGTTTTCGCGATAGGAACGCTAATGCCGCCATTTTGTACCATGTGGTGCTGTAAGCGGTCTCATCTAGCAGCGCTTAGCCTCTTTACTATACCTAGACACCACGTTTATGAATATAGATGCAGTCGTTCGGCAGTTAAGAGGATGGGAACGGACTTTAGTGGGCACCCTGTGTTTTTATTTTAGGACATTGTTGTTAAATAACCGAATATTTGTCCTTATTTGAGAATTTTATTAGTGATGTATTAAGAATAACAGAAAAAACTAATTAAACTTCAACGAAGTAATTTTGTCCACCCAGATCGTCAAAACGTCCCACTGTGCAACGTAGAGAAGAAGTGGTCGCAGACGATTAGCCGACAAGACATTTAGCGGACAGCACTTAGACGACAGGACGTTTAGCCGACAAGTACATTTATCCGACAGGACATATAGCCGACACGTACATTTAGCCGACAGGACAATTAGCCAAAACGGACATTTAGCAGATAGACAATTGGACGATACTCAATTTGGCCGAATGTGACAATTAGCCGACAAAACAATTAGCCGACAGGACATTTAGCCGGCAGGACGATTAGCCCAGTTAGGTTATGGTTAGGATACTGCTAGGTTACGGATAGGTTACAGTTAGATTACTGTTAGGTTATAATTAGTTTACAGTTACGTTAAACTTAGGTTACAGTTAGATTATGGTTACGTAAAAGTTAAGTTACTTTTAGGTAACAATTAGGTTACGTTTAAGTTACAGATAGGATAAGGTTAGGTTACGGATAGGTTACAGTTAGATTACGGTTAAGTTACGGATAGGTTACAGTTAGGTTACGGATAGATTACAGTTAGATTACGTTTATGCTACGATTAGGTTACGGATAAGATACAGTTACGTTACAGTTTGGTTACAATTAGGATTACGGATAGGTTACAATTAGATTACGGTTAGGTTACTGATAGGTTACAGTAGTTTACGGTTTGGTTACGGATAGGTTGAGAAGAAGATACCCGTTTTGAATGGTTGCTTTCGTTTTTCCGTATCTCGAAAATTCTAGCGGATGCTAGCTTAGAGTAAAGGGGGGAATTGCGAAATCGATCTTTTTTGAAAAATTATTTTTGAAAGGTCTAAAATTCGTATTCATTTGAACAGATTGAGGCATTCAAAATTAAATAGTCCACCATTAAAAGAAAATTATTTAATTTTTTCCATATTGTGAACGTTTTTGCTGATGCGCGCTTCGAAAAATGACCGAAAAAATTGCCTACAGTTCTCAACCTCGGCGTTTTGGAACGACGATGACGCGACGCGGGATTCTGGGACGCACTAAAGCTCCTATAATCCGGGCTGACTCACGCCGCAATGTAATTGCCTGTAGGAGAAGAACGATTGTCTAAGATTCTTCTAGTTGCGTGAGAAACGATCACCGATTGGTCTAAGTGGAACACAAAATGCTTGACGATTCAGCCTCGCTGCGACACTTTTGTTGGTCGGCCGTTTTAATTGCGGGTTTTCATTAACATCTCCGCGAATTAGCTAAAAATTAAAAATGTGAGATTCAGATGCACCTGCCTTGGAACATCCGTACCCAAATTTTCAGACCTCTACGTGCGGTAGATTTCCATCGCAGACGCACACACGTCCACGGTGCTTCTACTTGTTCAAGTTCAGTAACCAAATTAATTATCTTAAAGTAGTTTTTTATTTACGACGTAGAAAATTATTCTGTTTTATATTATTCTTTTCAAGAATTCTTCTGATGTTGGTAAGCGGCATATTGGCCTATATGCGGATGTCCATTTGGGGTCTTTAATTTCTTTATGAAGAAATACAATTTGGCACTTTTCATGTTTTTGCAAAAAGTGAGAATTTTAAATATTTTTAGAACAGTGTTTTGAGAAAATAATAGAAATTTATATATAGCTTTTAACTATTCTACCATTCTATTATAGTGACTAGGCGTATCATTTAATTTTTGTGATATTATAGCATACTGAAGTTAACTTTTGTTAATTACTGGACATGTAGAAAAGTTATGTGATTGTGTTATGGTGGCTGGTTGCTTCAAAACCAAAGCAGAAAAGGAGAACACACTAATTGTTCCAGCACGTCATCATGTGTGTCCTCGGTGATTCATAATGAATGTAATCATTAAATTCGTATTTTCAAAAAATTTGTTTCTTTATAATTTAACCCTTTGGATCATCGCGTTACATATCAGCAACATACGTAAAAATCAGTGTTGCAGTAGCCTTTAAAAGACGTTTTTATTTATTCCGGCCTACTCCCAACACAGCAGTTAATATAATTATTAAAAGAATTCTCAACAGACGGCGATACTGAATTAATTTTTAAGGCCAAAGTTCAATTTATCATTTAAGCAGTTTTGCTTCGTTATTGCTAAAATGAACTTGGAAAAACTTGTAAAATCTAAAAGGCTGCACTCATCAAAAAATAGATTTTTTACAAAGGTAAGTTCGTATACTTCACATATTTTCTATTAGAAAATTGACACTATTTTGAGAAGTTTGAAGTTTCTATTTCTTGCATACGTGTAAAAGCTACCTTTTAGTCAATAATTTTTTATGTTTATGCTCTATTTTTTTTACATCCTTAAAATAATACATTCTAATATCTGAGTAAATATTTTTCAAAACATGTCTCTGAATTTAGAATTGATCAATAATTTCCGTTTTTGCTGCATATTTTTAAACTTCTAGTCATCGCAAAATTTTAATTTTTGCACCGTCGAATATGGAAAAAAATGTACTTTCAAATGTTTAAAAAGTTCAGCTCAATTTACTAATTTTTTATGGATTTAAAAATAATTTTTAAGCATCATTTTTAAAAAATCTATCTCTTTCACGTACAACCCGGTTACTGAAGATTAACTTGTTTGCACTTTAAGCAATATAAATAATTCAGCATTTGTTTCCGGCTAATATTCAGTAACGAAATTAAAGTTTCGTCAATAAATAAATAAATAAAATAGTCTATGAACGCATTTATGTAACATCGAATAAAAAAAAGTTACTTTTAAATGAAATTTGTTAGAAAACTGTAACTCACTTCACTTTTTATGATGCATTAAGTAGTTTTCTAGCATGAGTTTTTAAAATCTACCTCAACAGTGAATATTTGTTTATTAATCGCAGCTAATACCCTCATAGCATGCATGGTCACGGTGACGTCACTGCAAGTCACTGTGGTCACGTCACATCTGTGACCGAAATGCCACCACTCAGTGATGTCACATTGTGACTGAAATGTGAACTTCTTAGAAAACTTTAAAAACTTACGAATATTCTTCAAAACATGTTACTTTTTGTAAAATTATATTTTTCTGGCAATTAAAAAAAATTGTGACGTCTCTGTTATGTCACTGCTATGTAACGTACGCCACGTCACATATGTGACAAAAAAACCAGCATATTGTAAGTCACAGTGTGACAAAAAATATGAACTTCAAAAATCTTTGAAAATGAAGAGAAATATTTTAAACAGCCACGAGTTACAGCGGCATAAGGAATGAAAATATATTAGTGGATAGCAAATGGTAAATTCCGTCACTAAAGGGGGGGGGGGGGGCATAATAAATAAAGTGCACGATACAAGCATTAATAAACTAAATTTTTAGGCTATATTTTATCAATTTGATATCTAAGACAGAACGTGAATGTATACTTTTTTATGATTTCAATTTTATCTAGCATTTGGATAATATATTTACAATTACGAATATTAAATTTATACACTTTACATATTTAGTTTGCTGGGAGGAAATTTCACTCTTTCTTTCTTTTTTTACCGACCAGAATTATTCGAAACACTTCTGTGGTTTCAAACTAAAAATTTTCTATTACAATTAAATCTGCACCTTTTAATGAGCATGTAGAAAGAGTCTTCAGAGTTTAGTCATCTATGCATTTCTTGCTTTAGAATATTTTTATAATTTGTATTCAAGTCATAAATTCTACTTCTTTCAGACTTTTAAAATAAAATTAGCATTTTCCGAAAATAAAGGAAAACAAACTTTACTTTAAAAAAAATAGAAAAAAAAAGGGGGGGGGGGTGTCGTTAATACATTAAATTTATTTTTACACCTTTTAAAAATTTAAACAATGTTTTATCTAATAAGCTCTAATTATGAATATTATTATTATAATTATTTAGAAAAAAAGGAACTTTACAATACATTTTAACTTGAATTATTTGGTGCGGATAAAAAGAAAAGATTAATTACATTAGACATTTCTTCAAATACAAAATTTTAATGAATGATACTTTCAGAAAATTTCTGCGCGTTCAAATTCCATATTTCTTGTATACAAAAACAAACAATCTGTAACAAACCATCTGCTCGAAAATCGTCTGCCCACAGAAAAATAAATATGAGAATACGCGGGAAATAGCTCACTTGTTTTAGAACAACACGTCTACAACACTTTAAGATAAGGAAATGACCATTTTAGGATACACGGATATTAATGGAACGTGCATGTAAGTTTTATTTAATTTAAATATTTTATTCCTGGTTGTATATTATGAGTTAAATAGTTATATTTGTAAGAGACTGATCTTTAACTGTCAGAAGCGATATTTTCCAATTTGATAACTGTGAAGAAAAATATTTTAATCTGCCATCGCTTGAAAAAAAAAAAAAAAAAAAAAAAAAAAAAAAAAACTGCGCAGAGACATTCATGCCTACATTCATACTGGAATTAATATAAACATTAATTTACTCTTACTTGAGATTGAAAATGTATGGAACGACAATGATTTGGAATTATTTTATCGGCTTCTTACTATTTTTTGATTAGTAACATTTATAGTTATTATTATTTTGGGGTTAAATATGATGTTCGATTATCATGAGATTACGAAACTGTTTCAGATTAGAAATTAACATTATACTGGGAAAATGTATTTTTAACATATTACAGTAGTGAAACATTTGAAAGAATTTTCTTTTAGTGCTAATAATATTTTAAATTATCTTTTAAAATCCTAAATCTTCAAACCAATGTTTTCAGATTTAACATTTGCCAAAATTATAAAATAATAGGAATTCCTTATACCATATGGAAATATTTTTGAGATATTGTTAAATCTAATAATGCATTTAATTTATCTATTGTAGTTTGCTGTTGTTTAACAGTACAATTATAAATACTAATTATTATTTTTAGTGTTTTTCAAATTGGTATATTTATTTTTTTTAATTGTATGTAAGCATTTTTTCTGTTTGTGATTTTAATCAAACATTTAATTATAGACATTCTGAATGGGCTATTAAATTTTCTTCTATTGTAAATTAATTTTCTACGTGTATGATTCGGGTAATTATTGGCACTAAAAAGTAAAATATGATATTTAAGCATTGAAATAAAGTATTTTTCATGCCTGATAGGAAGTTATAGATTAAACTGCTTTAGTATATATTTTTTTAAAGTTCATATAATAAGGATACATAATGTAGGACACAAGTTGAAAAGTGCTTATGACTTCGGTTTGTCTCTCCGTCTGTCCGTCTAGCAGTCTGTGCGCACTCTAACTCTCGAAAATATACTCGGATTGCCCTGAAATTTTTGGATGGTATTGACGTTTACCATTGCACGGTACCTATTTGTAATGAAGTTTGTAGCATGCTTTGTTCATTTACAGGGACAGCCAAAAGTTTTCCGTTACATTACGGCCTATGGGAAAAAGTCGTTTCAAATGATTTTTTATGATTTTACGCACGCTTTCAAACAGAATAAGATTTATATGCATTTATGAAGTGCACTAAAATATGCATTCTGTTGACTATGCGATGCAAAGAATAGTTATTGTTCATTTACAGGACTAAAAAAGGAATTCAAATACATAATGATATAGAGGTGGAGGGAATTGTTTGCGGCATACTTTAATTATGTTAATCTATTTCATATATAATGAAATTGATGTATATGGCTGAGGTTTACATACTATAAATTATTTCATGTATAATACGAATAATACGTATATAGCATTTACAGGGACACACAAAATCTTTCAGATACCATATTGTATCCGAAGTACTGTTCATTAGCGATGATTGCTGGAAATATATTTTTAATTATGATATGCACTTTTATGATTCACTATATTTATGCATAGTGTATGGTGTATATAAATGCTATAATTCCTATACAAGGCTACACAAAAGTATTCGTAAGGATTACTGGGTATGGGCGCAAATTGCTTAAAGGTGGTTTTTAAATGAGTTATGCTTTTTTTCGCTGAACTGCATTTAATTTACCAAGAAATATTTGTAGAATATAGATAAAATGATATACAGGGTCACGTAAAGAATTGGATACATGGCCGTCTATATATTATAATTTCTGGAAATGTGATTTCAGCAGTTTTAAGAGTGTCTTAGTTTGAATTAAATTTTAACTAAATAGTGGCGTGTAATAAAGATTTTAGGTAAACTACAGGGTTGTACAAAGGTATTCAAGTATGTTTCCATACATTAGTATAAATTGCTGAAAATGAATTTCAACCTGTTAGGCGTTTTCTTGCTAAACTAAATTTTCCCATTATATAGTATATATACACTTAAAAAAATGGGTACTCAAAATTGAGTAAAAAGTACTCAATTTTAAATGCGTCACATGCACAAAATAGCTCCGATCCAAATGTACTCAAAGTTGAGAAACACATGTACTCATTTTTTATTCCATGGCTGTGATCAAATATGAATCGTTATGTACTGCCCCCCCACCCCCCCCCAAAAAAAAACCCTAAAATGTAAAGTAAAAATGTACTGACATTTATTTCCCGTCCAAGGTTCTTAACAAGAAATGTTTAATTGATTATTTATCAAGAAAAATAGCAAAATTCTTAACAAGATACTCAAATCGAATATTTTTATGACAAGAGCATTATTTCCAAGCAATTATTTTTAAAATGCTGTGCATAATTTAATATTTACATTAATAAACATCATTTATGCCGCCATAAATGAAATGAACCATTACAGGGTACAAAACTATTTGTTTGTTCGGGTTTGATAACATGTGATGCTTCAAAATAGAGAAAGCATAGGTTCATTTTTGATCCAAAAATATTCAATTCAATATGAGTACGTCGGTTTGCTCATTTTTGAGTACTTCATTTTTTTCAGTGTATCAACCTGCAGATCAAATAAGGGCTGTTTAAAAGAATTGGAAAACATATTTGGCTATGGACGGTCTCTGCTGAAATCAGTTTTTCAAATGTTTTATGCGTTTTCTAAAATGTTTACTTAGTTATCTTATTTACGTCATTTCCCTAAATTACGATGTCTTGTTAAAGCATTCAGAAAGTGTTGGAAAGTATATTTTAATCTATGCTTAACGCATGATTTTTCTTACTCGTTTTTTTTTTTTTTTCTATTTCCCAGATCAGTCTTTTCCTATAAAACATACCAAATCTATTTAGCTCATATTCACAAAGTACAATATACACGGGAATAAAAAATTTAAATAAATATCGCTTATCATGCTGCTCTATAAATAATAGTTGTATTAATATCCGTTAGTTTCCATGTTCGTATTTAATAAAGCAATGACAAATCAAAACAAAATAAAAAACTTACACATTCTAAATATCAAGCATAGAACTTAATAAAAAAATATGTCAGTTGATAAGCATTGTTTTTTAAGTGGAAAAATGTAAAATGTTTTAGAAGAATAGGACTCCAAAGTAGCGATATTTTGCTAAAAAGTACGGTAAAAAGATAAGATTTTATATTTACAGCAAAATTTTATTTTAAAATTCATCGCTGTATTAATACTTAGAAATTTTTCCAGAGAGAATCATTCGCCTTATATACAATATTTCAAATGAAAATCAAATGTCAAATTAATTGCTTAAAAGGCGCAAAGGCCAACATTGTGAAAAAGATTCCATGCCGGGACTCGAACCCGGACCATCAGTGTAGCACACTGACATTCTACCGAATAAACCACATGGAATGACGTCCAGCCCGTAAAATTTTTCACTATTACATGTTCGCAAGGCTACAAACGCAGCATAAGATGGAATATTTATCGTGAGCCACCGACATGGGGTAAACACGAAATTTAATTAAATCCAGCATCGATTGAAACTATATTAATAATTGGATATTTTTCCAGGGAGAAACATTCGCCCTGCATACAACATTTCAAATTAAAATTGCCTTTTAAGCAATTAATTTGAAATTTGACTTTCATTTGAAATATTGTATGCAAGGCGAATGGTTCTCTCTGGAAAAATTTCCAAGTATTAATATAATTTCAATCAATGCTGGATTTAATTAAGTTTCGTGTTTGCATCATGTGGGTGGTTCACGCTAAATATTCCATCTTTTGCTGCGCTTGTAGCCTTGCCAACATGTAATAGTGAGAAATTTTCCAGCCTGGGTATCGTTCCATGTGATTTAGTCGGTAGAATGTCGGTGTGCTGTACTAATGGCCCGGGTTCGAGTCCCAACATGGAATCTTTTTCACTATTTGCGTCTTTTAAGCAATTAATTTGGAATTTGATTTTCATTTGAAATCACAGTGTTTATGACAAGTTCGTCACAAATGACACATATTTCACAAATTGGTCACAATGTGACTTCAAAGCATTGTCGCTTTCGTCACAGGTTCGTCACAAAGTTAATGCCAAAATAGTCACAAATGACACACTTTTCACAAATTTGTCACATCGTGACTTCACAGAGTGGTCACAATGTGACGTCACAAACGTCCTCTAAAACGGCCATAACGACCTCGCATTCTAGTCACTGTGACGTCACATCGACGTCACGTGACGTCACATCGACGGTCACAAAATCACAGTGTGACTTCACAACGACGTCGCCGTGACGTCACCATGCCTTACGGGTAATTATCGCAAAATGGCCTGTCCATACACCAGGTAGGATTCCGAAGGACCCCTAGCTAAGATTGCTTGACTACAGAAAAGGTAGTAAGTTTGAATGTGAATTAAAAGAAAGGTTGAAAAAATAATTCATACTTTTGAAGTTTTGCATCGGTGAAAAATGTCCTTCGTAACATACGATTATTTTACGCATATTCATCCTTGTTCAAAAAATGTTCGAGCAACTTGTGGATTTATAAGATTTTTGTTGTTGTGAAGTACATTTGGAGTTATATAAACCATTAGTCAAACTAAAGAGAAAGCGGTAGCGTTACTACAATTTACAGTTGACTGCGCAATGCGCATGTTTGACGAATCTTTTTCCTCTTTTTCGGTACTTAACGTAAAATTCGTGCTATTGAAGATAGATCGCTAAAAATAGTTGCTATTCGCCAATCGTGTTTATGTGCTCCAGTTTCTGATTTAAAATCCCTTTATCACTGTCGAAAATTATTAAGCCCGCTAACACTAACTTTATATGAAAGGTAAATGCATTGCATAAATCTCGATAAACTAAATCAGGCCAATGTAGATCAGACGGTTAAACTCAGCCATTGATCACAGAAGCTAGAAGACATAGGATCAACGATATCCCAACAAATTTGTATTGCTCAAGAATCTGCTCTTGAATAAAGAAAGGATTGTATCAAAATCGAAAGAGTCACTCAAGTGCTTCGAAAGAGTCAGTCAAGTGCTATTTCACAGCAGTATGACCGTTTAAAAAACCATAAATATCATCAGGCTTGAAATCCAGATTGAAATTAATGAAATAATGAATTTTTTTTTTTCTGCGTTAACGAATACCACCACGAATATGCCAAGTTATATCCAATGTGTTAATGTATTTAAATATCTATTGAAAAAAAAAGTTACGTAGGATGCCCTAACATTACTCCGTTAATATTCAGCTGTCTAATTCAGCTTAATATCCGACAAACTAATTTACAGAGTTTTTGAAAGCCCCAGGCCGTTAACGAAAATACACTGGTTATTAAAATTAAGGAAAAGTCACAAAATGCTAATTTTCAAATACGCGAACACTCAAAAGGGAATAATGTAATTCGAGTAATTACTATCTGTACAACTCAGCTAGCCCATATAACATCTCATTCATGTCACACATGGTCACAAGTGTCACAGTCACCACAGTGAAGCAAAAAAAAAA
This sequence comes from Maratus speciosus, assembly GCA_963932465.1. NCBI lineage: Eukaryota > Metazoa > Arthropoda > Arachnida > Araneae > Salticidae > Maratus > Maratus speciosus. The sequence goes on from OZ010800.1 coordinate 407,969,932, forward strand.
AAAATAGGAAATTCTATGCATCTCATTATGAGTCTCAAATGATCCCTATATGTGACTCCACTGAAAAGTCAATGTGACTGCTGCTTTGTGACGAGTCACCAGGGGACTTTACAATGTAGTTAAATTGTGACTCTCATGTGACTGTCATTTTTAGACTCAATTTCATAGTCAACATGAACGTTGCATTATAATAAGTCACCAAATAATATCATATTATAGTCACATGGAGACTTTTCCCAAAACAGCACAATGGTGACTTCACAGTAGTCTCTCTGTCACCTGAAAGTCATCATGTGACATTATTTGGTAACTTATCACAATGCAGCGTTCACGATGACTTTGAAATTGAGTCTACAAATGACAGTCACATGAGAGTCACAATGTAACTACATTGTAAAGTCACATGGTGACTCGTCACGAAGCAGCAGTCACAGTAACGTCTCAGTGGAGCCACATATAGCGATCATTTGAGACTCATAATGAGATGTATGGAATTTCCTATTTTTTTGCTTCACCGTAGTGACTGTGACACTTGTGACCATGTGTGACATGAATGAGATGCTATATGGACCAGCTGTTCTGTAGGGATAGTGATTACTCGAATTATATTATTCCCTTTCGAGTATTCGCTTACTTAAAAATTAGCATTTTGAGACTTTTCCTTAATTTTTGATAACCAGCAAATGAATTTGATTAGTTTTCAAACATGCATACCAAAATAGGAGAGTCTTCTATCCCGTCTTAGAGATATAATGTATCATCTTTATAGTTGGTGCTATGCGCATGTATTAAACCATGTAATATCAGATACTGCACAAGCAAGTAAAATATTTTGAGTTGGTTAAAATATTTACGCTCTCTGAAAACCCAAGGTCTGCGTTCTTTTCACTGGCCCAGTCCGACACTAAATACAATTTCTCGAGGTTCGAACCAGGGACAGGGACCTCATGAACAGTAGATAATGCGGTCGGACCCATATGTGATGACAGGCTTTGTGCTCTGAGCAATTACAGACATTGCATGATGTGGATGAATTGCTTGGTCTGCCATCTGTTGGTCATGAGAGGAGACAATTCTGGTTGTTGAAGGCTGCATTCGTCCGGGTTACCAACCTTGAGGCCGAAAGGCTCTGTCGGGGTTTGAATCAGGGACCTCCTGAACAGGAGCAAGAAAGTTAGCGTAGAGTAAGGCCAAGCCAGTTACTCTAAGCTCGTAGCTCGCTATATACTGTTTAAGTGAGATGAGATCGCTACAACTTCATTAATTTTTTAATAATTTCTGAAAAAAAGCGATTGCTTTTCTTAATTAAGTAATCTTTATTATTATTATTATTATTATTTGCAGTTGGACATGGACAAAGTGAAGGTCGGCGGGCATATGTTGACAGCTTTGACCAGTTCATTGATGACGTTTTTCAACATACGGACCTCATTAGGACAAAACATCCAGGAATTGACTGTTTTATTTGTGGACATTCTATGGTAATCAGAATTTTCCTAACAAAACTAAAGTAATACTACTAATGAAATTAAAATTATACTAATAATAAAATTAAAATAGCCAAACTGCAAAAAAGAGAGAAATTTTTGCTCGCACCTCGCTAACATACCATGAAACTCCCCCTTTACTGGGTATAGGAAATATTCCAGGGAGATATTTAAATGATAGATTACTTATTGTTGGTAGAACGTCACAAATAGGACAGAAAAGTAAAAAAAAAAAAATGAATTATTTAAAGATTTTTAGCTTTGTTTGCTTAAGCAGGGCAAAAGAAGGAAGGCGAAAATTTTAAGGGTTGATGCAGGAAATATTGCAGCACTGATCATTTATTGTTACAACAAAGCAACAAATGTAGCAAAAAAGCAAAGAGTTTAAAGGTATTTAAATTTGAGTGCTGATGGTACAAAGGGGGGATATGAAAGCTTTGGAAGATGAAGGTTATTTAATTTTGTTATTACGAAATAGCAAGGCAGAAAAAAAATGACAATTAAAATTTTAATTTTTTTTCACTTCCCTCTCTCCTTTAGGCGGTAGCGACAAAAGAAGTAGTGATTCCAGAGAGGTTATTTAGTCATTGATTATTAATTTTTTCAATAAAGTAACGAGGAATAAGGCAGATTTTTTTAAAGGAATAAATTTAAAGATTTTGCATTTGTGTGCTGCAGATGAAACAGAGATTTTCGGGAAGAGGGGAATATTTGAAAAAGCGGAAATCTGAAGAAATTCAAAGTTCTCACAAGAAGAGTGATATGCAGTAGAACTCCAATTATCCGAATCAGTTGGGACCGGAGCCCATTCGGATAATCAAAAATCCGGATAATTGGATTTTTTTCGATAAAGGGTCTATTTTAATTAATTATTGTATGTATGTTGAAAATGGGAGGAAAAAACTGTTTCTAAAGAAAAAGAGCTTTTAATTAATTAAATGAAAAGCAACTCTTTTACATGTTTAGTGTACTTACAAGTGCTGTACATTAATACACCATATACGTACCGTACTGTAAATGACAGTCATTGCTTGTGACGTTTGGGGATAAAACGATTGTTTTAAACTAGCCATTCTCTCTTTCCAACAATTCTTCGGTGGGGTGAGTTGGTGGATTATCAATAATCAAAGCACTTTACTGCTTTCTTTTCCAAGACATTTTTGGTGCTTTTACACTTTAGGGATTAAAATTTCGTCGTACCACTCGGTAAACAATGCTGCAGTCATCCAAGCTTTGGGTTGGTTTTTATAAAAGAGGGGAAGCTTTTTAACATTTTTAAATGCTCTTGGGCTTTTTGACTTCCCTATCAACAGGATTTATGACTTCCCGTAGAGTTCGCATAGTTAAGCACCGTAACTGAAATTCTGAATTTTTTTCAGAAATTCTGAAAGTGATTCGGATAATCAGCGATTCGGATAGTCGGAGTTCGGATAATTCGAGTTCTATCGTATATAGTATGGTATAATTGAACACGAAAAGCAATAACAATTGTTCAGTAACACGAATAAGAGTGCTGACTGTACACATCAGAAAAAAGAATTTAGCTCTCTCAGTTTGACGATTTCGATTATTCCTTTCCTCGTCAAATGAAGCATTTTTTCCCAATTTGGCGTAATGGTGATCGGCAGTGAAAAGCGTGAGCGCAGAAGTTGAATAGTTTGAAATTTATTTTACATCGCTCCATACGAACATCCTTTTAAACTTGAATTAAAAATTACTAGAATCGAGTACATATATACTTTCACTTTAAAATGATCCTAAGCTGAAATCACTCGGACCCCTGAAATGCTTAAAGAGGTCTCAATTTTACCATATGTCACATGACCTTATGAAGCGATCCTTCGTTACGCTGCACCTATGCATTCTCTAATCACAGCAATTTTTGGTCGACCTTCATGAAATTTACAAAGATTTCTATATTGAAGATGGAATTATTTAAAACAATATTGTAAACTGTTGCATTAATAAGAAAGAGCTTCATTGCCAAAAGTCGACTTCATTTGAACGATGCAGTTACTGTATCAAACATTGCCGAAAGTCATTATAAACCATAGCTCAAAAATCCCTTAAACATAAACCCATATTTTGTCACTGTCATATCAGTTTTGAAAAAATGAATATTATAGAATTTTACCTTCTATAGCAAGCAGTGTTCATGGAAAAGTTTAAATATTCAAAATAATGGTCTGCATTAACTCTTTCAGGGGCATTTAACATTTTAGTACTTCTGTTGCTAAAATGTTAAAATGATTGATTAACACCAGGATTTATGAGTAAATTTATATGGAAGTAAGTAAAAGCTTTTCTTCGCGTACTTTATATAAAACAATCTAGTTTTAAAATTCTGGTGCCAATGTGGCATTTGGAAATTAAAAATAAATGGTATATATAATATACCGCCGCCCTTCAAGGGTTAAATGCTTTTGTTTTCGATTACCAGATTCTAAAAATTTATGTATCCACTACGTATGTAACAATATTTGTGTGCTCTCGAAGTTTGATTATGAGATCAGCTTTAAATGCTTTTGTTTTCGATTACCAGATTTTAAAAATTTACTGTAAAAGCACTTATTTTCGCGAGGCTTTAATTTTCGCCATTTTCGCGAGCCCGTCGTAATCGCGAAAATTTAAGTCTCGCGAAATATTTTTTTTTTCCGCCTCAAATAATAAAAAAAAAAATCAGAAATTTTTCACTTATCCAAAATTTAATGATTACAGTTGCTTAAATAAGAAATAAGTTCAAACATTTCTTGAATACTTAAAACTACTTCTTGAATACTATACAACAGTTTCTTGAATAAAAACAATAGTACAACTAATAGAATGCCGCTTGTTCACTTGCAATATTTATACCAGCTTGTTTGAAGCCATTCAAAATTATTTTGTGTTTGGCTTCAACACCGTTAAATGTGCGCAAAAGCCAAGAAGCGTGAATTGGTTTTAGTCGTGATATCCGCAGGTCCACAGATTCTTTTTCCTCTAGAAATTTAAGCTAATTAGAATACCACTCAATAAACTCATTCTTGAGCAAACGCTTGAACTCGCCGTTTACAGGCATTTACGCCGTTTACATCCAAAGGCTGGAGCTGCAGGAATCGAACACAAAAATTGGAATGAAAAAGAGGATCTTGTGCCTTAAAAATGTCGAACGATGCTACACCAGGTTGTTCTGGAACTAGCCCGAGAAGTTCTCTCTGCTTGTCGTAATAAGGCACAAGAATATTATCGATGTATCGAATCATTGTGTCAGAACAAAAGGAAATTTCTTAAAATGCCTTATGCAAAAGGGGTTCCATTTAGGTAGTTTCGGGATTTTTCAACTTTCGGTTCTGTTCATATAAAACTCGCGAAATTTTCAGCTCGCGAGATAACCGATATCTTCATTTTCGCGAAAATTACGGTTCGCGAAAATAAGTGCTTATAACGATTATCTCGTTATATATGCTTGCGTTCGATACACCCGCCCCCCCCCAGTTTCATTTAAAATTCTGTTTAATACTTTATTTATTTTAGGGTACTATAGTTACACAGTGCTGCCCCTAATTTAAATTTGACATTTAATAGCCATATCGCCTGTAATAATAGCCCTTCACATTTAAATTACATTATTGTAGTTACTCATTTCTTTAATAAAATAAATCAGTGATTCAGTCTTCAATTCTACTTTGAGAGTTTCTCACACATACGATTTAACCTTGTAGAAAAACGTTACTGCTGACTGTTAGTAACAAAAGCATTTTAACTTCGGTCACTTCCTTATTTGGGCATGAATATAACTCATCATTTAAAATCACTTAACATGCAATCTATTCATTAGAATTATTTTCGCCCTGCACTTTAACATTCACACCCTTTTGTTCATATGTATGTCAATTCTGCATTTTTGTGGCAATGCACGTTGTTAATCTTTGACCAAACATCTGTTTTAGAAAAATACATTCTCATGCCCTTTTCGCCTAACGAATTCGGTCAGTTTTCACCCTCTGTCTTTATCCAGAAACATTTTTATTTTTACACTTAACCGCAGTTGTATCAAAGACAGATGATATTGCGCCTCTCACGATTCAGGAATTTTAGCAACCCACAATCTGGCACCCCTACACAATTCATATATGGTAGAAGCCTACCGTATGTATTTGGCGAATCCATACCAGCGAATGTTTTCCTCGGCCTCTTGTGCATGGCGCAAAATACTTGTAGATTGGCGATATTGTAGTCCGCCAAGCCAGAAAGTTGTAACTGCATATTCAACTCACTTTTTGCCTTGAGGCTGTCTGTGAAAGAGGCACTAAGAAGTGTCTTGTTATGCCTCCCCCCTTGTACCTCTCCCTGCTAGATTTTAACTTTTATCCGTGATTGAACGTGGAAGGAGAAGCAATAACCAGTAGTTAAAAAAAAAACTCCAATCTGATATAGGTAGAGTTTTTTATTCCATCATGAAAAGCAGCAGGAAGAGGTACAAGGGGGGAGGCATAACAAGACACTTCTTAGTGCCTCTTTCACAGACAGCCTCAGGGCAAAAAGTGAGTTGAATATGCAGTTACAACTTTCTTGCTTGGCGGACTACAATATCGCCAATCTACAAGTATTTTGCGCCATGCACAAGAGGCCGAGGAAAACATTGGCTGGTATGGATTCGCCAAATACATACGGTAGGCTTCTACCATATATGAATTGTGTAGGGGTGACAGATTGTGGGTTGCTAAAATTCCTGAATCGTGAGAGGCGCAATATCATCTATCTTTGATACAACTGCGGTTAAGCGTAAAAATAAAAATCTTTCTGGATAAAGACAGAGGGTGAAAACTGACCGAATTCGTTAGGCGAAATGGGCACGAGAATGTATTTTTCTAAAACAGATGTTAGGTCAAAGATTAACAACGTGCATTGCCACAAAAATGCAGAATTGACATACATATGAACAAAAGGGTGTGAATGTTAAAGTGCAGTGCGAAAATAATTCTAATGAATAGATTGCATGTTAAGTGATTTTAAATGATGAGTTATATTCATGCCCAAATAAGGAAGTGACCGAAGTTAAAATGCTTTTGTTACTAACAGTCAGCAGTAACGTTTTTCTACAAGGTTAAATCGTATGTGTGAGAAACTCTCAAAGTAGAATTGAAGACTGAATCACTGATTTATTTTATTAAAGAAATGAGTAACTACAATAATGTAATTTAAATGTGAAGGGCTATTATTACAGGCGATATAGCTGTTAAATGTTAAATTTAAATTAGGGGCAGCACCGTGTGACTATAGTACCCTAAAATAAATAAAGTATTAACCAGAATTTTAAATGAAACTGAGGGGGGGGGGGGGTATCAAACGCAAACATATATAACGAGATAATCGTTATATCACCTGGGACACCGCAAAATAAAAACTTTTTGTTGACCCGTGTGCATGGGCAAAACAGCCAGAAAAATGGTTACACATATAAATATATTTTCCAAACAGAATTTTTTTTTTAAAACAAGTTGCTGTCATGAACAAAAAAAAAAATCTCTTTCATCAATAGTTCAACAGTCCTAAGAGATTTTATGAATTGATATTTTCTAAATTGACTTTATGGATATCCATCTTAACTAAAATTTTCTTCAAAAATTACGTACCATGGTATTTTTATCTGAGTCGACTCTGACAGCAAACATTTTAGCAGTATCTAACTATTTCAGTGACTGCTTTTCATCAAAACAGTGATCCTGATTAAGATCAATTTATGCAATAAATACAAGTACTAACAAACAGAAAAATATAATATTTAAACACAAATGCAACACTATAAGTAAAGAGTAAATGATAATAAATGAAATGTGTATTTGTAAACTAATAAGCAATCGTAATATGATTTAAAAGAAATTGAACATGGTTAAAAAGAAAAATGTAATGTTTATGCATGCAGCATAGGATGACAAAAAAAAAAGAGGTGCATGAAGCACGCCCATGAAAAATGTGTCACCCTGAATCTTGTGTAGATCACAAGTATTATGGCGTCGGCTTAGGGCTTCGGCCTTAGATGAGGAGGGAGTTTTGAGACTCATATAGCGCCCGCTTGTATGAGTCTCTGCTCCTCCGAAGACGCTAGCGGTCCTCAAAAGGAGCACACGTCGGTTTACAAGCAAAAATTGATTTTCTGTGAACTGGAACACCAATTCAAAGGGTTTGTCTCTCAACACAATGAAGTTTTTGGACCCTTAGGGCAACAATTTTAAACGGGAACAAAGCTTCGAAAGGGAAAATTAAAAAGTAAAAAAAATAGATATATGTCACATATATATCAAATCAAAAAGGGGTAGACAATCCTAGAGTGAAAAGAGACATAAAAAATAAAAGTCATAATCAGGTTAAATAACTCACAAGCCGTATAATTAGAAGGTAACTAACTGGTTGATTTAAAGAAAATGTTATCAAGTTACATGAAATTTTTTTTAAAAAATAACTGCACTTATTAAATGCGTTAGTCATCACTGTTAAATAAAATGTCACTATAAAAGAACACAATGTAAAATAAATGTTAAAAATGTAAATAATAGTTAAGTGTATGTAAATAACATAAAAGTGTAAAGTGATACAAAATATTGTTTACAAGAGATCTTCGAAGCAAACAGTTATGGGCCAGCCATAATGTTCTCAAAGATCTGTTGTAAGCAACATACATACAACCTAGGCCTCTGGTTGTACACTTAGCTTCACAATACATGTCATAAGAATAAAAAAAATTTGTAAAAAGTAGTATATTATTTTCTGTTTCTTAGATTATACGTATGTGGTTGATAAATATTAGGGAAGTTGTGATTGTTTAAGTGACTTGTAGCATCGAATAAATGTCCATATCGAGGTGGTGCAAGAAGTAACCTATCAATGTGCACACGAAATGCTGTATTATAAGCAGCATACAACCTCCTGATCGAGAATAACACAGGTGAATGTTTGAAAGTTACAATGTATGGTCCAGTGTATTTAGGTTTGAATTTATCAACAGATTTTAAGTACACAATATCTTTGAGACAAATGGTTCTTAATTTAGCTTTTTGACCGTAACGTTTATATCTTTTATCCTGGGCTGTTTTAATGTTATTGTAAGCCTTATCATATATTTTGTGTAAATCTTCAAGTAGTTGATGTATTTGCTTTTACAGTATGTATTCCCTATGTATGTAATAATATTTGTATGCTCCCGAAGTTTGATTAAGAGATCAGCGTCACCTAGCTGATATATATGTAAACCGTCAGTTGAGCTTCGTTGGCAACGAAACAACACGTCTGTAGTTACCGCCTTTGCGCTCAAATCAGAAGCTCTATGAAATTAAAATTGTCGAAAAAAATGATAATGTATCAAATTTTCTGTCATCCGAGCAAGTTCTCTGGAAATTTCTTCCCTCTCGTTCACCAAATTTTGGAGGACTCTGGGAGAGAGGTGTCGGACAGTTCAAATGCCACTTAAAAAGAGCTATTGGTGTTATGAAATTAACTCTTGAAGAATTTTTAACTATTACTACTCAATTGAAGATATTCTCAATTCACGCCCTCTTTCCCCATTATCTTCTGAATTAGAAGACCATGAAGTTTTGACCCCTGGTCATTTCCTAATTGGAAGACCAATCAATGCTCTTCTTGAGTCAAATTTGATTAATGGAAGAGAAGATTTGCTCTACCGATGGCAAAAAACTCAAAAAATTGTGCAAATAATAAGGAAAAATTGAACCAAATCTTATTTAAGCCATTTACAGCAAAGGTCCAAATGGCTCTTTAAAAAACAAAATGTTGCAACAAAATGTTGTACCGGGTATGATGGTTCTTGGAAAGGATGGAGACTTACCAATTCGCAAAGGGATATTGGGTGCATTTCATAGATCATCAAAGGAAATTATGACAATGTTCGAGTTGGGCTAGCCCGTATTCCATCCGGAACTTACAAAAGACGTATATCAAATATTTATGTTTTACCTATTGTAAATAATGCTAATATCAATTAAGCTTAACCTCTATATTCTTCTAAAGTTTCTATTGAATTTATTATTTCTGATTATTGTATTTATATTTAGTGCATTATATGTAACCTTTAATTAGGAATATCATTTGTATTGAATATTCACTTGTTGTATCTCATTGAACTATCAGAATACTTCAATGGGGGCGATATGTGTGCTTCCGAAGTTTGAATAAGAGATCAGCGCCACCTAGCTGATATATATGTAAACTGTCAGTTGAGCTTTGTTGTCACCGAAACAACACGTCTGTAGTGAGCGCCCTTGCGCTCAAATCAGAAGCTCTATGAAACTAAAATTGCCCCCTGGCAGTAATAAATAAAACCTATGTAATTATTCACAGTTTACTGTCCTGATTGTTAACTGGACAATATTTTCTAGAGTAAATCTATATATAATTCTTGGAAAATTTTCTGTAAAAAATTTCTCACCCCTTGCATTCAATAATGTTTCAAATTTTAATTGCTTAAAAGGCGTACAGCCAACAAAGTGAAAAAGTGTCCAAGCTGGGACTCGAATCCCGGCCATCGGTATACAGAAGTAGTTGGAAGTGCCAGGCTAGGTATCGTTCTAAGTGGTTCAGTTGGTAGAACGTGGGTGCGCTATACTGATGACCCAGGTTCCAGTCCCGGCTTGGACACTTTTTCACTCCGTTTGCTGTACGCCTTTTAAGGAATTAAAATTTGAAATATTATTTGCTAGAAATTATCGAATGATGCTTAATGACCCCTTGTTACTAGTTTCTGAAGATATTAGAGCCATTCTTAGCGAGCATTTGTATCTTAAAAGTTGTCGCGATGCCAAATTTAAAGTTTCTAGTTCCTTTAGAGTTAAAAAATCGTAATTCAGAACATTTTTTACAACTGCACCCTTTTAAACTTCAATTTTTTAACTGTTCTGTGCGTGCATTTGTGGTTTAAAAGTAGAAGTCATGTCTAATTTCAAGTTTAACCCTTATAAATTAAAATGTTTTTTAAAATTATTCTTGGAGAGCATGAATTTATGAATTTTCAAGTAACCAATAAACCTTATAACTACCATGCCAAATTTCAAGTTTCTAGTCTCTTCAGTACCAGAAAAATCTTAATTTTAGAACCTTTTTTCGCTCCTGCACCACCCTCGAAGTTGTAGCACCGACATAAATTACAGCCTACGTTGGAGAAGGTACTGTCGCGATCAGTTTGTCACTATTATTTTTTAAATCGGTTCGGTAATTCCAAAGATTACCCCTTACAAACAAACACACAGGCATTACTTCTTTATAATATTGGTATAGATTCAAGGCATTCTAGCAAAACCAAAATCAGTATAGGTATTTGTAACTTAATAGGAATATATTGGTTTATTGAATCAAATTAAATTCAATAAATGTGATCATTAAAAGGCGGTCGTTGTATACAAGCGGAGAAAACTCATAATAGATGATGTGAAAACTTTTCACTTGTTTCGATAAAAGGGCAGTGTTCTCAATTTTCCGAATAAGCCCCAAGTCTGCATGAATGATCATTTTTCGTTGTACATTTGTACAGCGGAGAGTCTTTTAATTGCTTTTTTTCTACGTTTCTTTTCTAGAAATCTGACTGGACGGTCGAATTCATTCTACGGAACGAAAGAAAAAAAAATGGAAAAACGCAGTTTTAGCACCTGAAAACGTTGAAAATTTATAAGATGCAAAATATCATAGCTTGGTAATTTTTGGGCATACCAAAATGGCATTTTTACTGTTTTATTTGTTAAAGTAGGGAGAAAGTTGTTCTAAATACAGTAATTCTAAATAAATCCTGTGAAATCGGAACCCATCAGTAACATAGTCCTGTCTTAACTGTTTACGCCCAGAAGGTGCTTTAAAGTATCATTATAATAACTTGCTATAAAATTATTTTAATACATCGATTAGTACACTGTAAAAAAGATTTCTCTTACTTTACACCCAAAATGGTGGCAACTAAGTTGCCACTCCAAGTGGTGTAATGAAATTCCATTTGTAAACTGATGTAATGAGCCATCAGCTATCAAATGGTGTAAACAAACACCACTTTTAGTGGCAACTTAGTTGCCACCATTTTTGGTGTAAAGTCAAGCTACTGCTTATCTGGTGTAAAGTCACACTACTGCTTATTTGGTTTGCACTTTAACAGTAAAATAAAAAACAATTTAAAGATTACATTTTAAATCTAATGCAACCATAATTTACAATAAATAGTTTCACGCAAAGAGGCTGCTAAACATTGTTTTAACTGCGGTAATTTATTATTTCAATTAAACATTTATTTGAAACATTTTAGTTTTGGTAAACAACGAAATTTCCTCACAAATCATTCGTTCGTTACATCTGGACTTACGTCACGTGTACTTGACTCTTTTTTTTTAACTCAGCGTAGGCCTGACTGGTTTTCGAATAAATAGTCTAAGCAAATTAAAATAAACATACCATAAATACAACTAAACATTGCAAATTGTACAAAAATCAGATACAGAGAGCTAAAAACCACCAACCTCTCAAGCGTTAAAGGACAATTTTTATCACTTTTAAAATGCAAATTAAAAATACTTAACGGCATAATTAATTCATAAACACTAAACCGCTAGAAAGATTGAAGCTTAAGCTTTAAAAATATACTAATAGTTAAGCAAAATGATAAGGTTTAAATAGTTAAAAAAGGTGCAGAACAAAGTAAACAAAACGCGTAGCGCTATGGGAAAGTGGTCTGAGACAAACATTTTTATACCAAATTTCATGAATATTTTAAACATACCTAAACTCAACCCAGGAATACACGGTGAGTGGCGGAGCAAAGCCCGTACTTAATAGAAAATAAAACAAGCATTAGTTTTTCAAAATAATTAATAAAACGTTGAAAACAAGCTATGTTAAAGTATGTCAACAACAGTAAAAATCCCATGTATTTCTATGGGCGAGTTCTAACGGGAAAATCGAAAAATGTCAACTTTTGAAACGCTCAGCAAATACACAAAAAGTGTTCAAAACTTTTAAAACTAGATAGAATGTTGAAGCTTAAGCTTTAAATGAGCTGAATATTACATTAGTTTTTCAGAAAAAGTTAATTTTTGTAGTTAAAAAAGCTTAAGAATATCGTTGTTTACGTAATGTATTTCCTATGAGAAAACGAAAGTCGTAATCCTAAAAACGATACTTTTTAAAATGGCTCGCAAATAGTTAAAACTTATTGAAAACTTAAAATTCTTGGTTAAAAAAAAATCTACGATCTTCAATTTAGTTGAATCTAACATTATTTTAAAGTTAACAAGCGGAATTCATTGTATACTGAGCATCTCAAAAGTGACAAAAATGCCAAAATTTGAAAATGGCACCAATACACTGTAAAAGTAGTTTGACTTCATATACTCATAAAATTATAAATATAGCAGCTAGAGATACATAATAGGTATAAAAATGTTGGAAAATGATTGTAGTATATACATTATAAAGGAATTTTTCAAAAATATGAAATTAAACATAAGTTTTAAGTTCTTACCCTATTCCGAAGAAATTAGCCAAAGAAGACATTCAAAATGGCGGACTGAATCATATGTCGTTTAAAAACTTTACACCCGAACTGGTGTTCGGTTTCCGCAATTTCTTTAAAAGATTAAAATTAAACCGTTTTGAGTGTATCATGACACTTTATTCGGTATTTGCACCAAACTTAGAGCATATTTAATTCTCATTTGGCATTTCATAAACTCAAATTAAGCGTAACTATAGCCCCTTTTATACAGTGTTAAAAAGATACAGTTCAGAATGAGTTATAGATAGTTTACTTTGTCTTGTTCCTCAAGCATTGTTGCTTGCACAAGACAAAACAATTTTTAAAAGGATGAATTCTTTTTCATTTCCATCTTTTCAGCTTTCTTGACGTTGAAAAATTGGGGGGGGGGGGAGTTAGGAAATATTTCATTATTTCTATTGTAAGAGCATTATGTTTGTACATTTCCTAAATCTATAAAATACTAAAAATATATCTTAAATAAAAGGTTTGAGTGGAGTTGTAAATATTGCACAAAATCCCTATAAATTCAAATTTAATTTATTAATTTTAATTGGCGAAATTCTTCTAAAATTTACGAAATGATTGTCTAAATCTTCTAATGCTGTTTCAAAAACTGAAGAAAAATGTTTTAGAAGATGCAATTTTCTTGCATTCATAATTTGGGAAGAATGAGAAGTAGAACTACTTCTAGTAGTACTAGTAGTACCACTTCTCATGCTAAGACGGAAATCTTTTAAAAAATTGAATTTGGAAGCGAATAGTGTCTTTAGTGATTTTTTTCTGAGTCCGATTCACAGGTTTTACTCTGTAAATAAATAAACTATAAAACGTTATTATATAGTTAGGTCTCTGGTGGATTTTCTTTCGTTAGCCTCGAGCCTGTGGTATACGGGCTTGCTTTTTTTCTTGTAGAATCGGGTTGGGACTGATTCTTACATTTCGTACAGACTAGAGCCAGTCCGAGACTTTGCCTCATTTTTTTTTTTTCTAGGCCTGACCCGATCTTCAGTCGTGGTGGAAATTTTCTATTAAAAATAATAGTGATTTGTACATTTGTTTCACGAAATCTTTAGAAATTTAATTTAGTTTAATAAATTACTGAGAAATCTATTTTTAATCTACTTTTTTTTCTTTGTAGAACATTAAATTTATGATTTTTTTTAACCAGCTTTTTCGGAATCGGTTCCGAATGTGAGTATTCGTAAGAAAATAATCAGAATTAAATTTAAAAAATCAAAAAACCCGACTGCGTAAAAAGAGAACTAATTAATTATTTCTCATTAATGTGAAACTATTTTTTATATTACTTACCTATTTTTTTATTTACTTGTATTGATGACTTTTAAGTTGCGTTTCATTGTTAGTTCCTATCTATAAAAACTGTTTTGATGAGGCCTATAGATGTCTATGAGGGTCAGAGTTTCAGTAAAGCTAGAGATCCTACCTACACAAATTCCTGATTGTGTAATATTTAAACCTTCTGACTGTAAAATAGTCAATGAAACATCGTCTTCATTTTGAAAGACCTATCCAATGATATACCACTGAATATGGTGCGTAAAAATTTTTTTCGTCTCTACCGCCATTTTGAATTTATAAAAACGAAACTTAGCCTATAACCATCGTACGGTTATGACGAATCAATAAAGACACCATTCATTAAAATCCATCCAGCCGTTAAGATGTATCGAGCGTATAAAGAAATCCACTTACCCAGATACGCGTGAAACACATAACCCTTCTTGGCAGTCGGGTAAAAAAAACTGAAATAAAAATCAAAAAAGATGTCGATCTCAGATATCCTATCTAAAAATGGATACTTTGTAAATACTGTTTAATTTAATCATATCTAACATAGTTTCTGATTCTAATATACAGATAATATAACATTTTAAAACAATTGATTAATAATCACAGTAAAACAAAGATGAAATGCCCATGTAGATACATAATTAACATTTAATTAACACTTAACAATGCGAACACCAGTTACACGAACACAATACACAGTCTAGATTGTCCTATTTATACTGGCAACTTATTTATCATGAATTCTGGAGAGAATTGTTTAGTGCTGTCATCTATACATTGTAAATGGAAACATAAATATGACAGCTCTACCCCCACTTAATATTTAAGACGTTGAGGAGCTCTCCTGTTCCTGTTGGATCTTCTAAGTACCTGCGGAGAAAAAAAAAGGAATTAGTTTTTAATGATTCAGTAGCATCAACAATTGAACTATTGAGAACAGAAGATTTTGTAAATATTGAATGAGAGTCAGCTGATTTAGGACTTGAGGAATAAGGATCATGAGAGTCAGTTGGTGTAGGACTGTAGTATTAGGATCGTGAGAGTCAACAGTTTGCAGATCTGTGATACTAGGCTGTATTGGTGGAGAATCACATTATTTCACCATTGCATTTTCATTTCTGAAGTTTCCTGTATCACTGTCTTCAGAATTTGTATCATTGAGTAAAGAAATCTCTGAACCTACATCAGTTATTTGATCAACGTGCCTTTTCCAAGTATTTGACTCAACATCAATTCTATAATGTAATTTTCCTTCTCTTGGTATAATTCGACCAATTTTCCATTTAGCTTCTGGAGTATCATTTCTTACAGCTGTTTTCTGGTTAATTTGACATTCTTTTATTTTAACTTTGGACTTTCTCGTATTTTGTTTATCATGAACAAAATTTGTAACACTCGGCACTTTGTTCTTATATGACGACTCACCCCCGGACTCCCCCACGTTGTAACATGAGGCATCTTTCTATATTGCAAAAGGAAGTTATTTAATTTCATTTGAAAAATGCCAGATTCGGAAGGCAAGGCATTTAATCCACGTTTGAGAGTTTTCTCATAGCTCTTGGCCTGTCCATTTGTAGCTGGATGGTAAGGAGTACTTAACATATGTTTTACACCATGATTTTCCAAGAATGTCTCAAATTCTGGAGACGTAGTTTAGCATTATTTGATACTAATGATATAAGAAAGCCGTATCGGGCAAAAAGCGAATAAAGACAAGAAATTGTATTTTCTGTAGTTGTACTAGGGTCAATAAAACTTCTGACCATTTGCTATTCACATTAATCGTTAAGAAAACCATCTTTCCCATAACAGGATCTAAATAATTAATATGAATTATTTGGCATGGAGCTGTAGGCCATTCCCAATGATGTGTATCTACTTTAGGAAGATTAGTTTTTTAAATTTACACATATAGTGCAATTTCGTGCAAGATCTTCGATATCTTGGTCTATTCCCGGCCACCATACAAAACTACGGCTTAAAGCCTTCATTTTTATTAAGTGTCATAAGAATCATAAGTGTAATTCTTTTAATATTTGCTTTCTATGAATTTTTTGGATAACTACTCTACATCCTTTTAAAATACAACTATGTTTAAGTGTTAATTCTTCTTGTTTACAGCCAAAAAGTAAATTTTTAGGAATTAAGGATTTTTAGAAATTTCATAGTCTTCGGTCTTCAACCGTTTTTATTCCTGAATAAAATTCTAATTTATTCTTTTTTTTTAGGGTGGTGCAATCTCTATTTTATCAGCTATGCGAAAACCGCAGTATTTCAAAGGAGTGATTTTAATTGGACCCGTTGTGTCTATGAATCCTGAAGTGGCTACTCCTTTCAAAGTAAGAACGATTTTCAATGATTTTAGAACATAAAACATTGTATCAAAATGAGTAACATTTAATTTCATTGAAGTTTTTTAACATTTTAGAAGTTGCAAACAATAAAGTTCAACGAATGAATTTTATGAATAAGTATAATGTTCCAATTTCGTGGTTCATGTAGATCAAGTAAAGCCGTCCTTAGGACTGCACAATATTTACTTAGTAAAAAAATTCCAAAATAACAGGAATGTTTAGAATCAGAAAAAATATTACAAATAAACTCGTTTTCCCAGGAAGACCTCCTCTTTATAAATATCTTGAAATTCTCAATTTAAATGTAGGTAAGAAAAAATTCGCTTACCTGTTTTCATCATTAGATCCACCTCCAGGAACGTATTAAATCAACGCTAGGTATTTCTCAAAACATTGCTGCTCTTGGGACATCATCTATAGTGGCAAGAAAAATATGTTGAATTATTTAATAATATTCAAATTTGTACTGTGTGCATATTTCACTTTGGGATGAAGAGAAAATTCCTGTTCATTTGGACTTGGGTATAATTCTAATGATCTTGATAAACAATTCAATTGAAGGTATAAAAATTAATCCGACTCCTTATGTTAGAAAAAGGAGCGGGCTAAATATCAACCCGCATATAAAGAAAACCACTATATATCTGAGTAAAAGAAGTGAGAGAGAGAGAGAGCAGTGATATACTTACATAAAACCACAATTAAGTGAGAAAAAAGCTTAAGCTGAAAAATTATATTATGTTATCTAAAAGGAAAGGCCAAGGTCTTGTTCTAAATCACGCGATAAAGTTTTAAAGAAGATTTATTTCAGGGTTTATTCTGCATGACAATAAATATACTATAATGGAAATTAGTCCTATATGCATTTCTTGCTTTATAATTTGCACTCTCTTGAGTCAGTCATGACTGATATTTCTAAACAAGGAAGTTGATAGTATAAATTAAGAATGCTTCATTTGAGTCTGTACAGCTCAAATTAATGAGTAATGTTGAAAATTTCCAAAAGAAGAAATGAGATTTTTAGAATATAGATAGTTGTGATTGAGTTTAGGTCCGGCCGAATTTTCGGCAGCATTTTCGCTGAAAAAGAATTTTCGTCGGAACTCGGATTTCGGGTCGGAAACGAAAACGAAACCGAATTTTCGATCAATCTCTAGTGAAGGTGATTTGTCCGATATAACTGACTTCGCGATGGAAAAATAACATTGTAGTATTTTATTTTCAAATAAGTTTTCGTCAGCTTCCCCAGCAGCTTACCGAATGTTTTTGAAATGCTATTTAAATGAGCTCTTGTTATTCAGAAATCCGGATTTTCTGTGAGGCCGAAACGAAATGTTTTCTTTTCATTAAACGTTTCAAGAATTATTATCTTAGTTTTTAAGGTTGTTGTGATCTTTGTTTTAGCTGTTACTAGAGACCTTTTACTGCCCAATAGAGACTGATCAGACTAAGAATAAAGTCTCTGGAGCATAGATGTACCTCCCGGTCCCCTTTATTGAGGTCTTAAAAAATTACAAAATTCAGCAAAAGTTGAACCCATCGATAAGCTCGACAGAGGGCGGGAGTGGTTATTACAGTATGCAAATAAATGTGACAATAATAAAATTTGTAAAATGACAATAAAGAGGCAAAAAATAATAAAGATAATATAATATAAAGTTGAAACACGACATTGAGCACTGAATAAGGAGGAAAACTCTGGCTCAGTGATGGAGTAAAATAGAAAGTTCACATAGGAAGTTGCAGATGTTTTTAAGCTTTGAGAGCAAGCCCGACGCGATAAAATATTGGCCAGCCAGCCATCTGGAAGAACAGAAGGACCACGAATATGCCATCGGGTTGTTAAAGGACAGTTATACAAGTAATGAGATGCAAGAGTTACATCACCGCACGCACAATGAGGAGAAAGGTTTCTCTTGAACTTAAAGAGGTATGCCTCAAAGGGACCATGACCAATAAGAAAAGCCGTGGTGGAGGGAGCGAGTAGGAGAAGATCCAAAGAAAGCACTGGGATCAGATAATAGGTATATCTACCGTTACCTGAGTAGTCCCAGTGATCCTGCCATTGTTTCATAAAATGAACGCGGAGATGACTTTTGATGTGTGAGTGCGGTACTGGGCGTGAAAAATCAACTCATGATCTAGCAGTTGCCTCCTTTGCCAACAAATCTGCCGCTTCATTTCCCAGGATACTCTTATGAGCTGAAATGTGGCCTGAATGGGTCCTCCAAAGAAAATTTTTGAGAAGTGGTTTAATCTCAATAACTTGGGGATTTGTTGAACCAAATGCATAGATTGCCTGCAGGCTGGAAAGACTATCGCTAAAAATTGGAATTAAAAGATTCAGGTTTTGTTGAGAAATCTGCTCTAAGGTTTTAAAAATGGCAAAGAGTTCGGCTTGAAAAATGGAATTATTGTCACCCAGCCTGTAAGACCACCGGTGAGTCACTTCGTCCCCTTCCTTAGAGCAGAAAGCTGCGCCTACACCGGTAATAGTGCGTGAGTCATCAGTGAAGACCATAACATTTTGAGTGGAAGAATAAGAATTTACATACGGATTTACTTGGAGGAGGGAAGTGCCATCTGCCTGGTGAAACTGTCAGGCAGGAATCTTACGCTGAGTTATCATTTGTGGAAAATATTGCTGTGAAATAGCCTCATTCTCCAAATGAAGCATGTTACTTTTAGTGAACTCGTATTTAATGGTAATGAAAATGTGAGGAATACCGGTTAAGATAATGAGAGCATCACTAGAAATCGTTCTGTAGCCCTTGGAAATTTTACTAGTAACCTTATAGAAATCTTGGATTTTTGGTGTTAAAAAAAGTGGTGCTGCACTTGCTGTGCAATTCATATATCTTGAAATCTAACTTTAGGCCTAGCTTGTAGACTTTTTCATTCAATTGGAAAATTTTCAACTCGTATTTCTTTTCTAGTCAGTATAATTGGGTAATAATTATAAAGTGTATTTACGCATCCATCGTTTATGGGAGTTCCTTTACATGTGATTTATTCTGTTGAGCTGTCTCATACGACAGAGCGTATGTTAATTGTGCTGCCCAGTGTCGTCCAGATGGTTCAGTTAATAGAGCGTTGGCAATTTAAACATGAAGTCCTGAGTTCTTAGCTTGAGAATACCTTCTCGAATCTTCTGTAGTGGATGCATAATACTAGAACATTTCGTACAGAATAATCCGGAAAACTCGCATGTTATATGCTTTTACCAAACACTTTAACATTGCATTTTTATAATAAGTAAATTGCTAACATGCATCACAATTCCAGATCTTTCTAAACATTCGAAATTTAAAAGTTTGTAAAAATTAAAAAAAATTCACTCACGCGCATCGTGCTACATACGTTAATTAGGTATTCGCATGCAAATGAAGCTTTGGCAGAGGACCTTTATAGTCGGAGTAGTGAATGTTCCAGTTACATTGGTGACTACAAAATAAGTGTTTATGCAGAAATTTTAAACTTCATTTTAAAATTTGTACATTTTTTTTTTTTTTTTTTTGCTATTTTTATATTAGTATGGGATGATTTATCTGTTTTATGTTTGCAGATTGCTATGGCAAAAGTTCTTCGTTGGATTGCTCCTCAGCTTCCAGTGGGGAGTATGGATCTTTCCTTAGTATGCAGCTGTCCAAAAGAAGTTAAAGAAATGGAACGAGATCCGTTAAGGTTTCATGGCTCTTGTAAAGCTGGGCTTGGCGCCTGTTTTATAGACGTTTCCAAGGTTTGTAAATATTTTGCAAGAGTATGATCTTTATAAATTGTGTTGTTTGTTATTCTGTTATTATTATACACTCATAAGCATATTTTTCGTAGCTTCCATTACAAAAAATAAGAAGCTAACTATTGCAGCTACCCAATGTCCGAAAGAAAGCAACTACAGAAAATTTCAGTATATTTAAACAGGTCATGACCCCCAGATACCAAAACCACCCTCAAATGCTCATTTCCGTATGTATATATATATATATACAGTAGAACCTCGATTATCCGAAGAAATTGGGACCGACCCTCTTTCGGAAAATCGAAATTTTTGGATAATCGAGAATGCTTCAATTTTTAGATTAAGGAGAAATATATGCAATATTTCCTATTATGGTAACAAGTGCTTAATAAACATAAAGCAACAGCAAAATAGAAACAAGAATAAATTACCGGAATTTTAATTTTGAAATTAAGTACCTTTTACATATATCACAAGGGTTTAAAAAATGTTTTGTTTGTCGCAGTTTCGCTTGCATTTGTTTTGAAGCTCTATCACGGAGTTTTTTAATATTATTATTTCACCAGTATAATAGTCTTTCTGCTACTCCAGCCATACCAATTATTTTGCAAACCATTCAAAAGCTTCAGACTGGCTAGTTTGTTCGCTTTCTTCTTTCCATTCCGCACCTTAAGGGATCTCAAGTTAAATTCAAAGGAATTCATCATAGATTCATCAGTACATCAGAAGAAAATAACTCGGTTAAGCGGGACTCGGATAATCGGGACTCTACTGTAGTTCAGCTTTAACACTTAAAACACGCGATTTTATTTTATATAAAACGACGTAATCCGAATCCGCTGAAGAATTCCTCATTTACGATCCAGTCATAAACAATATCTACAATAAAGTATGCATAGGACGTTACTATTTCAGAATATTACACAAATCCAGCAAAAAGAAATCAGCAAGAAACTCGACAAAAAAAATCGTGTATCTAATGATTCATATGCCTTCATGTGTTTGTAATATTAATATGGATACTTAAAATTAAATTTAGTTTATAATAGCTCCATGTTTTATCAATAATCATTCATTTATATTTTTCTCAAAATAGCACGTATTTTAATTGCATTTTTTTTTCAGTTTTTATGGGAAAAGGGCAACAAAAATATATAATTACTATTTTCAAACTATTTTTCCTTTACTTTCTACAGAAATGGAGTACTTCCGTTGCCAATATTAAGCAAATGAGGTCTAAAAACTGCAAAAAAATTAATATCTCAAAAATAAATGGAGATGCAGTTTTCAAACAAATTGCATTTAAAAGTACTTTTTTTCCAATACGACGGTCTAAAAATTGAAAATGTGCGATGCTTAGCAGGTTTAAAAATTGCTATAGAGTATTTAAGCGTTTTACGGCTGGCTTATAGAGGGTAACGTTATTTTTTGGAGACGACATAAAATAAGCTGGGAGAAAGAAATAGCATACCGGGGGCTAAAAAGTTTGCTTAGTTCTCTTTGCACCGTTGGCGATTTCTTTATTTTAAATATATATTTCGTGCTTTAAATTTAAAATATCAGTTACTTTTCTGAGCGAATCCTGTGTGATAAAACGGGGAAAAAAAGATAGAAAGTTGTAATATCTGTTAAATCCCGTTGTACTACGATATTTTCCAAACGTCTTCAAAAACTTTTCTTTAGCCTATTGTCATATTAATATGAATTGAATAGTACGCAAAATACCTATATTCGTTATATTTCGGACAATGCCATATTCGTTAACCCATTTACGCCTAGCGTCCCATTTTTGTGACGTTTCAATATTTATTTGCTTAAATGAATGCCTTTTTTCGGTGTTTATAGATTTTCTATTTTTCAAGATAGTGAAATGTAAAAAGTAAGTTTATTTGTATTTTTTGCATCAAGGATCCAAATAAATAAGTTATAATATTAGCTTGTAGATTTCTTTGAAAAACGTGTTTTATTTTAATTGCGAAATTATATGTTCAATCCTATTTCTTATGCTTGTTTGTAGCGTACAAAATACAGGCACTGCAAATAGGTACAGTCGTGGATAAAAAAAAGTAAACACCCCCTACTAACTCTGCAAACAATTATCTTAGAAGAAAGTTATTGGTGCCATACGATTGGCAATAAAGTCTACTTTTAAATGATGTATATAAAATTTGCTTAGGGGTCCATCTACATATTAAAACGAACCATAACTTTGTTTTTTTCAATAACAGTACATAATTCTGACAGCATAAATGAACTCTGCATCCTCCAATTAGCCTACAAACAAATTTTTATGCAATTCGTACGATAAGTTTCTGGGAAATTAATTATTTTAAAACGAGCGTATTTTAGGGGCTCTATCCGAATTGAAGTTCGGTACTCGATTGTTGGCTGAGAGAGAGATCCTCCTTCTTGATCAAGGCATCTTAAGCGCCACTCAAGTAGTCATTGAAGTGTGGCTAGATTACAGAATAGCATAAGCAATTTCAAAATATCTGGTCACTGTTATCATAGACGCCCCCTTATGTTGTTTTCTCTGCATTTTGTTTTAAATGCTAAAAAAAAAGACTATTCATTCAACATTTTATTTAAAAAAAAACTTAACGAATATGAATGCAATCCTTGGAAGTATTAATCATTGTTCAATGCATTAAAAATACATTAAATCAATAGAATTATATTACTTTAAATGTTGCTTGTATTGCAGTGAAACCTGGAGCGTAGTGAACGTATTAACACGGGCTTGTCAATGAGGGGGTTTTAAACAATCATTTCACAGTTTTTTAAGCATAATTTGAAAACTACTTGGAATAAAAATATGAAATTTTGGATTTCCATAAAGCAGGACTTAATAAATCTAAATCCATCAAAAGAATTGTTGGTTGCAATTCATAATTTTTTTCGAATATTACTTCATAATTCATATCATAAAATTATAAAAATTACAAATTCAACATATTTATGTTTGGGTATTATAGTATTACTAGAAAGGTAGCCCGTCAAAAATGACGGAAATTTAGATATAAAGATATATACAACTCATGTGCAAGAATATGAGTTTTCTCGCTTGTTCCGCAGTGATAGATGAAAAACACATTTATGAAAAACTGTGTACAGTAGAAGACCACTAATCTGCACAGTTTGGTTCCAAGTGTTATGCAGATTTGAGGCTTTTTGTGGTCATGTCTATTCAATCTCTGTTTACATTTTTTTTAATTCATATATTGGACAATTTAGATTGTTAAGTCTTAAAAATAAATAAATTTTACTCTTGAAGTAAGGTAAAAACTATTAAATTATCGTATACGATTTCATGGAATGGTATTATATGGTATTATATGTGTGTGCTTCACGATTTTGGTTACGACGTTGGCGAAATTGGCTGCAACTTGTTATAATCCTAATAGTGTGGGCCGCTATAACAAAAAAGTAACCAGTTTTTAGCAAAATTTCTGATATAAAGTAGTTTTCAAAAACTTGTGTAAAATTGCAGGCCGTTCTCATGTTATGTCAGTCCTAAGAATAATATTTCTAACACTGAAGAGTTTCCATGTGTATATGAAATTTAGAAAAGCTTCTCCAAAAGAAAGGTCCTGAAATGACATTGTAATTCCTCTAACTTCAAAGTTTAATCGGTCCCTGATGTTGGTTACTGAAATCTAATAAATGCAGTTATTTTGAATATTACAACAGAATTAAACAGTTAAACTTATTTAACTTAAACCCGCTGTTACTTCCCGATGTTATTTTTTACTATTAAGAAAGAAAATTATTTAAATTTTTCAAATCATGCATTTATAATTTTTTTCCGTCTTTAATAACTAAATAATGAAAAAATATGCTTTTGTTCTGAGCTCATAAATATGACAATTAAATAATGTAACTAAGAGACATTGCAAAATTAAATCTTTGTGATTTCAAACGATACCGCCACCATTTTATCTACTATGATGTCATTAGAATATTGTCCATTGATTGTTGGAGAACTTACTTTGTGAATGATTACCTCAATGATTTAAATTTTTTTTAAGTTTCACGATGAATGAATCACTTGTGTTTGTTTAGGTTTATGGAATGAGACATTAAGCTGTGAACCTAATTTCAAATAAAATTATCCAAGGATATATGTATTTTTAATTGAAATTAAAAACAATGCTTTGACCTCGAAATAAAAAGTTTTAGTTTGTATAATTTGTTATTTCTGTTAATTATTTATTTAGGTACTTTTCCATTATAGCGCATTTTTAAAAAAAGCTTGGCGCAATTCGGGCATCAGAAAGTGAGATATGTTGCCAAAATATATAAACAGCTATGAAAACAAATCTAATGACCTTTTATTTTTGTTTAAATATGCACTTATATACATAAAAAAATCGTTTCTAAATGTATATAATTTTTTTTTTTATATGCAAATTACGGCACAGATTTGAACCGGGATACCTAACTGACGCCAAAATGGTGTTATTTTGCCTGCAATGGTAACCTGGCTATTGTTTTTTATTTATTAATAAATTGTTTATTTACTTTTATTTTCTGTTTTTAATTATATAAACAGTTTTGTTCTATAGCTATTATTCAAAATTTATTAATTTATAGTTATTTCCTTTTCAAAATGATAGCAAATAATTTAAAAATATATAAGTAACTGGTATTCGAAAGCGAGATTTCTGCCAAATTGGCGTCAGAGAAAAATTACGCCAACCCCGATGCGTATATGACATCTGTGCAAAAATTACGGCACAGATGACATATTCGCCCCATATTGGCACGATTTTTTTTTTCTGACGCCAATGTCATATACACACCGGGTACTTAACTCTCGCCAAAGTGTCGTTATTTTGCTTGATATGGTAACCCGGATGTTGTTGTTTATGCTGTTGATGTTTTCTTCGAATTGGCGTCGGAAAAAAATCGCGCCAATATGGGGCGAATATGACATCTGTGCCAAAATTACTTCTGTTTAAAAATGGGTAAAAAAAATGGTACTTTTCGGTTAGCCGGGCGCCAGTGTTATATTTACATTCATATATACATATATATGCACATATATGTACATATATATATGTACACGCACACACATAAATATATACAAACATATGTATACATATGTGTGCATATATGTGCATATATATGTATATATGAATGTAAATATAACACTGGCACCCGGCTAACCGAAAAGTACCAAAAAAATAATTAAAAAATGGGTAAATAGCTTATTTTACATTAAATAAAGGTGCTTGTTAGTTATTCCGTCGACCAAATTACTGTCGCCAAATTGTAAGATTAAATGCCAATAATGGTTGACATTAAACATGATCGTGTGTTTCTTACGTCATCAAGTGATTTTTAATTCGACGTTATATTTGTATTTTTATTAATGTTTTGCTAATTTAATTGATCTTTCGTTGTTTAAAATAAAAGTTATGTCAATTTGTATAATTTGGCGAGTGGTTTGGCGATTTATATAATTTGGCGAAACTGGTCGACGGGATAGCTAACAACTACCTAAATAAATTGCATACATACGGAAAAAATTGCTTGTGAGTAAATAGTTGAGCAGTTGTTGTTTGTTGAGCAGTAAATAGGTTGTCAGAAAATACGTTGGCAAACTTCTTTCTCGCCAAGCAACTTTTCTCCAAAGTATTGTACATAAGCAATGATTGCTAGAAATTCATTTTTAATTATGATATGCGCTTTTATGTTTCACTACATTTATGCATACTACACTGTATGTATAAATGCTACATTTCATATGCAGGGCTACACAAAAGAATTCGTAAGGGTTACTGAGTATGAGAGTAAATTGCTTAAAGGTGGTTTTTAAAGGAGTTATGCGTTTTTACGCTGAACTGCATTTAGTTTACTAAGAAATGTTTGTAGAATATAGATAAAATGATATACAGGGTCGCGCAAAGAATTGGATACATAACCGTCTATATGGATGATAATATCTGGAAATGTGGTTTCAGTAGTTTTAAGAGTAGTTTAAATTAAATTTTGGCTAAATAGTGGCATGTAATAACGATACTATTGGCTATGGGCGGTAACTGCTGAAATCAATTTTTAAAATTTTTTATGCGTCTTCTAAAATGTTTACTTAGTTATCTTATTTCCCCAAATAACGAAGTTTTGTTAAAGCATTCAGGATGTGTTGGAAAGTGTTTCATATTCTATGCTTAACGCATGAATTTTCTTTCTTTTTTAGTCTTATTTTGAATTTATTTTATTCTTAATTTTTTAGTCTTATACTGCTTTATAGAAACTTTGGCACAGTTGTCGGTACTTTTCGGTTAGCCGGGCGTCAGTGTTATATATATATGTATATATACATATACATTTATATATATTGTATATGTACACACACACACATATATATGTATACATATAGCTTCTATATATGTATAAATATACATATATATGTATATATAGATATACATACACATGTATATATAACACTGGCGCCCGGCTAACCGAAAAGTACCCAGTTGTCATATACGCCAATTTGGCGAAAACATCAACAGCATAAACAACAACATCCGGGTTACCATATCAAGCAAAATAACGACACTTTGCCGCCAGTTAAGTACCCGTTGTGTATATGACATTGGCGTCAGAAAAAAATCGCGCCATAATCGCGTATATGACATCTGTGCCGAAACTTTAATATTTAATTTTTAAATTCTTCGCTCCACACCCCTTACATATAGTACAAACTATAACACAGATAGCGCAAAATAATAGACAGTTTAGTACTTTTCCACTGTAGGAGCTTTGGCGTTTTTTTAAAAAAAAAAGCTTGGTGTAATTTGGGCATCAGAAAGTAAGATTTGGGTTTGTTTCCGTTATACGGATACCTTTGTCGCCAAGCGTAACAGATGGCGCAAAATGAAAATCACGTGAATTGAAGCATTTGAAAAATAAAAGAAAATCATTGTCGATACTAAAGTGAGCATTTAAAAAATATAACATTTGAAAATTCCAGACTTTTACGAACTATTTCATCAAATCACAAATATATACTTAAAATAAGTGAACAAATAACTGCTATAAAATAAAGCAATAAAATAAAACTCATATTAAACTGCTGGCATAAAATTACAAAAATCTTTTAGCATTTTGAAATAATTGGCGCATTAGCATACATTTTGGCATGGTGTCCGTATAACGGAAAAATATCGAGATTTGTTGTCAAATCATATAAACAGCTATGAAAACAAACTTGATGAGTGTTTTTGTTTGTTTTATATGTTTATTTTATATGTATATTATTGATGTTTTTATGTACAAATCACATCTGTTTCTTTATAAAATTAGTGAAACGTCTTTTTTATATTAAATAAATCGTATAAATATCGAAAAAAATGCGTGTGTATATAAAATGAAACAGTGGATAAGGTTCCCGGAGAATATGTTGCCAAATTTCCTTTTTCGCCAAGGCACCTATACTGGAAAAGTACCTAAAGCACATTAAAATCACGCAGTTAGGAGCTCACACAGTACAGCGTCGTCTATTGGCGGTTATTTTATTAGTAGCATCGGGAGGAAGATGTAAAGATGTACTTTAAATTCTCACTCATAGATTTTGTAAAGTATCTTAAAAGAGCGGAGCTTAAATTAAATTTCGGTGACCTCCGTTATGAAAGATTAATGGTTTTAAATGGGAATTTCGCCAAATTAGCCAGCTATCACAAAGTGTGCTAACATTTGGCGCTACTGTGGTAACCCTGCATTAGTTTTTTCAACAATTACTCATTTCAATGAGGCGGTCCTACCGGAATCGTGAGGGACACACAGAGACTTGGATTTTATATAAATAGATTGCTATACAAAAGATTAGCACATTAGAAGTATAATTTCTGGATATATTAATAAAAATATGAAAATGTAATTTAACATTAGAAGTACTAAATTTTTAATGTTTATAATTCAAAAACTTATCATTCAAATGACTTGAAATTTGGTGTCTAGGCATAGTTTGAACAGAAGATTTGAAATATCGTGTTAAAATTGGGTAATGCTATGGGAAAAAAATGACGTTTGGGTTCGTTTTAATATGTAGATGGCCCCCTAAGCAAATTTTATATGCATTATTTAAAAATAGACTTTATTTCCAATCGTTCGGTACCAGTAACTTTCTTCTACGATAATTTGTTGAGGAGTTAGTAGGGGGTATTTACTTTTTTTCCCCCACGACTGTACATATTTCTGTTAGCCATTTAGGGGACAGTTATTTATGTAAAGTCCTTTTCAAGATCATTTTGAAATAAATTGTTTTTTAGCCTGAAATACGATTATTCTTAATTTATTTTTAATTATACTTATAATTTTATTAGCCTCTATAAAGAAATAAATATATTTTTTTAATATTTCAGAAAAATACTAATTATAGTATATACTATACAATTTAAAAGCTTAATTTATATAAATTTAGACCAAACATATAGTTATGCATTTTTCCACATATGGATATTTCCATATTTAGTACGTTTACATTTTACAAATAAATACAAAAATATTTTAGTGTAATTATTTTCAACATTTTTCCAGTTCATTTTGCAACATTTTAAAGTGATTTTTACCAACAAATTTGAGAAGACAAAAATTCAGGCATAAATGGGGTAAACTTTAGTAAATTTATTTGTATAGCGGTAAAAGCAATTTTTTTTCTCAAAAAAAAAAAAAAAAAAAAAAAAAAAAAGAACTAGAACTAGAACTAGAAAACAGGAATTCTGCTTTTTCAGAATTTAGTGTCGCCCCCGATGAAAAGAAAAAATATGTATTTATAGATCTACAAAACATATTTCAATATTAAAACTTAAAGCACATTCTTTTATTTTATATAGAATGACGTCATTCGCATCCGCTCAAGATTTCCACATTTACGATCCACTCTTAAACATCTACAGTAAAGTATGCATAGGACGCCACTATCGCGAAATAATACACAAATGCAGCGAAAAGATGCCGTCATTAAGGAAACTCAACAAACAAACAAACAAAAAAAAAAATAAAAAATAAAATAAACCCGGCTATCTAATGATTCATAGGCCTTCATTTGTTTGTAACATTAATAGATACTTAAAATTAAATATAGTTTATAATAGCTCCATATTTTAACAGTAATCATTCGATTATTATTTTTTCAAAATAGCACGTATTTTAATTACATTTTTTTTCGGTTGTTATGAGAAAATGGCAACAAACATATATAATTATTATTTTACAACTATTTTTCCTTTACTTTCTTCAGAAATGGAATACTTCCGTTGCCAACATTAAACAAATGGCTCTAAAAATCACAAAAAAGTTAATATCTCGAAAATAAATGACGATGCAGTTTTCAAACAAATTGCATTTAAAAGTACGTTTTTTTCTGAATACAACGGTATAAAAAATTGAAAATGTGCGATGCTTAGAAGTTTAAAAAATTGCTACAGAGTATTTAATCGTACTGCTTTGTTTTACGGCTGTCTTCTGTAAGGTAACGTTATTTTTTGGAGACGACACAAAATAAGCTGGGAAAAAGAAATAGCATACTAGGGGCTAAAAGAAAAAATCGAACACGAAAGGGTTACTATGTTCCGACTATTGCCAGCCCAAAGATCTCAATAAAATGAGTAAAATGTATGTTTTTTGAAATTATGCTTTTCTGTACATCATGGGCGGCCCTTTAAACCGTCATTTTGACGTTTTTTAAGCATAATTTGAAAACTAACTTGAAGAAAAATTTGAGAATTCGCATAAAGCTGGACATAATAAATATAAATCAACCAAAAAAATTGAATGTTGCAATTCACATTTTCTTCGAATATTTATTTAATCCAGGAAGACGAGAATAAGAAAATCTTATATTTTCAAAATGAATCAATTTCATATTCTGTAATTTTATTGTTTTAGGCATATTTTTACTAATATAATTTTTTTTTTAAATCTCCAGCCGATTCTTCTCGATAGCCAAACGACTATCGAGAATCGAGTTATATCCATCCTAAATATCCATCGTCGACTATCTAGAATCGAGTAATTCTACTAAATATTCATCTTCGTCTATCGAGAATGGAGTAATTCTACTAAATATCCATCGTTTGACGATGTAAAACATAACAAGTAATATAAAGATTTTGTTTTTAAAGTCAATTCCTACTTAGGCCATCAAAGAAAAATTTAATATAATCCCTTAAGCTAATATTAGTTTTTGTTGCATTAAAATATCTCAATTTGTTGATTTTCTATAAGGAAGTAGGTTTACAATGGAACTCTATGGGAATTTGGCGAAATATTAGAGATATCGCCAAGTTGACGTCACTTTTGGCGACTCATTTTGGCCGCTAAATTTGGCGATATATCGCCAAGTTGGCGACAAACTTGGCGGTATTTGGCGACAGAACAGGGTCCCCCTATGGTAACCCCTTATTGAAAATACTTTCATTGATCTTCAATAACCAATGGCCGCCATTTTGTTTCCCATGCAAAACTAAAATTAATTAATTAAAATTTAATTAATGAATTAATATTTGAAAAAACTGTATTAACATCAATTATCATCCAGTACAAGTTTAAAAAAATTTATTTCTACTTGATAGGATGAATAATGAGTATTTTATTAACGATTGAAAATTTGAACAAGATAAATATATAAATAAATATAGGTAGAGTGTGAGCTAATAGTAGGATTTGAATGAACGAATAATATCTCAGTGTAACAAAACAATCATTTACATTATTGCAGGATTCAATCTCTAAAACATCAAATAATTAATAAATATGTATGGAGAAATAATCAATCATCGAAAAAATTATACATATTTAATTGTATTCATTAGTTAAATAATTAATATCTTTAAACAATTATATTCAAATAATTAATTAATATGTATCTAGTTGTATTAGGGTGGGCGACTCATGAATTTTGCAAAAGTCGCTTAAAAAACATTCATCGAAGTTAAGAACTGAAATTTGTTTTTTGGAAATCGTAGGGATGAACGAATAGACAAATAGCAATAACCTTTAAACAGTTTCGATACCATGTGTGAGAATTTGGAAAGGAATACCAGATTTGTTGCTGTGTGTTACTTGTGTGCTTACACATAAATTTTTAAAGTATATTTAATCACTAAATGTTTGTACTTTCGATTTGATAACATATTATAAAAATTTCGTTTAGGAGATCCAAGAAAATATTTCATCAATTACTTTTCCATTCATTTTATGCCAAGGAGAAGAAGACAAGCTCTGCATTCCCGAAGGTGCTATTTTTATGTATGAAAATGCATCATCATCCGACAAATGCCTTAAGGTAAGTGAACGAACGTACTATAAAATAAATAAAACCAGAATGAGGAAAAAAAAAAGGCCTTATTCTGGACATTTCCTGAATTTGAAATTGCATGAATTGATCTCACGCGCATGCGTTAGTTGCTAGGAAATTGTTCAATAAATATAAAAGTAAAGACAGTTTTTTATAAATACGCTCTTTTATAAGCATTAAACGTTTATCTTGAAAATCACGCCTCATTTCATAACTGGAAATCATTATTTATTTTTCTAAAACACTTTCTCTACAACACATTGATTTGGCCCTTCTGCAATACATTTGGTCCAAAACATTTCTTCTACAATACATTGATTTGGCGTGGGAACCGAACCCGATTATGGAAAATTCACAGTTTTTTTACGTTTGGTAGAAAGCGTAAGCAAATGAATTTATTAAAATATATATAATTTTATTTGTTTTTTTAACACACTCTTTTATAAGCATTCAACGTTTGTCTTGAAAAACACGCCTCCTTTCATGACTGCAAATCATTATTTTTCTAAAACGTTCCTTCTACAACACATTAATTTTGTCCAAAATATTTCTTCTACAGTACATTGATTTGGAGTGGTCACCGAACCCGATTATGGAAAATTCAGTTTTTTTTACGTTTGGTAGAAAGCGCAAGCAAGTGAATTTATTTAAAAATATATAATTTTAGTTTTTTTAATACGCTCTTTCACAAGCATTCAACGTTTATCTTGTAAATCGCACCTCATTTCATTATTTTCCTAAAAAAATTCTTCTACAATACATTGATTTAACCCAAAACATGTCTTCTACAATTCATTGATTTGGAATGGGCACCTAATCCGATTATGGAAAATTCGCAGTTTTTTTTTTCGTTTGGTAGAAAGCGCAAGCAAGTTAATTTATTAAAAAATACAGTAAAACCCGTTTAAGAAGTTCCCGCTTAAGAAGTTTTCCCGTTTGAGAAGTTTATATTTTCGATTCCCATTTTTCTCTTATTCTTACAACGCTAAAATAACTCGTTTAAGAAGTTTAGTTCGAAACTCCTTCCCGCTTAAAAAGTTTTATTTTTCCTTCCATTTTTACTTTCAAAGAGCGTTTATTTTGTATTTTTGATTATTATTTTATTTTCTGTGCTGGAAATCTCTTCTCTTTATTTATATTCTTCGCTTTTCAAAAAGGTCAATGTTTAGGACTGATAGCAGTTATGATTACCTCTATTTCACCTTAAAATCTGTTTAACGTGTTTGGTGGAAATGGAATGTGGGTAGAGGATGGGTCCCTCGTCACTGTAACAATAGTGACTGATAAAGAGAAAAGGGAATTGCTCCGCCCTACCGAGGGGTGGTTCTTTCAGTTCAATAGTTACAGCAGATTATTTCCCGCCACCCCGGTAGCAGAAAGTTCGAGACGGGCGGCGGTCGTCGCAGATTTTCTTTTCTCTTTTGCAGATTCTTTTTCATCAAGCCTTTATTTTGCTTCATATTATGTTTAGCTCTTTCTTAATTAATACAAAAAGTTGAGATTATTATTAATAACAATTTATAAAATACCTAAAAACACTACAGGTAAGTGATTGTTTGATTAATTAACGCTTCAGTTGTAAAAAATATTTTACCTGCAGATTATTTTTTGTCCCGGAAGTATCTGTCGCAGACACATGGAGAATTTTCTGCTCCGGGGCCCGCCACCCTCTTCCATAAGTGCAATGTACCAAAGCTGCGTTTGTTTTTTCATTTCACAGTTTTTAAGTCAGTTTAAAGTGCATAACATCAAAGCTTTCTCGTTAGAAAATGCACAAACAAAAAATTCTGTCCCCCCCCCCCCCCCCAAAAAAAGTGTCGGGCAAGACAATTACAAGGAAAGCTTTGTCAATTGAAGACAAAATCAAAATTTTGCAAGAAGTTGATAGTAACGCGAAAACAACAAAAGTTGAAATTGCAAAGAAGTTGAACATACCAGTGACTACTCTGAATGGAATTCTAGCAAAACTAGATCTCATTTTAAACTGTTCTGAAAAATCTCGTAAAATTAAAAATGTAAGAAGAGGAAAATATGAAGTTATGGAAGAAAAGTTATTGATTAAAGGTTGCCGAAAAAAAAAACAGAAACAAAAAACTATAACCGATTTTTTTTTGCAAAAACATATCAAATGACTCTTAAAGAAAAATTTCTTGTCTTGGATTAAATAAAGAGTTTCTAAGGTAATTGTGCATTTTTACTTTATTAGCTAATTTTTTAAGTGTGCAAACTAATTTAAATTTCTTAAGACAACTCAATTTTATAGAAAGTACTCTTTGTATTATTGTACTAAAATAAAATAAACCCTCTTCTGAATATCAATATTTAAACTATTGATTTTTTCAAAAAATGCTGATTTCCCGTTTAAAAAGTTTTCCCTTCCATTCCCTTGTGAAACTTCTTAAGCGGGTTTCACTGTATATAATTTTAATTGTTTTTTAATATGCTCTTTTAGAATCATTCAACGCTTATCTTGAATATCACGCCTCATTTCATGACTGCAAATCATTATCTTTCTAAAACGTTTCTTCTACAACACATTAATGTAGCCCAAAACATATCTTCTACAGTACATTGATTTGGCGTGGGCACCGAACCCGATTGTGGAAAATTCACAGTTTTCAATCAAGTGAATTTATTAAAAAATATATAATTTTAGTTGTTGTTTTTTTTTTTAAGATACGGCAACACGAAAGAAAAAAAAGCATACTACCTATTCGGGATCTGTAAGTTATTTTCTCAACGTATAAGCATAATTTACTTAATATTAAACTATTCATTGATAAAAATATAAATATGACATTCTTTATTTTACATTTTTATTTATTTGTTTATTCATTTATTAGTGTTTAACATATTGCACTGTTGCCGTTTCACAGCCAGTTGACCTGTTTTGCCCACTATTGTCTGGCACATTATTAAATTCATTGTTTATGCAAGTCATATACAATTGCCATCATAAAAAATGTTCGGCAATTTATCAACTATTTCAAGCTTACGGAAAATGTCCTAAAATTGAAGTTATTAATTTATAGTTAAGTTCTAAAACAATTGAAATGTTGTATTGACATCGGAAATACACCTTTGTATATATTTTTATTAATTCTAGAAAATCAAGAAGTGAATAAAAAGCTATTATAAAAATTCATCTTTACTCAGAAAAAAAGGGATTATTTAAATAAAAGAGGGTAAAAATAATTTAAAATATGAAAAAAATCACAAGACTTCATATTTAATGAAACCTATTTATGTATCTTGAGAAGAAAAACTCTAACAAACAACTGTGTGGATACCGTATATAATCCCATAAAACCCCATTCGCGTATAAGCCGACCCCACTATTTTGAATGACAAAATAAAGGTAAAATTCTTGACTCGCGTATAGGCCGGCCCTAAAAAAAAACGAATATGTTTTTAGACAAAAATCACATTTACAATGAAATACTAAACAACAACAAAAATTATATAAAAAGTCACTAAATGGATCTCCAGAAAGTTCGATGAAGTTCCGTTCCGGTGCTTCCTCGTCATAAAAATCGGACTCAGTATATGATGAATTTTCGTCATACAAATAAACAGAAGTAATTATATAAAAAATTAAGAAACATGAAACGGATCCTTCAAATTCGGAATCACTAAATGAATCTCCAAAAAGTTCGATGAAGTACCATTCCGTTGCTTCCTCGTCATAAAAATCGGACTCAGTATATGATAAATTTTCGTCATCACTTTCGTTAATAAAATAGCCTTCAGTGTCATCCATGGCATTGCTAATAAAGCCCTTTCTCAACGATTTCACAACTCTGTTGGAATTGACATCCTCACCTCTTTAACCCAAGAGGCGATAACATCGATTGTCGCTTTTTTCTAATTGCGCTACTTTCTTTTTTACACATTTGGCGAACACATCCACTAAATTTAGAGTTTTCGCAATCTATCTTTAAATAGTTTGTTGATGCAAACATCAAGTGGTTGTAACGTTAATGTAATTCCATCTGGTATAACAACCAAGAAAACTTTTCTTTCACTTAGTAAGTCGTATGCTTGTATGGTCGCTAAATATACCCCATACAAGCATGACTGGTTTCTACACTATAGTTCAGGGGGTTTTGCCCCACACATTTTTCAGCCAGTCCATGGTTCCTCTTCCATCCGCCCATCCATCCATCCATTATTTTGTGGCCTGATAATTACTCCAGTCATAAATTTTACGTTGAATAGAATTCTTTTCTTCTTAAATATAATAACCGGAGCAATTTAGAGCCATCTGATAAGCAAGATAAAACAACTGTAAAACTCGTTTTCTAGTGACCTTGTGGCGTAGGGCTTTTCTCCTCAAATCTGACCCGAGTATAAGGCTGCATACACACGCTTGTTTCCCATCCTTTTACAGTTTTCCAGGAAATCTTTTGTTCTGCACCCTTCAGCGGTTTATTCACAAAAGAATGAGGGGAATCAACAATGGGTCAGGAGATAAGGAGCTCAACCCTACTTGAAGGAAAGGTTCCTCTTTTGCAGGACATCAGTTCCTTTCCTATTAAAGTCATTAAAGATCAAAAACACAAGAAAAGACGCCGATACTGATTACAGTTAGAAGGATGGTCCGTTCGCAGCTTAAGCCGACTTTCCCTTTTCAAAAGACAATGTTAGGTCAAAACTGTTCGACTTATACGCGAGTATATACGGTATGTGCGGTAAAAATATAGTGTTCATTTATCAAAATATCTGGGTTTCAACCCACTGAAGTTACAACACTCTCTAAGTTAAAAATATTTCTTTCATTGGATTCATTGGATTATCTTAAAACATTTCTTCTACAGTACATGTACTTCGCCTGGCCACCGAATACAATCATATAAAATTTACATTTTTTTTTTTACTATACATTTACTATTACATTTTTGTTTGATTGAAAGCGCAATTGAATCCACTAAAAATATACATAATTTTAGTCATTTTTTAAGATACGGCAACAGGAAAGAAAAAAAAAGGCATCTTTTAAACTACCTGTTCTGGATACGTGAATTGTTTCCTCCACGTATAATCGTAATTTACTTAATATTAAACTATTAATTGATAAAATTGGTTTTTTTTTTATTATGACATTCTTTATTTTATATTTTTATTTTATTTAATTTTTAGTGTTTAAAATAATTGCATTGCTGCCGTTTCTCTGACAGTTGGCCTCTTTTGGCGAGCAGTGTTTCGCGCATCATTAAATCCATTGTTGATGCAAGTCATATACAATTGCAACCCTAAAAAATGTTTGGCAATTTATCAACTGTGGCGAGCGAACGGAAAATGTCCTAAAATTAAGTTAATTTATAGTTAAGCTCTAAAAAAATTAAAATGTTGTATTGGCATCAGAAATACACCTTTGTATATATATTTTATTAATTCTAGAAAGCCAAGGAGTGAATAAAAAGCGATTATAGAATTTCATCGTCACACAGAAAAACAAGGATGATTTAAATAAAAGAGTGTAAAAATAATTAAAAATATTTTTAAAAAATCACAAGATTTCTTATTTAAGAGAACCTATTTATGTTTCTTGAGAAAAAAAAAACTCTAACAAACAAGTATGTGGGTAATTATTTTTATGCTGTTCGTACAATTCTTGTAAAATGCCAAGAGCTCTTTATTTGTCTAAAGATACATTATGTTATATGCCATACTTTCTGGCCTATAATCCCCAGCAGCTGTCTTTGCTTAAAAACTCTCTAAATATTGATATAATCTGCAGCAGCGTAGGATCCTCAGCCATAATTTTCCCATTCTTTCCTCATAATCTGATGATTCTTGAATTTGACCTTTTTTTTTTTTAACCTTGACAAGCTTTCCGCGAAAAGACGACAAATTTATTTATTTTACCAAATCCTACGCAAGTAAGTAACTGAAGATCAGAAAAGATAAAATAATCTTTATAAAACACAAAATTTAAATTTGTCTAAAAAGGCGAGAGCCAGGTGTTCGACTCATCGATTTGCTTATTTCGGATCAGATTTTTTTTTTTTTTTTTTTTTTGGGGGGGGGGGGGGGGAATATACTTTCACTTTAATAAAATTCCAAGCAGCTAATTCAAATCCAAAATGTTAAGGTTTATAGAAATGTATATGTCAGGAGTATACGAAATACCTTTCAGCAAAGAAAATGGAACAATGCAATTTTATATAGATATGGCAAGCAGAAAACTTAAAACTAGAATCAAAGAATATATAGAAGACATCAAATGCAACAAAGGGAACTGCAGCTTTGGCCAGATTATGTAGCAAAGAATCTTTACAGATTAATTTAAAAAATAGTAGAATAATTTATCCATCAAGATTTTATTTAACAGCCATTATCCGGGTATCAATAGAGATCTTTTTACGTAGTCAGAATATTTGCAATGACTCAGACTTCCTTGAGTTGCCTAAAGTTTGGAAAGAGATGCTCTGCAGAATAAGAAACAAAAGTAGAAGTGAATTAACGTTCACAAATATCCATTTTAATTTAATTTTATGTTTGCACTTGTTTTTCATTATACATGTGATCTCGTGATTTTATTTACCAATTTCTTGTTTTTAAAAATTTTGGTGAAATATTTTTCTCAACAAGGCTCTTGAGAATGTCTCTGAATGAATGAAATATATGTCGATCTGAATAAAAGTATTTACCTTACCGGGTGCCCCAAAAATGACTGATGGATTTTAAAATTCAATAACTTGTAAACGGTGACAGATATTTAAAACAATTCTTGCAGGAGTGTTATGTATGATGTCAGGAGTTTTTATGCTGCGATTCTTAGTTTTAGTTACAAATATCATCGATAGATAGCGCTGCAAGCAATTACCGCTAAATACCGGCTCGATTTTTCGGTCTTTCTCTTCTTCCATGCGAAAAAAGGAGATTAAAATGTATTGAATGGATTCCGAAGTACCAAAAATTGGGTCTGAACTCTAAACTGAGCACCTATTGCTCTCAGCGCCATCTATTGTTTGAAATTGGACCTAAAATCAGGAATCACAGTAAAGAAACTCCCGACATCATACATAACCCTCCTGCAAGAATTTTTTAAATATCTGTCACCGTTTACAAGTTATTGGATTTTAAAATCCATCAGTCTTTTTTTTTAGACGCGCGGTAAATGCCTTTTAAATGTATTTTCTATCACATTTAGCAATTTTTAGCTTAGTTTGGATGAATATAACCGTGACAAACTTATAACCGACAAGTTCTCTTACTTTTCTCAATATCCTACCTTAGAAAGCAACGAGAGATCAGAAAAGACACCATACTGTTTATAAACAATAATAATTTAAATTTGTCGAATTCCAACGAATCTAGGTTTTATGCGCACTATTCCAACTCAAATAAGCATTTTCTTTTAAAATTCTTTAAAGCAATGTCATCTAGTGGTAATTTAGACACTTACTGTATGTACTCGTGTTGTAAGTGGAAGAATTTTAGACAAATATTGGCAGTTGAAAATGGGGTCGGGGGGGGGGGGGGGAGGGGTCGACTTATACACGAGTTAGTAAAAAAAAAAAAAAAATCGCAGATAATCGGCGAATGGGCAAGTCTTTTAAGTAGTCACACATGTGTCTACGTTAAAAAGAGAGATAAAAGTGGACAATGGTCATTTCCCTGTGATTGACAAAACCTTTTCTCTTGGGATAGAATTCCCTTCAACATTTCTTTCAACATTTTAATCCCCTTTTTAAAAAGAGTTCAACTTGAGAATGCTTCTAGCTATCTCTCCCAAAAATCCTACAATACAAAGAAGTACTATATTTTAGCAGTCTAAGGTCTAAGAAGTTGTTTACCCTTGTAAATAAGGCTTGCATATATTTTTGAAAGAATTTTTTCTTTTTAAGTATATCATTAAATTGATGTGAATATGTTTCAAAATAGTTTAACCTTCTTCGCTTTAACGTAATTATACAGTTTTAAAACGATGAATTTAAAAAAAGTCTGATTAGAAACGTAAAAAAACAAAAAAAGAAAAAGTTTACTAATTTAATAAAATTTATTAGACCCCGGTACGGTATGCTATTTCTTTCTCCCAGATTATTTGGTCTCCAAAACATAATGTTACTTTACAGAAGCCAGCAATGAACAAAGCAGATGTATCATTGTACGATTAAATGCTCTATAGCAATTTTTTTTAAATTTCTAAGCATCGAACATTTTCAATTTTTATACCGTCGTATTGGGAAAAAAAAAAGTACTTTTAAATGTAATTTGTTTGAAAACTGTATCTCCATTTATTTTTGAAATATTAAATTTTTTGTAGTTTTTAGCACCATTTGTTTCATTTTGGCAACTCAAGTACTCCATTTTTATAGAAAGTAAAGGGAAAATAGTTGAAAAATAGCAATTATATCTTTTTGTTGCCATTTTCTCATAACAACCGAAAGAAAATGTAATTAAAATATGTGCTATTTTGAAAAAATATTAAACGAATAATTTCTGTTAAAACATGGAGCTTTTATAAACTATATATTTAATTTTAAGTATCTGTTGACGCTTTCCGGGGCTAGTGTGACGTCAGTCATGACGTTTTGGTTGGAAACTGACTCCAAGCAAACGGTTGCTATGCGTCATTTCTTTTTAAATATAAATCGTGGAAAATGTTACCAGTACATATCAAGTATTAAAACACTTAGATGTGAGATATAGATATAAGATATACCTGCAACACGCAAACAAAATAGAAAATACAACATAGCAACCGTTTGTTTGCAGTCAGTTTCCAGCCAAAATGTCATGACTGACGTCACGACTGAAATCGTCTATATTAATGTTACAAACAAATGAATGCCTATGAATCATTAGATAGCCGTTTTTTGTCGAGTTTCTTTAATGACGGCATCTTTTTGCTGCATTTGTGTATTATTTTGCTATAGTGACATCCTTTGCATGCTTTACTGTAGATGTTTAAGAGTTGATCGTAAATATGGAAATCTTAAGTGGATGCGAATGACGTCATTTTACATAAAATAAAAGTGTCTGCTTTAAGTCTTAAAATTTAAATATGTTTTGTACTATTTATAAATACATATATTTTTTTTCATCGGGGACGACACTAAATTCTGAAAAAGCAGAATTCCTGTTTTGTAGTTCTTTTTTTTTTTTTTTTTTTTTTTTTTTTTATCCTCGATTACAAATAATTTTTCAACATACTACCAGAAATATGATTCGACTTATACACGAAAATTCACTTTTTTTTTTTCAAAATTTTGCTTGAGAATTAGTGGGGGGGGGGGGAGGGGTCGACTTATACTCGAGTATATACGGTATTTGCATTTTGGAGTCAATTTATTCACCACTAGTAGTCAAGAGGAGCTAGGGAGCTAGGGAGCTAGAGGACTAGCACTCAATGAGGAAAAAACTTTTGAGAATACAAAAGCTGCCATTTTGAGGCAACCACCTTTTTTCTACAATTGAAGCAGTGTTTTTTTTTTTAAATCTATTTGTAATGCAACCATCCTAAATTTTTTCTTAAAGTTATACTTGTAGAAATTAATTAAAAAATGCCCATGATACATTAGAGCCATGATTTATAGTTAAAAAATATTTAATTTAGCTTAATGGGG
Organism: Maratus speciosus; assembly: GCA_963932465.1. Taxonomy (NCBI): domain Eukaryota; kingdom Metazoa; phylum Arthropoda; class Arachnida; order Araneae; family Salticidae; genus Maratus; species Maratus speciosus. Next base: position 408,011,206 of record OZ010800.1, read on the forward strand.
GGGGGGGGGTTACCAGTTATTGGTTCCATGAATTTCATTTCTCCAGTCTCTGGCAGAAAAGAGTCAGATATTCGTTATATTAAAGGAAATTGATATCTATTATTGGAATTGTTTACGAAAACATAATAATAAATTTAATTTATCTTGTAGTAAACATCCTTAAAATGAAAGTTGTTCTACCAGCGTCTGAGACCACTATCAGTTTCTGGTTCATAAATCTCACTTATTGGATATCTGCATTAATGATAATTTAAAACATGAAAAATAAAAACATGCATTTGTAGTATGACATTATATATAAATTAGGTTTAAGTATTATTTTTATATTAAGATTTAAGTATTTTTAAAGCTTAAAGTCACTGAAACAACATTTCTTTAATCTTTGTAAATGAAGTGTCAGGCCCTGGCTCAGTTTGTGCCGGTTATTGGTTTTTCAAAATAGGGTTGATGTCAGTTATTGGCATTTTCCACAATGTTTATGAAAAAAAAATTCCTTTTAATAATAGAATGCATAATCTTCCAAAATTTTGTCAACAGTAATTTTTTATTAATGTTTCAAAAATAAAGATAGGTATAAAATAGATTTAAATTTTTGTAATACTGATATAAACAAGAAAGAATCCTTAATGTGTCAGTTGTTAGGGATTTCACCCTACAACAGGACAAAACAGACATAAACTTTCTACAATATGTACACTTTTTTATTTAATTGAACTTGATTCATATATGCCAAGACGAAATTTTGTAATCGATTTGTCATTCACTTTCCTGATGTGTTAGAAATATAAAAATTATGTACATAGGTATGTTTCCAATAACAGCATACTTTAATATTTTTAACATAATTATAAATTAATAAATTAATTTTAAACAGAGCAACAATTATATATTTTTTAATAAAGACATTAGTTTGCGATTTCTACCAAATCAAAGCAATGAATTTTCCATAATCGGCGTTCAAGCAAAATTAACGTTATTGTAAGGGAGTTTGTTTGGGAACAAAATGAATTACAGTCACGCCTTAGTTGGTTTTTTTTAAATAAACATTGAATGCTTATAAAAGTAATTGATAGAGTAAAATCATTTACGTAATATTGCGACCTATAAGGGCAAAACGCAAAATCACCATTTATCAAAATTACGCATTTCTCAAAAAGTACACAGGTATAACAGAATTAAACTTCAATAAAACTTGTCTTCCTTTCCATACTTAATCAACTACGAATCAGTCGCCATCTGTCACGACGACGGTAGATGCAGGCTTAAGGCTGCATACGTGTTTGGCATCTTCTCCAGTTTTCGTGGAAAATCTTTTATTCTGGACGGTTCTGCGGTTCACAAAAGAATGAGGGGAATCACCAATGGGTCAAGAGATAAGGAGCTCGACTCTACTTGAAGGAAAGGTTCCTCTTTTGCAGGACATCAATCCCTTTCCTGCTAAAGTCGTTAAAAATCAAAGACACCGCGTGGCCACGAAAAACGACGCCGACACTGATAACAGTTAGAAGGATGGTGCGTTCGCAGCCTAAGGCTTCACACAGACACGTGTTTTGCACTCCTTCTCCAGTTTTCATGGAAATCTTTTGTTCAGGACCGACCTGCGGTTTATTCACAAAAGAATGAGGGGAATCAGCAATGGATCAGGAGATAAGGAACTCAACCCTACTTGAAGGAAAGGTTCCTCTTTTGCAGGACATCAGTCCCTTTCCTTTTAAAGTCATTAAAAATCAAAGACACCGCGTGGCCATGAGAAACGACGCCGACACTGATTACAGTTAGAAGGATGGTGCGTTCGCAGTCTAAGATCCAAACAGGCTACTTTTCTTTTCGTCGGAACGTTTGATGCGGTAAGGTGCTAGCTTTCATGTTTTATGACTTTACTAGGATGTCTAGAGGTCAGAGGTTACCAGTGGATGTCGATGACAAGTTCATATTCACCTTTTTCTTTCTTTGAAACTCCCTTTTCTCTTGTTTATGACCACAGAACACTTGGAAAAAGAAAAGCCATGTGAAAGATTTATGACTTTTCGTAGAGTGAAGCAAATAAATGCTGCTTTAGAAGCCGCAACATCGCACAGTCAAATCGTAATTAACGCTGTCCTGAACACAGGTGTTTCCATGATTGATGATAGCCTTTCGTATATTCTTAGATAAGTTCATTTTGCTTTGACTGCGCGATGTTGTGACTCCCGATGCCGTACCTACCTCTGTTGCAACAGCTGAAGACTCTTTTTGTAATTGATTAAGGCCAATTACCTATTTCGAAACCAGCTTGCATGATGTTACTTTAAAAAGTGTCGCTGAATCTCTGATTATTTACGGGCATTTGTACAATTTTGCACTTGAACTATGCTAGTCACCCTATTCCTCTGACCATTTTCGAAATAATGTCTGAGAGAAATAGTTGCTTCACTTGAGTCAAAGATTTTAGAAAATTTTATTAGTTTAGCACTCCTTCCACCCCTCCCCCCCCCCGCCCAAAAAAAAAGGAAACACGTTGTTTCCATACAGCGTTTTACCCTAAATCAGGCCGTTTTAAAGATAACCGTAGAACTAATGATCGTATCGTATCTATCATTTCAAAACTAAAGTTATGACTAGAATTTCTTAAAAATAAATCATTTTAAAGTTATCCCAAATATAAATAAAAACTTCTTATATATTTATATAAAATCCAAGTCTCTGTGTGTCCCTCACAATTCCGGTTGGACCGCCTCATTTATCGCGGACATGTTAGGCTTCCTATGGAGCTTGAACAATAAGCAATTGTTGAAAAGTACTAATAGCAGGTTTACCATAATAGCGCCAAATGTTGACCAACTTGGCAAAATATCGTCAAATTTTGGCGAAAGTTAGTTTATGGTTTGGCGAAATACAGCCAAATTCGGCGACAAAAATAAGTTTCCATATATGAAGCCAACTTGGCGGTAGCTGGCTCATGTGCCGAAATTCCCATTGAAACTCATCAATCTTTCATGCACTTAAGGAAATTTTCAAAATCTATGGGTCAGAATTTAAAGTGTAATATACGAAAATGTACGTCTTTGCATCTTCATCCCGATGCTACTAATAAAATAACTGACACTAGACGCAACTGTATTATCTAAGCTCCTAACTGCAGTTCAAAATTTATGTCAAAGTTACTGAAGTGCAAGGTCAGTTTTTAAATAATGAAAGAGTTTTTACAAAAAACATCGTATATCTTGAAGTTTGTAACCAAATTTTAACTTATACTTAAATTGCATTTTTATGTATTCATTAAACACACAGTTTTTCATAAATGTGTTGCGTTTTTAAAATCAGTTATTTTCATCTATCACTGCGGAACAAACGAGAAAAACTCATATTCTTGCAAGTGTGCTGTATATATCTTGAAATCTCATTTTCCGTCATTTTTGACTGGCTATCTTTCTAGTACTAAATAAAATATGGACGCATTTACATTTGCAGAAAACAAAGTATTTTGACTTTGTTTTCTGCAAAATTACTCACTCTTTTTCAAAAAAATGCATGTTTTGAAAGTATTCAATATAAAGAATTTAAAGTTTGATTTCTGTTCTGTTAAAAGTTTTTGTTTCTTGGGCAATGTACTAAATTTTATTTTCTTTCAGATGTATCCTAAAGCTTATCACAATCTTCTCTATGAGCCCAATGGTATAGCAGAGCAAGTAATATCGGATATCCTTGAATGGATCACAGCCAGAGCATAATGTCGTCAACATTTTTATTATCATACCACAAAAATACATTAAAGTGTGATTACCGCATTTCCGGTGTGTATGTCTATCCTGGGTAGAAAGTCATTCAGGTGTATAAGTCGATGAGGTGTAGAATTCAACCTTATTTTTTTTAACGCTTAAGAGTGTATTCGAAAAAATATTTTTTCACCTTCAACAGCTCGATATTTTCCGAGACATTTTCAGACTCATTTTTAAAAGTAAAAACATGAAACTTGCTGAGGTGATTTTTGAAGAGATGTATAAGAGGCCGCGTGATTCAATTTTTCGCTCAATTAATTAGAATGTGATTTTTAAACAATTATTTTCTCAGTATGACCATTTTTTTTCATTCCCAGATCTCTCGCTTCGGAAAATTCAAATCAAAACGCCAACTTTGACAGCATTATTTGCAATACTTTCTGCATTTATTAAAAAACTGACAAGCACGGAACATTATGTAGTTTCTAAATAAGAGAATTTGCCAGTTTGATGCGTTTGAGAGCAAACACGAATTAAAAAAATAAATCAGAAAATAAGCCGTTTGGATTGGAATACACCCTTAAATGCCATGTTTTCGATGTATTCGGTGTATAAGGTACCTGTACCCAATATGGAAACCCTAAGGAAAATTGATTTTTTTCACCCTTGTGTACACGTCATAGGACTCCAAAAATATACGACCACTATCCCTGGACTGTTGACTATCATTATTAAAGTTAGCGACTTGTAATTATTCTGGTTTAATTTTAATGATAAAAACAAAAAATTTTTACAAGTGTCCATATAAGGAACCACCTGTCCCTATTATGGACATGCATGTCTATATTAGGGACAGGTGGCTCCTTATTGACCTACTACACAGGGTGTATGGAAGAGCCACTATTCCAAGGGATTTTAGAGGAGAGGGGATAAAAGAAATATATCAAAGTATTGCGAGGAGGGGGGGGGGGGCACAGTAAATATTTTCAGAACATGCACTTTAGAAAGGGGGGGGGGGTGTTATTTTCGGTTGTGGCTCTTCGAAGACTTATGCAAAGCACCTCAGTTACTAAAAAATATTATGAAATAATATAGATGGTTTTGCTTAGCTTTATTGCATCTGTCTGCAGAATTTACATCTGTATTTCCAATGTGGACATAAGGTGTCCATATTGGGAATCGGGCATAGTTTTACTAAATCTTGTAAAAAATAAACAAAGAAAACATTTGTAAGCAATATATGCAATAGCAATCGAAAATATGTTTCATCAGCTTTCTAAAACACTCCACTTTTCAATATTTAAAGTAATTTTACCATATCTAATAAGAATTTAAACTTACCTATAATTACGATCAGCACACCACGAAACAACAAGTTTCCTTCCAAATGGCGAACAGCGCGCTTTTTTGCACTTTCCAAGCTTAATTATCTTTTCAACTGCTTTTCTTCACGGACATGTAGCAATATCTCTCGATCAAAGTTGTTACTTTTAAAAATATTAGGGGTGTCCATATCGAGAGCACTGTCCATATTGGGTACAAGTACCTTATAAGTCTCAATCTTCAGTGAGCTCAATTTTGTGTTCTTTACCTGAAAGAGTTTTTCAGGTAAAGAACACAAAATTGAGCTCACTGAAGATTGATATCATTACAAAGATTCTATAAATGTAGAAGATTTCCAAGAACTTTACAAATCTAACAGTTATGGAGAACATTTAGATTTTTTAGATGAATGGTTTGCACGTTGATTGGTATGTTAGAACCGAATCTCTCTTTGTAGTAATATTTTGTACTTAAACATTTCATAGCAATAATTGTGCCGTCGATTTTAAAAGTGGGACAAGTCCATTTTATGGTATTGCTTAGATATTGAATGGTTTGCATTTGAATGCGTTTAAAAATATTCGCAAATAGACTTATTTTATAGTTTCTGAGGTCTAATTTCATGTAAATTTAATATGCAATAGTGATTATCTGTGTTAGCGGGGGAAAAATCATTGTTTTCTTAAGCACAAATGGCCTTGTCTCACTTTCAAAAGCAATGATTTGATGAAATGTATATTTTCTTTGAATAGATTATAATTATAACAACAAAAATTTGAAAATTATTTTTTATTTACTTATTAACTTTATTTCAATATTTCATTCTTGTTTTGAAAAGAAGCAATAAAACAAAATATAAATTTTATTTCATACGAAAAAGTGGAAAAAATAAGGAAAAATATTCATTAATAATTTGTATGTCTATATTTCTTAATTTAGATACTAGGGATTTTTAAAGTATTCATGATTAAATTCTGACTGTGCACATTAATATGATGCAACATGTAACATAATTCTATTCAAAGTAGTATTGCCTCACTTTTAAAATCAATGCATTTGAAATACCGTTACCATAATAAATGACTAATAACACATTTATACTGGAGTTAAAAGATATTTGTTGTTCATTGATTAAAACATAAATTTGATATTACTCAGTTTTAAAATTCAACGTTAACTCTTTTTTTTCTTTTACAAAATGGATTTACCCCACTTTTAAAATCTACTGTTCAGTTTATATATATTTTTTGGTCAGCTCTTTTCATATTTTTTTTTTTTTTTTACCGAAAAGAAATTAAGGTTTTTATAACAATAATTAAAAAAAATTAATAAATTTTATTTATTGTGTATGATATGGCTGAAGTGATAAATTTTGTGGATTATAACAGTAAGGAAAAGACCAAGGCTTATCTTGTAAGTTTCGCAGCAGCAAATCGCGATCATGGGATATCTGAATTTATTTCCGCTGTAAACCTTTGAGTTTTATTCGTATTTTGGCTATTAAAAAAGTTGATTTATACACCGGAAAACAAAGTAGTTCAATTGCATCCATGTACAGTCGTGGAGAAAAAAGTAAACACTCCCTACTAACTCCTCACCAAATTGTCGTAAAAGAAAGTTAATGATACCGAACGATTGGAAATAAAGTCTATTTTTAAATGACGTATATAAAATTTGCTTAGGGGGGCATCTACATATTGAAACGAGCCATAACTTTGTTTTTTTTTTCTATAGCAGTATACAATTCTGACAACATAAATGAACTCTACACCCTTCAATTAGCCTAAAAACAAATTTTTATGCAATTCGTACGATAAGTTTCCGAGATATTAATTATTTTAAAACCAGCGTATTTTAAGGGCTGTAAGTTCGGTACTCGATTGTTTACCGAGAGAGTCCCCTTCTTGATCAAGGCACCTTAAGCAGTTAATGAAGCCTGCTAGATTACAAGACAGCAGAAGAAATTTCAAAATATTTAGTCACTTCTATCATAGACGACCCCTTAAACCATCATTTTGCCGTTTATAAAGCATACTTTGAAAACTACTTGGACGAAAAATGTGAAATTTTGGATTTCCATAAAGCAGGACTTAATAAATCTAAATTCATTAAAAAAACTGTAGGTTGCAATTCGTAATTTTTTCGAACATTAATTTCATAATTCATTATTCAATCATAAAATTATAAAAATTGCAAATTCAACGTATTTATGTTTCGGTATATTAGTATTATTGATACATGAAAAATTAGCACATTAAAAGCATAATTTCAGGAGATTTAAATAAAAATATGAAAATGTAATTTAACATTAGAAGCACTAAATTTTGAATGTTTATAATTCAAAAACTTATCATTTAAATGACTTGAAATTTGGTGTCTAAGCATAGTTTGAACCAAAGATTTGAAATATCTCGTTAAAATTGGGTATTGCCATTGAAAAAAAATGAAGTTTGGATTCGCTTTAATATGTAGATGTCCCTTTAAGCAAATTTTATATACATCATTTAAAAAGTAGAGATTATTTCCAATCATTTGGTATCAGTAACTTTCGTCTACGATAATTTGTTGAGGAGTTAGTAGGGGTGTTTACTTTTTTTCCCCACGACTGTACATAATTTACAGTTTCATGTGGTTTCTTTCTATAAAATGCATCAGTCCAAAAATGTGAGCACGTTGTCCAATAAAGTTTATATAAATTCCATTTTTATATTATTTTCATAGTAACTTCGGAAACTTTAATTATAAACTCTTTGTATTGTTCAATATGTATGCTACGTAATGTAAAACTGATGCATGTCGATTTTATTTTGGCAGTTCAAAAAGTCGACTTATACACCGGAAAATATGGTAGTTCAATTGCATCAATATATATCATTTCCGATTTCATATGGCTTCTTTCTAGAAAATCCATCCGTCCATAAATGTGAGCACGTTGTCCAATAAAATTTGTATAAATATCATTTCATTGTTATTTTCATACTAAGTTTTGAATATTCAATTTTGACCTGTTTGTACTGTTCAATGTGTATACTATGTAATGTAATGTAAAACTGATGAATGTAGATTTTATACAGGCAATTGATATTTTTCTCTTTTCAAGTGTTACGTTTGCGTATTTTAAATAATGTTTTTATAAATTATAATAAAAAATATGATAAAAACATTTCATGCGTACCTTGATTTTTTTCTCTTTTTTCAATAGACATATTAGCTTTATTTTAAATAACTAGGGAGCTCTACCCCCTACGAGCTACGCCCGCCAAAACCCGTTCAGGCATCACAAACTCTAAAAGCACGCTAATTTGATCGGCTTTAGAAAAATTTCGGAAGATTGAATTAAAATTTTAAAAAAACAGAGGCGGCTGTTTTTACGAGTTAAAATTTCTTCAAAGAAAACCGAAAAGGCTGCAAGTCCAATATTTTCCACTATAAATCGAGATGAATCATACATGGAAATATTGGCTCTGATCACAAATACATATACTTTACCTTCCAAACAACCCCTCTCTACACCCGACGCAGACGCTTTAACACAACAAGAGGTAATTTTCGCAAATTTAACGCGGTCATCAACTCTCATAAGCACTCCCTCAAGGAGTTGCTGAGAGAAGTTGACAATACAGACAAGCTGGACCCAAACTCTCCAGAAATAAAGACGGTCGCAGCGAAGCGCACACGCCTCGCAGCGTTGCATAAACGAGCAGTCCTGACGGCGAGAAGCATGGGAACGCTTCTGCAGCAGCAACGTTAATCCTTTGGGCACTGCCCAAAAATTCTTTACCGGCAGATTCTTCACTCCAGATGAAATACGTCTTGAACGCCCTCCAAACCTAACATCACGACAAAACAACCTCGACAAACGTTCAACGACAAACATTCCTCACGCAGACACTTTTTGGCCCCACGGCACATCCATCCACAGACATCCGGTTTTCAACGCCAGATGACAAGCCCTTTACAAAAGCTGAGTTAAAAACTGCACTCTATGCACTAGATGACAAGAAAGCCACAGGACCGGATGCGATAGACTTCAAAATCCTCAAGCTCACACACAAAATCATCCCACAGATATTCACGCGCTGGGCTAACCTCTGCTTCACACATAAATATTTCCCACTCGTCTTAAGACAGGGCGAGGTCGTCTACTTTCTAAAACAAGGCAAATCCCCCTCTGAGCCCCAATCCTACAGACCTATATGTCTCCTCCCCACCGTAGGAAAGCTGCTGGAGAAACTCTTGGTCTTCCGACTTACGCACTTCCTAGAAACAAATAACCTACTCCATCCACAGCAATTTGGGTTCAGAGAAGGGAATTCATGCGAACTCGCACTAAACGCAATTATGTCTGCTTGCAACGCAAGTATAGCCCAGGGCAATCTCACTTCTCTGGTCTCACTTGACATCCAGGGAGCCTTCGACAACGTCGAATGGCGCGACATTCTCCTACAATTACTACACCTCAACTGCCCGGGGAACATAGCTAGCCTCATCGGCTCATACCTCTCACAGAGGAGCGTCCTAATTAATTGGAGCGCGGGCACCTCCCCCCACCGGTTGCAGAAGGGATGCCCCCAAGGCTCTTGCCTTGGGCCAATTCTCTGGCTGTTGGTCGCAAATGTGCTACTAACAGAATTGAAGCGGTTGGGTTTTTTACTATACGCCTTTGCGATGACTTTGGCTTCATCTTCTCCGGACGCATACGCAAAGATCTGGAGGAACGATTTGCCGAGGCCCTTCAAATCTTCTGCCAGCTCCTAGAAACACTCCATCTCACACTATCACCTCGCAAATCAAAGGCACTTCTCTTCAGTAAACCACGCAAACTTGACGCAAAAAGGCCTCCAGTCATGAGAATCTACAATACAAGCATTCACCATGTTCAACATCTTAAAATTTTAGGCATTATAATAGACAATAACCGCAATTGGATCCCACATATCAATAACATAAGACTTAAGCTAACAGCATACCACAATAACTCACTCAGACTCGCATCTAAACTGGGGGGTATAGACAACACTACACTTAAAACTTGGTACCTAACAATAATAGAACGCATAATTTTATATGGAGCATGTATCTGGGGGGGGGGGGGCAATCTCACAAAACAAGCTCTTAAGAAACTAACATCAATACAAAGAATTTTCCTTCTACGAATTTCTCGGGGATACAAAACAATATCAACAGACGAGTACTCACAGGCATTCCACCCATCACACTACAATTACGGTACGAACACGATAAATCAACTATCTTACAACTTAAAAATAATACAATAACGCACGCTCTTTTCTCCAACAAAGACATACAACACAATGTCAGGGGCTGGCAGCTTCATCCAGCAGAAGAGTCATCACACATACACGTGAACATTAAACCTAACAGTTACATACCTGCCCAAAATCTCACGCTTTTCACTGACGGCTCTGGCACCAAGACCGCTGTTGGCGCAGCTTTCTGTGCAACGGAAGGCACGGTGGAGGTACATCAGTGGGTCTGCAGACTGGATGATAATAACTCCGTGTATCAAGCGGAACTGTACGCCATACTTAACGCATTAAAATGGGTTGAAGCAAACCCAGGCAGAAGTATTCCCATCTTTAGCGACAGTCTCTCCGGTCTGCAGGCTATACACGCACACAGAACAAAAGACCCTCTTGTACTACAAATTAAGAAAAAACTAAAATCTCTCATTCACCGTACCTCGCTGGGTCATGTCTCTGCTCATAAAGGTATATTTGGCAACGAGCTGGCTGATGATCTAGCGAAACAAGCCACACAAAAACCTGTCATAGACACACATCTCCCAGTGCCCCAATCATACGTCAAGAGGATCCTGAGATCCAGGGTTCTGACGTCATGGCAGGAGTACTGGAACACATCAACAAAGGGCAGGCACACACATGAACTCATTCCTAAAGTTTCTCTTCAACTTTACAACCTCACGCCGTACACGACCAGCTTTCTGACGGGCCATGGCCCCTTCAAAGCCTACCTAGAGAGATTTAAGTGCGCATCTTCCAACCTGTGTGAGTGCGGTGAGATGGACACTGCAAGTCATGTCTACTTCCACTGTGAACTCACACGACGCTGGCACTTAAAACGCCCGGCATCTCCACCAGAAGGCTGGCTCCATAATATACTTACACGCACCCTCCTACTAAACAAACTAAAACACATCCATAAACACCTTTTTGAAATTTCAATTCTAACTACGTAGCCTGGGCCTGGGCATACAACAGCTTCAGCTGCCCCTTGACTCACATTCACCCGCCCCTTGTCGCGTAGGGGATCTGTTCCCCGGCGGAACGAATCTTGTCTTGTATTTTTTTTTCTCGCCTTTCTTCTCTCACCTGCTCCCTGTCGCGTTAGGTTTTATTCACCTGGCAGGTGCGGCCCCGACACGTGATTTTATATACATACCGCCCACTGTCGCGATACTAGCGGCTTCAGCTCTGGCTGAAAACTGTATTTTTTAATTTTTTTTAAAGACCTTAATAAAGGCGACCGAGAGGGACACTATGCTCTACAGACTTGGCTTCCTTGTCTGAGCTGTCCCTCTTAGGCAATCAAAATACATGGAAATATGAAATAAATTTTTTCGTATTTCTCTGTAAAAAAAAAACGAGGGCCTTTCTGCCAGATTCTCTATGAATGAGGACGATGGACTTAAAATTTTAATTCGCATTATTTATTTTATTTCAATAAAAAAATTCTTTAAAGAAGTATTATGTATACCATTTAGTTAATTTACCGAAAATTTTAAAAAAAAGTTTCAATTTACTGAAAAAAAATATATAAATTTGAATTTTAAAAAACATTGCATGCATTCCATTTTCGCATATTTTCGTGAATTTTTTCCTTTTATTACTTGAAAAGAATTACTTTTTAAAAACGGCTTCATTGTTGTTTAATTCGACAGACAATTATTTAAAAAAATCTCTTTAAAAATATATGTGCTTCATTGGCACGACGCTGAATTTATTAAAAAAAAAAAAATCCGTGCTAATATATAATAATTTATTGTTAATTATGTTATTGTCATTATTTACCTTTAAGACGTATGAAAAGAAACTTTGTGCCCAGATCTGACAATATATTTTTTTTCTTTTAATTTTAGAAAGTTTTAACATATGAAGAAAATTTTTTAGTTTACTGTCGATTTTTGCGCCTTTTAAGTCCAACGCCACCTTAATCGAAGCATTTCGGCTTTTGTGGAACTACAGTATTTGATATCACAAAGAGTGTTTCTTTGCAATGCTTTATTTTAAGAAAGAAAGCGCAAAAGAAAAGTACTCTTCCATTAGCAAGGGCAGCGCCAGAGGGGGGACCGGGGGGGCATATGACCCCCCGTCGGGCATACCTGCCCCCCCCTCCCCCCCCGTCGGGGTCAAATTTAATCGTCGTCGGGGAAATTTTTTTTACTTGAGTGTAGAGTTCTGCATCGAGTCGGGTAACCCGATTTTTCCTGCACACGACCCGAGTCTTGTCAAGTCGGGTGCAGGTTAGTTTTTTAAAGAAGATCTTAGGTTAGTTTGTAGAAAACCTGACCCACGGATAAGTCTGCCGCTGATTTTTAAAGAGTTTAATCTAAATTAATTTTTTTTCCCTTAGTCTGCGACCAGAAAATTTAAGAATTTAACCACATGTCGGTTAAAGTCTGTCGTCACAACGGCCGGATATTACCGAAAAACTTATACATTTTGTCTATAACTCATGCGCACTCCTGTTCAATGTTTATTTGATTGACCGCAAACTTAGACGCCTAAAAGAAATACCATTTCAAGAAGAGAAAGGACGTGGAAATTCATCTGCTCACTTTGATCTTCTTATTAAAAAATTAAAAAGCGTAGGGTAAGTAATTTTTTTTTTTTTTTTTTTTTTTTATAAATTAATGAGTAAATGAAAAGAGAGTTTTGTATAATTATTTAAGCTAACTTAGTATCAAACTAAAAATTCCTTCTTTGTTCATTAATTTCAATATACAGTAGAATCTCAATTTATAATAATATATGGATATTAATCTCTATTTAATATATAGAAGAGAAATGGAAGGTGTCAGAGTCCAGCATCGGGTCGGGTTACCCGCTTTTAACCGAATACGACCCGACCCGGGGTCGGCGCTATATTTTTCCGTTAATGCTCGGGCCGGATCGTGTTGACTTTAAGATTTTTTGTTGCGGGTCGGGTTCGGGTCGGGTTGGGTTATATTGTTTCGGGTTCGGGTTGACCCGATTTTTTAAAAAGAATGCGGAAAATATTTTTTCACGTTAAAAGCCTTTATAAACCGCAGATCAAAGTTTCACAGAAGCAAAATGTGTGCCTGTCTGTTTTGTCTTTAGTCATCCTTTCACCAGTCTTCGAAATAACAAACTGCAACTGCATTATATTTTTATCGTATTTTAAAAATACAATGCGCAGCAAAACGCTAAATGGTCCTTCCTGTCTAATGTATCAAATGAATAAATGAATAATGAATGTGATGATACACGATGCACTATATTAGACGGCAAAATTTTCAAAATAATAACTGCTGATAAAGTAAAGGAAATTAGATGGTCGGTTGTGTAAAACAAGGTGTATCATTATGTGGAACTTTTGAAACCGCAACTAATTTTAAGGTATATTTAAAGATTAGATTTTTAGTTTTATACCGTTTAGAGTCCTGCATCGGGTCGGGTTGCCCGCACCCGGTTCTAGACTTTTTTTTATCGTGAGTCCCGGTTTTTTGGCCCGAGACCAGCCCGGCCCGTTTATAATTTTATCGGCTTCGTCTAAATATTTATATCGGAGCTGTGGACCCGCTTAATTGTAGTTAACGGCCCGGCCTGGTAGGGCCGTTCAATTTTTATGCCGTCCCGTTTATTTTGTGTATCAGCCCGGCCCTTTGAAAAACTATCCTCATTCTTCGGCCTGGCCCGTTTGAAATTTTGCCGCACCGCGCGGATAGATACAATTGTAGATTATTTTTCATAATGGTATTAAAACATGATAAGCTTTCCTTACATTGCAGGTTCGGGTCGGGTTGCGGATTAAAATATTGCGGGGTCGGGTCGGGTGCGGGTTGAAATACCTCGGGCTGGGGTCGGGTTTCGGGATGCCGGAAATTATTTTTGCAGGTTCGGGTCGGGTTGGGGTTACCGAAAATTATTTTTGCGGGTTCGGGTCGGGTTGCGGGTTGACTTAAAATGAAATGTGCGGGTACCCGACCCACGCAGGACTCTAGAAGGTGTAAATGAGAAAATAATTATAAACATAGATAACTTCATTGTAAACTGCGGGAAGATGTATATATAGCAACAACTAAAATGTTGCTTCGGGTCAGATAACCTGATTCTACCCGAACGTGTTGACCACTGGCTCTAAAATTTTGCTGCGGATCGTGTTGATTAGTGTTTCCATTTTCGAGTCATCTGAGATTCGAGTTTTTTTTATTCTTGGGAGTCAATTCGAGTTCGCCAAATTTTTCAAAAGAAAAGTCCAGATTATTGTTTCAAATTATAAAAAAAAAAAAATACTTGTATATGAATGAGTATTCATTTACATATTCATATGAATTCATTTTTCGAAATATAAAATTGATTTTAGAGATATGATTGCAGACTATTTTCCTGAATTATTTTAAATTATGGATTGATTTTTTTTTTCATTTCATGCTTTCATTTCATCATTTCATGTCGATTTCGGAACAATTCGTGTTTAGGGTCGTAGGTTCGTATTTAGGAATTTAAAAAATTCGTGTAAATCAGAATACCGACTTTACTTGATAATTTAAACTTGATTGTATTATTAGACTGAAAGATTTTAATTAATAACTTTAAAAGTTCGGCCCGATATATAAGCTAAAAGTTCGCCCCGAGCCTGACCCGGCAAACAGTTAAAATCTCGGCCCGAGTCCGACCCAGCCCGACAGAATTTCTACAAAACATGTATTTTTACTTTGATTTTGTTAAAAGGAAGAGTTCTGACCAAAAATACTTATTTTAGCTTTTTTTTTTCATGTTTATAATCTTCATTTTTAAAGATGCGCAAAAGGTTGCGATATACATTTTTTAAATGAATCTCTATTTGTATGTAAATGTTTCAGCTATTATTAATATCGTTAATCAAAAAATTATATATTGAAGACTTAAAATCTGAAAAATGCTATACTGTAAAATCTACTAAGACGGAATCGTCTCGGAAAGAAAAAAAATGCGTTATAAACAAGTTTCCTTCTTAGCAGGTGTAAATGTATTATATTTTTTTCTCATGTATTAGTATATTAATTTTGCATGGATCAATGAATTTTTCCGTGTAAGACAGGATTCCGTGATAGGCTGGTACATTTTCACACGTTTTATTGTATTTTAATATTATTACCTAGAAATCTACTATTCTTTAAAACGAATAAATTTTAATGTTTAATTGTAGAATGTCGAATATATATACACAATATATATATATAAAAAATATATACTTTTTGCAAAATTTTTTGGGCAGGGCCAAATTTTACTGATTTTTGCACGGACCAGGCTATGCTGAGACAATGATTTTCATATGGGCTAGATCTAGACCGGGACTGAAAATATCGGCTTATGAAGACCTAGGAAGAATGAAATCTGTCCCGTCTCGGTACGGGAAAAAGAAGTTAGGCTCGGCCCGATCCTTCAAAAAAAAGTAGGGCCCGAGCCCGGCCCGGAAAGAGTAGTTACTGGGGCCGGGTACCATGAATGAAAATAGGCCCGGCCCGTGCAGACCTCTAAAATTTGGCTGTATCAAAATAAGCATAAATTTAAAGATTTTTTTTTTTTTTTTTTTTTTTTTTTTTTACACATCAACAAGATTTTGTTTTATGCTTGAGCTGATAAAAAATAATGAACTGTTACCTTCTAAGCTATTTAAAAATTTTCCTTTAGCTTACATTTTTCTTGAGAATTTTGCATTTCAGTTTTAGTCTCAGATTTAAATTCTGTATCTTATCAGAAGTTAGAGGACCACGCTGGCTGGTTTCGATCAATATACACTCTAAAAAAAAAAAAAAAATTCGTGAGTTGCAGGTGTTTCTTCAATTGCTTTTATTGTTATTAATATTGAAACACGAAAATTCCTGTTTTGATTTGCCAATTTCCCCCCAAAATACAGAAAAATCATTAATCTAACGTAAAAATTACCTGAAGTTGCATTTTCGTCAAATCACAGGGGTGTTTCCGTAACTGTGCTGTATGTTACTTTTTTGTGTTAGAAACTGATTTTTTACATATGTCTCATTTGCTCCAAAACACAAAAAGTTCGCGAACTGAAGCTCAATTTTTTTCAAATAATAGAAACTTGTTGCCTGTGCTTTTTATGTTTGACGAAATGTTTTCTTGAGAGTGTACGCAATAAATACGTAGTGTAATTTTTCGAAAACGACTGAAATGCAAAATAACGAAGAAAAATAAATAAAACGCGGTATTTATAAAGTGAGCATTATTGTCATAAAATTACTGTTAAGTATTTAAAAAACTCTAGTTCGACTAACTAATTTCACACCATTCCTCTATGGATAAAGTACAATTCACATACATTCAATACGCAGAAAGGAAACTATTTAATACAGCAACCTGTTAAGATGAAACGATAAAGAATCGGGAAAACTTTCCAATTTAGACAGGTTTTAATCTTAGAAAGTACATTATTCCGTTATAATTGCATAGTACTGTTTTAGCGACATCGCGAAAATTTTCAATTTAAAGCATTATTCCATTACACTGGTTCCGTTTTAACAGGTTTTATTGTAGTGTTTAGTATGTCCCGATTTTCAAGCGCCTCTCCCGCTTATTTACTCTCCCTGTCCCGCTTTTTTGCGATCGCGCCTATTTCGATCAAACGCTTTTCTCCGGTAACTCCCCTTTCCTCGGGGATTTGCGAGGCGCGTCTAAAATCACGAAACAGATCAAACGTGCGGACGGTTTCATTCTCGCAGAGCAATCGCAACTGCGGTTGTCACGTGATAACTATTTGCGGGAGGTACAAAAGACTCGTAAGTTTTAAAAAAAGATGGCGGACTTTTGGTAGCATAGCGTGCAAAGAACCATGTGACGCTTGCAAAATGCTGTTATGGTAAATTTTGTGCTGCAAATAAATAACACAGGTTTTAAAAATCACTTGTTATAGGAAGGAGCTAACATCAAAACAAAACATAAGGGGAATACTCATTTAAAATACAGGTATGTGAAATGTTTTTTTCAGTGTTACGGTACCTTTTGATATGTTGTATTATCGTGAAAGATAGCTTTTTTTTTTTTTTTACTACTATAAAACCTTTACTTTTTTTCTTAGTTATTACCAAGATAAGTCATATATCATTAGAATCTTGGTATTGACAGTTTTGACTTTTATCTCGTGAAAGCGAAATACTATCGCATCCATTAAAAAAATATTTGTTTACTTTTTGTAAAATTATGATATTTATTTAGTTTCTAATAATTTAGTAATGAAGTTTTTATATCTTTTTGTTACTAATCCCTAAGAATTAGATTTGATGATTTATAATAATAATAATAATAATAAAGCTGACACATGAACTGCTGTATTTAAACAATAAGTTTAATTTCTTATTTTTCTGCAGTAAGCAACAGACAATTTCCATGACTTGTGGATAAGTTATTTTCGATAACTGTAACGTATTAATTTGTTCAGCATTTTATGTTAATTTGAAATAAATTTTAAATGCACACGTAAGAAATAAAATTGATAAAATATAAATTTGTAAAGATACTTTTATTAATTAAATACTGTTTATCATCGAGATTTTCATTTTTAAAGCTTATCTGTAATCGTGCAATGAAGAAGTAAACATATATATGATTACATAGTATGAATTATTAAAAAATGATTAAATCATAATTCTTGAAACTATATTGTGACATTTATAAATATGTCTTATCTTGAAAATTGTTTTTACTCTTCAGTATAATACAACATGTTAATAATAATAAAACACAGAAAACATTTCACATTGTAACTGGTTGAGAGTATGTAAGGATGTATGATTGAGTATTTATTATGTGAAAGTATTTAATTCACAGAGATCAAATATTATTACTTATTCAGTTTAAGGGGGGTGGGGGGATAAACTACTCTATCTGCATTACATCTAAGACAAAATAATATTAATAGTAAAGATGATAATAAATACTAGTCAGTTTGCAGATAACAAATGTCTGTATTATTTTCAAACTGAAAAAATCTAATTAGCTGAAAGTTATAATTTAATTATGTTTATTAACAAATTTAAGTTTTTAAGTTAAATGACTTCAACATTTTGGATTAAGATTAACATCTTAATTGGTATTTATTTCTCTAGTACTTGTTGGCTTAAAAAAAAATAAAAGAAAATCCTGCTGTATAGTACATTTCTCAAATAGGGTAGATGTGCCAGTAATAGACACCCTTAAGAAATTTCTTTTAAAATTATTTTTTATTAATAAATTATAATCATTATATTCCAGTTTTTTCAATATTATATTAATCTATCAACAATATTTAACCATTCTGATAGTTTCATTTCCGAATATGAATAAAACCTCAATTTTAAATAACAGAAATATATCAAAACACCCCTAAAGTCCAGTAATGGACACTCTCTGTTTCAGTAATAGACATCCCACAAAAAGTAACAGATATAATTGTTTTTATGACTATTTAGAACCAGAATTTAATGAAAGCATACTAATGAAACAAAACACTGATTTTCAAATAAATTTAACAATTAGGATGCCAGTATTTAATAAAATATTTGTGATAATCATTCACTGTTTGCATCAATTATTGTAATTATCAGAAGATAGATATTTTAATTATTTTAGATGGATAGTTTAAAATACTAAATATCAAGCAATTACAGCTGTCAGATTATTGAGACAGTGGGAGATTTAAAAGTTAATAATAATTAAAAAAAAAAGTTTTTGAGTATTAGTGTATAGCAATAGCTTTGTCTCACTATTTTTAACAACTTCCAGAGACTACTTGATATATTACTTGTAATAATTAATATTACAAATATGAAAAAAATGATACTGTGAGTTGGATATTTTAAACACTAAATAAAATAATTCTCAAAATAAAACTGTAGAATTGATGTTTGAGGCCACTGATCTGCAGATTTACTTGTTTCATGATTACTATAACTTTAATTAACATTACAGTAATATATGTATTTTTTTTTTCAGAGATGAATAAGGGAACATTTAAGACAGATTTTTAACAATTTCTGTAACTTAATTGTTTTTATTTAAATGGGGAGGGTTAAGCTCTATGAGCCCCTGTTTGACTATGCCCTTAAATTATATTTTTTGCTTCTTGACTGGTTTGATTGCCATATTATAAAAAGTGCAAGTCAGAGTTATTATATACATTAAAAAAAAAAAAAAAAAAAAGAATAAATTATTGAAATTTTATTAACCATATAAAATAACTTAAAAGCAGCTATTTATAAAAGTTTTGGTGTTATTACATTTTGGTAAGTGTAATTTAAAAATTAAATTTATTATTTAGGTCTTCAGTTAAGTCAATATTTTATGTAATATAAACATTACTGAAATTGCATTTTTAGCAATGTCTACACGGGGTGTCCATTACTGGAAAATGACTAATAATAATGCAAGATTATAAAATATGCAAGAGGAAGTTATGAAACAAATAATAAAAGCTAAATTTTTATTGGTTATTTTTTTTTTTTTATAAACCAAAACATTGAAGGGTGTCTATTACTAGCACATCTACCCTATATTAATTTACACAATAAATTATCAACTTTTAATTCAGTATAAATTTCGTCAGTGCAAATGAAGTATTGATAGGTCTATAGCAAAAGCTTGCTATATTAAGTATGGGTATAATGCTTTTAAGAGTTTTCTAACTTTTTCACTTTAAACAGTGTCTAAACAGTTTGTTTAAAGCTCTGAGCTTTTCAAGATTGCTAAATATATTGGAAAAGACACTAATTAGGAGACATTGATAAACATGTTATCATGAAATTTGATGTTTAAAAACTCTACACGTAGCATAAACGTAAATTCCCCCCCCCCCCCCTCGTTTGTATTTAATCATTATAAATAATATGAAATGAAATTGTGTAACATAAATAAAAACAACAATTTCAATAATATTTTGTATTTTAATTTTCAGTTACATAAAAATATATGTACAGTTAGTCCAAGTAATAAGTGATTTTTAAAAGTGACAAAAATGTTAAATTGGGGGGGGGGGGGGGGGGCTCTTGTGAAGGAATACAATTGCATAGAAGTAGATGTTGTTTCGGTTTGAGTCTATATACATTATTCTTGTTATAAAATTCAATTTAAGAAGTATAAATTAATAATAATAATTAATTAGTATAAAAGAACTTTTGTGATACAGCTAATTGTAAAAATAGAGTCTAGTATAAATAAGCTGAATGAAAAGAACAAGCAACCAAAATAAATTTAACATTGAGCTGCTTCAAAACTTTTCAAAAGGAGCCCGCCCCTTCTATAGTGATAAAATTAAAATAAAAAAAGAGAGAAAACAGGAATAACAATAACACACTCTGCTACTATTATTTCCCATTTTCTGTATCATTCTTTTGGCACTAAAGAAGGAAGCTTTAAAATAAATGCAAGAAAAAATTTCTCGAAATATTTCATCTTTTCTTTGCGTTGATTTTTAAATATCACGTATTTATCGTAACAAAAAAATTTCATATGTATTTCATCAGTTTTTAAGTGCTCTCTCTGGTTTTTAAACTCTTAATGCTCCCTTCCCCCCTCCATCAGTTAGCCAGTATACATATATATATACTTAAAATGAAATCGAATGTCTAAAAATCAAAGGGAAAAAATAATACAAAAGTTAATCATAGGAACTTGTAAATGCAAATATATATAAAACTGGCTATAGTATAGTATATATATATATACACCAACATATACTTTAAAACTGCAGCTATTATGGCGCCTATATGTGGTACCTCGATTTTTAATTCGTATAATATTTTTTAAATATTTTATTTAGCAAAGTATATGCTTATCTAGCGTGAATGACATTCATGCATCCTGCATCCAGAACCAATTTAAGTCATTTTACAGCCCTGCTCCTGATTGCTTTTTTGGAAGTTCCAATCTATAAATCTATTCTTACTGTAATGTATCAATCTGTTCTTTATTTTTCTTAAATGTATTTAATTGTGAGAAAAAATACCATCATAGAAAAGCTGAGGCTTTAAAGCTAAAGTAAAAGGTTAACATAGTCCGTAATTTTAAATTAATAAATTTTAATTTGATAGGAAAATAGGTGATACATTCATGGGAATAAGCTAGAGCAATAAAAATATTAATACGTAATATGAGCTTGTTATTAAAATAATACTCGGATAATTAAGTATTTTTAAATTTAACATTTAAAAGAAATATTCTTCAACTGGTCAGTTATTATTCAAAACATTATATTCTGTCCCTTTAAAAGTTGTTGATGCACTCTCATTGGTTAATACATGCTAATATTCGATTAAAAATCGATTCTCTTATTCTTAAATCGTACGTGACATCAGCAGTTGCGGAAGGTGAAAGACGTTTGTTTGGAATAGCGACTTTCAGTTCTTTTCCCCCTTCTCTCGTAAACCCTCCCTTTTGCGGAATAGCTTTCACAACTTTGCGGGCGTTTGATCGGAATAGGCGCGCGACCTGACAACACTACTTACGAGCCAAGTTCAACTTAGGCAGTGTTGTAATCGTAAAAAAAGCAGAGAGTATACGGTATAGGCAGAGGATATACGCTGACATCATGAACGTTCATAGCTAGGGTATACGCTAATGCTTTATTTGAGAAACAGGGGGAATACGGAGCTTCTTAAAAAAATCCGCTTAAAAAAACCACTTTAAATGTTTATTTTCTACATAAAAGACAGAATTCATATTACAGATATGATTGCAGACTATTTTTTCATAACTGTATTACGTTATATATCTTTTTTGTGTCGAGTCGGGTTCGGGTTGAAGTGTTTCGGTTTAGGGTCAATAGAAAATTTGTTGTCGGGTTCAGGTCGGATTTTGGGTCAACGGAAATTTTTTGGTAGGTTTCGCATTGACTTTATGTTGAATATTTGGGTCCGGTATAACACAACCCGCGCAGGAATCTATTTCAGATGAAAAACTACACGTATTTCAATACACTATATGGCCAAAGGTGACCGGTCACTTGCGATTTTTGACGTTTTGTTAAATATCTAGAAAAATACATGAAGAATTAACCTGAAATTGCAGGTGTGTAAACAGTATAGTATATAGGTCATATATTTCCGCGAAGCTTTTTTCCCCGAAACCCCATAAGGGACCGTAAAAAATTGAAAATGAACGAATATCTTTTGGATAACCCTGTAAAAAATAATGTAGCAAAAGCGTTTAAACTCGAGATTATTAATAAGTGACTTATTGTAATACACTGTGTTCATTTTTATGAGGATAGCATGTATACTCGTAGAGAAATTAAGGTTTTTATAAAAACAGTCCCAAATTTCGCCAAGTTTTTTGCTTATAATTTGCAGAGTTCTTAATATAAAAAAAAGTTCTTTTCAGAAAATATGACGAACAACATTGTACACAATACCCCGCAATCAGAATGAAAAAATAATAAAAATTGGATGAAAAATGAGCAGGTTTACTAAAAAATATTTTACTGTGCATGCACGAAATCAATCAAAATATGATGTGCATAATATGTTAGCTAAATGCATAGAGCAACTTTTGTAAAAGTCTCAAAAACATAGTTTGAAAAGTCTGATAATAATCGTTTATAGAATAAGCTCAAAATCTGTTGTTCCCAAAATGAAGCAAAAACATAAGGGGTTGTATCCATATATCCATTGATTAGTGCCAATTTAGCATACACAATATTGCACGTAATACTATATTTGGATACAATCCCTCAACATTTTGCTTCATTTTGGGAACAACGGATTTTGAGCGTATTCTATAAACGATTATTATCAGACTTTTCAAACTATGTTTTTGAGACTTTTACAAAAGTTGCTCTATACATTTAGCTAACACATTATGCACATTATGTTTTGATTTCATTCGCGCATGCGCAGTGAGACATTTTTTAGTAAACCTGCTCATTTTTCGCCCAATTTTTATTATTTTTTCATTCTGATTGCGGGGTATTGTGTACAATGTTCTTTGTCATATTTTCTGAAAAGAACTTTTTTTATATTAAGAACTCTGCAAATTATAAGCAAAAAACTTGGGGAAATTTGGGACTGTTTTTATAAAAACCTTAATTTTTCTACGAGTATACATGCTATCCTCATAAAAATGAACACAGTATATTAGAATAAGCCACTTATTAATAATCTTGAGTTTAAACGCTTTTGCTCCATTAGTTTTTACAGGGTTATCCAAAAGATTTTCGTTCTTTATCAATTTTTTGACGGTCCCCTATGTGGTTTCGGGAAAAAATCTTCGCGGAAATATATGACCTACATTATACTGTTTACACACCTGCAATTTCAAGTTAATTCCTCATCTATTTTTCTAGATATTTAACAAAACGTCAAAAATCGCAAGTGACCGGTCACCTTTGGCCATATAGTATATGAATGACTTCTTACATGTTTATTTTTCTACATAAAAGGTAACATTAATATTGGAGATATGATTACAGACTATTTTTCTATAATTGCATTATATTTTTAATCAATTTTCTCTGATTCCGGGTTTCAGGTTGGGTTTGGAATTATTTTGGGGTTCGATCGGGTTGCGAGTGGACGAAATATTTTTGATTGGGTTCGGTTCGGGTTGCAGCTTGGTTTTAAATAAAATTTGTAGGATTGCAAATTTTATTTGTTACCCGGGACGGACCCTAGTTAGGTGTAACGTTTAACTGCTAGTTTTCACGATGATACTTTCACTAAAAAATTTAAATATTTATAAATTAATTTTTGATCACTTCATGCGTTTTCAATATAGATTTGTTCGTTGCTTTGCTTTTTTTTTTTCAGTTACGCCCGCCATTAAAATACATGGTACACCCGGCCTGAACACGAACCGCGTTTCGAAAAAAATTTGTTACCGCCTTACCTGATGTGGGACTCTTTGTTTCTAGACCTTTGCATTTTCTTAAGGGGCGGGTGGTCCGCAGTGGTTCGACTCATGACCGGAGAACTGTTCCACACTTTATCGCTCACACACTGCTGTGTATGTGCCATATATGTGCAAGTAAAATCTGTAATATTGAATGATCTCTTATTGGGACGTTGCTGGGTGGAAGATGAAGAAGAGTACGAAGCAGAGTTTTTCCTTTCGGGTAATACTCGAAAGTCTGGAAACTTTCTCTTGCGGATTCATCCGCCTATAAAGATTAGGTGACAGTGAGGTGCTTTAAAAATAACTTTAAGAGATTTTTTCACTTTATTTATCTACAATATTCTTTGACAGGCTTAGAAATTCATATTTCGAATAAAAATCTTTTGTCCCTCTGGAATTCATCTCTAATTTAATCGCACTGTGAGTGTTAGAGATCTGCGTGTTTCAGGATATGCCAAAACGCGAAAATTTTATGTTTTTCTCGAGATTAACCAACGTATTCCATCTGTTATTTAAAAAACGGAAAAAAAGAAATGTTTTATTGTTCATTTACTCCACTAATAGAGGAGAAAAGTTAACCACGACATTACCGTGCGGAAAAAAATTCTGAAGTCCAGTGAATACAGCCTGGTTCGTCCCGAATCTACAGAAAAAATTTAAGACCCGGATGTGACCCGCGAAGAATGAAGTTCAGGCCCGGACCAACTTTTCAAAAGCTAAAATTTAGCCCGAGCTCGTACCGAGTTTTCAATTAAAATTAAGCCCGGAAAGAGTTTAATGAAATAAACTTTTACCGATCTCGGGCTTAGGGACCAGTGTTGAATTCAGGGGGTGGACATTCCCCCTCAGAACAATGAGATCCCTCCCCGGAAGATTTGAGATTTTGTGTTTTTAATGGTCAAAAAGTGCACCCCCCCCCGGAGCTACAGAAATCCCTCCTGGAGAAAAGTGCCTGAATTTAACACTGTTCGGGACAGGCCCGGGCTCGTGGAGACCTCTAATATATATTATGAATTCGGCCCCCCTGTCGGGGATACTGTGCCCCCCCGTCGGGCAAGTTCTGGCGCCGCCCCTGTCCATTAGAAGCAAAAGAAAAGATATGAACGAAGTTATTAATATCTGCTAAAAGATGGCAGCACCAAAAGAAATTGAGAATCATGGATGTGAGGTTACATAAGTGATTTTTAATAACTATAAAAGCTGGAGTGAGTGCCCACTCGATTTCTTAACACTAGTGTAGGACGTGGTACGTATATATATTATATATTAATATATATTATATATTAATATATATAATACTTGATTAATTCGTTTCAATATTTATCAGATATACTATGTCACATTTCCTTTGTGAATTTTCCTATACAATCGGTTTCAAAATTATTCAAATTGGGTTTAAAATAAATAGTTCAATACTTAATCCGTCGGCCGATTTGTATGAAAAAGTATACAATTCTCACATAATACCATAAATCAAAGATTTAAAAAATTATTCTTTGCACTTTTAACATAAAAAATAACTGCCCCGAAACAGGGGCGCTATTTCAGAACTTTCTTGGGGGGAGGGAGGAGGGCAAAGTTTTCTTTGAGGGCAGTTCCATGTCCAAGAGTGAGGTTCGGTTGTGGGGAGTGTCCCCTTTCCCCTCCGAACTTCTGTGAAAAAAATACCATATAGTTATACTTGCTAAGACAAACACCTGTTAGAATAATCTTTTTTTCTGACCTTTCGATTTCTTCTTTACAGGTTCTATAACAGGGGTGTAAGCCATTTCAAGAGGTTATTGAAGGGAGGGAGTGGAAACTTTTTTTCAGGGGAAGGCTTTGAAATAGCGTACTGCATTTTGAAATCTTAATGTCTATCATAAACGATTTTTCCAAGAATATTTTTTTTTTGTTTTCATGGAAGACCGCGATATTTTTTCTCTTTTTTTGCGGAACTATGTAAAATCAATTCGCCAATCGACCGCGGAAAAAAATCGCTAATTTTGCCAATTGGACTTGGAAAAATTAGTTAGTTTGGCAAATTAGCCTCTGAAAAAAATAATTTCCTAAAAGGACTGTAGAAAAATATTACAAAGATGGTGGAAACAAACAGCGGTTATTATTGTCAATTGGTTGAGGAATGAAATTGCACATTTCAACATTCGGTCTCAGAAAAAAATAAAATTTGTCCATCAGCCGCGCAAAAAAATTGCGAATGTCGAATATCTATCGTGGAAAAAAACGAAAATTTTGTGAAAGGTTTCGGAAAAAAATCACGAATTTAGTCGAAGAATCTCGCAAAAAATTCAAGAATTTTGTCAAACAATTGCAAATTCTGTCAGTCGGCTGCATGGAGCAAAAACGAATTTCACCAAAAGATCGTGGAAAAGAATAGCAAATTTCTTCAAAATATCACGGAAACAAATAGAAAATTTCGTAAATCAATCGCAAAAAAATATCGTGAATTTTGACAAATAGTCACGAAAAAAATTGTGAATCTGTGAAACGATCGCGGAATAAAATCGAGAATTTTGTCAAATGGTCGAAAAAAAAAAATCGTGAAATTCAATCACTCACACGATAAAATTGTCCAACATGTCAGGAAATTTGCAAATTTTGCGATACATAAGGATAAGTAATTTTCACCAATGATTTTCTGTCAGTAAAAAATTTCCTTAACCATTTTCTGCCTACCTCTTCAAACTATGAACTAAATTCCACATAATTCAAAAATCTGCAAAACCCTTGGTCTCAGATAGAATATGCATTGGGTCGGACAACCCGGTTTTTCCCAAAACCAACACGACCCGATCCGCGGCACATATCGAGGCGGATTAACGTTGCTTTTTTTTTTTTCGTTTCGTGACAGGTTGATTTTGAACATTTGATTACGGTCGGACATATACATCCCTGTGGACTATTTTTTATTCTGCCACTTTTTGAAAACTAATATCTGCCACACACGTTTATTAAGATATTTTTTAAAGAAATTTACCTCATTTTTATTTATTATTATTATTATTATTATTATTATTATTATTATTTTTTTTTTTTTTTTTTTTTTTTTTTTTGGAAATTGTGGTACGATTGAATATAAAAGTAGCCGCTAATCCTGCCCTGTATCAAAGAGTTACTTGTTTCGGGCTCGGGTTGGGTTTTCACTACATTGAGTCAGGTTCGTATTGACCCGATTTTTGAAAGAAATTCTGAATATTTTCAGATGAAAAAACTGTATACTTGAGCATATATGAAAATATATATTTATTATTACAAAAGGTTTGGCTATATGTGTATATATATATTTCTTCATTATATCTACATAAAAATAAACTTGCTGTTAGAGATGGAATTGCAGACTATTTTTCCATAATTGTATTAAAATAACTAGCATGCTTCGCTCACTACGCTGGTCAGTTTCTCCAAACGAATTTCGAACTGAATATCGGTGAATTTGACCTTTGTGTTTTAAAGCAATATGGATCTTTACCTATAATGTCCTTCCGCATTCCTGAAAACAAAGCAAATGCCACTGCGCTATTATATTTCCTAATGTGTCATACAAAATATTGGGCTATTAAGGATAAAATATTTTAGTTGATCATTTATAGTAGAATTTGGTAAAGAAGATAGAATGCTATGCAATATGCTAAACCCATACTTTAAAATCCGTGTAGCAGAGTTTTTTTAAAAGTTAATCTTTTATAATTCGGTTCACCAGATTATTGAACTTTCCTCTTTAATTATATATGTAAGAAATGTAGAAGAATATGTTATATACTAAAACGTTTACTGAAAAAGTATCTTACTAACAATGAAAATCGCATCCACATCGGTCCAGAAGAACTTTTCAGAAAAGCTAATTTTTCACTCCTCATTATAAGAACTTTTCACCTTAGTTCGATAACTAAGCAATATAGAACGTTATCTTACATACTAAAACTCTCTCCGAAAAACTGTGTTACTAACTAACAGTGCAAGTTCAATCGAAATATATTCAGTAGAAACTTTCTCAAAGGCTAATCATTCATAATTGGGTTTATCTAATTTAGAACTTTCCTCCATAATTCTATAAACACCATACAAAGATATATTATTAAAATGTTCCCTGAAAAATTATCTAATTAACAGTCCAAGTTCCATCAAAATCTATTCAGCAAAACTGAAGTTATAAGCTGCCGTAACAAAACTCTAATTTGCATTTTATGTATGGAAATTTTTTTGACAGTTTTCGGGATGATTGGGAATTACGGTCCTGCATCGGGTCCGGTAACCGGACTTTACCCGAATTCAAGCGGCAGGTCAGGTCAGGTTTATGCTATTGTTTTTTCGCTGGTTGTAAAGTTAACTTTAAGCGTTTCAGATTATGCTTTGTCTCTCTTTGGTCAGGTTCGAGATGAACAAAAGGATGATTTTCAAAAGGAAGCCCTGAATATTTTTCAAATGAAAAAGCTATATATCGAGTATTAATGGGTGCATATGTGTTCATTTTTGTACACAAAACACATTTGCGATAAAATTGTAGATTACTTTTCAATAAATGTAATAAAATAAAGATTCATTTTCTTTCACTTTCGGTTCGGATATGAATATTTCAGGTTTGGGTTGCAACACGAAACTCACGATATTTGTCGAGTTTGGGTAGGGTACAACCCGATCCGCGCAGAACTCTAGTAATAGGCTGAAGAGGTTATACAGAACATACTGTATATAGTATGATTTAATAAAGCAAATGATTTGATAGCGTTGTAATGATTGCAGTAAATATAATGTGACACTAATAATGCAAAATAAAAAATTCAATATTAATACATGGAAATTATTCCAGAGAGAAACATTTGCCTTGCATACAATATTTCAAATGAAAATCAAATTTCAAAGTAATTGCTTAAGAGGCGCAAAGGCCAACACAGAGAAAAAGATTCCATGCCGGGAATCGAACCTGTTCTATGATGACAGATAAATTTTCTGAAATTTCAAATTCCTTGGGGGGATTCCCCCCAGTCCCCCTCAAATGACGCCCCTGATTGTCAACTATCTGAAAATATACTAAATCTAAACACAAACTTTTTAAATTTATTTTTCATCTCAACGTTTTCGTTATTATTATTTCAATGTTATTATTATTATTATTATTTCAATGTTGTTACTATTATTATTATTATTATTATTTCAATATCGTTATTATTATTACATTATTATTATATTATTATTATTATTTTAATGTTATTATTTCACTGCTATATTTTAATTTACAAACTTTAATTTTAACGCAAGTTTTACATTTCTTTCACTAATGTGCTGTTAATAAGAACTCTAATGTTTACTTTACTTTATTATTTCTTATTTTCGTTTGCAATGTCAACACTTTTCCATTTTATCTCGTTATATACTTTTCACTTTATTCACTGTCAACATCATTCAATTTTATTTCGTTAATCACGTTTCACGTTATTTACTGGCAACATCTTTTAATTTTATTTAGTTACAAACCTTTCATTTTACTCAGTGGTAACACTCTATGCGAAATGTCTTCTATAGGAAAGTAGATCTTTCCCTCGTAAATTGCGTAACACCTGTTCAATATTCCATGCGTGTGATAAAATTATTATAATGTATCTCACTCACTAATAAAATTTCTTCTTTAACCTACTTAAAAATTACACATTTTCTTTTCGAGTAACATATACAAGAAAATTTTAAACGAAAAAAATATTTTTCCTCGTCATTTTCCAAGTTAACAAAGTAAAACTCATTCGCGCAACAAATATTTAATATAGCATCATGATGTAAGACGCTTCCACTAAATTTTCTATCTGCCGCTCATTTCAAAAGAAAATAAATATCAAAATTTAAAACATTTACCGTCAGTTTTTTATCTACTGTTGAATTAAATAAAAAAAAATGAATCTTTCTTACGACGATTATTGAAATCAACAAAAGTTTTTCTTTGTGCATGCAAACGAAATAAATTTCATTCAAACTATCGCCATGTTAAAGTACACTTCTTCCAAAAATTTACACTAAAATGATAATATTTATATATTTACAACTTTTCGAACAACATACATATGAAAATTAAAATTGAAAAAATAATTAAGTTCCCAAAATTAAAATATTTGCACAAATTTTTTCTAACATCTGTTCATTTAAAAAGAAAGAATCTTTTCCGCTCAACACATTTCCAAAATAAATATCGTCATGTTCACCTTTCAAAATTGTAAACCTGTTTAAATATTTCATTCTTTGCTAAAATTGTTGAAAGTATAATATGTTGTTTCCTAAGTATTTGAGATTTCCATAAATTTGCTCTATCATATTAAGTAGACAAACTGTCTCTCGGATGGTAGCGGCATTTTCCAGTAAACGTGATTACCATGAATAATAGCTTCACATGAGGAGGTTATAAAGAACGTGCTGTATATAATATGATTTAATAAAGCAAATGATTTGATAGTGTTGTAATGATTGCAGTAAATATAATGTGACGCTAATCCTTCTATATATAAAAAAAAGTTTTGATTTGGAAATGGACCAATGAAAATCTGCGTAGATATTCCGGGTAGATCGGCATCCAATTTGAATTCTTAAGCATGGCCTTTCATCGTTAATATTAAAAAAAATGTTTCATACAAAAATATGAAAATCGGTAGTATTATAGAGACATGTTTGATAAACACGCTGATGCAGACAGTTTTCAAATCGAAGAATTATTTTAAGAGATATTTAATGCTAAAGTTGGACAAAATCGTTCCAGTAAAAAAGTTTTATTGGAGCAAAAACTATACATGAGAATTTAATCATTTTTAGATCATTTTATACGTTATAAGTTCCCGGTATGCAGATTGCATTTATTTTTGTTATTTGACTCATGTTTTGAGGTTTTATTTCTATTTTAAATTCAAATTTTCAGCATTTCGAGAGATATTTTTTAGAAATTTTAGAAACTGTTATTAATTTAAACTGTTGCCAATGGTATAAACAGCGCAACAATAATGTTTACTTCAAATTAAAAATTTATTTACACGTGACTATTACAAACAGAATTTTTTTTAAAAAATTAGAATTAAATGATTACATGTTAAAGGCAGGAAAATTACGTCATAAGAACCAAAATTACACTTGTTGAATTTTAAAAGAAAAACAAAATCTTAAAATAAAAACAAGTAATATAAAAATTTTGGTTTTAAAGTCAATTCCTACTTAGGCCATCAAAGAAAAATTTAATATAATCAAGCTAATATGAGTTTTTGTTGCATTAAAATATCTCAATTTGTTGATTTTCTATAAGCAAGTAGGTTTACAATGGAACTCTATGGGAATTTGGCGAAATATTACAGATATCGCCAAGTTGGCGTCACTTTTGGCGACTCATTTTGGCCGCCAAATTTGGCGATATATCGCCAAGTTGGTGACAAACTTGGCGGTATTTGGCGACAGAACAGGGTCGTCCCCCCCTGTGGTAACCCTTATTGAAAATACTTTCATTGAAATTCAATAACCAATGGCGGCCATTTTGTTTCCCAAGCAAAACTAAAATTAATTAATTAAAATTTAATTAATTAATTAATATGTGAAAAAACTTTATTAACATCAATTGTCATCCAGTACAAGTTTAAAAAAATTATTTCAACCTGATAGGATGAATAATGAGTATTTTATTAACGATTGAAAATTTGTACAAGATAAATATATAAATATATCCCAACAAAACGTTTTCGGTAAGAAAAAAAGCGCCAAGTTCTCCTTAATGTTTCGGCGAGAAAAAATAGTGATATCTGAAGTTCGCACAAGTTAAAAGCCAAACATCCCAAATCTTTCATTGAAAATGGCTTCCTGCGACTTGGCCGTTAATGCCTTCTGCAGCATTTCAAAATTAATGATTGGAAATTACGCATTTATGAATTATTTAAATATTAAAAGTAATATTAGAATGCAAAGAGGTAAATTCACATAAAGACATTATAAGTAAAATATTTCTGATAACTACCATTCAGTTTCAACAAACATTAGTTTGATTACAGATCATTTAGTCCACTTGTGGTTTAATTGCCATTTTGTACGGTCTAAAGCTAAAGTCATTAACGTAAAACCCAAGAAATAAAACAAAATTTACTTACTTCAAATCTCACAATATGTTACACTATATTTTATTGTATAATATTGAAATCTTGTGTATTGACGAAAGAGATTTTTTTCGTTTGAACGTTTATTATAGTTTGTTTGTATACATTAAGAGGTATTCGATTTATAAACTGTTAAGAGCTGATACTAATTATGTTTTAGCAATTCGGGATATTAACTCCTGAATACAAGTATTTTGTTATTTTTAACTTCTAAGCATTTAAAAACAGACTGAAGTTGTTTAAATGCTTTTTTCAAATGTGTATTTTATTTCTGTACTCTGTGCCACAAAATGCCTAAAATAATCAAAAAATGTAGTTGGCATGTAACTCATTTGTACATATATTAAAATTTGAAAAACACTCTCAAAGGCATTAACGGCCAAGTCGCAGGAAGCCATTTTCAATGAAAGATTTGGGATGTTTGGCTTTTAACTTGTGCGAACTTCAGATATCACTACTTTTTCTCGCCGAAACATTAAGGAGAACTTGGCGCTTTTTTTCTTACCGAAAACGTTTTGTTGGGATATCACTACTTTTTGTATGTTTTATCAAGTTTGTTATTCTAAACTATATTAATATGAAAAAACTTAAATTTCGGTACTTTTATGTTAGTCGGGAGCAAATCTCCTCATTAGCCTTTTGTTTTTTCGCCAATAGCAGTTTTCATTTTTCACATGTGTAAATTAGGAACAATGCTTTGATTTTCAAATAAAATATTTTGGTTTATGTTATTATTTCTTATTTATTTATTTATTTATTTCTATGTTAAATATTCTATTAAATAAAATGAGGGAAATGCATCTATTTTAAATGAGATGACTGAAAAGTATATATCTTTAAATCAAATAAATGCAATATGAACAATGGAGTTGGGAACAGTATTTGGCGATTTGCCACTTGCGCCCGGCTAACATAAAAATACCTAAATTTATTTTATTGAGCTTTACAAATTTATACTTTATTTCTTTTTATATTAAAGTACTAGCCGCCACTAGCAAGCAGTATTTACCTTATTAATTCCATGTTAAACGTTGCATCATGTTATTGTTATTCATAATTTAATTTACTTGTCCATTCTTTCGCCAAGTCGGTAGCTTTTGATAGAGAAATCAAGAACTCTTTACGATCATGGAAGCACATCATATATTTTGTATTGTTATGTATTTCATCTTTCGTGACAAATATCTCTTAACTCACTTATGCATGTTTCCTTAGAAGTTGCGATTTGTTCTCTAATGCGGAAATTTTTAAACCTATTAAGTAATCTTTTCTAATTGGGCTCACTGCCAATTGTTGTATTTTAACTGATACGAGTGGGTACAAGTGAAATGGTTCTCATGAAATCCTTTGACAATATCCGCATTTGCATTAAACCACATCGATGCTAATATTTTTTTGTTTAACGTTAACCTTTTCAATAGACTCGATTACGGATGAATATGTATACCGGCTCACTGCCATGATCCATTTGAAAATCTATCATTCTTCTCATCTGATCGTGTTGAAGAATTATTCAATGTACCATAGCTTTAAGATTTTAGCTAATTTTATTCGAAACCTGAAAACTAAAATGCGAGGAACGGGATTATAGAAGATTCATTCTAACGTACATATCGATTAACAGGTTACATATTATAGAATTATAATAATCATAAGGAGAACTGGCAGTTTCAATGCTTTAATAGTTTCCGTAAATTCTCTTTATATAATACAGAAGTTTTAGCGGTGTAAAGATTAACAACATAGGTACAGTAAGTATAATTTCAGTACCATATAATAACAATAGCAGAGGTCTTGGCGAGGCTAACGAAAAAGACAGGCTACCACGGTGGGTCCGATTCTTCTTTTTGTACAGACCGCTGGAGTCACGTGATGGTCGAATGCACCACTGAAGGTGTGCGAAAAGAGCATCACGTGACTCCAGCGGTCTGTAAAAAAGAAGAATCGAACCCACCGCGGTAGCCTGTCTTTATCGTTAGCCTCGAGTTTTGGGCAGTGACGAAACTATTAGAACTTTTGAAATATTAGTACGTTATATAATTTAACTATTCAGATGATATGCGGAAAAATAAAAATAGATGGCTCGCATTAATAATTAACTCATTGAAAAATAGCCACTAGCGTCAAATATTCGCCAAGCTTGGCGACATTTAGCAAAGTTTCGCCAAATTTGGTAATATATCACGTCAATTCTCAAATTTGGCGACAAAAAATGTTTTGTTTATTCTGGCGTCATAATAATGCATATGTATTATGTATTATACACATACCTATAATATGTATGATGCAAATGTATTACGTATTATATGCATATGTATAATATGTATGATGCATATGCATAAGTTCATTAATATCACTAAAACGCACTTAAAGGAATAGTGTTCCATAAATAGTAGGGATAATTGCCAGATTGACCAGAGTGCTATTGAGATTAGAATTCCGACATTTATAGTAGACCGGGAGGCGTCTGCACACACCATCATCCCATCGAGTTTACAGCTGAAATTTTAGGATTAGTTAAAACTAGATTAGCATATTTAAATTCAACTAGTCTGTTAAGTCATATCTTGTAGAAAACACCTGAAGACCTAATTTTAGTGGTTAACTGATAGGTTTACTATTGTATTTTCCTGCATCCAAAAGTTTGGAAACATGGAGGTGCAGGAAAACACAATGGAAAATCCACCAATTAACCCGTAAAATCGGGTCTGTAGGTGGTTTCCACAAAGATATGACTTGGCAGACCAGTTACATTTCAATACGCTAATCGATATTTAACTAATCCTAAAATTTCAGCCTTCAACTCGATGAGGTGATGATCTGTGCAGACGCCTCCCGGTCTTTAATAAAATTCGTTTTAAGGATGTAAAAGATAGAAATATGAACAGATAAACTGAAAGATTTGCCTTATTAAGATTTTTGTAAAAGCATATAAAAATTCATTCAGCTTGAAATCATGTAACACCTTTATAACTCAGGCTAATTTTCTGTAATCGGGTTTTGGCGACCAACATATCTTATCTATAACTATAATCTTTCTTTTACAGATTTAAAATTAACAATAAATTAACAGTAAGTAGGCTAATAATCTATATAATAAAAGCCTAAGTCACGTGATTGTCATCAACAGTTCCGGGTTGACCGCTTCACTACGCCAAGTGGCCAATTTGATAATTTAATAATAGCCGGGAGCAGGTGATAAATTGCCAAATATTTTAACTATCACGTCATCAGTATTATAATAGCCCATTTCATGCGACTGTCATAAACAATTTTTCACGTGTTAAATTAAAACAAAGCTTTGGTGTTGAAATTAAATGTCATGGTTTATGGTAATAGTTATTACTTTTCTTTTTTTATGTTCTTTTCTTTTTTTTTAAGGAATAATTGAGAGTCATAAATTTTCAATATTTTAGTTTTAAATTAAAGTTATGCATTTTAAATAAAATGAGTGAAAGTACTATATTTTAAATGAAATACGAAAAAATACGACGGGAACAATGTTTGGCGATTTATCACCTGCGCCTGGCTAACATAAAAATGCAGAGTTCAGGATTTTTGTATCAGAATCTTCGGATTTGGCGAAGGATTGAGCAAGTAAATTAAATTATGTATAGAAGTAATGCGATACAATGCTTAGCGTATGTTAAAGGGAGACCAAACTGGTCGCCAAGGGCCGCTAGTACAATATAATAACATTCGCAGCGGACTTCGGACGCCGCATCTGTCGCACATCGTTAAAGACAGTTTATTAGTTACACATTTCATTTAATTAAAAGGAGATTTTTAAACTTTCATATGGAATTAGGATATTTTTCCACTATAGGGACCTTGGCATTTTTTAAAAATCTTGGCGCAATTCGGACTTCAGAAACTGAGATATGTGGCCAAATGATATAAACAACTAGGAAAACAAACCTGATTAACTTTTATGTTATTTATATATGCATTTCTATTTCTATACATATAAACATTTTATTTATACATGTATAAAATATTATTTTTTTATATACAAATTATTTATGTTGGTATATAAAAATAAATAAACGGGTTCCTTACATTAAATAAATTGTATGCATATGGAAAAAATTGCTTGTGTATATGACACAGTAAATTGGTTGCCAGAAAATACGTTATTATCAAATTTCTTTTCTCGTCAAGGCTATTTTCTGTATTTCGCCAAGGCTACTATATCGGAAACGTACCGAATTGCGGTTATATTTTGTTAAATGTTTTATTGTTTTAATATCGTAAATATATCATAACCTATACTGATTAAAATTTTTAGGTATATTCATTTTTTCTATTTAACAAACATCTTTGGAAAAGCATATATATAAAATGTTATTCTGTTTGAAATCACGTGACCCCCTTCAAAACTCTGTAATCGAGTTTTGGCGACCAACATTGGCACAATTGAATGTGTTACGGCCAAATGAACACCCCCTGTTTGAAGGCGGAAATTCTGTGTTTTCAGATTTTTCTGGTTAATTGTGCTACAAACCCGACTTACTTGTGAAATTTCATGATTCTACGACTTTTAGAAGTACCTTAGTTATTTGATGATGCGAAGTGGGTCAGTGACAAAAAAGCGCTTTTTCGGAATTTAATATTTCGAAAACTACTAAATATAGAAACATGAAATCGTGGAACCTTAGTTCAGTTTGACCATACGAACATGTGTATAAAAGAAAAATTTCTATATCTCTCCCTAAAACGACGTTATGAGGGGGTGAAAAGTATGCCGAAATGGTTCAGGAAAAGGTAGCTTACGGCTTGTGCGAACTTGGCGGACGCACTGCCGTGCTCCCAGATAAATATATAAACAAATATAGGGAGAGTGTGAGCTAATAGTAGGAATTGAAAAAATCATTATTATGCGTTAAAACTTGTAATTGGAGGGAATTACGTCATATTTAAAATGGCCAAAAATATGGCAAAACAATTTAAATTGAAAAATATATTTGCGCGAGATATTTTGAGATAATCTTTTCAACTATTATCGTGAATTCGAAGGAAGCGCAAATAATATTTACTTCTAACAACAAAAGTATTTTCACATGAATATTAATAAGAGAAATAAAACTTTGGTGTAAATTACGTCAGATTTGAAACGATACATTTAAAATGAATTATTTAAAAGAACTATCTTATAGCGCTGTTAAAAAATACCGGGAGACAATGACACTGTTTACTTCATTCATTTTACATTAGCTTATTTTCAAATGTTTAACTAATTATTTTAATTAAATAGCAGCAGCAGATTTGGTCTTAAAAATCCCCAATCCAAGGAAAACGAATGGAAACCCGTTTACAGAGAGATCGCTACTGTTTTTTTTTTTTTTTTTTTTTTTTTTTTAAATTCAATATTTTTAAAGCCGATCAAATTAGCGTGCTTTTTGGATTTTGGTATGCCTGAACGGGGGTTGGCGAGCGTAGCTCGTAGGGGAGCCCCTAGTAATGTAAAATAAAAAAAATTCAGTTATTAAGAATTTGAATTAACCCCTTTCTTAAAAAATAAATCCCCTCTAAATTTCGGTCTAAAACGAAGACTTCATCTCGAAAACTCTAGCCCTGAGGGGGACGAATTTTCATTTGATTATTTTGCATAGGACTAAGAAGCAACTAATAGAATTTTTTCTCACACGTCTTTTTAAAATTAGCCAAAATAGTCATTAATGATAAATCTCTCACCTTGAGAATGTTGGAATAATAAAATATTTAGAAAATATTTTTGATAACTATTAGTTTCTGTGCCTAAAGGGTAAATTGCATGTGCCCAACAAAGAGGAAATTGCTGGCCAACAGCAAGATTATGTGCTGGCAATGATGGAGAAATGCTGGCTAATGGTCTACCACTGCATGACCACTGCTGGACAGCTTCAGTCAACTTTGCTGTTGGAAATCATCAGATAAAATTCTAGTGAGCTTCCGTTTTATCTCATGCGCTGGCCCCCACTACATGGAAGTGCACGAACTTTTGTAGTATTATTGTTGGGAACCCTTATGCTAGGTAGCGTTGCGAATATCGAAGACAATGAGTATTTGAACACAAAGCTGAAATGAATATCTTAACACAATTTAAGCTGTGAAGCTAATTTCTTTTGTAAACTGTAAATAATATAGCACCTCTACTACCAACAAAATAAATAAGTAAATGAATAAACAGTCTTTATTTCAACACACTTTTTTCCCCTTTAAATCTGGTTTTACCAAGTTACAAAGGATTTCAGTTTTCATAATTTATACAGTTGAGAATCAATAATAATAATTAAAAAAACCGTATAAAATATATAGCATTTCTATACAATACAGTAATTTCTATACCAGTTTAATGATTGGGAACGTAAATCACAAAAGAAACAAACTTGAAATAGTATAATGAGAGCTTGAAAACTACGCGCGGTCGTAGAACACGTTGTTAAAATAACATCCTTTTTGAACGCTTTAATTAACACTGTGGCGTCCGCAACAGGACAGTTTACAAGATTTATTGAAGCAAAATGTTACAAGCCGTGAAAATTTTTAAAAAGTTCGACTTAAAGCTCGTGATAGAAGAGCTTGGGGAAACAATTCCGCAAGATTATACAATCGGGACACTAAAGGAAATTATTTTGAATAGTAAAAAATATAAAAAAATCCCGCTTTTGTACAAGAAATTTTATCCAAAGTTGTTGCTGAGAGAAAGGAAAACGAGGCTAAGAAGTTAGAAAAGAAGAAGTCGGATCAAGAGTTAAAAAAGCTAGAATTAAACGAAAAGTTAGATCAAAAAGTAGAGTTTAAAAAGTTGGAATTAAATCATCAATTAGAATTAGCGAAAATCCAGTCACAGGGACAAATGCAAGGTGAGTACATTTCAACTGATTATGATACTAATAATTCTAAACGGAAATTCAGATTACTCAAGTTGGAATTTCGCCAATTTGATGGTGATTTAAAAGAATGATTGGCATTCTGGAGTGAATTTCAACAGATTCACAATGATTCAGATATTCCGGCAGAAAATAAATTCCAGTATTTGATCCAAGCAACTGTCACTGGATATAGAGCGCGAGAGTTGTTGATAGTTTTCCGCCAATTGGCGCTAACTATGCCAAAGCTATAGAGAGTCTTAAGGCTTGTTTCGGTAGGGAAGGTCTTTTGATTGAAGTATACTTTAGAGAATTATTAAAATTAATTAGGGTAAAACCACCAGTGATGGCCAGGTTAAGGACGAATTTTTCGACTTTTAGCTAACAATTACTATGCCGTGCGAATTTTTTTCATGCCGATGGTCAAAATATAAGAAGAAAGGATGGAAGAAGACTTTCGTGTCAAGTAAACCAACAAAATATAAATTTATTCCTTTACAAGATTTGTTTTACTAAAAAGTACAAAAACATCAGTAATGGCCCGCTTTGCATCCGTAATGGCCCATCACTGCATTAGTGATGGCCCACCGAAGTCGATTCTTCTTTTTCTGATTATTTTTGCAGGATTTGGCCTTGATATTTTGGTGGCTTCTTTGTTGGTCATCTTAACTCTTTTGTTGGCCATCTCAGCTTCTTTTTATTTTTATTTTAGAGGTATTTCTCTCTGTTTTACTTCTTTTTGTTAATATTCTTCTTATTTCTTCCGTACCTTGTCTTCTTGCAGCTCGTTCCATCTTTGCGATGTCAGGTTGAAAGGTATTCTCTCCCATCTCCTCTTCCCTTTCCTTTCTGGACTGTGCGGCCATTCAAGGATTTCTTTTAACGGTTGAGGTATTGAGCTGTAGAAGTAGTATTGTCATTATTTTCTAGCTCTGAAAAACTGTCTTCGTCGAAACTCTTCGGCCCCTGTTTAACAGCATCAACTGCCTTCTCAACTCGATCTTTCTGTTCATTACTCAGTTCTTTTGGAGCCATTATCTGTATTCTAAAATAAAAAAGAGATAGCTGTACTAACAATGCAGAACCGCAGAATTAAAGTTTTATTCTTTGCTTAGCTTGATGCCAAAAGGAAAAATAATGAAACTGTATCATCCCATGCCGCGAATTAGTTATTAGATACCTACACACTATCGTGTCCATAGTAAAAGTAGCCTGTAAATAAAATTTTCAATTTCATTGAACAATTCCCTGTTATTCGTAATTTAGAGCCTTTTCAGCTAATTTAAGCTTTTTAAATTTCGATATATTTTAGAAACCGTTCTTAATGAGCATTTATATCTTATAAATAACCACCATGAGAATTTTTAGTTTCTAGCCCCACCAATATCAAAGAAATTGAAACTTTAAAACTTCTTTTTCTCCTGCACCCTTTTAAATTACGATTTTTTAGAACAGTTTTGTGAGAGAATAACTCTTGTTATTCTCTCGATTATTCTTCTTAATATAACGAGTTGAGTCTTAAATGTAACAGCCACGTGAAATTTCAAGTTTTATATTACAAACAAGACCATAGAAATCTTAATTTAGAACGTTTGCTGCTCATTTAACCCTTTTAAATTAAATTTTTTTTACAAAACATTATTGACGAGAATTTGCATCTTAACCACCATAACACATGTCAAGTTTCAAGCCCCTTCATTATCACGAAAATCGTAATTTTAGAAATATTTCAGCACACTCTTCTCTTTAAAAAAATATTTTGTGCGTACATTTGCGATTTAAAAATAACAGCCATGTCAAGTTTATATTTTATTGGGTCGTTCGGAAAGTCATG
Organism: Maratus speciosus; assembly: GCA_963932465.1. Classification (NCBI taxonomy): domain Eukaryota; kingdom Metazoa; phylum Arthropoda; class Arachnida; order Araneae; family Salticidae; genus Maratus; species Maratus speciosus. The sequence continues at coordinate 408,052,102 of OZ010800.1, forward strand.
TCCTTTTGGGAAAATCAATCCGTACCTCAAAATTCTTTCATTTAATTATTAGACATTGATTCCGATATCTAATGTCTAATAATTACTGGGCAAAATATTCCGGTACGAATTGATTTTCCCAAACGGACACGACTTTCCGAACGACCCAATATATCCTTAACAATTCTCTGGAAATCGTAATTCTATATAAAACGTTTTCTGCGCATTTAAATCCTTTTTGAATTTTGAATGTTTTAGAAACTGTTTTTAGAGAGTATTTACATCTTGTAAGTTACCATCAAGTCGAAATTCTAATTTTTATACCCTTGAAAATCACAAAAATATGCATTTTAGAAAGATTTTGCTCCTGCGTTCCGTTGGGATTATGATACCAACATAAAATATAGCCTATGGTAAAGTACAGACTGTCACCATCATTTTGCCAACATTACTTTTGAAATGCGTTATTAGTTCTATAGATTAACGCCTACAAATAAACGTTTCTTCATTATAATATTAGTATAAAAATATTATTTAAAAACATCTAAAGTTAAAATTGTTTTGAATTATTTTTATAACTTAATTAAACATACTGAAAAATATTAATTTTCTTTTTACAAGGTTTTTGCTAATTAGATACGAAGACCGGACTAGATATGAATCCCTCTTGAGCAAACGTCATACATTGAACTACCTTGCACTCTAGAAATCTTAAAGCTAAATTTTAAATATTCATCGCTGGCTATAGACGCTAGTTGTGATACCTAAGTTAGGCAGTTAGGGTGTAGATTCTAGCCTAAAAGACTAGTCAATTATGCCATTTACAAAGGAATGTCGCGAGTACAAAAAGTATAGAATAAAATGGACATAAATAAGAGGAATATGCTAATATAAATTTGTTATCAAACACTTTGCTTTAAATGTTTGAAAGAAATAGATGTATTAAAAACTTTAATTAATGACAACAAATAGCTATAAAATATAAAAAGTAAGTGTGGGCCATCACTACTGCAATCATGAAAAAACAGCATCAGTAGTGGCCCACCCCAATAGCTGGCTTAATATGTTTATTTTGATAACACCACTATGTTTACATATTCCTTAAACTTTGTAAAAGTTATTAGAACTTACTTTTTTTCGTTTATCCTACTTGGAAATTTCGTACATAGCACGAAATCCAACTTTGCTCACTAAATATCTTGCTAACAAACCACAGCGGAAACTGGAAAAAAGGGAAGCATCGGTAGGAGCAGCCACTGTTCACGTGACGTGCATTGATTTGTCAAAACAAAGGCATAATCTGACAGTGGAAAGACCATTTTATCACTTCTCAATTGTGCTAAATTCAAATATTGGGCGTTTCGCGTCTAGCGTCGTAGGAATATTAAATAGGCCATTACTCGTATATGGGCCATAATAGGTGGTTTTATCCTATATCTGTTCAATCAACAGGAAATTTTTCTATTACATCATTGCATGATAAACTTGAGTCGCATTTACGAGCTCTTGAAACGTTAGGCGTCACAACGGATAAATGTGCTTCAACATTATATCCAATGGTAGAATCTTGTTTTACTGCTGAATTTTTGAAAGCGTGGGATCGTACCCATACGACTCCTGTTAGTTCTGATGCAAAAGAACGCCTGGTGACGTTTTTCAAATCTGAAGGAGATGAAAGAATTAATTTGGCAGTGGCCGGTTTTGGTTTTTCGAAAAAAAGATGATGCGAGCTTTAGGAAAAATAAAGGTTACAACGATGTTACTAAACATTTATTAACTGCTGCTACTATATTAATCTATCCCTCGGGATTACACTAACACTGTAAAGCGAAAGCTGAGTTCCCGAGGCGGTCATCGCTGTCATCGTTGCTACTCTATTAAAAACTTTTTCAAAGCCAGATTTAAGGGAAAATTGCGTTTTTTGCAAAGGAAGACATCTGAGTTCAGAACTCTTTTCGGCACGGAAGATGTGTTTTAATGAAAAGCAGAATTTACTGAAGGACGAAAAGATGTTGTTTTTTATGTTTGGCAACAGGTCACACAACCAAGTAATGTAGAGCTATCTTGAAGTGTTTCTTTTGTGATAAAATACATGCGTCTGTGATGTGTCAAACGCTCGATAAAAATAAGCTGAATTAAAAGAAAGAGGAAGAAAAGTCGTCTGGAAAAGAAATAAATATGGCCAATTTCAATAGAAATCCGAAAGCGTTTCTTCAGAAGCTCCAGGCAAAAGTCATTTCCGAAAACAAAAAGAAAGTTGTTAGACTAATTTTGAACTCAGGTTCTCAGAGATCGTATATTTAAAAACATTCAGTCGAAGAAATGAAGTATTTACCTCTTTGAGAAGAAAAGGTTTCTCATTCTCTTTTTGGCGGAGTCATAACAAAGGATTATAATCATCATTACTACAAGGTAAGATTAAGTGATTTGAAAGAAAATTTTAAATGCAATTTTGAAGTTTTCGATCAAAACATTATCTGTGAAAATGTTATCCCTCTAGGAAAAGGATCCTGATTTAAAGAATTATCGGGAAAAGGCATCACTTTGACGGATGTTGGTGAAATTCCTGAATCTATTCAAATATTGATTGGAACCGATGTAATGGGAAAATTACTGACAGGTTGTAGAGAAATACTCTCGTCGGGAGTAGTAGCACTGGAAACCTATTTAGGTTGGACCTTGATGGGAAAAGTGCCTCAAGATAATACGTCTAAAGAAAATTTAGCTTTATCAGTTACGTCTATGGGAGTGAAGGAAGTAGTGATTGCCGATATATGGAAATTGGATTTACTTGGAATTAATGATCCGATTGAAAAACAATCGTAAATGGGATCGCCAAGTTAAAGAGCATTTTTTACAGACAGTAAAAATGAATAAGCATAATCGTTATGAAGTTTCTTTGCCATGGTCGGAAGATACACCCACCTTCACCTGAAAATTTGAGTTCAGCCAAGAAAAGATTAACTAATGTTACAAACAAGTTGCTTTCCTATAACTTTTATCAAAAGTATGAAAAAGTGCTTTTAGGGTGGCTTGATGATAAAATTATAGAGGAAATGCCACAACCTGAAATGAATCTTTATGGAAACTATTTACCTCATCGACCAGTGATAAAAAAAATAGTACAACTCCCATTCGTCCAGTGTTTGACGCATCAGCTAGAATACAGAACCATTCATCTTTGAATCAATGTTTGCATTGTGGGCCAAATCTTATTGAATTCATTCCTGACATTCTCTTACGATTTAGAAAAAATGAATTTGGTGTTGTAGCTGATATCAAGAAAGCATTTTTACAAATAGCTGTATCGATAGAAGAAAGTAATAATGAAATATACCTACGTATTGATCGTTTTAACGAAATCCCTTACCAACAACGTATTTTGTTAAGCTGTCTACAAGGCAGATGCTATTGACAAAAAAGGCTGTCTGAGTGAGTTGTGGGGGCCGGTTGTGGGTCCAGGTAGCCAATAGGCAGAACGTTGGCAATTTAAACCAAAGTTCTTGGGTTCGACTCCCGGACTGGACACTCTTTTACTCAGTTGGAAAAACGTCTAAACTTGTAACAATTTTTTTTCAACAAATGTAATTAATAGTGAGTATTGAAGAATTCGCTATAATCCTCAACTGTCAAGATAATAAATAAATTAAGTTTAGGAACAAGTTTGTGGCGTTTGAATAAACAGGAACACTATGCAAAAATTAATCCGTAGTAATTATTTCCTGAGATACAGCAGCAATACACAACTAGTCGGATGTCCCAAAACTTTTTTCTATCTCATACATATTAATACTTCAAAATTCGCTATCACAGTGCCAAAAATAATGGCAACCTATGCCAATCACGAGAATTCTAAAGATATGAAATTCCGTCCATTGGTTCTTGAGTTATGATTATAGCTAAAATCGAGTAAATCCTGCGTAATGCAGAACAGCAGTGCCAGTTGTTAGGTGATTTACACTAAAACTTAATAAGCAGCAACTTATGCCAACGTCTAACTGAATGTTAAGTATGATGAAAATTCGTGCATTAGCTCTTGAGATAGAGCTATTGCGGAAATCGTGAAAAATTCAGCATAGCAGCGCCACCTGTTGGGTCATTTACACCCAAAACATAAAGAGCATCAATATTTTTCAAAATATACCTGAATTTGAAGTTTGATGAAAATTGGTGCGTTAGTTCTTGAGATAGAGCTATTGCGGAAACCGAGAAAAATGTAGCATAGCAACACCACCTGTTGGGCGATTTACACCAATACGTAATCAGCGCCAATTCATAGCAAGGACTAATTGAATCTGTAATTTGATGAAAATCAGTGCATTAGTTCTTGAGATACAGCTATTGCGGAAATCATACAAAATGCAGCATAGCAGCGCCACCTGTTGGGCGATATACGCCAAAACTAATCAGCAGCAGTATACATCAATTTCTAACTGAATCTAAAGTTTTGTGACATTCCGTGCATTAGTTTTTGAGATAGAGCGTCCACAAAATGTTTGTCACATACAAGCAGACAGACTCACAGACAGAGTGACAAACTCACTCTCTCAGACAGAGTGAGATCATAGACAGACATTTTCTAAAAGTCATCGAATCGTGTTCAGGACCTTCTAAAACGTATAAATCCATCGTAAACCGGAAGTCGCAATTTTTCACGAATTCAATACTTTCTTCTTGTAAAGATAGAAGAAACTAACAATGGTTTATTTCCAAGATATGTGTACTTTTATCATAAATGGCACGATGTTTTTCCCATGGCTAAAGCCAATAATCTGCTGCATAAAAATTATGAATACGTCAGTGAAGGCTTACTGTGGAAACACGAAAAGTTTTTGGTTTCCGTCTGTCTGTTAGTCTGTCTGTCTGTCTGTTCCGCGATAACTGCCGTAAAAGCATCCGATTAGCTTGAAATTAAGTTGGAATGTTGGTGAGGTATCCGGATTTAGTTGTATAGTTTTTTGTTGTATTTTGTTCATTCGTTTGGAAAATGTGGATTATTTTATTTTGCGCAATAATGCTTTTCTGTGGAAAATCAGATGATTTTCAAATTTTTATTTGTTGAAAGGAAATGAGTCATACGATTAAAGTATTTAAAGGGTAAATTATGGATGATGAAATTTCCCCAAAAAAGTCTTCAGTTATTCCTATTAATTTGAATTTTTTTCAATACATTCGCCAGAGTTTTTAAATTCGATGTATAACTTATGGAGGAATTTTATATATGTGTTCGAATAATATAAAACATTTTTTGTTATGAATTTACTTCTTTTAAATGTACATATTTCATTTTTTTCTCTTTTTTTATCAGTTACCTAGCAACTGTACTCCTCCCATAAGATATCGTAAATGTGAAAATATGTGTAGTTTTTCGAAGTCAAATCAACGTCAAAAGGGATGAATTAATGCCTTTGTAAATAGATGTATCCCTATATAGATAGATTTTAACCCAGAAATGAAAACATACTGTGTTTTATTTATTTTATTTAAATATTTTGCTTATAAATTCAAAAGTTAATTTTTTCATAAAAAATAAATTGACATTTGAAGAGCTAAGTGGAAGAACATGTTAAGTAACAAAAATTACATTTGAAGAAATTTGATGTGAAAGTTCTTGTTGTCAATTTTAATGATTTATATTCTGTTTGATACCATGTGTTTAAAATATGAATAGGTGTGGTACTAAACTCTATTAAAAAAACTTATTCATATTTAATTTTTAAATATTAAAAAATATTAATATTATTTGCGTTATTAAATATTAAAATATTAAATATTAAGGAATAATGTCTTAAATCTTCAAGGCTAAATAGAACTTTGGTATTTTAGCTTTACCATGTGATAGAATACCTGATAACACCTTCGTCTAAAAGATAAAATATTTTTTAAGAAAATGTCGCATAATATGTTCTTCCACTCAGCTCTTCGTTTGTCGATAAAATTTAATAATCTTTTTCTAATCGTTGCCAAGAAAATCCCCAACCCGGAATAATAATTTCTCTTAAACAATTAATTTATAGTTGAAATATTTTCACGTGAAAAAGGAAAATGAAATAAAAAAATTATGAATACTGGAAATAAAAAGGAAACTCTCATGTACTTATTACTTAATATTACAAGGAGGAAGGATTTGAGAAAGTGCGGAAAAAAGGCGAATACGACGTCATATACCGAAAACAAAAATATTGAAATAAAATGTCTTCGGTTATCATTTTAATTCTGATTATTTAAAGAATATTGCTATCACTACTTCAAAATTTATCGTCTGTGCACGGTTAACATAAAAATTTCTTTTTTAATTTAAAATTTAAATTAAAAATAATCCCTGTCGGCCCGGCCTACAGGCGGAGGTAGATTTCGAAGTTAAGTATATTAATTGCACCAACAAAAACTAAATCATGATTAGATATAAATCCACTTTAACCCCTTCGGGACGGGAGCCTTTTACGAAATTTTTAATCTTTTGTCACCGTTTTTTAAAAACAGAAATTTGTGTCTTCTTGAATCGAGAAAATACGCTGATTAAATAAGGCAAATTTTACAGTAAAATTTTATTGGTGAGGAAAAACAAGGATTCTGAGCGCTTCATGCGGCACGTATACGTGCCACTCATCCCCAAGGGTTAACAGTTTTAACTGGCCGCTTTAGACGAGTTTTTATTTCATTTTTATATAATAGCTGGTTTTATCAGAATCATGTTAAGGCGGTATTAAAAAAAAAATACTTTTCCATGCTCAACAACTCGAAATTTCCTGGCACATTTTCAGATTAATTTTTAATGGAAAAAATACGAAACTTCCTGAAGTGATTTTTGAAAAGATTTATAAGCGACATGTGCTTTTATTTTTCTTTCAATTAATTGAAACTTGATTAATAAACAATTATTTCCTCAGTAGGGCAATATTTTTCGTTTCTAACACAATCGCTTCGGGAAATTCTGTTCAAAATGCCCACTTTGAGATCATTTTTTGTAATATATTCTGCCTCTATCAAAACATCGATCATTACGGTACATTATATAGTTTCTGAAGAAGAGAATCTATCAATTGGACGCGTTTGAGAGCAAAAATTAATTTAAAAATGAGTAAGAAAATAAGCAGTTTGGATTTGAATACATTCTTAACAAGATGATTTTTTTTCTTCAACCGCTATGTATTTTTAATTTGTTTTTGCTGTAACAATTGGTCCTATTAAAAACTTGTCTATATAAATGTTGAAGACAATATTAAGAAGATATATGATAAATTCATGGGGATTTTATAACTTGTGAATTGACGGAGTTATAGAAATTTTTCTTCTTCACCACCTTTTTTTTGTTTTCGTTTTTATTTATTTATTTTTTTTTTTTTTGCGGTACGAATTGGTCCTATCAAAAACTTGTCAATACGAAAGCTGTAGATAATATTAAGGAGATGTATAATAAAATTAATTAGATTTGATATCTAGAGAATGGACGAAGTTATGAATTTTTTTTCTCCTAAAAACCCTATTTTTTGTGCCCCTTGAGCCCATTTTTAATTTTATCAAAAATCTGTGATACATAAATTTTTGGTCCTATTTTTAAAAGTAATAAAAATTTTAAACTGATTTGATATGTACAAAAATTAAGAAGTTATGTGGTTTTTTCGGTTTTCACAAAACCCCTCTCTATTTCCATCCCCTTGGTCCGATTTTGCCCATTAACGAACTTGATCGAGATTTTATGCTCCTTGATTTAATGTATCAGTTTGGAAGAGATTTGTGCAGAATTGTGGAAGTTATCGTGTCCAGAAGAAAGTGGTCTCTCTCTCTATATATATATACAAAGTTTTTTACTGAGGGTGGTTTTGGGTTCTATGGGTCATGATCGGTGTAGATCTGCAAAAATTTTTCAGAAATTCCAACATAGGAATGACGCCAATAGGTAGTATTTCATACGAAATCTACCTAAAAAACTTATGTAAAATAAATGTCAAAATTATGCAATACAAAATTATTAATGTCGAAAACGACGTCATTATATCGAAAAATAATTATTTTCATTCTTAGCAACTAAAAAATTAACTATATTGCCTGAAAAAATATTTTTTGACGAACGTTAATTCTTAAAGACGCCTGATTTCAGAAAATATGAATGAAAATTATTTTTAAAAATCCTTTTTTAATTTAAATTATTTATTTTAATTTAAATTTTAAATTATTTTTAAATCCTTATTTTTAAAAAGGAAATTGCATTTTCTTTCATAAAACGTAAACTTTTAGTGTGATTGCGTTAAAGTAAATCATTTTCCAGGGCTCGCACGCTTCACGGGCTTTAAAGGACCTTTTACCAGAATTTTCTTAAAGTAACATTTGGCTTTTTTAATGAAAAAAATTCTTTCTTCAGATATAACGATCAGTACTTTACGAAATTTCTGGTGCTAAAACACCTAAAATACCCTGAATCTCCTGATGCGTACGAACCCTGTTTTCTGACCACCAATATCGAAATTAAAGTTTGGAAGCTCGAAGTATATTGGAGACATGTTTGTAAATCGTAGTTTGGTAACCGGATTTTCATCCCCCATTTCTTTTATCTTTAAAACTGTAAAAAAATATTTTGTCATTTTTAAAAATAGCGTTTTTAAATATTATTGTTATGATGGATTTTTGTGAAAGTCTTGTGTATAGGAAGGATGCAATGAATACATATACAAATCTCGAAAATACCATCTAAAATACTTATAGTAGTAGTATTCTCCCAGCGTTGTTTTTTCGTTTTACGAAGAAAGATTCGTCGATTTCCACGATTGTATTTGGCCCTCCTTTTTACATTGGCTGAACCTTCCTTTTCGCAATTGTGGATAATAATTGAAGAGCTGAGTGGATGAACATGTTATGCTACATTTTCTAATTTTTTTTTTAATCTTTTGGATGAATGCGTTATGAGTTATGAGGTATCCTACCACATGGTGAAGCTAAACTACTAAGATTCTATATAGTCTTGAAGATTTAAGACATTATTCATTAATATTTAATAATGTCAATAATATTAATATTTTTTAATATTTGAAAATTAACTATGAATAAGTTTTTCTGTTAGTTTCTCATGTTTCTTAAGTTTTCTGAGAGTTTCGTACCATACCTGTTAATATTTTAAACACATGGCATCAAACAGAAAATAAATCATTAAAATTTACAGCAAAAACTTTCACTTCAAATTTCTTCAAATGTAGTTTTTGTTACTTAACATGTTTTCCCACTTAGTTCTTCAATTGACAAGAAACTTCACGTATTTATGACTGAGGTATATCAAGGCCATACAAATAAGAAATTCCGTATTATCTCCTATAAAATGTTATGAAGAGTTTGTTATTTATATATGTTTTCAATTATGAAGAGTGAAATGTTTTGCTTAATTAATGCATTTATCTTTCTTTTAATGATATGTGAACGATGTCACGGGTTACAGCTTGTAGCCTATTTTTAAAAAAAATCATTCAAGTAATCCCAAATATGAAAAATTAAGCAAAAAGTTCGGTTGCGGGAAATAAAAGATTAGTTAATCTTTCGTAATTTGATCTGAAACATAGGTTTGCGTCAAATATGAACGTTATTTCTAACATTACGATTTTAAATTGAATTTAGGTAGTATTAATATGCTATCACAAAAATTACATTATGCCATATCACGTTCGCTATTTAGTTAATTGGCAGTGGACACGATGATGAATGGTTACCAATTAGGTTTCAAGGTCTTCAAACATGTCTATTTTGGGGTGATTTTATTAAGTTAATGCTATCGAATAGATTAATATGTATTTAGATAAGATATTAGATATAAATATTGAACTTCAATCAAAATTATTTTACCGAAACAAAAATTGTTAAACATTAGATCTTTATACATCAGATGCAGTTGTTTGTGGCTGGCAGGGAAGTAAATGCAGCAGGAAAGTAAGAATATCAGGTATAATATAAAATGCTTTTCCAAACTGCTGCTTTTCCTTATAAATCACAGTGTAAAAAGGAATCTAAGATATAGGATAACCATTAGCAAAATCAAAAGAAAATTAAAGATGTAAATTTAATGAGAGTACGGGGGGTTCAGGGGGGCTGATCCCCCTGATGAAATGTACTTTATTATCTAAAACAATTACCAGAATAAGTATCTCATGAGAATTTCAGAATATTATAACATAACAACGCGTTTAATTTAACGATTTTAATGTCTGAAAACTTCGAAATATTTTTTATTCTTATAAACATTTACATAATTTGAAAAGTTTAAATTGCGGTTTGCAGCAAGTTGAATATTACGCAAATTATGTTAAAGAACAATGACTTGCAGAGCTGACGTTGAGGCTCCTGATCTGTAGATTTACTAGTTATTATACATATAAGACAATTATTTTTTCATTTTTCATTATCTCTATTTACTATTGAGGTAACGCTTTATTACATAAATTAAATGTTCATCAGCAGACCTGTGCGAGGCTTCCGCACATAAATCATTGAGATTATTTGCTGATATAGGTATTTTATTAATTTTCAATAAACGGCAATTTTCTATCAAATGGCGTGCATTAACGAAGTGTGAGTGTCAGAAACCTTTCGTATGATACCTCATTCCTCGCTATGCGTTCAGTTTGTGCATAGAAAAAATGGGAAAGAGACTATCAGAAAAAAATAACTGTCGAAACGTCAGTGAAGGTTTACTGTGGAGACACGAAAAGTTTTTGGCTTCCGCCTGTCTGTTCTGCTATGACTGCCGCAAAAAACATCCGATAAGCTTGAAATTAAGTGGGCATGTTGGTGAGGTATCCGGATTTAGCTGTATAGTTTTTTTTTTTTTTTTTTTTTTTTTGTTAAATTTGGTTTATTCGTTCGGAAAAGATGGAATATTTTATTTTACGCTATAATGCTTTTCTATGACAATTCAGACGATTTTAAAATTTCCATTTGTTAAAAGAAATGGCTCGTATGATTAATGAATTTAAATGGTAAATTATGGATGCTGAATTTTTAAGTAAGAGTCTTAAATTATTCTTATTAGTTTGTAATTTTGTCAATACATTTGACAGAGTTTTTAAATTAGGTGTATAACTTATGATGGAATTTTTTATATATGTGATCGAATAATATAAAGCATTTTATTTTATAAATTTACTTATTTTAAATGTACGTATTTTTCTTTTATCAGTCACCTAGCAACCGTATTTCAGTTTAAAATATCATAAATGTGGAAGCATGTAGGGTTTTTTTAAGTTAAATCAACGTCAAAAGGTGTGAATTAATGAATGCCTTTGTATAGATGTTTGCATATAGATGCATTTTAACCCAGAAATGAAAATAGACAATATTTTATTTATTTATTGAACTATCCTGCTTACAAATGCAAAAGTTCCCTATTTTCATACAGAATAAATTAACATTTTTCTATAAAATTTTATAAGCTTTCTTTATTGTTGTCAAAAAAATAAAAACAAAACCCGGAATAATAACTTCTCCTAAAGAGCTAATTTGCAAAATTTTCATATGAAAAAGGAAAATGGAATAAACAAATTAAAAATTAAAAATGATAAATACAGTCGAACCTCGTTATCCCGACACTCTAAGAACCAGAACAAAGTGTCGTCATAAGCCTGGGGTCGCGGTAACCGGAGTTGCAGAAAAATGTTTATAAAAAGCTGTATTTTTAATTAATTTAAGACAATTTGAAATTCATTACTGTTCTTGTAGATTTAAGCAATAAAACATTATTATTAAACAAAATAAATACAAGAACAAAATTGAAAAGAATAAAAATCAGATTTATGATGACTTGTTTTTTTTTTATTGTTACATGAAATATTGATGAACTAAGGTTTGCTTATCCCTAGATTTGCTTCCTACAATTCTTTTTTCAATATTATACAATGAATTGTAATCAATATTCGTTGTTTCAGAAATGGATGTTAGATAATTTCTGATCGTTCCAATGCAATGCAATGCTTCGGTTTTAGTCGGATGAAAAACGCCGTGTAACCACAAGTAAGCGCCGCCTGACAAGAAGAAAAAGACCGCACGTAGACTGATACGTGTATCTGGGGCTTAAGTGGGTCGTTCATAGTGTTTGGGTTTATTAATTCAGATAAAGGATTGAAGTAAAATTTCTCATTTATCTCAATGGGTGTTTTAGACACTTTTGTGAAAAGTTTGGCTAAGGCATTTCTTACCGCTTAATTTACGTGCTTATAAGAAGGATTACGAAAAATGAACAATTTTCCTAAATCGTCGGGATATCCGGAGTTGAAAATTATACAATGACGTAAAATCCGGAGTTTATTTACATTAAAATCATATACAGAAATTCGGGACTTTGATAAACTGACGTGATAAGCGGAGTGACGTGAAAACCGGGTGTCAGGATATCGAGGTCCGATTGTATAACATCATATTGGAAATAAAACTGAAATTCCCAAGTATTTCTTACTAATATAAGGTGAGTGAATTTTGGTAAGTACGGGAAGCCGCGATATGATTTCTTATATCGAAATAAAACGAATACGATTTGATGTTGAAATAAATGGGTCTTGTGTTATGATATTCTTATTTTTTAAAACAAGTTGGAAATTGCACTTCAAACGTGACAAATGAGGTGCGTTTTAGTAGTATAACTATCTTTATAAATATTTTTCGCACCGTATAGTGTACTGAATGTATATTTTAGAGTAGTTCATAAGTTCATGTCAATTTCATTCTGTTTAAAAGGCTGTAACATCATTAAAATGCACTTGAAATATTTTTCCCCATTAGCCGTAATGTAACGGAAAAGTTTTGACTGTCCCTGTAACTAAATTATACATCCGATTTTCATAAAATTTGAAATGACTCGACACAATTTTGCAACAATTATATATTTGAAATTTCAGACTTTCGGTTGGGTACTTTTTGCTCTGTTATGTGCGGACGGACAGACAAACGGACCGAATGACGACTATAGGTGATACGTATTTCTATAAAATGTTTACGGTTTATCGTCCGCGTACGGTTAACATAAAGATTTAATTTAAAATTTAAATAAAAAAAAAAACTTCTGAACACAAATTGATACTAAATGTCAAATTTATACAACGCAAAATTATAAATTTTGAAAATGATGTCATTATAGCGGGATATAATTATTTTAATTGTTAAAAACTGAAAAATAACCTAGATTGCTTAAAAAAACATTTTTTTACTAGTGCTAATTCTTAAAGCCACTTCATTTCAGAAAATGAAAATGAAAATTACTTTATTTTTAAAAATAAAATAACATTTTCGTCATAAAACCTAAAAATTTAATATGATATAGACAAAGTAAAATACTTTTTCCTCCACCGGTATCGAAATTCACTCGGAAACAAAAAGTATATTGGAGACACGTTTGTAAATTGTAGTTTGGTAACGGGATTTTGATTCGACAATTCTTTTAGTTTTGAAATTGTAAAAGTACTTTTGTCATTTAAAAAAAAAAAACCTTTTTTAATAAATTTTTTTACAATGGATTTTCGTAAAGTCTTAAACGGTGGAATGAATACATATAAAAATTTCACACCAAATACCACCTAAAATAATTGTTGTAGTAGTATTCTCCCAGCATTACGACGAAAGATTCCTCGATTGACAGGATTTTACTTGGCAGTCCTTTTTTTATTGGTTGCGATTTCATTTTCGCAATTACGTATATTAATTGGCACAAAGGTTCGCATTTTTATGACTGAGGTATAAGTCAAGGCCATACAAACAAGAAATTCCGAATTGTCTCCTATAAAATGTGATAAAGTGTTGGTTAATTATATATGTTTTTATTAAGGGAAGCAGAGCTGCCAAGTCTCCGGCTTTCTGGATACCAGTATTTTAATACAATACAGAAAATGTTATTTTATTTAATTGGAACATTTGTGCGATTTAAAAGGACAACATTTTCTCTAAGATGATAGTGATGTGCAAAATGCTTGAGACTTGGCACGTCTGATGGAGAGTGAAATGTTTTGCTTAATTAATGCATTTATATTTCTTTTAATGCTACGTGAACGACGTCACGGGTAACAGCTTGTAGAGTTTAAAAAAAATTGTTAAAATAATCTCTATTACGAACAGTGGCGTAACTAAGGGGGGTCAAGGGGGGCGGTCGTCCCAGGCGCCGAGGCCAAGGGGCGCCAAATTGAGAGAGGTTTAAACCGAAATTATTTCACATATTTTGTTAATAAATAAGAATTGTTGATTTTTTTGAGTGTGTGTGTCTTTTTGTTAATGTTCTCTTTAGAAAGATATTTTGTTCTATCCAAATAATGAAGAAAGCAAAAGCTTCTGTAAATGTTTCCAGGGGTGGCTCAACACACTTGGTACCTAAGGTAATTATATATCTTAATTGAGGCGCAAAAAGATTAAATAGGGGGTGCCAAATAGAGAGGATGTTTACACCGGAAATATTTCACGCATTTTTACAATAAATAAGAATTGTTGACCTTTTCTTTGTGTGTGTGTGTGAATGTTTTGAAAAAAATTGATGAAGGTGGGGATAATGAAGAGGTGCATAATTGTCTTTCGCTGATGGAGGTTTCTAACTGTCTAGCCTCCAGTTTATAAATTAAAAGGCCTGTTTGCGACCTGGAGCGACATTTCTGGTATCAAAAGAACATTTTTTATTTGTATACTAGCTGACCTGCCATTCGATTTTCCCAAACGAACCGCGAATAATTAAAACCTCTATTCATATTAAAATGAAATATTATATATGAATCTCTCAAAATGAACGTCTGGGATGGGTCCCCACTGTCTTCGGCAGCGTCGACGCACGCATCTCTACCAGCTAAAAACCTACATTCAAACTTATCTCTTTCAAAATGAACCTCCGGTACTGGTCCCCTCTGCCTACGTTCCCGTGTAGCATGCGTGTTGCGCACGCGCTGGAAAATCTGTAGAGAATCGTAAGATGAGTTGAAAGAAAGAAATTCCGCAGAAATCGGTCCCATGAAACCAGAGATGAAAATGCCCTTGGCGGTGGGAGGTAGAAATAAAAACTGTAAGACAATCTAAAACCAAGTGGAATGAGCAAAATCCAGTTGAAATTGAGCCCATAGAACACGATATAAGAATGCGTCCCCTGCAGTGGAAGGTGAAGCTAAAAACTGCAAGAAAATCGTCTAAGTTGAATGAATCAATTCCCGTTGAAATCTGGCCCATAGAATTCGAGAAAAGAATGTGCCGTTAACGTTCGATAATTGTGGTTAAAAAGTCTATATGTTGGATTTTTTTTTTAAATGTAAATAAAGGTTGAAACGCTTGTGGGCGAACTCTTTGATCATATCACGGGACTCTTGCCACAGAACTTTCTTGCCACAGTTTTTTCTTTAAAAAAAAAAAAAAAAAAAAAAAAAAAACACGTTTTTGATGATTTTTTAATTAATATTCTCGGCTAATTATCAAAAAATTATAAATCTGAGCCTCGTGTGCATTAGGAACGGCCTTGGACTACCCACCTTCACACACATTTTCAGACTTGCACGTGCGGAGCGGTAGATATTTCTAACCATCTCCGTCACACAAACACACACATAGACTGGTTTTCACGCCGATTTTTGTGTTCTTCATTCCATATGAATATTTTCGTGTAATGGGGGCTTCTGTGAACCAATGCAAAACGGATTTAGCTGAAAGAACAACAAATAAGGATATTATTTCGTCTTTATTGGAAATTCCATTTTTCCGTCGAATTGGCATTGAGAAAAGCCAAATAATAAAATGTGGGCGATCTATCCCCAAATTTTTCCTTCTTAAATAGTATTAAAAAAAAAGAGTAGGACTTTTCAGTCTTCCTAGTACGACCAGTACAAATGGCTGTTATCATGGTTTTAAAAGTTGAATATATTCGATATATACTTAAATTCAGCGCATATGCATTAGAGAAAACTGTATATCTATCTATGTAAGAAATAAATGGATGCTTAATGGGAGAAATGAATTTGACCTGGGAACCTCTTTGTAGACTGATCTTATTTATTTCGTCGCTGCATCTTACAATCAAGTCCGCGAGTTTAATCGGATGTCTCACGAGCCATTTACGTCAATTCTGGGACCTACATGGTCGTAAGTTGTGCAGGCATCTCAAAGGGCAAAATCTAATCTTTTTCGTGCGCGTTTTTGCTAATATGTTGGCAATATTTTCCAGTCGGGGGCAAAGGTATCAATTTGGGAAGAACATTTAGTTTAATTTGTTAATTAGCTCTTGATTGACATGTGGTCAAGATTCGCAAAATTCCCCAGATATGTGACGTAGAAGGCTTTAACCACAAACGAAGGAGAATTGTCCAAATGTCAGAATTTTCTATCCTAAGTTCCTTCCTGAATTTAATGGTGAGCGCAATAAATGTTGTGCCGGGAAAAAAAGTTACAAGGGATAAAATGAATTTTAGAATATAGGGGCTGTACTTATATAACGTTATCAACTTTTTTATAATTTTGGACCCCCTCCCCCCATTACAATATCATACGTTATCATCTCTCGACCCCCCCCCCCCCCCCTCCGGCTATGATATCGTTATCAATGTCTAAAAATTCTTTTGATTTTTGGAGTCATATACAAATCTGGTTTCATTTATTTTTCGCATACTTTATTGATTCACAATGAAGAGAAGTCAGTAAAATACCATTTTATATATGAAATAACTTTATATCAAATTAAATAATACTTAAAAGAAATAGATACTTTTTAAAGAATTTAATAATAGTTTTTTTTTTTTTTTTTTTTTTTTTTTTTACATAATGCGTTCAACAGTAATAATGTCTTCTAGCACTTGACTCCGCACGGGCACGGGGGTGGGGGTGGGGGGGGGGACAGAACTTCTTATCAACAAAGCAGACGGACAAAATACTTTCTCTTTTATTTACTAGTAAACACAAAGTATCATTTTAAACGTACTTCGCATATGGTTTCTCGAACAGCGGATTATATATACATACACATATGATAGAAGAATAGGAATGCCAAAAGTTGGGGTATTACATATTTTGGAATTAAATAATTTTATATTCATTTAAAGATTTTAATAATAACTTTGTATTGTCATAAAAAAAGATAACAAGCTAAAAAAAAGATAACATACAATTTTGATGTAAAGACCAAGTTACAAATTAAAAAAAAAATTTTGGTTGGGTGAAAAATGATATCGATACCAAAAGACAAATCCCCCCTCCCCTATCGATATCTTACGATATCATGTGCCAGACCCCCCTCCCCCCTGAAATGATAACGTTATATATGCACAGCCCCATAGGATTTAAAGTTAGGAAAAATAACTTAAGGATTTTCATTAAAATTTTTGAAATTTAATTTTAATTTTGAATTTTAAAAGTATTTTAATTAATTCTTATCTTTTTCATCTATATATATAGTATGTATCTCTCTCTATAAATATCTGACCATTATCATGAGACATGAGACTGCGCTCGTATTTATAAATCAATTTGGATGTGATTGACCATATGTTAAGTGTTTATTAAGATCTCGACCAAATTCGTTGGACATTTTGATTCGCCATCCTGTTTCAAAATGGCGCTCCCTTGAAAATTTCAAACTGAGGTAAAAATATACAAAAAATTATAAATGCAAATTTATTTCTTGCTTAATCGTTAAGTCTTGACAGAAGGATTCAAGAACATTTTTTGATTTCACGTCTATCTTAAAAAATAGTATAGAAATTTGAAATTCTAGGGTGGCTGCCGTTCTGAAACAGGAGATTTTTTTCCATAATCGGGCGAATTTTAAGAGTTTAGCAAACGTGGTATTTTTGAAAAAGAAAATTCAATATTGCTACTCCTATACACTTAAAAAAAGTCATATCCGTGAATGTTCCGCTAAGGTTTTGAAATTCCCATACAAATTCAGTATTGAGGAAAACTAGAAATCTTCTATAATCGGGTTCCACGCATTTTAGTTTCGTGTGTTTGAGTAACATTAGCTGAATCCTTAAAAACAAGGAAGAGTGAAGCTGCTTTTTCTTCCCGGTACAAGGTAAAAATACTATTTTTCGCCTCGAGTAAAAATAATGTGGTTATTTTTGTATTTAGAGGGGGAGGGGGGGGGGCAAAATTTCTTCTAGCCCCGGGCGCCAAAAAATGTAGCTACGCCATTGATTACTGAAGATTAAGCAGGAAACCCCGCTAAGGGAAATAACAGATTAGTTAATCTTCTGATATTGGATCTGAAACATAGGTTTGCGTAAAATATGAACGATTTTAGTAATATTACAATTTAAAATTGAATGTGGGTACAAATAAAAAGTTATCACAAAAAATACTTTTCGGCGCCAAATCACGTTTTCTATTTAGTCAATTGGCAGTGGACACGATCATGAATGATTGTCCGATTGGTTTAGAAGTCTCTAAACATACCTATTTTGGAGTGATTTTAGTAAGTTAATGCTATCGAGTGGAAATTTAGATTGGATCTTAAATATAAATATTGTAGAACGGCAATGGAAATTATTTTTTGGAAACGAAAATTATAAAAACATTAGATTTCTTAATTGGATGTCTCAGTTTACATTTTGAAAAGTTCCTTATTCGTTAGATACAGGTGTTTGTGGTTGGCAGGCAAGTAAATACAGCTGCATGGATATTAGGATAACGTAAAATGTTTTCCAAACTGTTGGTTATCCTTATAAATGGCAGTGTAAAAAGAAATCTCAGATATGCGATAATCATTACCACAATCAATAGATAATTACAAATGTAAATTAAATTACACTACGGGGGGGTTCAGGGGGGCAGAGGCCCCCTGAAGAAATCTACTTTATTACCTAAAAATTACCAGAATAAGTAGCTTATGAGAATTCCAGAATATCATTACATAACAACGTGTTTAACTCTTCTAAAGTCTGGAACCTTCAAAATTATTTTTTATTTTTATAAACGTTTATGTAATTAAAAAAAATTTAAATTCTGTTTTTGTATAAAGATTAATTTTTTGCAAAGTGTGCTAAAAACAATGAATTCCAGAGCTGAGTTGAGGCTCCTGATCTTCAGATTTACTATTATGTATGTTATTGTGATTCTTTTCCCTCGAAATATTAACGGTAATTTCAACAGCAACGTATTTTTTTTTAAACAAATTATTATAATGTCGAAATAAACATCATTATTGATATTCTATTTATTTCATTTTAAATATTGTCAAATTATGGGAAACCTTTTGGATATTTAATTGATTTTTTTCTTTGACACGCGTTTGATAAATAGTTCCTAGGCAACTGCCAAGTAAAAGAGAAAAAAAGTAAAATAGTACAATTAATTTTTAAGTAGCTACAATTTTTAATCAAACAACTTATTTTAACAATGCGAATGTACTATGTCAGAAGACGGTTCATAAAACTTTCGAATGATTCGTGATTCACTGCTGTGCGTGTGTATATGCGTAGAAAAAGAGATATTGACAACAGAAATAATATGTATGATTATTCCATTATCTAAAATTCACCTACTCTATGTTGCACGGATTAATCAACAATTCACAACAGAACCAATAGATCACGCATGTATGCCCTGTTCAAAATTGAAAGAGTAAACAACTAATAAAAGCATATGCATATTGGCGAGTTTTTTAATGCTTTGGCTACAATCAATTCCAGCCAAGCCTTCATCGTTGCTTTGCATAAAAATAGAATACTAAATACAGTAGAACCTCGATTATCCGAAGTAATTGGGACCGACCCTCTTTCGGAAAATCGAAATTTTCGGATAATCGAGAATGCTTCAATTTTAAGATTAAGGAGAAATATATACGCTATTTCTTATTACGGTAACAAGTGCTTAATAAAAATAAAGCAATAGGAACAAGAATAAAATACTTGAATTTTAATTTTGAGTTTAAGTACCTTTCACAAGGGTTTGAAACAATGTTTTGTTTGCCGCAGTTTCGACTGCCTTTGCTTTGAAGCTCTATCCCGAAAATTTTTAATATTATTAGTTCGCCAGTATCACACTCTTTCTGCTGCTCCTGCCATGCCAAGTCTTTTGCAAAACATTCAAAAACTTCACAATTGCTAATTTGTTCGTTTTCTTTGTTCATTCCACTCTGCAGCTACATGAACGCATGATAAATTCAAAGGAATTCTGAGAAAGAGGATCGAAAATATTTATATGTACCCGTCGTCCGGAATCTATCAAAAACTATCGTATTCCATGCACACAAGGAATATGATAGTTTAAAAAAAAAGCTTTCAAAAGGGATTTTGCACATAAAGAATGTAATAGTAAAAAAAAAAAAAAAAGCTTTAAAGATGGATTTCGGGTTAACCGACAGTTTCGGTTAAAAGAGTTTCGGATAAAAGAGGTTCTACTGTATATAACAAATTAACATCTTGTAATAATATACTATTTCTAATGTCTAAAAGGTGTAAGGAGCTGTGCATATATAACGTTATCAGTTTAGGGGGAGGGGGCTGGGTCTGGCACATGATATCGTAAGATATGTTTGGAGGGACAGAGATATGTTTTTTGATATAGTTATTATTTTTGATCCAACAAAGATTTTCTTTTTTTATCTGTAATTTTTTCTTTACACCAAAATAGTTTCTAATGTTTTTGTAGTCTGTTATATATTGTTATGAAAAAAGAAAGTTACTACTAAAATCCTTAAATTGTAACAAAATTATTTAATTCCAAACTGAGGATCCTCCAATGTTCGGCATTCGTCTGTCCTTTGTGTATGCGTATATAATTTGCTGTTCGAGAAACTAGGTCCGAAATATGTTTGAAATGACTTGTTGTGTTAACTAATAAAGAAAACAGAAAGAATGCTGTCCACCTGATTTGTTGATAAGAAATTTGTCTGCCCCAACCACCCGTGCGGTGGAAAACGCAATAAGACATTATTACTGTTAAATGTATTATGTGACAAAAATCTATTACTAAATACTCTTAAATATTAACTATTTCCTTTCAGTGTTATTTGATATAAAGTTTTTTCATATATAATAGCGATATTTTATTGACTTATCTTCAGTGTTGAATTGAGGGGGTAGCTCGGGGGGGGGTGTCATTCCCCCACGGAGCAATGAGATGTCACCCCCGGAATATTTGAGACTTTGTGTTTTCAACGGTCAAAAAGTGCAATTTCCCTTCCGGAACTCTATAATGCCCACCCCCCGGAGCCTCATAAAACCCTGCCGGAGAAAAGTATCTGAATTCAACACTGCTTATCTTCATTTGAACCAATAAAGTATAGAAATAATAAATGTATAATCATATCTGTTTCTGTACGTCACTGCAAAGAAAAGAAAAAAATTTTAAAAATCAAAATAAATTTTAGACATTGATAACGATATCATTGGGGTTGGGGGAGGGAGGTTCGTGGGATGATAATGCACGATATCGTTAGGGAGGGGGGGGGGGTACAAAATTTTCAAATAGTTCATAACGTTATACATGTACAGCCCTAAGATTAAAACTTGAAAAACTTAAAAATAGTTTTATTTGACTGTTTGCATGTTTCGACTCTACCCGAGTCATTTTCAAAACAAATAATTAAAAATATCCTAAAATTGAACGGTTTATGAAACGCCATTATTGAATTTTTTACGTACTCTTTCATATTATGCACGTTTTTTTTTTACTTGGATGTTTATTTTTTCTTTCGTAACCTATTGCATTATAGCATACCATGACATCATTTAACTTACCGAAATTATGGTTCGAGTTACACAATGGTTACGAAAATAAAAGTAAACATCCATGTAAAATAAAAAAAATAATAATAAAGTGGATAATATGAAATAGTTCGTGAAAAAGTAAAAATTAAATTTAAAAAATCAAAAATCCCGACTGCCTAAAAAGCGAACTAATTAATTATTTCTCATCAATGTGAAACTATTTTTTATATTACTTACCTATTTCTTTTATTTGCTTGTATTGATGACTTTTAATTTGTGTTTAATTGTTAGTTTCTATCTGTAAACACTGTTTTGATGAGGCCTATAGATGTCTATGATGGTTAGAGTTTCAGTAAAACTAGAGATCCTACCTACACAACTTCCAGGCTGTGTAATATTTAATCGGAGCTTCTGACTGTAAAATAGTCAAAGAAACATCGTCTTCATTTTGAAAGACCTATCCAATGATATGCCACTCAATAGGGTGGGTAAATTTTTTTTCGTCTCTACCGCCATTTTTATTTTACGGCCACCATTTTGAATTTATAAAAACAAAACCTATCCTATAACCATCGGGCGGTTAAGACGAATCGATAGAGACTTCATTCATTAAAATCCATCCAGCCGTTGGGATGTTTCGAAATCCACGTGCCCAGATACACGTGAAACCCTTCTTGGCAGTCGGGTAAAAATTGAATGATGGCGTTTCATAAACTGTGCAATTTTAGAAAATGTTTATTTATTTATTTATTTATTTATTTATTTTTGAAAATAACTCGGGTAGAGTCGAAACATGCAAACACTCAAATAAAACTATATTTGCTGTTTTTAAAGTTTTAATCTTACACCTTTTTAGTAATTAGAAATAGCATAATAAAATGCTATTTCTCCAAATAAATTTTTTATCTGTGTCATTAATGTATTAATTAATTGTAATTTTCATTTTGTCTTGTTAAATTCCAAACATTAAATATTTATCAACCGGACCTGTGCAGAGGAGAGTAGAGCCAGTACAAATTACCAGAGCTATTATTGACTTTTCTAGGAGACCCGGCTTCGGTTCAGAAAACGTAGACTCGTATTTTTTACTTTAACCCTTAAATGCCTGACTTTTCGAAAATTATTGTAATAATGTTTTTCGGCTTTCATTTTTTAAATAAATTATGGGAAAAATACTTTTAAAAAATCGTATTTTGTTTTAAGTTTGTTTTACGGCTAAAAAACAGTTTGTTACTAATCGGCAATACTGGTCTTTAATTGAAAAAATAATTTTCCTTGATAAAATTCTATAATATTAAACACACAAGAATTTTAGGAACTATAATAAGAAATAAATTTTACTTGCTCACTGCAGAACAAAATAGGGTATTTCGCAAGCTACCAAACAAGACAAAAAGAACAAGTAGCAACAATTGAAAAAATAAATCTATCTTCATTTTTAAACAGCACAAGTGTTGCCATCTACATGTTGAAAATCGATTTAATAATATTTTCAGAATGTATTTTATTAGCAACATTAGGCATTATAGCTTCAATATTATTCTAATAGTATTTTAGAGCCTAAATTGGGTATGTTGCCGAAAAGCAACACCCGGCATTTAAGGGTTAAAATTTTAAAATAAAATAACTAACAATTAATAAAGTTCAGAATTCAGAATTTGATAGAATGTCTTTACATACCGCTTTCAGGGCCTGTGTATGCATCAAATATTTGAAAGTTCGTTTGATATCAAGATTGTTCGGAAATGGTGCTCCTGTTTTAATGTTGTAGCTATTTTCAGACCCGCGAATAGGAATCAGGTGGAAAGTTGGGAAAAGTCACAGGTTAAGGTTTCGAATTTTATTTTTTTCATACTTAAATATTTTTATACAAAATTTATTAATTCAATTAAAATTTAATTATGTTTTCAATACTTTACATTTTTATTTAAAATGATTAGGTGAAAAAACGTTACAAAAGAATCATAATCTGCAATACTGTAAAATAAATATGATAAATTTGTAAGAAAATGTATCATAAACTGCAATACTCTAAAAGAAATATAATAAAGTTGTAACTGAATCCTGCAATAAACGTGAAAAAAATCATGGTCCAGCAACCCCCTCCCCCTCCCGAAAAAAAGTGCAATTATACATTCTAACATGAAAATAACCAGTATAAAACGGAAATTTTCACTGGTCATTTGCATTTCCGTCTAAGCAGTTCCTACTTATGGTGGGAGTCCGTATTTGAATTATAATTGGAACCCACGGTCTCTTTGTGCGGACCTGTTGTCAATAAATTTTTCTAAGTAATTTTAAATTTATTTTTATAAAATGGCCAGATGAGCGAAAAACGCGCAAAACTGATACCCCGTGAAGTGAATTGTAACCCTCATGTTTATTTAGCTCCTCTCTTAAATTTGGATGAAATATAGAAAGGTTTTTGAACTACCAATTAATTGTTGTTTATATTGATATGACAATGGACAAAAATGTTGAAATATCATTTGGTATTTTATTTATCTGATTGAAAAGTAACGTTTTTATTTCTTTGTCGTTATTGAATAATGTAATTTTTGCATTTTGTTTTGACACAGTTGATGGGTTTTGTTTTTAATTGCTCTATGTCGTTACTTTAGGAAATAGCTTTAAAAAAAAAAGATTTTCATAGTTATATTTTGGAACACCGTGAAACCTTTTTATCTGTCTTTTTTCGTAACGTATGGTATAAGGTATTGGATTTTATTAGTACTTCATCAAAAAGAAATATTGTTTAGCGTTGATAACTTTTATCAACGAAATCAAGAGTATTGTTCTAAGTGATTTTTATAAATTATCTTGGAAAAAAAAATTATGAATTAATCTACTAAAGGCTTTAGTTTTTATACTAAGTAAGAAGTAAATAACAAGTTTTCAATTAAACAAATCGCTTATATTTTTGTCGCGATGTATCGAAATTTTCAAAAACTGTTTAAAGCTGTCACACTATTTGCTTTTTTCGAATAGGTTCGTGCAATATATCATTCACACAGTTAGTTCAAAATAAACGCTCTTAACCCATTTATTCCGAGAATTATTTTTTGTCAATCTTTCCCTTTAAACTAAAATCCTTTTCTTTGTCTGTGAATGCCTGAGAACATATAATCTAATAATATTTTTATAAATTATCTTAAAAAAATTATATGAATTAAGGTAGCAAATGCTTTAGTTCTTATCGTATGTAATCTAAATAAAAAATTTTCAGTTAAAATATCGCTTACATTTTGTCACGATGTATTTACATTTTCAAATCTGTTTTAAACTATCTTTTATTATCATTTATTTCCTTTTTTAAACTGGAATTTATTATTGAATTACAGTAACTTCTGTCTCTGTCTAACTCAAAAAGATTTTCAAGTCCCTGCGAATCGCTAGATTTAGAGAAAAGTTTGTGTAAACAGAATACTGCCTACGACGGCATTTTTCGAGGACCCGAGCGATTTCACCTTAGACATAGTTTACTGTATTGTTTGTTTTGTTACCTGCCAGGAAAACCTGTCAGTGGGAAACAAAATAGCACATTCAAACGACGCGAGAGTTCATGGGTCAACACCGAATCCAAAAATTAGGTTTTATGTAGAAAACAAGTGCAGACCATAGTTAATGCAGACCATAAACTGAACTGCTGTTGCTTTCACATTCTATGTACTTCGCTTAAGAAAAAAAAATCAGGATTCTCACCGTGTTAATTTTTAAAAAACACTATTTTAAATCAGCATTCTTCTACTTAATTAATCGCAGATTTCTGTCACTAAATAAGATAAATATTACTTTTTGAAATTAGTTGCATAAATCATGAAAATATATGCTGGCCTACCATTTGGAACAAATGGATTAACGAGCCTTAAATCAGAATTATTATACTTATTTAATCGCAATTTTTTTTCACTAAATAAGACAAGTATTACTTTTTGAAATTAATGAAATTAGTGGTATTGATCATTAAAATATATGTTGCCCTACTATTTAGATCAAATGGATTAAAGAGAATTAAATCAGCATTCTTATACTTATTTAATCGCAGATTACTGTCACTAACTAAGACGAATATTACTTTTTGAAATTTGTTGTATGAATCATGAAAATAAATGTTGGAGAGACAAACGTACGTTGGCCTACCATTTGGAACAAATGAATTAAAGAGTTTTGTTATTAATTTTAAACCAGTGACAGTTTATTTCGATAAAATTTTCAAATATTTTCCAGCATTGCAAAAGAAGAAAGATTGATTAAAGATTACTTTAAATGTTATTTGTTGAATACAAGCTAAAATGTAAAACAGTTGATACCATATTTTTATATAAATTATCAAACCACTTCGTTCGCACTTCAAAGAAGTTCTAAAGATTACTTTTATTGACAAAGAAATAGATAAATCTATTATTTTTTTTAAATTGAGACATTTTATACCACCTCAATGAAAAAAAAATTACTTTCATTCAATTAGTAAATTTGCTGCAAATAAGTAAATATTTTTGGTCATTTTGAAATATTCCCTGTTTGTTATGTGATTAAATTAATGTAGGAGAATTTGTTTGAAGACAAAAAACTTTGGAAAAAATATTTTCCATCATTTTAAAATAAGAATTTGATACATTCGTACAGATTGTGTTGAATATTCGTAAAAAGTGTATCGTTTGATAGAGTAATTTGCTGTAAAAAATTACCCATGCGTAAAAAAACACAAAAGAATTCTCTTGTTATTTTAATACATGGAGAATTTATTTTGAAGAAAACGGCAAATCTTTTCCACCATTTCAGCATAACAATTGTTAAGTACTTTCATCGAATATGCTTAAAATGGATATCATTTGATACGTTAATTTGATACAAACGTGAGAAAACGTTTGCTATTTTTCAAAAAATCCTAAAGAGTTATCATCTCAAAGTGACAGAAAGAAAAATATTTTCAGTACACTGAAAAAGAAATTTGTACTGACAAATTACTTCATGTTTCAGTCGTTGAATGTTTTCAACATTTTTGTCATTTAATGAATTAATATTTTTAATTACTTCAAATAACTTTCGTTATGGAAACGAGAAATTCCGTTTCAATTCGGTCAAATAACTGTGTTAAACCATCCTCTAAGAAACAAAAAATTAAGATCGATATATATTCGTTGTTCAATATTCTAAACATTTACTTTTGGATTCATGGTTTAGGCTTAAAAACCGATATTGGAGTTCATTCACGTATTTTAAAAATAATATCATTTATTCTCGCACTAATTTATGATGCAAGCCCTTTCATTGTGATGATTATCCATTACAGCGCTGAAGAGTTATCCGAAAGTACTTTAAAAAAGCTAATGGCATTTTCGATTTGTAGCACACTGCAAATCGTACAAAGGTGTTACATGCATTTCTATAAGAAAAAAATGAATTCTCTTGTCAAAAATCTAAGTAAAATGCATTCTAACGGTTTTGTAAAGAGCGGAAAAACTACGAAGAGAAAAATATTGATTATTTTGATTGTTTATGATATTTTCACAATTACAGTTTTATTTCGGATATATATTGCCATTTTTTCTGCATCACCCATTTATAAATTCTTGTATATTTCTTACGGGAAAGAAATTTTGATATGGTTTTGTGCAGCTATTTTTTTTACCTATTGGAAGAGTACCGATTTGTGCATATTATGTTATTTCTGTACTATTTGTTTCGTCATTAAAGACTTTTTAGGTGATATCAACTATAAGATTCGCAAAAGATATTATAGAAAAGACTATTTGATAATATTGTACAACGAACTCGTTGATATTTCTAATCGAATACAGGAAACTTTTAGTACAGTGTTATTCATTACAATATTCAACGTTCTTTCTTATGTATTTTACGAGACATTGAATTATTTCACTTATCACACTGATTTTTCAAGAGTTTTCAATACATCTCCGTTGTTTCTGGTATTTGCCGTAGTGTGTTTTTCAGCTTCTTCTGTCAAACAAGCAGCCCGGAATGTTAAAAATGCTCTAGAGAAACTACCTGATTTCTTTCTTAAAGCAAATAATAATAAATGTTCCGGAAGCTGCAAATTAATTGTCCAGTTTGATGATTTTACGATTCTGGATTCTATAATTATTGACAAAAGCTTGGTAGCAACTTCTCTTGGGGTAATTTTGACCTATAGTATAATGATTGCCACATTCAAGGTAACCGCAAAAGAAGACAAAAGTGCATGATTTGATAGGGTTGGCAAAAACAGTGACTTCTCTTGGCGTTACTTTAACAGATCCAATCATTATTTAAACATATAGTTCAAAAGGAAAAAACCGTTCTTGATTTAATAATGATTGACGAAACCTTTTAATTACTTCATAAGATTATACTTCAGCATAGACTGTGATTCAGTTCAGAATAATGACTATCGCAACATCACTTTAGTTCAAAAGGTAACTGCTTTACTTGAGTCACTAGCGAATGGCAAAAGCTTTGTAGTAACATTTCTGGGCGTTATAACAACATACGCAATTATGATATCCTCATTTCATATAGTTCAAAAGAAAATGACAGTACTTGATTGGATAGTGTCTGTCTAAAACTTGTCAATTACTTTGCTTGGTGTTATTTTAGTGTATGTTGTCAAAATAAATTCAAAAGTGATTGACGAATGCTTGGTAGTAACTTTTCTCTGCGTTGTTACAAAATACACAGCGATGATTGCCACATTTCACGTTACTGCAAAAAAAGATTCCAATAAGGATTGAGAAAAGCTTGGTAGTAACTTCTCTTTGAATTATTTCAACATATACTATAATGATTGCCACATTTTACGTAACTGCAAAAGAAGACAACAGTGTTTGATTTGATAGTGACTGGCTAAGACAATGACTTTCCTTGGCGTTATTTCAATATATTCATTCATTATTCAAAACCTTTTAATTACGTCAGAAGACTTTATTTCTGCGAAGACTTTACCACAGTTCAGAATAATAACTATTTCACTTCACTTAAATGTAAAAGACAAATGCTTTGCTTGATTCAGTAGAGATTGATGAAAGCTTGGTAATACCTTTTTCGGCGTTATTACTACATACACAATAATGAATGACACATTTTACCTAATTTCAAAACAAGATGAAAATACTTGATTGGACCGTAACTGTCTAAAACTTGAAAATGGCTTTTCTTGCTGTTATTTTCAGGGAACACAGTACCTTTTAAACTGTTTTTTTTTTTCAATTTTGAATAATACATTAATATCTGTCGTATCATTATATTTAATACTATAAAGCATACAATTAAAATAATAGTAGAACAGCCTATTTAACTAAAAATTAAATTTAAAAAAATTAAATTTTAAAAATCCCTACTAATTTTTTTTTTTAAATATGAATGATTTCGCTTCAATTTTTTCGCATCCCTTGGAACATACTGCATAAAACTGAGCAGCGATCTTTAGATGTACGGGATATTACATTTAATATGAATTTTTCTCTCGCGTAAAATGGTTCTGCGTCAGTTCGTCGCGCACAGTACATCACGCACAGTTCATCGTGGCGTAAATTCGTTGCAACGACAATTCATCGTGGTATCAATTCGTCGCAACGAAATAAATTTTAAAGGCGATCATGATTTTTTTTTTCATTTATAGCGAATTATGTTAACTAACATTTTACAGACCGATTGTAGATACAAATATACATTTAATATATAGATATAATATAATTTATATGTTTTTTTTTTATTGCTTTACTCCAAAAATATCGATCATTAAAATGAAAATCAAGAACAAAATTAAAAATAATTAGAATTTTTTTTAACTTATCTGGACATCGTTAATCCTAAGATGAAGTTGCATAATCCTCCAGTACATGCGGATATAGGCACAGATGCTGCATTTCAGCATTTAGCCGATTACTCCATTATTTTGAATTGGTGACTGATCTTCGTAATAAAAGTCTTCGGGGCATGAAAACTAAATTTCAATCCATTGGCCATATAAAACATACAAATTTCCATTCAGTAAAATCTGTTTTTAGTGATACTATTTATCATAAACTCCTACAGCAATTTCCTTCCATCCCGAAATTGCCGGATTCCAATCAACCCGTTAAACATAATACGGTACATCATAAACAAAAGGTCCTCCTGTAGTCGCAAAACTGCGAAGGTTAGCTCCTGATCGCTTACAAATTTCAAAACAAGAATTTCAAAACATGATACAATTAGGACATCTGAGACCTTCTAGTAGTAACTATGCATCTCCTCTCCATATGGTACCCAAAAAAGGTACGTTGGAGTGGCGACCTGTTGGTGACTACAGGGCTCTTAATTCTCAAACAATTAAAGATAAATACCCAATCCCTTGCATAGCAAATTTTACCAGTCCATTACATGGTTCAAAAATTTTCAGTCAGGTTGATCTTATAAAGGCATACCATCAAATCCCGGTCAACCCAGACGATATTCATAAAACTGCTATATGTACACCTTTTGGATTATATGAAAGTACACGAATGCAATTTGGATAGTGCAACGCATCCGCGACGTTTCAGCGTTTTATAGATGAAATCATTCGTAATTTACCAGGTGTTTATGCCTTTGTTGACAATATTCTTATTGCATCTAAAAACCCTGATGAACATTTGGAACATTTAAAACTTTTATTTACAAAATTATAAGAATATGGACTTGTATTAATGTTTCAAAATGCGTATTTGGCAAATCTACAATTGATGTTTTGGGTTGGTTGGTTGGTTGATCTTTGACGGCCAATTGTCTGCTCGAGGGATATAGGCCCGGGGGGAGTGCCCTTCGTGGGGGTCTTTCTAAGGGAACCTAACCCGTATTAACGCTTGGAAATCCAAGGATCGAAGAAAACCACGAAAACTCCGAACGATTAGGCCGACAGGCGCGATTGGGATTGAACCCAGCACCTCCCGTCTACCAGCTTCGAGAGCAGAACCTCTCGGCCACTGGTGGGGCTGGTGTTTTGGGATTTAATCTTTCCGAAAAAGGAATTTCACCTCTTCCTGATAAAGTCGAGTGTATAATAAAATTTCCTCAACCAACCACTTTAACCCAATTACGTTGATTTTTAGGAATGTTCAATTTTTACAGATGTTTCATTCCGAACGCTGCCAGCATACTTCCCCCCTTAGGACAATTATTAGAAGGGCGTAAAAATATGAAAAAACGTCTTTCCCGAGTTCACAAATAAACTAAACACCTTGAATGGACTGATCAAGCTGCTGCAGCCTTCGACGCTGCTAAAAATGCAATTGCTAACGCTACTTTTTTGAAGCATCCAATTCCAGGCGCTCAACTTAGCCTATGGGTAGACGCGTCAGATGTTGCAGTTGGGGGAACTTTGATGCAGTCTTCTGAGAATAATTGGGAACCAATTGCTTTTTTTCCCATGAAGCTCAATTCGAGCCAATGTAAATGGTCAACGTATGATAGGGAATTATTCGCTATTTACTCTGCCATAAAAAAATTCAGGTATATGTTAGAAGGACGACATTTTCAAAAATACTCGGATCAAAAGCCACTAATTTATGCCTTTCGACAAAATCCAAATAAATGCTCCCCGCGGCAATAAGCCATCTAGATTTAATTTCACAATATTCGACTGATATTCGGCATGTGAAAGGCTCTCAAAATATTGTTGCCGATGCACTTTCTCGAACTGAAATCGTTTCAATTAAGAATCTCCAGCATTAAATTTTCATGAATTTGCAGATGCACAGAAAAATGATCCTGAAATTCAAAAGCTTTCTGAAAATAATATCTCGTCTCTTAAATTTGAACTAACACCTTGTCAAATGTCTGACTGTACTTTGCTATGTGACATCTCAACTGGAACGCCTCATCCAATTGTTCCAAACTCCTTTCGCAAGCTTATTCAATTCCTACTATTAGCTCACGCTCTCCCTATATTTATTTATACAGGGTGATTCAGCTCGTCGGTGACAAACTTTAAGGATCGATAGAGCACACCTAGACGAACATTTTTGAATGGGGAATGTAGGGTCCCTGACGCGATGGTAAGGCGCTAGGCGCTTTCGAAAATTTGGGTGCCGAAATTCGAAACGTCATAAAAACTAGGGAAATGGTTAGATTTTCTTGCTTGTTGCGTCGAAATGATTCTGTTTGTTTAGACTTTCTTCAGTACCAATTTGATAAGCGTATCTCATAAAACATGGATAGGGGGCGCTGCAGACTTTGGAGAGCTAGACAACAACTTTAAGCCCGTTATTTTGATAATTTAACACATGCTCGCCAAAGTTTATACTCTAACTTAAAGTTTGAACCCAAAAGTAGAGCCCTGCAAAAAGCGTAAGAGCCGGAATAAAATGTCAAAGTACAGGGTGGTCGAAACTCGAAGGCTCCTAGGAGATAAACAAACAGATTTCTTGACTTATGGCATGCATTTTCATGATTCTGTTTGCTGGGGCTCTCTGAAACTCAGTTGAACGGTACAAAAAGAAACATCGATAGGGGGCGCTTTGGGAAAAAAAAATAATTCGTTGACATTTCGGACGCTAACTGGAAACGGGGCACTACGATCAGTTAGAAACAAAACAAGAGAGTAATTTACTTATCATAAGAAGCTATTAAAACTGCAGTTTGTTTGTTTTTTTTAACAAACATAGCTGGTTTCAATCATGCACAATGCGCGCAATAAAATTTACATAAGGTGCTTTTTGCTGATTTATGCAAAAGATATCGTACCATATCGATATGCAAAAGATACGTAATGCGTAGACGACAACGCGAGATGACGTAGTTGTATGCGCAGACACGTCTTTTGAACGTGCGGTACCTACTTAAGCTTCGGGTTACTTGTCTGCAGATCGGTAGTAGGATGGAACGGTACACAAACTCTGAATTGGCTGACATGCATTTGGCGTATGGCGCTGCTGGTTGTAATGGACGAGCCGCTCAGCGGTTGTACGCCGAGCGTTACCCCAACAGGCAAATCCCCTGCCATGACTTCTTCGCTCGAGTACACCAGAGGTTGTCCACAACGGGATCTTTCGACGGAGGCAGGCCTGAACGGGAGCGATCAGTGAGCACCCCCGACAACGAAGAGGCTGTGCTTAACCTGGTTGAGGACAACCCAGGTCTTAGCACGAGAGATATCGCCAGACATGTTGGCATTTCACAAGCAACTGCGTGGCGCATCTTACGTTCCCGGAATCTGCACCCCTACCACATCCAGCGGGTGCAGTTGCTCAGAGAGCAGGATTTTGGCCCTCGAGTGGAATTCTCAAGATGGTACTTGGCGATGAGATCCAGGGATCCCCGTTTTGTAAACAGCATTTTGTTTACGGACGAGTCCACCTTCAGCCGGGAGGGAATGTGGAACGCCCACAACAGTCATGTGTGGTGTGATGAAAATCCACATGAAACCAGAAGCCGAGCAGCCCAGGAGCGTTTCTCAGTAAATGTGTGGGCCGGCATTCTGGGGGATTGCCTCATTGGCCCTTATTTGTTACCTGAACGGCTGACAGGTGGAAATTACCTGATTTTCCTGGATCAAGTGCTGCCGCAGCTTCTGGATGAGGCGCACGTACCCGAAGGTTCGCGTCGCCAGATGTGGTTCCAGCACGATGGAGCTCCGGCCCATTACACGAACGACGTGCGTCTCCATCTAAACGCAAGGTATGGCCAGCGGTGGATCGGGCGTGGGGGTCCAGTTCACTGGCCTGCCCGATCACCAGACCTCACCTGCTTGGATTTCTTCCTTTGGGGTTACCTGAAGGCCGAGGTATACCATACACCTGTCAGCAGTGCTGAAGAACTTGTGGCGCGCATTGTGGCAGCTGCAGGGCAGATCAGAGATACTCCTGGCATTGTTGGAAACACACACTCCTCAATGCGACGGAGGTGCGAAGCCTGCATCATGGCCCAAGGTCGAAATTTCGAGCATCTTCTGTAGTGTTATTTTTTGTAAATAAATTTCCAGTATCATTGATGTTTTTGGTCTAAATTTATTCAGAAGTGTTGAGCAGAGGTAGAAAATGTGTTTTCATTATTACTAACTGATCGTAGCGCCCCGTTTCCAGTTAGCGTCCGAAATGTCAACGAATTATGTTTTTTGCCCAAAGCGCCCCCTATCGATGTTTCTTTTTGTACCGTTCAACTGAGTTTCAGAGAGCCCCAGCAAACAGAATCATGAAAATGCATGCCATAAGTCAAGAAATCTGTTTGTTTATCTCTTAGGAGCCTTCGAGTTTCGACCACCCTGTACTTTGACATTTTATTCCGGCTCTTACGCTTTTTGCAGGGCTCTACTTTTGGGTTCAAACTTTAAGTTAGAGTATAAACTTTGGCGAGCATGTGTTAAATTATCAAAATAACGGGCTTAAAGTTGTTGTCTAGCTCTCCAAAGTCTGCAGCGCCCCCTATCCATGTTTTAAGAGATACGCTTATCAAATTGGTACTGAAGAAAGTCTAAACAAACAGAATAATTTCGACGCAACAAGCAAGAAAATCTAACCATTTCCCTAGTTTTTATGACGTTTCGAATTTCGGCACCCAAATTTTCGAAAGCGCCTAGCGCCTTACCATCGCGTCAGGGACCCTACATTCCCTATTCAAAAATGTTCGTCTAGGTGTGCTCTATCGATCCTTAAAGTTTGTCACCGACGAGCTGAATCACCCTGTATATTTATCTTGTTCAAATTTTCAATCGTTAATAAAATACTCATTATTCATCCTATCAAGTTGAAATAAATTTTTTAAAACTTGTATTGGATGACAATTGATGTTAATGCAGCTTTTTCAAATATTAATTAATTAATTAATTTTTAATTAATTAATTTTAGTTTTGCATGGGAAACAAAATGGCGGCCATTGGTTATTGAAGATCAATGAAAGTATTTTCAATAAGGGGTTACCATAGGGGGGGCCCTGTTCTGTCGCCAAATACCGCCAAGTTTGTCGCCAGCTTGGCGATATATCGCCAAATTTGGCGGCCAAAATGAGTCACCAAAAGTGACGCCAACTTGGCGATATCTCTAATATTTCGCCAAATTCCAATAGAGTCCCATTGTAAACCTACTTGCTTATAGAAAATCAACGAATTGAGATATTTTAATGCAACAAAAACTAATATTAGCTTAATATTAATTTTTTCTTTGATGACCTAAGTAGGAATTGACTTTAAAAACAAAATTTTTATATTACTTGTTTTTGATCATCTTCTCAAACTTTCCCATACTGGTATAGCTGCTACTACTAAACTCATATGCACCAAATATGTATGGCCAGGCATGAAGCGTAAAATTAAAACTTGGGTTCGATGTTCTGAACCATGCCAGCGCTCTAAAATACAGAGGCAGACTAAAGCACCTTTGGGCAGATTCGCTCTTCCGGATGTACGCTTCGATCAAGTACATATAGATCTCGTAGGCCCTTTAGCTCCATCTGATGGCTATACTCATCTTTTAACGAATATTGATCGTTTTTCTAGATGGCCAGAGGCCATTCCTATCAAAGATAATCTAGCAACGACTGTATGCAGTGCAATATTCAATATATGGATCTCCCGCTTTGGTTGTCCTTCAGTCATCACATCACATCAAGGCCCCCAAATGCGATGGGCTATATATGCCGAATTTATCCGCAAGTTGGGCACGAATAAAATCCACACAACGGCATACCATCCAATTTCTAATGGAATTATAGAATGTTTTCACAGACATCTTAAATCATCTCTGAAAGCTCACGAGAATAATAGATGGTCCGAGATATTTCCTGTAGTTGTCCTAGGTATCAGAACAGCCGTTAAAGAAGACTTGCATGCTTCTTGTGCTGAACTAGTGTATGGCACAACTTTATGACTTCCTAGTGACATGTTATCTTCATCAGTGATCCCACCTTGTACTGATGATTTCATTACGAATCGTCGCAACAATATGCGACTTTTAACACGTTCACGCCGGCGCGGTGGGTCACACTCGACTGTCTCAGAGCTGATAAGTCTCCGGCTTTTTGGATACCAGTATTTTAATACAGAATATGTTGTTTTATTTAATTAGAACATTTGGGCGATTTAAAGAAACAACATTTCCTCTAAAATAATAGTAGTGTGCAAAAAGCCGGAGACTTGACAACTCTGATACAGTAGAGTGTGACCCACCGCACCGGCGTGAACGTGTTAAATCCTGTAGCAACATCTGCTCATTGCACTGACAAGTATTATATTAACCCATCTTTACAAACTTGCTCGCACATCTTTTTACGAGTTGATCGAGTGCAGCCGCCATTATTTCAGCCTTACACTGGTCCACATCCTATTATTTCTCGCAATAATAAAAACATTACCATAATGATTAAAGAAAAAAAATTGCGAGTGTCAATCGACCGTGTTAAGCCTGCTTATCTGTTATCAGAATCATATGATAATAAAATTCCTGACTCTGCTCTACTTCTAATTTCTACTAAAAAAGACGACAGCAATTCACCTAACTATGTCACGCATAGTGGTCGCCATGTACATTTTCCCAAAAGACTTGTAACTATTATTTAATTTTGTTTATATAATTGTATTTGTATCTTACTGTATTTGTGTACATGTATTTCTTTTTTTTCTGAATGTTACTGTCGTTCACCTTGTTCACTGGGGGTTTACTCTGTGGTGATCTTTCAAATGTTATCGCCCAACGGGCGATAAACGCGCCAGTCTGTAACGGCAACCCTCCAGTGTACAGGTGGAATTGAAATAGGTTTGTAATTCGGATATGCGGAATAAAAAAGAATAGTGAAGTGTTTTATGAAAGCAGAATAAAAACTTAATATTTAATTTAAGATGTGAGTCAGATTAATATCTATTGAAATAGTTACTGAGTAATCACCTTAAACGCTGTATCAATATCTACATTTCTAACGTTTAGTTTGTGATATTCGGCTGCTGCCAAAAATGTTTTGACCGTTTTTTGGGAGACCACGGGGGCAAAATTCACGTCGTAATTTTCGCTGCATTTTTTATTGTAGCCTTTGGCTAGCAGACGTGCTTTATATTTTTTAATGTTCCCGCAACTGTCTAATTTCTTTTTGATTGTGCACTTGCAACCCATAACCTTTTTGTTTCGGTAGAGGATCCACTAAGTCTCATGCGTTATGCTTTTTCAGCGAATTGATTTCCGCTTGTGTAGCTTTAAGCGAATTTTCTTTTTTGTGAGATTATTAATTTCTTGTATATCACTCCAACTAGTAGGTTCGATCATATCATTATTCTTCACATAATAGACGTATTTGTCTGGTGGTTCCCCCTGTTTGATCTCTGAGATCTTCTGGGTTCATTGGTAGGTTGTTTGGACGCGGTTGGTTCTTCGATCGTGTTGTTTATCTCTGTCGTCTGTTTTTGTCGTCCTGTGAGTTTCCTATCTTTTTACTTTCTTTTAGGTTAATTTTGCAATTTTCTATGAATGTTACTGTTCTGCCTATGACAATTCTGTTTTCTTTCGTGTTTGCGTGATATCCTCTTGAGGTGTTGTCGTATCCTACAAAAATTCCTCCCTGATCTCTATCATCCAATTTTCCTCGATGTTGTTTATTCACATATACGTAAGCTTTGCGCCCGAATGTTCGCAAATAGTGTAAATTGGGTTTGCGTTTAAACCATAACTCAAATAGGGTTTTATTTTTTGATCTTATTGGTAAGCGATTTTGTAAATCTTTCGCGGCGTTAATTGCTTCTCCCTAAAATTTTTGTTCTAGATCCAATTCTCTCAGTAGGCTTCTAGTCATGTTTAATAGTGATCTATTTTTGCTTTCCGCAACGCCGTTTTGGCTCGGACAATATGGCTCGGTTAATTGGTGTTGAAAGACCCCTTTTCTTAGATAATCCCCTGTTACTCTATTTGTGTACGCTCCCCCTTTGTCAGATCTTATTGCTTTCCGATATTTCCCGAACTGGTTTCGTACCATAGCTACGTATCGTGTACGTCATATTTATGTTTTAATAAGCATATCTATGTTTTAATAAAGCATATATATGTTTTAATAAGCATACAGTAAATCTAGAGTAGTCGTAAATGAAAGTTACAAACATTGTTTTACCACCTATTGTGGTGGTTCCTAATGCTGTGCATCCGTCCATGGGCACTAGATCGAGTACTCAGCCTGTTTTGTTTTTATATGATGTTTTGGGACAGGGAGCATCGCTTGTTTTTGTTTGTATGCATGTTTCGCATGTTGCTTCGTGACTGGAATTATTGAGCTTTATGCCATAAGCTAAATCGTCTTTAACCATATCCTTTATGGAATTATAATTTCGATGCCCTAGGCGTTTGTGCCAAAGTTCTAGGCAATCTTTATTTTTGCATTCGTGCGCGATGTTTACCATATTGGTTTCTGTATTTTCTAATAGCCCAACCTCGTATAGGTTATTTTTCTTTTTTGACTCCAAGTAGATATTCTCATTTCGGGATAGCGTGTATTTAACTTTATCAAATAATAATTTATACCCATTCTTTGTTGCTTTACTGACTGAAATTAAATTAGATTCTAGTTCAGGCACGTATAATACTTCCTTCAATGTAATTTTATTTGTACCTCCATCGGATGTTTTTGTCGTGAATGTAGTTTCTCCGGTACCTTGCAAGTTTAGCGTTTTTCGGTTGGCAATGATAACGGTTGTTTTTTCTGAGTCATTTAATTTAGTAAACTCATCTTTATTGTTTAGAATATTAGCCCAGTGGTAGGAAGGGGAAAAAGGCCGAAATCGGAATTAATTAGGCGAAAGCTGGAAATTGTTTTAATACATTTAGTTTTGGTCTAGAATGAATATGGTAAGTTTTCCCCCTCGTAGTAGGTGAGCGTTAGAAAATATGTGCAGATTTATAGTCAAAATACATGTTTTTTTGCTACCATAGCAATATCTCAAAACAGTTAACTCTGTCAAAAAAATTGACGATACAAATGTTGTAGAGCTTAAAATTCTGAGTAAAATGAGTACCTACACTTAATATTTATGTTGAACATTAAGCTCACAATTCTACTTTAAAGTTTTAGACCCGTGGTCAGGGGGTTGAACGAAAACTGGAAATTGTTTAAATCCCTTCAGTTTAGGTCTAAAATGAACGTACTATGTTTTCTTCCTCGCACTTGGGTGAATGTTAGGAAATATGTACACATTTATTTTCGAAAAACATGTTTTTTTTATTATCTTATTTATTTTACAATATCTCAAAATTGCGGTCTTAATATTGCACAAAAATATTAAGTGTAGGTACTTATACCCAATTTTGTATGATGGAAGGGCCCCAAAAAGTTCCAGTGAGAGGGGCCCCTCACTTCATAAATCCGCCCCTGCGTCTGACAAGAGCCTTAAGAAAGCTATTTGAAAATCGGTGTTTCTTCTTTAAATATTAGTAATTAAAAAAACTACGATCTAATATTTGTAGATGACAATTCGTCGGCAGACGATCTTTTCTAGTTTAGATTAATAGTCCAGGTAATAGAGACCGTATTGGGACTCTACCTAGCAAATTTCATGGTAGTTCTGGAAAAAAGCATACTATATTTTTTTGGGTCGCTGAATCCGAATTTTTAACTTCCCACCAAAATTTCCCCCGGCAAACCCCCAAATTTTGGTAAAATGCCCCCCCCCCCCCAAAAAAAAAGGTTTTTATTAAAAAAAATTTTTTTTATTGTTTTAGGGAAAAAATATCTAGAAATTAAGAAAGTAGATAAAATTTGCAACAAATAAGATATATGACATTATGACGTAGGATGAATGGGGAGGAGGGATCTGCCTCGGAGCATGCGCCGCGGTGCTGCGTGGACAAAGTTGTGCAATTTCACTTAACCACTCACATCGTTTACATTCACCCTCCCGTCTCCCCTCCGAACTTTCCCTATAATATTTAGTTTAAGTTTTTTGGGCTTCTGAATTCGAATTTTTCACTTCCCCCGAAAATCCCCCCCCAAAAAGTTGTTTTTAAATTATGACATTATGACGTAGGATGAACGGGGAGGGGGAGGGCTGCCTCTGAACATGCACTGCGGAGCTACGTGCACTAAGTTATGCAAGTCCAGGCAATAGGGGATTTTACCTGGAAAAATTAATACTAGTTCTAGATTTCGACTCACTTTATGTTTTTTGGGTCGCAGAATCCGAATTTATAACTTCCCACCAAAACTTCACC
This sequence comes from Maratus speciosus, assembly GCA_963932465.1. Classification (NCBI taxonomy): domain Eukaryota; kingdom Metazoa; phylum Arthropoda; class Arachnida; order Araneae; family Salticidae; genus Maratus; species Maratus speciosus. The sequence continues at coordinate 408,091,838 of OZ010800.1, forward strand.
CGGCAACCCCGCAAAAAAATTGATTTTTTGAGAAAATTTGGTTTTTGAGAACAGCGCGCGGGGAATGTTCCGAGGCAGCCCCCCCTCTCCCCGTTTATCCTATGTGATAATGTCATATATCCTATTTGTTGCAAATTTTGTTTGTTCTTTCTGAATTTCTACATACTTTTCCCCTAAAACAATAAAAAATTTAATTTAAAAACAACTATTTTTGGGGGGCGAGGGGGGGATTTTGGGGGGAAGTTAAAAATTCGGATTCAACGACCCAAAAAACTTAAAGTAAACCTTATAGAGAAAGTTCGGAGGGGAGACGGCAGGGCGAATGTAAAAGGTGTTAAGAAAATAAAGAGAATAAAGAACGGAATTAAGCTAATATGCGAAAACGCACAAGAAGCTACAATGATAAAAGAAAAGATAAGAAGCGATGAAGAGGCTAGCGCAGCAATACAGGTGAAGACAGCAAGTTTAAGAAGAAAGAAGATAATGATATTCAATGTCCCAGAAGCAGTCACAGAAGAGAACATAACCCAGAAGATCAAGAGGACCTTAGGACTGGGACAGCAAAGCAGTGAGAGCACAGTCACTCTGCATAGGCCCGTGAGAATCCGGGACGGGAAGAAGCACCAACCGGTCTTACTCCCTGAACCGCTGGCAGATTACTTGCTAAATGCGAAAACGATTTTCCTAGGGCTCAGGGACTGCCCAATAAAACCATTCATTAGCGTCACAAGGTGCCATCAGTGCTTGGAGTATGACCATGTGGCGGCTAATTGCAGGGGGACCCAGAGGTGCACTATCTGCTCGGGAGACCACGTGTACACGGAGTGCACAAGTAGACGTCAGTGCTGCTATGTCTGCTCCCGCTACAACAAAGCAAATCAAGCATGGCTAAGAACCCCGAAGAACACAGAACATACAGCGAACTCCAACGCATGCGCGGTTCGCCGAACCCTATTGAGAGCTCGGCAACTGCAGATAGAGAAGGGCGTGACATCATTAGCAACAGGTGATGAGGTTATTTCAGGGAGGGTGTCAATAGTCAGATTCGGAGACAACGAGAGGGTTGAGATCAGATCTCAACAGGCATTAGAAAAACAAACCAAATACGATTACGATCGCCGACGCTATAATGCTCAACACAACAGGTGATAGAATCACGCGCTCTAGGAGCGTGACCTCAAATACACAAAGCTCAAATGACACCCTCCATCATCCACATTCACAGCCACAACCACTCAATACACAACACACGTCTCAAACAACGCAGCCACAACAGAAAGATGAGAAACTTAACCTAATACAGATTAACCTCCACGGTGGCAGCAGTGCCACAAATTCACTAGCAGGTTATGTCGCGGCCAACGGCATCCACATAGCACTACTCCAAGACTTCCACCAGCATAAGATAAAAGGCAATATAACAGGGTTCAATCCAAAAAACTGGCACATTGAAAAAACAAAAACTAACAGGGCAGCGATAATAACAAGGTTAGGCACAAAGCCAATAACATTACTGGAAAAAAACTTCACAGTAGCAATAAAACTCGAAAACAGGGACAAAACAATAACAATAATAAACACCTATGCTCCCCGCCAGCGACAGCGGACTTCTCAGTAGTACTGGCAGAAATCGACGAAGCCATTAAATTGGCAAAGGGGGAAGTCCTGCTAACAGGGGACTTCAACGCACACTCGACCGCCTGGGGTTATGGGGACACAGGCCAGAGGGGAAGAGACCTTACGGATTTTCTCCTGCTAAATACACCGTTTGTTCAAAACACACCAGATGCCCCACCCTCATTTCTCACTAGGAGGAAGGAGAGGACATTGAAAGGCTGGCCAGACCTAACAATAGCATCGGTCAACCTGGGCAATGATATAAGTGATTGGCACGTTAGCGATGACGCCTCACTCAGAGACCATAAGTATATAAAATTCACACTAAGAAATTCCAAAAACATAGACTACCAAAGACACGGTTTTCAAACAAAAATAGGCATACACGCAAAATTTGATAAAAACATAAGAAAACTCAGTAACAAATACATAATGGAACTACAAAATACGACAACCACAGAACAGCTAGACGCGACAACAGAAAAACTACAAAGTGAGATCACAGCAATAGCACAACAAAGCTACAAATAAAAAAGCACTCCAGCAGTATCGACACCCCCATGGTGGACAGAAGAAATAAGGGTAGCAAGGAACAAAGTCAGAGCGCATAGGAGGAGATTCCAAAAACAACAAAACGAAGAACTAAAAACACAACAGCACATACTATTCCAAAAAGAAAGGGCAAAACTTAAAAAACTGATAAATAAAACAAAATCGAAAACGTGGAAAGACTACTGTAACAACGTCAAAGACACTTACGGCTCACACTATAAAAATGCGAGCAATAAAAACACGGGACCAGTAAAATTAGTCAATATACTCCCCCCAAACTCAACAGTTACTATAAAAGACACGCTAAACTACTTCCTAGATATCCTCTATCTAACAGACCAAGACACTCCACATAGGCTATCCAGGGTACAAAACCAAGCGAATGAAGCAAAACCACCGGAGGTCACGAGGGCAGAGATAAACAGGATTATAATAAACATAAAGAGAGATAAGGCACCGGGATACGACTACATTGACTACAATCTAATAAAAATAATAAATAACACGGCACCCAAACTACTGCAAACATTAATCAACACATGCCTGAGAATAGAACACTTTCCAAAAACGTTTAAAACCGGAATAGTAGTCCTATTACACAAACCAGGAAAAGACTTAAACAACCCGAAAAACTACAGACCAATCTGCTTACTACCAGCACTGGCAAAGATACTGGAGAGGATTATACACGGTAGGATAAACCACCACCTGAGCAAACACAAGTATTGGAGCAAAAAACAATTCGGATTTAAACAGGGTATCTCTACAGAACATGCACTAGACAGCCTACTAAAGACAATAGAGGACGACAAAGAAAATGACTTCCAAACACTGTTAATAGCCATGGACATCAAGGGGGCCTTCGATAACATCCGCTGGCCACAATTAATTGAAAACTTGCGGAACTTTCCCTGCCCATTGTACCTAGTAAACTGGGTGGTGAACTTCCTTCAAAACAGATATGTCACACTAGAAGAAAACGGGATTAAAGTGACAACGCAAACATTCGGTGGCTGTCCACAAGGAAGTTGCCTGGGGCCACTTCTCTGGCTTATAATAGCAGAAACAGCTCTAAAAAAATACTGGGGTAGACATGTGAGGATCCAGGCATTTGCAGATGACTTTATAATAATACTCAGGGGAAAATCAAACGATAAAGTAAGGAGATTAGCAAACAGAATACTAAAAGAGTTCAAAGCATGGATAGAAGCAAACAGTCTAACACTCAATAAAGAAAAAACAGAGCTACTATACCTAAACAGAGGTTACACAAGAAACCTTCCAACACAGAACTCATACAAAATAGAAGGGATAACCCTCAATGACCAGCCACTAGAGGTGAAAGAACAAATAAAATACCTGTGGGTAATGTACACAAAAACTTAAACTGGGCACCACACTGCACAATGCAAACAAATAAGGTGAGAGAGAACTTTAAAAATCTAGCATACATGACAGCCAAGGGTTGGGGAATTAATGCAAATATTCTCAAAATATGGTACACAACAGTAGTGGAGAAAACACTAACTTATGCAGCCCCAATCTGGGGACACAACCTCAATAAAAGAAGTAGGGAAATTTTATCCAGCTGTCAGAGGCATTTTGCACTGGCCATAGTCAGGGCCTATAGAACAGTTCCCACCTCGACATTTCTGGTACTCTCAGGCCTGATTCTAATTCATCTAAAGGTAAAATATGAAGCAGCATATGAAACAGTCTCAAGACTAAGGAAAAACACGACAATTCATAATACAACTCTACACCACTTAGACTACGACAAAAAAATAAACACGTGGGAAAATCACATGGCAGACACCATAAAACCAAGAATTGGATACAACAGAAACGACACAATCATATACACAGATGGATCAAAATTGGAATCAGGAGCTACAGGTTCGGTCTTTGTAGCATATAAAAAAAAGGAAAAAATAACGACATGGTCAGTGCCTCTTAGGAAAGATAATAGTGTTTTCCAGGCCGAACTACTGGCAATTCAAAAAGCAGTAGAATGGGGCAATATAACGGGAGACGCATACAGCATACGCTCGGACTGCAAATCAGCAATTGAATCACTGAATAAACCATTCAATGTAAACAAAACTGTAGACACAATACAAAACTCAATAAGACATTCACAAGGAAAATTCAAAATCAGTTGGGTCAAGGCGCACGTCGGTATCCTAGGCAACGAGGAGGCCGATGCACTAGCCAAAAGCGCAGCAATAAACGCAGATAGGAAAAGCAAATATAATACAACCAAACCAATATCAAAACTTAAAAGAACTCACGATAAAACAATGGCAGTTCGAGTGGGACTATGGCACTAAAGGCAGGGAAACACATAAATACTTTCCATTAGTAAACACCAACAGATTAATAAGTGACTTTCTACTTTCACAAATCTACACAGCACATGATGCATTCTCTGATTACCTACACAGATTCAACAAAGCGGAAAACCCATACTGCGAATGCGGCTCAGAAGGTACGCCAAAACATTATATGCTAGAATGTCCACTCACAAAATCACTCCACCTTGCAGACATAACAACAGAAAATGAAAAACTCTGGCACAAACAGGTAAGTAACAACAAACACGTACAACAAAAAGCAAGATCAGTTATGAGATGGCTCCAAATAAATTGCGACGACATCACAACACTCAGTCAGTAACACACCTGGAATAAGAACGCAACTAATAAGTGTTAAATGTTACCCGTGATGTAATTTGTGTTTAATGTATTATGTGTTTAATAGTTTAAAAGAAAAGGCCTAGGACATCCTATCGCCACAAAAAAATAATAAAAGCAGGTTTTGTCTAATGTCTATATGTGGTGAGCGGTAGCCGCACAGTATCAGCTGGCCATGGCCCGCAACAGGAGCCCCGCAACAGACGAATTGCACTTCACCCCCGACTAAGCAAGCTGTGCACAATGGCAAATCAAAAAGCATCAAAAAGCCTCCGTCACCACATTGTCCGTCCATGTATAAGTGTTCTGCAAAAATAATATATATATATATATATATATATATATATATATATACGAGAAGTCAACCAGCCCTGAAGAGCGGAAGAAGAAGACAGAAGACCACAAAAGGCTAAGTATAAGTTAATTAATATCAGTTAATAAATAATAGTTACTAAGATAAATTATAATAGGGACTAGGCTAGATAATGGGGAGAACACTAACAGCTAAAAGGGTGATAAGTTATATCTCAGTTATAAGTCTTGCGTTAATAGTTAAAAGTTGTAATTTTAGCATTTACTTTCTCCAGCTTCTCTGCATCGCGGCCCCATCCAACTTAAATTCAAAACGCGCTACTCATTTAAGTTTTTTTTTTTTTTTTTTTTTTTTTTCTCTAGGTGCCACGATGCACATCACAGTTAAGCGTAGTTCTCCTCAATGGGTAAAATCAACTAGCAGTTTAAAGCAAAAAAGCCAACGCACAATAAAAGTATCAAGGTCAAATATTAAGTCTCATTATAAACACCAAGTTAAGTGGGTAAGAGTAGTTAGAATGACGTTATAGTATTAATATTTCTAATTGTTAAGTATTAAGATTAAGTAAGTTGATTATTAAGTAGTAAGATTAATAAGTATTACAGTTTAGTTCATTTAATGTAGTAATTGTATTAATAAATATATCATGGCTAACAAACCATTCTCTTCCAGCTTCCCCCCAGGCCCTCCCGGGCGGCCGGCCAGGCCGACCACTCGGGGGAGCATTCTACCCCCCCTTTTTTTTCTTCAGTTCGCCTCTTTATTAGGTGCAATAGGACTCTGTCCGCACGAGCTACCAGACCCGCTCCAATGGGACAGCCCACGGAGCCAGTTTTTCCCCGGTGGGGTATGGCAGGAAGGCGTAGTCTCATGTCCCTTGCAAAGTTAAGTTTGCCTAACAATTCGGCCCCAAAAAATTAACACATGGTGCAATTTGTCTATCTGCGGAGTCCCATCCTTTGTTTTCTCTACCCCTTTTATTCAAAAAATAATCATTTTAATTTGACAAGTAAGCATCAACAATTAGGCTTCAAAAATTCCATGCAATCCCATTTAGATCGGGCAGCGGTGGCCAAGCTGGTAGAACATTATACTCGTAACCGTTGGTCACAGGACCCAGGCTAACTGCCGGCTAAAATTCCGTCATGTACGCTAATGGCGCCTGGTGCATGTAAAATTCGTCGTGGGTGCAAAGTCCTCCAAGTTACCTGTGAATTATACCTCTGGAGGTGCCTTGCTAGGTGAAGGTCTCGTCATCTGATCAAGGTTCTAAATTACGAGATCAACTTGAGTATCAATGTGCAGGTGCCAATCAACAGGATATAACGTTAAGGAACCGGCAAAACAAGGTAAACACAAACGAGCAGTAGGCACTGCAGATAGGATGACGATCGAGGCAATGATGTCGGGTTTATTCCCGTCTCCCTCTGCAGCGATTCGTCTACCTTGCAATTCGGCCCAAAATTATCCCTACAGCGGTAAATCTTAGCTTTTCGGCCATTTTAATTTCAATTTTCCCTCAAAATTGCCCTCTTCTAGAGCTAAGAAGTTTACCACCTTTTAGGCATAAAAAATAACCCAGCCCTTTTCCAACTGGCATGGCAAGTACGTGGTGTGCGGCAACAATCATAGTTTTGCAAAGTGCAATAAACAACCTAGGCTCATCAACTTGGCTTAGTATAGTCGGCCAGGGTGCTTGCTGGTGTGGTCACCGCGGTGTGGTCCGCCGCCTGCGGCGATCTGGCGTATGTACTCACAATGCATCGCCCTGCTTTCCAGGCAATTACAAACCCGTTCAGCTGGGTTAACTCCGGTAGGTAGGGGCCTGGTCAGTAGCCTCCGAGTGGTTAAGCGAAATTGCGCAACATAGTCCACGCAGCACCGCGGCGCATGCTCCGAGACAGATCCCCTCATCCCCATTCATCCTACGTCATAATGTCATACATGTTATTTGTTGCAAATTTTGTCTACTTTCTGAATTTCTAGACACTTTTCCCCTAAAACAATAAAAAAATTGATTTTTTTTAATAAAAATCTTTTTTGGGGGGCATTTTACAAAAATTTGGAGAGGGGGGGTTGCCGGGGGGAATTTTGGTGGAAAGTTACAAATTCGGATTCAGCGACCCAAAAAACATAAAGTAAGCGATTTCCGGAACTACCATTAATTTTGCCAGGTAAAATCCCCTATTGCCTGGACTAGAGGTCTGCACGGGCCGACATTTCCAGGCCCGAGTCCGGCCCGGTATAACAGTTAAAAGTTCGTCCCGAGCCCGGCCCGGCCAGAGAAAAAGTTAAAATCTCGGCCCGAGCCCGACCCGGTCCGAGTGAATTTTCTACAAAACATTGATTTTTACGTCGATTTGATAAAAAATTTGTCTCGTACGAGGAGTTCAAGCCAAAAATATTTATCTTAACTTTTCTTTTCATGTTTATAATCTTCATTTTTATAGAAGTGCCGCAAGGTGTGATATTTATTTTTTTAGTGAATCTCTATTTCTTGTATGTAAATGTTTCACTTATCATTAATATTGTTAATCCATAATACATGCATTGAAGTGTTAAAAATCTGAAAAATGCTATACAGTAAAATCTAAGACTGAATTGCATAGGAAAAAAAAAAAATGCGTTATAGACAAGTTCCCCTCTTAGCAAGTGTAAATGTATTATATATTCTTTTTTTACGCAGTAGTATATTAATTTGGCATGGATCAACACGTTTTTTAATTTAAAACAAGATTCCGTCATAGACAGGTTCTTTTCCCCACTTGATTCTATCATTGACAGTTTCTTTTTTACACGTTTTACTATATTTTAATTTAACTATATTTTAATAAATGTAGAAATCTACTATTCTTTAAAAATAATTAATTTGAATGTTTAATGGTAGAACAGTGGCAATTTAAAAATGTATGCATTTTTTGAAAAAAAAAATTATGCCAAGCCTAATTTTACTGACTTTTGAACGGACCAGGCCACGCCGAGACAATGATTTTCATAAGGGCTGGGTCAAAACTAGGAATGAAAATTTCGGGCTGTAAAAATTAGGAATGAATCCAGTACCCGGGTCTGTGCAGAAAAAATAAGTTAGGCCGGGCCCGGCCCGAACCTTCAAGAAAAAAGTAAGGCCCGAGCACGGTCCGGCCCGTAAAGAGAAATGACTAGGCCCGGCCCGGCCCGGCCCAAGTGCAGTGAATAAAAATAGGCCCGAGCCCGGTCCGCGGGCCGGCCCGTGCAGATCTCTAGCCTGGACGTTTCTTCGTGAGAATGAATGTGCAAAATTATGTTTTATTCCTTAGTTTTTATTTCGTAGCCCTTCGTTCTATTTCAAGCAATAAAAATTTCAAAGTTACCCCTTGAAATTTTTAGAGGCCAGACAGAGCGAAAGCAAAACAGAAAATGTAAAGTAGAAAGAAGAAATATTTAAAAAATACACTTAATTTATTGTTCTCCTATAATCCCCATTTTTATTTATTCTTAATTTATTTCAAGAAGAAAAATTCCTCTCTCACTCTCTCTCTCTTTTTTTTTCGATTTTGATTTTGGTTATAGCTGTTGAAAAATTTTAACAGAGCTTAAGACTCCTAATACGTAAAATGATATGCAGTTTTCAAACAAATTATATTTGGAGGTGCATCCCTCCTCGTATTCGACGGCGTAAAGTTTGAAATTTTTGCTATGACATGGATATTAAATTTTTGTTTTATTTATTTTATTTTATTGTTCATTTTATAATTTTGTTACGGAATATTACTTGGAGACGTTTTTATTATTGAAACTATTTATATTTCTTTAAGTGATAATGGATCATTATTCTTCCATAATATAGCCTGCACGCGATACAGATAGGTTTAAAAGAAATCATACTTAAAAATTAATTAAAAAGCCATAAAAAATGAGTAAACTGAGATACAGTTTTCAAAGAAATTGCATTTGAAACTACATTGTTTTCCCTACACTACAGTGTAAAAATTTTAAATTTGCGATGTTTAGAAGTTTAAAAAATGGCAATAACCGAAAATTGCAAAACCGAAATTTCATCGCGCAGTGTTGCCATTCGCAAAATGACGTCAGCGTTACGCACAGGTACGTTTGTCCTTTATAATATACATAGATAGATAGATAGCCTGCATTTCCATCTTCTTAGTTTTCGCTGACGTCTTAGTCTCCTTAACGTATACAATCGTAATTGACACATTAAGTTTAAAAGAAAACAGCAGTTCTTGATTTAACAAAGATTTGTAAAAGCCTGTTATTGACGCGTCAAGATTTTATTCCAACATAATGTATCATGATTACCACACTTCATTTATATTCAAAAGACGTTCTTTTTGGTTCGGTAAGTATTGGCAAAGGCTTGATAATGGCTTTTTATCTCGTTATATTTAAATGCATAATTATTATTATCACAACTCAAAAGATCAAAGAAGTTCTTGTTTTAATTATTATATAGAAATCCCTGACAGTGACATCACTTGCCTGTATTTTCTGCAGATACACTCTCTGAAATACTTTCTTCAATTCACGTAAATATTTCTGGCAGCACTGCTACCGGAATATACCCGAGAATTTCAGAATGTCCGTTTCTTTTTCTCTGTGACAAGATAGAACATACCTGCCAATTGAAGAAATTTCCGAGGTTTTTTCTGATCTAGGGCAGAAAATTTCCGTAATCTGATAAAAGGAGTTAAAAAAAAATACTTCTCTCGTTCATCCGCGGATGTCCTTGAACTTGGGACCGCGCGCTACGAATCAAGAATCCTGAACACTCGACTAGCGAGAGCCTGGAAAAGGACGAGCTTAAAATGAAGATATAGGTTTCGTCCAAATAAGGGCCAGTAAGGCTTTTTAAATTTCCTGTTCAGAGAGTTCGGAAATTTAAATTTAATTACAGGGACGTCGGTATGAAATAATAGTTGGTGTTTTAACACTTATAGAATAATAGAGGATAAAAATTATTACTTATTAGACATATTTTTAATAAGACACAATTGTTTCCCAGATGTAAATCATGAATATAATATTTTAAATTAAATTCGAGAAGAAATATTTGCTTTTTTGAATATAATCTATTTTTTTCAACTGATTGAACTAGTATATATTTTTTTAATGTGTACGTTCAGAATATATTTTACATGCAAATATTTTTTAAATAACTCTAAAAATAAATTTCGAATAAATTTAAATGAATGAGGAAATTTCTACTTTGCTAAATTAGAAAGCATTATTTTTGTTCGTTTGTTTTTTAATAAATTAGAAATTTTTATTTATTGAATTTTGGGTTTATTATTTTAAAAATAAATTCGAACTTTGGTATTAATACAGCCAATACTCATGCGTTCAAGGAATAAACGGAATTTTCCCGTCTTTTTCAGACTTTCGGGAAGAATTAACGGAAAAAGCGTGTTTTCTAGGAGTACGGAAATCGTTTGTTTAAAAATGACGAATAATCTAGTGTACACGGAAAAAACTGTTTTTGAAATTACTAAATTTTGGTTCATATAGCCCCATCCAAATATTTTGGTTGGAATGATTAAATTTTCGTTAGATTAACCAAATTATTTTGTTAATTCAACAAATCGTTTGGTTAGTCCGCCCAAAATTTGGTCATTTCAACCAAAATATTTGGATGGAGCTATATGAACCAAAATTTAGTAATTTCAACAAAACAGTTTTTACCATGTATAGAGACTAATTTTTCTGACCATGCACAGCAGTAATTCTCAACCTGGTGTACCATGAGCGAACCTCAAATGTACCGCGAGAATTTTCAGCCAAGTTCTTACAAGATTTTGTGAATTAACAAAAGATTCGTTACTTACAATATTAAATAATTAATGATTTAGTTAGTAATAAGGTTTAGGATCATAAAGTTCAATTCCTTGAAACTTTCTTGCACACTTTCATGTATGTCAGTATTTCTATACTTTTTATAAGATTACGGGGAAAAAACGAAAGACAACGATATCATACCTTTAGATAAATTTGACACTTTCAGAGAAAAATTATTCCTCCAGAAAGTAGAGTATTTCAACTTAAAATGCTGTAGAAGTTTTCTATCTAGTTTAATACTAGGTTGAGCAAAAAGTTCTGAAAATTTTTTTTGAAAGTTGCGTTATTATGCGCAAATTAACAAAAAAAGCAACAAGGACTATTCTTAAAAGAAGAGGCCATCATAGTCCAAGACCTTCTGCCAACATTCTGCCAGATTCCTGATTTGCTGGAAGTCCCATGGCGGCTCCTTGGAATCGAAAAACTCTTGACATGCTTCTTCAATTTCATTAAAGGATTCAAATCGACATCCCTTGAAAAAGTGTTGCATTGATCGAAAGAGGGCATAATCGGATGGAGCCACGTCTGGACTGTTAGCGGAGTGTTGAAGAATTTCGACCCCGTCCAACTGTGCAAACTCATCGACGGCTTTCAGCATCGTTAGACCTTTTCTCCAATAATGCCGGATAAACACACGCAAATTATACTGTTCAATGGCCATTTTGGAGCCGAAATTCTTGAACCCCTATAGATATACCACTAGTACTATTATATACGATACAAATTCTGGTAACCATTAGATTAAAAATTTCGCAGAACTTTTTGCTCAACCTAATAGTCCCTGCTTCAACATAGGCTAGACCTTTTGTTGTTGTCACTACTACCTGGGGGTTACAGCAGCTAAAAATATTTTAAATTGCGTTTTTTTTATGCTGAGGGGTCTAACATTTTGAAATTTGGCACTTAAAAAATGCAAATGCTTTCTAAGAACCATCGAAAGAAAATTCCAAATTTAACAGGATGAAGTGAGCGAAAAGCTTTCTAAAAACGTTCTAAATTATGGTTTTTATGCAATTTATTAAATGCTAAACTATTTTAAAAATAAGAGTCGCAAATTGTTGGTGATAGAACCTGCGCAAACATAAGCTATATTTTATGTCGGTTCCACTGCCACTAGAGGGTTGCAGGAGCAAAAAACGTTCTAAATTGCGATTTCTGTAATACTGAAGGGACTAGAAATTTCAAATATGGCGTGGTAATTACTCATAAAATATAAATGCCCTCTACTAACAGTCGAAAACAAATTCAAAATTTAAAAAGGGTGAAGCGAAAGGGAGGAGTTAAAAGCGTTCTAAAAATGTCCTAATTTACGATTTTTATGCTATCTCAAGAAATAATGAACTGATTCCAAAGGTAACGTTTGCGAATCAATAGTGACAGTCTCTGATCTTACAGAGGCTATATGCCGGTGCCAATACCATCTTGGATTGACAGAAACAACAAACGTTCTAAAAAAGCTTTTAAAGCTTTCTTAATTACATTTTCTATGGAATATTAGGAAATACTAAACCGATTTCAAAATTGATGTTGGCAAATTAATGGTGACAGTCCCTGTTTGAACGTAGGCATTTTATGTTGGTGCCACTTCCACCAGAGAGGTCGTAGACCGTTACACAAGAAGCTTGGAATTTGGCATAATGTGTAATTTTAAGATGTAAATGTGATTTACGAAGGTGGTGTCTAAACTATTCAAAACTTCAAATGAATACTGAAATAAGCGTATGAAATGAGCATGAAAGCTTCAAAATACTTTCCAAATTATCATTTATTTAGAGTTAGTTTTAGTTCTCCTTATTAACTTAAGTCTAATTTCTGGCTAATGCAGTGTAATAATGAAGTTTATTCAAACTGTGGCTTAATTAGTAATTTTTGAATTGGTCCTAAAAGCATAATTTCTTCTAATAAAAATTAGACATACAAATATCACTTGGCATATTTCAACTGTTACGCGAGCAAAGCCGCGATGTTTGCTAGAATTTAATAAGTACAAAACCCTTAATTGGTTAAAAGTTTATGACGCAGCACTGCTTATGGTTCCAAAAATTTTAAATATGTGTCTTAAAAATAATGATATCAAATTTCGATTGACGCTATGCTATTAATTAAAAAATGTTTATTTTATCATTATCTCTTTTGTTCTATTTGTATCGGCAGTTTCAAACATTATTTTCCACATGATAAGCTATATAAAATTTATTCAATGACGCTTTTTCATTCGCATCTCTTATAAATTAAAAATACGGGTTATAAAAGAAATGATATAAATTTTCGAGTGACGTCTTGATGAGACGTTAAAAGGTTCGTTTTAAAATTACATTAAAATTATTTTTGGTTTTGCTTCTAAAGTATATTTACACCTCCAACTGTTACTTTTAATTTTTCAATATACTCTTAAATACTATAGCACACTGTTACTCAGACTATATTATGCATTAGAATGTATTTATTTCAATACATTGATTTATATTGTGCATGCAAGGAAAACATTTACTTATATTTTATTTACGATTTTTAATAGCATGAAGCACAAGATAAAACAATTTATTCAAATATATACATTTCAATGGATAATATAGGCGCAATGAAAGTATGATATATTTAAGGGTATTTTGGAAAATTAAAACTGTTATTTGGAGATGTAAATATATTTTAGAAGACAAACCAAAAATAAGTTTAATGTGATTTTAAAACAAACCTTTTAAAGTCATATGAACGCGTCACTCGAAATTTGATATAATTTCTTTTATAACCCATATTTTGAATTTATAAGACATGTGAATGAAAAAACTAAAAACACCGGTGAATAATTTTTTTATATCTTATCATGTTGCAAATAATGTTTGCACCTATATGAATATAAGTAGAACGAAAAAAGTAATTATGAAACAAATACAAAAAAATATATTTTTAATAGAATAGCGTCACTCGAAATTTGATATTAAAACTTTTTAAGACCCCTATTTAAATGTCTTAGGGACATAAGAAAAAGTGCTGTGTCACAAGCTTTTAACCCGTTAAGGGTTTTTGTACTGATATCATGAGTTTTTTGTGGTTAGTAATGAAAAGACGATAAAAATTAAATTTAAATACCACTGCAATGTTTTAATAGTCACGATTTTTATTCACCTTCAATTCCTGAAATAATATATTCATTTGATGAAAAAAATGTACTCTTCTGTTATCAGAGTGCAAATTTTGCCAATTGTAGATTTATTTATTTATTGTTGATAAAAGTAGGGAAAATACAAATACATTTAAAAAATAAAATAGCTTTTACTAATTCCCCTTGAAATTAAAAAAGAAAAGTTTTAATAAGAAATAGTACCGTAAAATAGAAACATTTATAATCATCATCATAGTATCATGTCAGTGGCTTTAATTTACTCACACAAAAAATCAAAGCCACAGTTTTTGCTTTTATGACATTGCTTCAAGTCCAAAGTTTTCATCATAATTAAGAATATTAGAATCCTTATAAAATAATCAAGGTTTAGTTGCTGTTCTTCCACAATGAGAATGAAGAGAAATGCTTGGAAAGTTGATGATAGCATCAGAAAAATTATTTGGTAATATATCGCCTACTGGAAAAGTACCGAACAAAAAATAATCAAAATTGTTCATCTCTTTATACAATCAGGAAATTAGTTTATTGTAAAACCTACAGTCATGCAAGAAAAATATTTATTAATGTTTATCTTTAAGGAGAAAATACTTCACATTTTTTGATTAGCCAAAGTGGCACATCCTTTAAACCACTTTAGAATGTAGAAAAAGCCTAATTTCCCCAACCAATCAAAGAAAGTATAAAATCGATATAAGTACGCATATATTATACTTCGATGTATTAATTTATTATGAGCGTGTTTATATTTTACATAAAACATTTGTTTAATTACTGTTCGGGATTTTTCAGGAGGATTTATCCTCCTGATCAATCTGTCCAGTCAAATTGTCAAAAATAGATGCAAAAATTCTGCTAGAAGATTTTAGGTTTTTAAAGTGTTTATGGGGATGCTAATAACAGGAATTAATTGTTTTCCAACAAAACATCTAGAGGCTAAACTTTTTGGAGCCAAAAAAACGCGAAATTTTCGGACTTTATTAAGTTTTTTGCCTATAATTTGAAAATTATAAAATTTTTGTGTCACAAAAAGAAAGAGCATTAAATTCTCTACAAATTTCATAATAAAAACGTTTTTCTAAACTCATTACTAAGCGCGCTACGGCTTTCTGAAAAATACACTTTTTTCTAACTTTGTGGAAAATTTCAAAAACCAACATTTGACATAAGTTTTTATTCATTTGATACTCTTTAATGTAACTTGTTTATATTACAGGTTTTTGCATAATAGCAATAACGGTTAATTACAAAGGTAACATTGTAAAAAAAATTTACTACATCGTAATTTTCTTTTTTTTTTTTTTAGAACTTAAGTGGAGAACATTAAAGTAGGTATTTATATGAATGTAAATAAGAGTTGGGTAAGATTTTTAATGTATTTAGTAACTTCTGTATGTAGTGCTTGCGGGTTGATGGGTTTGGTTCGCCAACCTCAGTTTGAGGAGAAAACGAACAGTTTGCTTGTTTTTCAACAGCTTTGATCTTCTTTGAGCTTGTTGCGATATCATCAACCTGGTTGTCAAAGTCATCGTCGTTGCTGGTTTGGTCGATGGTTTCCGAGGCATCAGCTTCATCATCCTCTTCTTCTGGGTAAATAATGTCGCCCACATTTCCGCAGTTGACACCGTTACAGTTTTTGCAAATTGCTGAATATTTGAGTCCTGATTTTTGGCAAGAACAGGCCTTGCTACACCCTTTTATACAGGTACATGAGACAATATGCAGCAAGGATTCAGGTGCTAGGTTTTGGCACATTTAAACTGGCTGAACGAGACCGTCAGACCTGCGAACTCAACCCCATTTTTCAGGGAGATGTTGTTTCCTAGCCAAGCTTGTATCTGATAATAACATCGGAGGAAATGATGCTGCTCAGAATCTTGCGTTGGTGGTAGCCTTGCAAGATGAAGTTTGCTTTTAATGGCAGATTTAGCAAATAACGAGAACATCAAGGTGTTCAATGCCTGTATGGTGTCTATGCATCCGCTGTATAGTGTTGTATTGAATTTTTCTTCAGACCTGATGATTTCTTGACTTGTTGACTCTGGTTTATTGAACACACAGGCTATTTTCTTAAGCTGATCATGTTTTTTCAAAGTGTAACAAAACTTTAACTTTCCTTGCCCAAAAAGAGCATATGTTGTATCGCATCCTCTGATTGCATGGGTAAAAAAAGAACATTGTTGTAATTGTATTTGTATGACATGGTTGAAAACCACTTGGTTTCGATGCTTCCTCTGCCTGTATTTTGGAAAAAGATATTTTCGTGTTGATATCCCAAGCTCGTCATGATCACGAGAAAACTAATGTCATCTCAGACAATACTACACTTTCAAAGGCTTCGGCTCGTGAAAGGGCTGAGGTAACAATAATGACATCAGCGTTTTCTTCTACCAGGTCAGCTTGAATTCTGTTATTTTGAAACGCGATTTTAAGAAGTGAAATGAAGTTATTCCTGTTTCTTTCTTTGGCTAGAAATTTGTCGTGACGGAAGATTTTGATTGACACTAGTTTTTGTTTTATTGTACTATCGTCCTTTTTCGTACTATGCTAAAATATGTTGAATATGTCAGTAATATTTTCGTTAAAGATTTTTTAATGTGGTTACTATTAATTAATCGAGTTAATCATTATTATCCAACTATATTTGTATTACATCATTTTGTTAACATTTTTAACTATAATTTTGCAGTCATACCCTATTATGAATGAAAAATTAATTGAATTGTAAGAATAAAGATAAATCAGACCATCCTACAATTCAATGATGATCATGAAAATTTTAGCAATGGACATCCTACAAAAATAAATATTTCTATTTAACCTTGTGATCGTCGCGCCCGATGCATTCACAGAGCAATTGCTCTGGGATCGACGATTAGGGTGATAATACATCAAATAAAATACCTAAACTTAAGATACACTTATACTAAATTAAAAATTTTATAATGTGTATATTTATAATCTATAATAAGGTCAAGTTCACATGATATAATGCTACAGCAAATGCGCCGTTAATATTACACAACTTTCCCAAGATTTTTGTATTACCGATCAGAAAAAAGCCGTTTTTACATTTGATGCGCATGTGTATAACTTATTTTTGGCAAAAGGTGAATTTTTAAAACAAACTAGAAAATATTTCCTTTTAAACTATCAAAAGTAATATGTGGTAGAAAAATGGAAGAAATCGTCATACGGACACATTTAAACGTACACCTAATACCTAAAAAGCACTAAAAAATCGTACAACTTACGAGAAAAACGTACAATTTGCCAACCCTACACTGTAAAAAAAAATCTGTAAAGTTACTAAAGTTTTTCTAGGAAACTGGGATTCCTAGAACTTTTTATGTAACGGCAACAACAAATATTCATGTAACAGACACACTTTTGCGTCGAAAATCAAAAAATCTGTAAGGTTACTAAGATTTTTTTAGGAAACTGGGATGCCTAGAACTTTTCATGTAACTACAGCCAGGTTTACAGATAAAATTTTAGTAAGATTACTGCAATTTTAATAGATTCATTTGTAAAGTTACAGATTTCTGTAGCTTTACAAAAACTAGTTTTGTAGATTTGCAGCTTTTTTTGTACAGTTACAGATGACAGTTTAGTAAGCATGTGATTTTACATCTGTAGAGCTACAGAATTTTTTTTACAGTGTACTAGAAAATTTCCTTCTAGTAAATTTCCCTCCTTAATTATCTCGTCACTCCTTACTCGTCAATAGGTACAATTCATTTCCACAGTTAGTGATGAAAAGAAAATTTTTTGGGATGGGAGGCGAAAAATAAGTCACTTTCTGTGAAGTTGAAAAAAAAAAGTGTTGTTTTCAAAAGCCGTAGCTCGCTTAGTATTGGGTATAGAAAAATATTTTTATTGTAAAATTTGTAGAAAATTTAATTCTCTGTCTTTTTGAAATTAAGTATGGTACACAAAAATTTTATAATTTTCGAGTTATAGGCCAAAAACTGAAAAAACATCTGAAAATTTCGTGGTTTTTTGGCTCTACAAAGTTCAGCCTCGAGATATTTTGTTGGAAAACAATAATTCCTGTTATGAGCAACCCCATAAACACTTTAAAAACATAAAATCTTCTAGCAGAATTTTTGCATCTATCGGCCCTATTTTCTGACAATTTGACTGGACTATTATGCTAAAGATCAGAAATGTTTAGATTAAGGATGAGGTACAGACATTCAATTGAGGACGCCAGAAGCCAAGGGGTATAAATGACAAAATTGAAAAAAATGAACTAAGTGAACAGAAGACCTGGAAATTTGCTTTTTTCCTTTCAGGTAAAGAAATATAAGTGATTTTCTAATTATGTGTTGTGTTTTAGGGATCAACCACTTTTGCCAAATAATGATCAATATTGATTAACTATAAATTGAAAGAAAATTGCACTCTACTTTTTTCACATTTATTGAAATAAGAGTTCAAAGACCACTGGGAAACAAAGCAGCAGTTTCCTATTTCAATCCAGTCAATTATTATTGATGTTCAACTTTAACGTCAATTATCTTTGAACTCAATTTACCCGAAATCGAAATTTTGTCACTTGTACCCATTGGCTTCAAATGTCCTCAATTAATGTCCTTGTCCTTGTCCTTGTCCTTGTCCTGTCCTAATTCAAATGTCCTTGAGTGAGAAAACATTTCATTGTAACCTTTATAAAAGAAAAGACAGTCACAAGAATGACTGGATTGTTAGGGGCCAATGTTAGTAGAATAGACAAAATTTTGTTTAGAGGAATGGGGAGGGGATCTCTGGCCTATAATCGTCATAAAAACACTATTGAAGGGAAAAGCTAGTTTTAGCCCCCTGGACTTCCCCTCTCCAGCCAACATAGTCAGTCAATTCAGTTGGCAAGACAATATCAATAGTTTAGTTAGTATATAGGATAGAGGTATATCTATGGTTTTTCTCCAGGAGTGAAAATACTCCTTGACTTTTTTTGGAGGAGTAAATGTCGCTTTATTAAAAGTATAAAAACAAAGATAGGCATGAAAGTGACCAGTACCAAAAAAAATTTCATGAACGAAGATGGAGCAGAGGGAGGATGCATATACTGTTCTAAATTGTACTTTTAAATATATTCAACCATAGAACGTGTTTCTGCTGTTAAAAATCAGAAAATGACCAATTATAATAATAAATATAATTTTTTGTAGCATAATATAGGAACCTCCTAATATTCAATAAAGTATCACTCATCTTATAATTATTTATAAGAAGGGAGAATCTCATTTAATGGAATTCTTTATGTAAGAAATTAAAACAAGTTTCTAATAAACGTTCAAAATTGACAGTAAGAAAAGTAATTTTTTTCCAGGCATTGTCGCTGATGAAAATGTTCATAGTTCTTTTAACTATCTAAATATATTATATATATTACACAAAATTCTGTGAAAAATAACTCTTCATACTTTATTAAAGGTGATATTTGTTTATGATAAATAATTATATCCAAGGCTTCTAAATATTTATATTATTAACAATACAGCACTTTATGAAGACTAACTAACTGTTCTTCTTGATAAGTGGAGATTTGTTCATGAAACAATATTATGCAATATTTCATAAATCTGAACATTATCGAAAAATATACAAATCTTATATAAAAAAGAATAACTCCCCTTTCAAAAAATAGAATCTTCGTTTTAAAATAATAAAGCACAATTCACTATAATTATGTGATTTTTCCACCACGACTAGTGTTCCCAGGTCCAGTGTTATAAAAAGCGGGACAGGAAGAGAGAAAAAACGGGACAGCTGATTCTAAATCGGGACATAAAAATACAGTAAATACTATGAAAACGGAATACCTGTATAGAACGGAATCCTGCCTTAAACATAAAAATTTCATTGTTCCCACTACTGGAACATTTTACAATTATACATGCTAAGATAATAGCCTGTTTAAAACGGAATTATTTCATTTGTCCCTTGCAATTCCGCCTTAGCAGGTTTCATTATATTAAAAAACAAAGTAATCTTACATCGTAAAACCTGAACTGTAAAAAAAAAAAAAAAAAAAAAAAAAAAAAAAAAAATCTGTAAAGTTTCTAAAATTTTTCTAAGATACTGGGATCCCTAGAACATTTTATGTAACGGCGACAACAAAAATTCATGTAACAGATACACTTTTGCACTGTAAATCAAAAAATCTGTAAGGTTACTAAGAATTTTTTAGGAAACTGGGATGCCTAGAACTTTTTATGTAACTGCAACCTGGATTACAGATAAAATTTTAGTAAGATTACTGTAATTTTAGTAGATTATTTTTTAAAGCTAGGGAAATCTGTAACTTTACAAAAACTAGTTTTGTATATTTACAAATTTTTTGTACAGTGTACAGATAAAATTTTAGTAAGCATACAGATTTCTGTAACTTTACATCTGTCGAATTTTAGATTTTTTTTTACAGTGTATGAGAGAGAAATCACCAGGGCCTGATACAAAATTCCAATTTAGCATGTATAATTGTACACTATTTCTATCATAGGGACAGTGAAATATTTACTTTTAAAACAGAATTACGTTACAAACATGTTGGGTTTACTGAACAAAGCACAGTAAAACTTGTAAAAACAGAATCACTAAGAACCGAAAAAAAAAACCCCAAAAAAAACCATTTTAGACCGATTTTCCTCTAGGCGGATATATTTGCAATCTGTTTCTTTGGAAAGGACTATAAAAATGTTCCGGTATCGATAGATTATATCTTCACAGATTTTGCTGTATTAAGTTCAAGCCAATGCAGGCTAACTAATGATATATTTAGCATGGTACTAAAAGAAGATTAAAAAAAGAAATGTGCATCTTGAAAAATAACAGAATTCCGTTATAAACATGTTGGGTTTACTGAACAAAGCACAGCAAAACTTGTAAAAACATAATCGCTAAGAACCGAAAAAAAATCCCATTATAGACCGATTTTCCTCTAGGCGGATATATCTGTAATCTATTCCTTTGGAAAGAACTATAAAAATATTCCGGTATAGATAGATTCTGTCTTCAGAGGTTTTGCTGTATTAACCCATTTATGCCCAGCGTCCCAAAAATGGGACGCTTCGAATTTTATTAAATTTGTATAATTTTCTTCTTCTTTATAACATGAAAATTGTATGAAATAATTTATTAATCTATTTATCTGTTACCAAAAGATGACAGCATAAGATGGATATTTATTTGCTTAAAATGGAGGCTTTTTTCGGAGTTTTGAAGATTTTTCATATTTCAAAATTACGAAATGTAAAAAGTAAGTTTATTTGTGTTCTTTCAATCAGGGATCTAAATAAATAAGTCATAATATTAGGTTATAGACTATTTTGAAATGCGTATTTTTTTAAATTGTGAAATTATATGTTCATGACTATTTTCATGCATTTTTGTAACGTACAAAAAATAGGACACTAGGCATGAATGGTTGCATATTTTTATTAGTCATTTAGGGGACAGCTATTTATGTAAAGTCCTTTTCAAGATGATTATAAAATAAATTATTTTTAAGCCTCAAATACGATTATTCTTAGCTTATTATTAATAATGTTTATAATGTTATTAGTCCCTGTAAAGAAATAAATATATATATTTTTAGCAGTCCATAAAAATACTAATTATAGTATATAATATACAATTTAAAAGCTTATTTTATACAAATTTAGACAAGCTATATAATTATGCATATTACACTATTACAAATCTTATGCATATTCCCATACTTAGTACGTTTACATTTTATCAAATAAATACAAAAGAAATTTAGCGTAAATGTTTTTAGTATTTTTCCAGTTTATTTCGTAACATTTTAAAATGATTTTACCAACAAATTTAAGGAAAAAAAATCAGCACAAGTGGGTTAACGTCAAGCCAATGCCAACTTACGGATCGGTATACTTAGCATAGTACTAAAACAAGATTTAAAAAAGAAATGTGCATCATGAAAAATCCGGGCTTTTCGGCGTCCCACTCTGTGGTTACGCGGGACAGGTCTTGGAGCCTCTGGAAATCGGGACATTCCGCGTAAATCGGGAAACCTGGCAACACTACTCACGACCGGTTGACAAAATTTACGATTTTTATCATCATCAGGAGCATTTTATACCTTTTTTATTCAGTTCTTTCCTAGTTATAAATTTTAAGGTCAATACAATTTTTTGCTGAAAATAATTAATGTTTTGTAGCAATAATTAAAGAAAATTAATCATTTTTAATTACTGTGCAAAACATGACTGAAGTGGCAAAGTTTGTGGGTCATAGCAGTAAGGTAAAGACCGAACCCTACCTATTAACTATCGCAGCATATACAAATCACGATCATCAGATGCCTGGTTTTATACCCTGTGTCGACTTCTGGTTTTTCTTTTTTTTAAGTCGATTTATACACCACAAAATACGGCAGTTCAATTGCATCCATGTATATCATTTTTAATTTTATGCTACATTTTTATATAAATTCCACCCGTACAGAAACGTTGTCCAATAAAATTAGTATAAATTCCATTCTCATATTATTTTCATAATTACTTTTAAACATTCAGTTATAAACTGTTTGCATTGCTCAATATGCATGCTATGTAATGTAAAACTGATGCATGTAGATTTTATTTTGGCAGTTCAGAAAGTCCACTTATATACCGGAAAATACCGTAGTTCAATTGCGTCCATGTACATCATTTCCAATTTCGTGTGACTTCTTTCTCTAAAACCCACCTGTCCAGAAATGTAAGAACGTTATCCAATAAAATTAGTATAAATTCCATTCTCATATTATTTTCATAATAACTTTTAAATATTCACTTATAATCTGCTTGTATTGCTCAATATGTATGCTACGTAATGTACACTATGACGCAAAAGTTTAGACAATGAAGAAATTCTTACATACTTTGAAAAATATTTATTCAATTTTCAAATCACTGCTTGAAATTAATGTGCTGTAC
This sequence comes from Maratus speciosus, assembly GCA_963932465.1. Lineage (NCBI taxonomy): Eukaryota > Metazoa > Arthropoda > Arachnida > Araneae > Salticidae > Maratus > Maratus speciosus. The sequence goes on from OZ010800.1 coordinate 408,114,911, forward strand.
ATATAAACAATATTTATAACAAAGAAAAGTGGAATTGTGCATATTGCAATAAATTAAATGATAACAAAAATAAACTGCTGTCTCAAAAGTTTAGACACAAATTAAATAAAATCGAAATAAACAATTTTTAAAACCTGGTTATGTATTACGTCATATATACGAGATTGCATGGAAGAAACTAAATCTTGCATAGTTTGTGGATCGATATCGTACCATGCATTCTCAATAGATGTCTTAAGTTCCTTTTCAGAAGAGTATTGTCTAGCGTTGCTATAAACTTTGCGACACATGATGCTCCAAAGGTTTTCTATAGGGTTAAAATCTGGGCTACATGCTGGCCAGTCGAGAACTCTTATATTATGGGAATTAAACCAAGATTTTGAATGTTTTGCAGTGTGAATTGAAGCATGGTCTTGCTGAAATTCCCACTGAGGACCCCCTAGAAGCTCAGCAAATGGCAGTAGGTTTTCTTCTAATATCTGTGTATAATGCTGTGAAGTTTGACGACCACTGGTGAAGGTCAGAGATACTTGTCCATTATAGCAAAAGGCTGCCCAAACCATCACCGAGCCCCCTCCTTGTCTGCGACTAAAAAAACGTCGAGGTTCCTTCCACAAGTCATGCCAATACGATAAACAACCATCTGGACCATCCAGATTCCACTTTTTTTCATCGCTAAATATGACTGACTGCCATTTCTCTCCATATGACATATGCTTTCGAGCCCACATAAGTCTTTGTAACTTATGATGTGGTTTCAGAGCTGGTTTCTTCTGCATTTTGCTATAAACGATTGTTCCTTTTTCCAAAATTCGTCTACGAATCGTATCCTTTGATACAGAGAGTCCCGATGAGCTTTGAACTCCACGTACGCTCATTTGTTGAGTACTCGCTAGTCTTTGTATCAGGCGATCCTCTCGTACATTTGTCACACGTGGCCTCCCAGACCGACATTTTGCTTTATATTCGGAACCACTCGATAAAACTCGATAAATAGATTTTTTTTGACCTATTAATAATAGCAGAAATTTCAGAAACGCTCTTCCCTTCACCTTTCAACTGCCAAATCCTTGAAACCTCATTCACTTGAATTTCTTTAGCTCTTGGCATGTCGACTATGAAGCGCAATCGTTTGCAGAACTTAAGTACTCCAAATTTGTGACATCATCGATTCTAAATTTGCATATGCCAGCGAATATTCAAAGAAATTTAGAATAGTGTCTAAACTTTTGCGACAAGCATATTTGAATTTTTATGAAAAAAATTAGTATTATAGCAAATAAAACGACTGTCTTTTGTACATAGCATTTTAAATCAGTTTTTGAATATATTTACAGGTTTTTGTAATTCTGACGTCATAATTCTACATTTTAAAGCTGAATGACGTCATTGTCTAAACTTTTGCGTCATAGTGTAAAACTAACGCATGTAGATTTTATTTTGGCTGTTCAGAAAGTCCACTTATATACCGGAAAATACCGTAGTTCATTGCATCCATGTACATCATTTCCAATTTCGTATGACTTCTTTCTCTAAAACCCACCTGTCCAGAAATGTGAGAACGTTGTTCAATAAAATTGGTATAAATTCCATTCTCATATTATTTTCATAATAACTTTTAAACATTCAATTATAAACTGCTTGTATTGTTCAATATGTATGCTACGTAATGTAAAACTAACGCATGTAGATTTTATTTTGGCTGTTCAGAAAGTCCACTTATATACCGGAAAATACCGTAGTTCAACTGCATCCATGTACATCATTTCCAATTTCGTGTGATTTCTTTCTATAAAATCCACCGGCCCACAAATGTGAGAACGCTGTCCAATAAAACTGTTTAATATATTAAATGCCACTAAATTAACTACATTAGATAAATACAGTTTATATACATGGGCATTCTCGCAAACTTTTGACTTTTCTATATTTTTCTGTCCCTGAATAATTTTTATTTTAGTTCATATTCTTTGGGGGTTTTATTTCTTATGCTGGGAAACATTTCATTGCATGACTGCATAACAATATTAACGAGATAAATAAGTTTTGAACGATGTTGGGGGTCCAAATATACCACGAAATTCCTATACCTGATGCTGATTTTTAAGTTTGGATCTGTCTGTATAAAATTGTTTCAATAAAAGTAATTCGATGTGACTTTTTTTCCGAAACTGGGACTATTGTTTATATAAATATGTAGCAAAAAATTAACCTGCACACATTTTTAGGGTTATTTTATTTTTTTTAACTCTGTCCCTGGGTTTTAGATTCTTTATCGTCCCTCTTGCTAAACTTATACAGAAAATTACTTCAGGTAGAGCCACAGAATTTTTTTCAACTTTTTTCTCGTGCAGAAGTATACTAGAGAAAGAATGGCTAATTTTTTTAACAGGAAATTTACTGCAGAATTTAAATCAGCAGTAAAATATCAATTTCAAGCATCGTGGCTTTATTGGTAGTCTTACCATCCCCAAGGTTTATTCCTGCACTTTTCAATGCAAATTATTATTATTTTTTAATTTAATCCAACGTAAATAACTATATATAAAAATCAATGAGCATTGTGGCTATCACTTGGTCTTAACATGACTTGCCTAAAAATAGGTGGTAATTTTCCTTACCGTCCCATCCTTACCATCCCTCTTTTTTCCTTGCCGTCCCTTCTTTAAAACCCCTTTAAGACAATGTTATACCAAAATTTTGTATTATAATACTACATTGTTATTATTTCTTATTTGAATATCCTGTGGGTACTATGCAAATTCATTGTAAGTAAAAATTTAGAAGAAAATAAAAAGTTATAGTGGTAAAATGGTAAGTAAAATTAAACTCGCAAGTTTAACTTGAATCTCAGTTAAAGATAAAAAAAAATCGCTTCTGACCATTTTTTCTTTATTTTGAATCATTAAGGCAGTCGTCTATAAGTTTAAAATGTTATTTTAGTAAGTTTAATTTCACCAGATTTTTATTCCTGAAAAGTCAAAAGATTGTGAGAATGCCTCATATATTATAAATATATACGATGCCAGTAATATAAAACAGTTAATTTTTTTTAATAACTGTGACCGTTTAGAGAGTATAACGTGTACCCATAGAGCGAGCTTTGGCGTTTAATAGGGGTGGAGCCTTTCTCCGAATTGGAAAGAACCGCGCGTTTAAGTATAACATGGAAAAATTCCAAATTTCTAAAAATAATTTTTATTTATATTTTTTATATTATATGCACTATATGGCCATTAATGAGCGGACACTTTCAATTTTAGACATTTTGTCGAATATTTAATGATATATTTGTCGGATTTTTCTGGAACTTTAGGATTATGAAGAATTTGTTCCACTTCATATTTATCTATGGCGGTTTGATCAGAAGGATAATTAGGGTGTCAACAAAAATTCAAAGACTAGAGAACTGGAATTCTGCTTTTTCAGAATTTAGGGTCATACCCGGCATTTCCATTACTTCATTTTCTTCTGCTATTATTATGAAACAGCCATTCTAAATGAAGCGTTAAATGAAGATGAAAGAGCAGACGTAAAAAATTAGAACTCTGATTTTCTGGTCAGAATGGGGGGGGGGAGGGGGGGATGGCCATATTTAAAAAATATATATATGAAAAAATTATGGCCATTTTCCCCCCATTCTGACCAGAAAATTAAAGTTGTAACTTTTTACGGCTGCTCTTTCATCTTTACCTAACACTTCATTTATAATGGCTGTTTCATAATAATAAAAGCCACCAGTCCATCAGAAGAAAATAACTCGGTTAAGCGGGACTCTACTGCAATACAAAAGATATTTCAATTTTACGACTTAAAGCACACGTTTTACTTTATGTAAAATGACGTCATTCGCATCCGCTTAAGAATTCCACATTTACGATCTACTCTTAAACATCTACAGTAAAGCATGCATAGCACATCACTATCGCGAAATAATGCACAAATGCAGCAAAAAGATGCCATCATTCAAGAAAATTGACAAAAATAAATAAATAAATAAGTAAATAAAAAAAGGCTATCTAATGATTCATAGATACTTAAAATTAAATATAGTTTATAATAGCTCTATTGTTTTAACAAAAAATATTCGTTTATATTTTTTCAAGATAGCACGTATTTTAATTACATTTTCTTTCGGTTGTTATGAGAAAATGGCAACAAAAATATATAACTACTATTTTAGAGCTGTTTTTCCTTTACTTTCTACAGAAATGGAGTACTTCCGTTGCCAATATTAAGCAAATGGCTCTAAAAACTACAAAAAAATTAATATATTTCAAAAATAAATGGAGATACAGTTTTCAAACAAAATGCATTTAAAAGAATTTTTTTTTTTTTCCAATACGACGGTATAAAAATTGAAAATGTGCGATGCTTAGAAGTTTAAAAAATTGCTATAGAGTATTTAATCGTACTGCTTTGTTTTACATCTGGCTTCTGTAAGGTAACGTTATTTTTTGAAATACACAAAATAAGCTGGGAGAAAGAAATAGCATACCGTACCGGAGGCTAAAAAGGAAAATAATGTTTGTGATCACCCTGTAAAATAAAATGCACAAAATGATCTATTGCTATAGCTTACGAATATAAGGATATTATACAATATATGTATTCATTTGTGGAAGAATAGAGCGTATATTCATGCAGATATAAATATTTTATAGCCAACTCTATGGAGCAACTCATAAAAAAGGCCAGTCAAATATTGTGAAAATTCAAATATTCAGAAGTAAAATTTATATAATATTAATAGTAAATATTCAGAAAGTAAATATAGTAAAATATAATAGTAAATATTCATTATAATATACAGTAAATATTCAGAAAGATATCGACAATAGACAGAGCTGATTTTTAGTTGTTCTCTAAAAAGAGCTGAATGATATTGGGTTTTCCATAAATTGTCGTTTTTAATTTTTAATTTTTTTTAATTTTAATTTTAATTTTCTTCTATCTTTACAAGAAGAAAGTATTGGATTCATGAAAATTTTCGAATTCCGGTTTTCGATGAATTTATACGTTTTAGGGGTCAGAGACCCCGAAAAACATGTTTTTGCAAAATGTCTGTCTGTGAGTCTGTTTGTGTGTGACACAAATTTTGTGGACGCTCTATCTCAAAATTAATGCACGAAATTTAATGAAAATTTATATTCAGTTAGTCTCTGATATAAATTGGTGCTGATTAGTTTTTGGTGCAAATCGCTCAACAGCTGGCGCTGCTATGCTGCATTTTTTACAATTTCCGCTGCTCTATCTCAAGAACTTATGCACGGAGTTTTATGAAACTTCAGATTCAGTTGCTCTTTGATATGAATTGGTGTTTACTACGATTTGGTGTAAATTGCCCAACAGGTGGCGCTGTTATACAGCATTTTTCACGATTTCCACAAGAGCTCTATTTCAAGAACTAATGCGTGGATTTTCTTCAAACTTCAGATTCAGTTAGTCCTTGATATGAGTTGGCGCTGACTATGTTTTGGTGTAAATCGTCCAACAGGTGGCACTGCTATGATGCATTTTCCTTGATTCCCGAAATAGTTTTATCTCAAAAAGTAATGTACACATTTGAATCAAACTTTAGTTTCAGTTACCAAGTTGACTTAAGTTGTTGCTTACGAGGTTTTGGTATATATCGCCCCACAGGTGGCGCTGCTATGAAGAATTTTTTACGATTTCCGCCATAGCTCTACTCAAAAAATAATGCACGGATTTTCACGGAACTTCAGACTCAGTTAGAAGTTGACATAAGTTGTTGCTGATTAGATTTTGGTGCAAATGATCTAGCCGGTGGCGCTGCTATGCTGTATTTTTCAGGAAGTATTAACATGTATGAGATAGAAGAAAGTTTTTGGATTGCCACATCCGTCTAGTTTATGGATACTTTAGATCTTATTGGAAAATCACTAGAGTGAGCCTATTCCAAGAAAAAAAGAAGTATCAAAATCTAAGAATTTCTTCTAAATCTACTCGTTGACATTCATTAAGTACAAACTACAAACGCCTTTACTGAAAGCCAGATAATAAACAAGTTGGAAATTGCTCGTCAAACGTGGCAAATGTGGTGCGTTCGTACTATAGCTAGTTTTATAATTATTTTTTGCACCCCATATTGTACTGAATGTATAGTTTTTTGCACTTCGTAAGTGCATAGTCTGTAACATCATTAAAATGCACTGTAATAATTTTTTCCCCATTCCCTGTAATGAAACGGAAAATTTTTGACTATCCCTGTAATTAAGCTATACATCCGATTTTCATAAAATTTTAAATAGCTCGACAGAATTCTGCAACAATGATATATTTAAAATTTCAGACCATTCAGAAAGCTGTAACATCATTAAAATGAACTTGCAATAATTTTCCCCATTGGCCGTAATGTAAAGAAAAATTTTTGACTGTCGCTGTAATTAAACTATACATCCAATTTTCATAAAATTTGAAATGTCTGGACAAAATTCTGCAACAATCATATATTTAAAATTTCAGATCATTCGGAAGGCTGTAACATCATTAAAATGCACTTGCAATAATTTTTCCTACTGCCCGTAATGTAAAGAAAAACTTTTGATTGTCCCTGTAATTAAACTATACATCCGATTTTCATAAAATTTTAAATAGCTCGACAAAATTCTGCAACAATGATATATTTAAAATTTCAGACCATTCAGAAAGCTGTAACATCATTAAAATGAACTTGCAATAATTTTCCCCATTGGCCGTAATGTAAAGAAAAATTTTTGACTGTCGCTGTAATTAAACTATACATCCGATTTTCATAAAATTTGAAATGTCTGGACAAAATTCTGCAACAATCATATATTTAAAATTTCAGACCATTCGGAAGGCTGTAACATCATTAAAATGAACTTGCAATAATTTTCCCCATTGGCCGTAATGTAAAGAAAAACTTTTGACTGTCCCTGTAATTAAACTATACATCCGATTTTCATAAAATTTGAAATGGCTCGACAAAATTCTGCAACAATCATATATTTAAAATTTCAGATCATTCGGCTGGGTAGTTTTTGCTCTGTTATATGCGGACGGACGGGCGGACGGACGGACAGACGGACAGACGGACTGAACGACGACTATAGGTGCTACGTATTTATATAATTACGAACGCACCTAAAAACGACAATTTGTGGAAAATCCCTTATCATTCAGCAGCTTTTAGAGAGCAACTAAAAATTAGCTCACTATATTGCCGATATCTTTCTGAATTTTCACGATATTTGACTGGCTTTTGTTATGAGTTGCTCCATAGAGTTGACTATCAAATCATGAAAAAAATTTTATCGTGCGCGCATGCGCAGATGAAAAATATTTCATTTAACTGCTCATATTTCATCAAATATTTAATATATTTACATTCCAATTACACCATATTATTTCTACTACATTTTGTCAAATTCTCTGAAACTGGCGTTAAATTTGGTAGAAATCCCTGCACTATATAAACAAAAAACATGCAAAATTTTTTTGAACTTAAAAAAAGAAATCGATATATCTCCACGAATATACGTTCTATTCTTTCACAAATGAATACATATATTGTGCAATATCCATATATTCGTATAAGCTATAGCGATAGATCATTTCGTGCATTTTATTTTACAGGGTGATCCCAAACATTATTATTATTTTTTTTGGCCCCCTAATTGTCTTTCTGATCAAATCGCCGTTTATAAATATGAAGTCGAACATATCCTTTATAATCCTGAAGTTCCAGAAAAATCCGACAAACATATCTGTAAATATTCGACAAAATGTCTAAAATTGAAAGTGTCCGCTCATTAATGGCCATATAGTGTATATCAATTTCCCTTTGGAAGTCGGTTTAAAAAGTAGCTTCTAAAAATACTACTTTATTAACTCTTCATTTTATTATATTCAATTTCTTGTTACAAAGAATGACAGAAATTCCTTTTTAATTTTTTCTTAATAATCTACTTTCAGACATAACGCAATAATGTATTTTTTACTTTCTTCTATCTTAACAAGAAGAAAGTATTGGATTCGTGAAAATTTTCGACTTTCGGTTTTCGACGGATTTACACGTTTTAGGGGTCAGAGAACCCGAAAAACATGTTTTTACAAAATGTCTGTCTGTGAGTCTGTGAATCTGTTAGTCTGTCTGTCTGTCTGTATGTGACACAAATTTTGTGGGCGCTCTATCTCAAGAAATAATGCACGGAATTTAATAAAAATTTATATTCAGTTAGTCCCTGATATAAATTGGTGCTGATTAGTTTTTGGTGCAAATCGCTCAGCAGGTGGCGCTGCTATGCAGCCTTTTTCACGATTTCCGCAATAGTTCAATCTCCAGAACTAATGCACGGATTTTTATCAAACTTCAGATTCAGTTAGTCCTTGACATGAATTGAAGTTTTGTACATTTTGGTGTAAATCGCTCAACAGGTGGCGCTGCTATACTGCATTTTTTACAATTTCCGCAATAGCTCTATCTCAACAACTAATGCTTGGATTTTCAACAAACTTCAAATTCAAGTATACTTTGATATGAATTAGTGCTGTTTGTGTTTTGGTGCAAATCGCTCAACAGGTCGCGCTGCTATGCTGCCCTTTTCAGAATTTTCATTATAGCTGTATCTCAAGAACGAATGCAGCAATTTTCACAAAACTTCAGAATCAGTTAATACTTGATATGAATTGACATTTTGTACATTTTGGTGTAAATCGCTCAACAGGTGGCGCTGCTATACAGCCTTTTTCACGATTTCTGCAATAGCTCTATCTCAAGAACTAATGGACACATTTTCATCAAACTTCAGATTCACTTACTCTTTGATATGAAATGATGCTGAATACGAGTTGGTGAATATCGCCCAATAGGTGGCGCTGAATAAATTATTTTCTTCTTTTTAGTAATTTTACTTGAGATAGTCGTAAAATCAAAAAAAATCTCTTTTTTCAAAAATCTGAAAATAAATAAATAAATAAATAATACCATTCTGAAAAAAAATATTGGCCTCTAAATAACTTTGCATAAAAAAAACTACCCTATCTATATAATATTGTACAAACATATCTGTAAGTAACGCTGACGTCATTTTGCTATTGACAACACTATTGAAATTCCAGCTTTGTAATTTTCACTAATGTAAATTTTTAAAGTTCTAAACATCGCACATTTTCAATTTTTACACCGTCATATATGGAAAAAAAAATGTACTTTTAAATGCAATTTGTTTGAAAGCTGTATCTCAATTTATTTTTGAGACATTAATTTTTTTGGAGTTTTTAATACCATTTTTGCAATTGTGGCAACTCAAGTACTCCATTTCTATTGAGAGTAAGAGGAAAATAGTAGATTACTGTACCTTTTTGCTGCCATTTTTCTCATAAAAACGGAAGAAAATTGAAATTAAAATACGTGCTTTGTCAAGAATATCGTCTGTTATAGAACTCGATTAATTTTGGTTTTATTTCGCTCTTATTTATCAATTAAATGATTTTTAGTTTATTGCAAACTTACTTTACAAACGATATAACACTTTCTCCTTACAAAAAGGCATTTTAAAGAATATTTGTGTGACTTATTTTCGACGAGAATTACTTACACCCCGAATACTTATTTCGTTTCAAAAAGCTGGAGAATGCAATTTTATTAATCCGTGTGTAATAACATTTTCCGAATTTTGAAAATATATAAATGAATGATTTCCGATAAAACATTGAATTATTATAAACAAACAAATGAAATCATATGAGTTATTAGATACTCGATTCGTATTGCCGAACTTCTTGAATGACGAGATTGCTTTTTGGTAAGTTTTTGTGTATTATTTCGCGATAATGAAGTCATGTGCATCTTTTTCTATGGATGTTGTTTTAGACTGGATCGTAAAAGTTGAATGCTTTAGCGGATGCAAATGACGTCGTTTTATTAAAAAAAAAAAGCGTGTATTTTAATTCTTAAAACTGAAATATGTTTTGTAGAAGTCCGCCATTTTCACCCCAGCTTCTTTGACATTCTTCGCAGGTGAAAAGGCTTCACTTTTGAAAATAATGTAATCGAAATCACACACTTAATAAAATGTGATATTTTACAAACATTTCGAATGTCTTTATAACAGAGCGGTGACATGCAGTGTGCATGCTCAGATCGGACGTCTTTGTCCAAAAAATAGCGATTTATATTACTGAACTTTATGATTCTCCCTGAATGAATTCTCTCTGCCGAGTTAGACAAGCAAACAAAGTAGATCTTTGGCATTAATTCGAGTTTTAAAACAATATCAGGCTCCCCAAGTTTTCATCCAAAATTCTGTGGGCTAATAAAATTTCTATGCTATTTTTTAAGACATTCTACTATATTTTATCAAAATAACATAAATTGCTTAATTTAATTTTCAATAATTTTATATAATCCATATACAGTGAAACCTCTATAATGGACACCTCTATTTAACGGACAGTCTTCCAATACCCACTCTCAAAACCTAAATTTCTGTATATTTAACCTCTGAATAACGGACACAGTGGCGTAGCTACATATTCAGCGCCCTGGAGCAAGGGAAGTTTGTGCGCCCTCTTGTCACACGGAAAAGTTCTGCGCAATTTTGTTTTGAAGTTTAAAATTTATACACTAACCTTAATTATATTTAAAATTTTACTGTTATTTAAAAGTCAAAGTATTTTAACAACGTATTAAATACAAATAATTAAAATAGATAATGGATAATGAAATGAATTATAAATTTTTAAGTATGGAGTACCTACGAATATTTTCTGCGAATTCGGTGGGATTTTAATTTTGAATGCGCCAATGAGTCAATGCAATCTACCGTGCTTAATAGCTATTTTTCTTATCAAGGGTTTCGAAGCATTCTAGAATGCTAATAAAAAACACACTATTGTCAATTTTTTTTCGCATATGGATGAAACAGGTTTTCTGTTTTTAGTGCCAAAAAATACTACAATTCCATAAAATTCAAAGTATCATAACTCGGTAAATTTTGGATATAGAATATGGTTTTTTATTATTTTACCTGTTAAAGTACGGAGAAGATTTTCCTAAATGTAACACGAATAAAAATGTAAACCTCATAATTTAAAAAATAACAATTTTGACATAAATTACTTTTAAGAGGATGAAAAACAACTTTGAAGCTTTTCTACTATTAGAACTATATTTCTACAGCTAATGGTTTAGAAAATTAGCCAGATACCGGTGTCCTCACTGGCTTTTCACTAATCTGAGCAATTTGGCAAATCGTTAAAGAAAAACTAGCCAAATTCAAATAATGGTAGTAATAGATTCGTCGTGAAACACTAAGAATATCAAAACACAAATATCGAGTTACATAGGGAAGGTTTAATCGTGGAACAACACAACATCATTGAGAGTGTCGCCGAAAGAAAAGAAAGATGTCTCGCAATTTGACGATTTCAGTCATTTTTTTTGCCAAATGAAACGTTTTGGTGCAGTGACGATCGGCAGCAAGAACCCTGATTGGCACCCTTATATATTACTTAGGATTGCAGTTTTTTCACTTTTCATCAAAATTAAAGGATAATGGGAAAAATATGCTCACTAAGTCAATGTTGCAACCATTACCCAATGCTGCAATGATTTATGATAATTAAATACAATTGAACACAAAATTTCACTTCCGCACATACGTTACAAGTCGGAAATATGCAAATTCGGTGATTGACAATGTGGTGCGCAATGGACGTATGTTGGAATTCTGGTCTGTAGTGTTCTTTAAAGTGAATGTATTGTTTGTGAGTGATCAGTATTCATTAATTACGGCTCAAAGGCGTCATTTAAGTGAAGGTCAAACATGATGAATAATTGCTAGAATCGAGGGAAGTCAAACGCAAATGAGAGTCACCCAAAATTTGACTATCCCTCAAATTGCCACGTGAAGAGCTAGGAGCCGCTTTTTAAGTACTCTATCCGTTGATAAACAGCCTGGTCAAGGGCGATCAAGAACACCAACTGCATCCGAAGACTGTTTTCTGTCCTTATCAGCTCGAAGAAACCGCGAAGCGACTACAAGAGACTAGGTTTCAGATCTTTAGGCTTCCACAGAAACTGGGCTTAGCCGTTCTACTGCTGCACGAAGGCTTAACGAGGGTGGACTGTATACAATAAAACCAATAGTTTGTGTGTCACGCACTCCAGCTTCCAAAGGCGTCGTCGTGATCAGCGGATACAAAAAGACTGGGCCCGAGTATGTTAGGTAGCTTTCATTACAAAAAGCTACCTATTGCAGCCGTTCGGAGGAAAGCGATTTCAAAACATTTTGGTATATTTTCATCGATCATGACCCCCAGACCCCGAAACCACCCTCCGTTCAAAATTTATATATATATATATATATATATATATATATATCTGACTTATGTCACACTGTAACTCTCGTATTTATGAACCGATTTGGATGTAATTCGGTGTGTACGTAGTACATACCAATGTCTCGACCGAGTTCGTTGGCCAGCTTCATCTGCTATTTTGTTTCAAAATGGCGGCCATTTAAAATTTTTTTAAAAATTTAAAATTTGAAATGTGGTACCAAAAAATTGAAAATGGAAAAATATTTTTTTCTTATGTATTTGACCCTTATACAATGACTCCGGAGCAGTTTTTGTTTCGTCTATATCTTAAAAAATGGCTGAGTTATAGCATTTTGAATTTCTAGCGTGACTGACATTTTGAAACGTCCTGAATTTTGTCACGCGATAAAAGGCGTATTTATGAACCGATTTGGATGTAACTTCGTTTATACATAGGACATACCAATGTCTCGACCAAGTTTGATGGCCAGCTTCATCCGCCATTTTGTTTAAAAAGGCCATTTAAAATTTTAAGAAAAATTTAAATTTGAAATGTGGTACCAAAAAATTGAAAATTGAAAAAATATTTTTCTCTTATGTGTTTGACCTTGATAGAAAGATTCGGGAGCAGTTTTTGTTTCGTCTATATCTTAAAAAATGGCTGAGTTATAGCATTTTGAATTTCTAGCGTGTCTGACATTTTGAAACGTCCTGATTTTTGTCACGTGATAACAGACGTATTTATGAACCGATTTGGATGTACCTTGGTGTGTACATAGTACATACAAATATCTCGACCGAGTTCGTTGGCCAGCTTCATCCGCCATCTTGTTTCAAAATGGCGGCCATTTAAAATAATTTTAAAAATTTAAAATTTAAAATCAGATACCAAAAAATTGGAAAATGAAAAAGATTTTTTTCGTATGTGTTTGACCTTAATATATAGATTGCGGAACAGGTTTTGTCTTGTCTATATCTAAAAAAATGGCTGAGTTATAGCATTTTGAATTTCTATTGTGGCTGACATTTTAAAACGACCTGATTTTTGTCACGCGATAACAGGCGTATTTATGAACCGATTTGGGTGTAACTTGGTCTGTACATAGTACATACCAATGTCTCGACCGAGTTCGTTGGCCAGCTTCATTCGCCATCTTGTTTCAAAAGGGAAGGGTTGCCATTTTTAAAAAGATGTAATTTGAAATTAAAATGAGGTATTAAAAAATTGGAAAATGAAAAAGATTTTTTTATGTGTTTGGCCTTGATACAAAGATTCTGGAGCAGTTTTTGTTTCTGAAAATTTGTTCTTTTGTTTACATCTTAAAATGTGGTTGAATTATAGCACTTTGAATTTCTAGCATGGCTAACACTTTGAAACGATCTTGTATTTGTCACGCGATAACACAAATATTCGCCTATTTCGATGGAAGAAGGCATGTGGATAGTATACACTAATATCTCGACCAAGTTCGCTGGCCAGCTTCATCAGCCATCTTGATTCAAAATGGCGGCCATTAAATTAAAAAATATTATATTTCAAGTGAGGTGCAAAAAAATTAGAAATTGAAATGGTTTCTTTCTTAAGTATTTGACCTTGATATAAGGATTCAGGAGCATTTTTTGTTTGTCTTTATCTTAAAAAATGGCTCAGATATAGCAGTTTCAATTTCTAATGTGGGTGACATTTTGAAAAATCTGATTTTTTGCCTGCGACAGCACTCGTATATATCAACCGATTCCGATGTGAGTGCGCTTGTGCACAGCAGTTACTAAGGTCTCGAGCAAGTTCACTGGTTAACCTCATCCACCATGTTGTCTTAAAATGGCAGGCACTTTAAGAAATTGCCGAATTCGGCAGCCAAATATAAGTTACTTTAAATAAAAGCAGCTTGGATAAAGCTGACTAATTTTGCGAAATTCTCATTCATAATGATTTAGCATTGATAAAAATTAGTATTGAATCTCCTATATTCGGTTTCCACTAAATTGAGCTTCGTGTGTTTGAATAATATAAGTTGGCTTTTTTAAAATAAGGAATATGAAAGCTACCTCTTCCTCCCGGCAATGGCCGGAAGGACTTTTTTACTAACGAGTCCAGATTTAGTCTGAATGTTGATTCTAGATGTGTTTTAATCTGCAGAGAAGAAGGAACAAGCAACTTGCCTTCCCTTGTTCGAAGATATGTAGAGGAGGTATCGCAACTCCAAGTTAGACTGTTTAGGGGTGCTGTTGGCCCAGAGATTTTTTAATGGATGACGGCCACAACGAACATATGTGGTGTCAGAATATTTGCAAACAGAAGATATCATTCGAATGGATTGGACACTGTTAACTCATATTAAATACTCACAAATACACAAAATAACAAAACTGCAGTGCACTGTTTTTTATTTAAATAATATCACAAGAGCCGCTCATGGCTACTTCTCTCACAACAAAACATTCTATGAACTCACATAAACAAACGCAGACGATCAAAGTTATTGCCAAAAATGCAAAGCATAAAAACGACCGAACATACCGGCCCCCGTTGAAAGATTTTCATTCAACCTCAATTATAATACATTATTACACTTTGAATTTTAAACAAATAATACAGCATGTACTAGTAAACAATAAATTGACAAATTACAAAAGATAATCATTTTTCTTTGGGTAACAGACAAATTTTTGAAATTGGTCTCTTGAAAACACCTCGTTGTTTTTATGTTTACTACTCTAAAATTCTGCACACATTATGTAATGATGTTCACTCATGACATCTAACACTCAAATTAAATTTTTAAATGCTGCAAGAATTTATTTCTTTTCTCATATTTTATCTCAAAAAATAGCTCAGAAATACTTTATTTTAAAAGTATTTAAAGGTTAACACACTCGATTTTATCAAAATAAAACTCAAACCTTCAGGATAAAATAAATGCCATTTAAACAACTCGAATAATATATATCTCATATGAATAATCTCTCTATATAAATAATATAACTCAAATTATATATACACTCTCAATACATATTTTGTATGAATATTTTCCTTGATAAACACAAAATACATTCAATCAAACAGAAATTAGCTTAATTTCATATCTACACTCATAAATATTATAAAACCTATTGCATTAAGAAAATATAAAAACTTTATACAATATTTATAACACGAAACATGCAACAATTATGAATTATTTTTCTACATATTGCACGACCATTTAAAGGCCAAAACTTCTGCCTTAACTGAAAAAGTAAAGCTTGTCGACCTAAATGTAAATACCGTTTATGAAAGTATTCTACTATCATTTGAGTAAGTTTACTTTTATTATGTAGTAAAATTGGAAATTTTTGATTGGCATTTAAGTTACTGTTCGCTAACCTACCTCCTACTCTTAGAAGACACTCTTTATCAAGAAATGGATGTAAGTTTTTTAACTGACTATCATGATTAATATTACCTGATTTTTGCAAGGATTTTATTTCCTTGTCAAAAAACTCACGTTGAACACTTTTTAACAAAAAACTTTCTGCTTTGTTGAGCTCTTCGAGGTCCAGAGGACCCTCCTTTTTTTCTTTTTTACAATTACTAAGGAACCTGAAAATAAATCCTAAAATACGAATTATTTTACAATAGTTATTACTTAAATCAATTATATCATGCACAAAGAATTAATAGAAACTGTAAAAACAGATATGCTTTTAAAGTCACTTATATTAATATTTTTCAGTTCGTTTGAAAAGTCATTGGAATTAATTGCTGCAGGAATATTTGTATTGGGATAGTCTTTTTCCTTTAGGAACAATGGACCACTCCACCATAACTCATTTGAAAATAGCTTATCAGGACTAATTCCTCTTGTTAGAAGGTCAGCAGGGTTATGCTGAGATGGAACATGTCGCCATTGCATTCCTTCAGTTAGTTCTTGTATTGTAGAAATCCTATTCGCAACAAAAGTTTTTAGAACGTATGGTTCTTTTTTAATCCAGGATAATACTATCATGGAATCGGACCACAAGAAGATTTTGTTTACACTAATTTTGAGCGAAGAAATCACTCGTTTCATAAGCTTTGTCAATAAAACTGCTGCACAAAGCTCAAGTTTTGGAACAGTTAATTGCTTTAAGGGAGAAACTCTAGATTTACTTGTCACTAATTTTACAGACACTTGACCTGATTCTGTCACTGATTTGCAGTAAATTACCGCACCATAGGCTGCTTCAGACGCGTCGCTGAAACCATGTAACTCGATCATAATTGCATCTTTCAATAAAATACACCTACTAATCTCAAATTTATTAATTAATTGTAGGGTATCAGAAAACTCTCTCCATTCCTTAGCCTCTTTCTCGGTTAGCAAATCATCCCAATTTAATTGTAATAACCATAACTTCTGCATAAATATTTTTGCTTTAATTATAATAGGAGATACTAAACCTAAGGGATCGAATATACTTGATATAGTTGATAACACTTGTCTCTTAGTGACATTTACATCATTATGAATTTTAACATTGAAACTTAAACAATCTTTCTTCGATTTCCACAAAACACCTAACGCTTTAGATTCTTCTGAATCACCAAAGGGGTATATTTCGACATTTGTTTTACAAAGTTGTGGAGCATTGCTGCACCATTTATGTAATAACATTCCTGCACTGTTTAAAATTTCTATTAATTGATTTTGGAGTTCCAATGCAGAACTTAAAGAATCA
This sequence comes from Maratus speciosus, assembly GCA_963932465.1. Taxonomy (NCBI): domain Eukaryota; kingdom Metazoa; phylum Arthropoda; class Arachnida; order Araneae; family Salticidae; genus Maratus; species Maratus speciosus. The sequence goes on from OZ010800.1 coordinate 408,131,921, forward strand.
GCTCCAGATAGAATATCATCCATATACATGTCTTCTCTCAGTACGGGTGCTGCTAAAGGAAACTTGCTTCCTTCATCCTTAGACAATTGAAGTAGTGTTCTCATGGCCAAAAAAGGTGCGCTAACAGTACCATAAGTAACTGTCGTTAATTCAAAATTTTTAATTGGCTCGTTAAGACCTTCCTTCCATAAGACTTTTTGCAGCTTCCTCTGATCTGGATGAATAGAGATTGCTCTATACATTTTTTGAATGTCTGCAGTGAAAGCGACGATATATTTTCTAAATCTCAACATAATTGAGAATAAATCATCTTGTATTACACCTCCGTTATATTGAATAGAATTAAGTGAGTTTCCCTTAGTTGTTAAGGAAGACGCGTTAAATACAACTCTCAAAGGCGTTGATATACTTTTTTCTATTCCTCTATACACTCCAAGATGGGGAATGTAATAGGATCCACTTTCTTCCTCGCTTTCGTTAACTCCAACCATGTGGCCTAACTGTTGATATTCTTTTAAGAAATCTGAATATAATCTTAAATACTCATGATCTTTTGCTAGACGATTCCATAAAGAATTTAATTTTTTCGTAGCGATTTGTTTTGAGTTTCCTAAAATAGCTGGATCCTCTTTTAAGGGCATTTTAACAACATATTTACCGCTTTTGTCTCGTGTATAATTTTCTACGAAATGTTTCTCACAAATTAAAGTCTCTTTACTTTTTGGTTTTTCAACCTCGATATTTTCTATCTCCCAGAATTTCCTAAGTGTCTTGTCTAGGTTGGTTTCTTTCTTAATAAACCCACAATGAACTTTGTTTTCATCCTCTGTCGAAAAACTTCCCGATACAACAAAACCGAAAACTGTGTCTTGCAAAATAAGATCAGAATTATTAACACGAATTTGTCCCGGTCTCAAAAGCTCATAAAAAAATCCTGCTCCTAAGAGCATGTCTACATGTTCTGGGATATTGAAACTAGCATCTGCTAATTTTACATTAGGTAAATCTTGTATTGAGATTTCAATTGGACGTGAAGGCGTTAAATCTGCAGTTATTTTCGGAACAACCAAGAAATCTAAATTTTTCACAAAACTTTCATCTCTATTGCATATTGATGCATTAACTTTATGATTTATTACTAAGGTAGCATCATTTAGACCTGACACTAAGATGTTTGTTCTCTCTTTTTTTAAATGCATTAGCTCTATTAAATGGCGGGATAAAAAATTAGACTCACTGCCTACATCTAATAAACACTTTACTCTATGTTTACATCCCGATTCATCAATTAGAAAACATATAACAGTTGAAAGTAAAACTTTGCTCTTTTTATTCGAATAGTTACTAATAAAGGTTTTCCGAACGAACTCTTCTGCATTAGCGTTCAAGACTGACGTGCCACGATTTGTTGGCCTAGAATCTGAACATTCTTCCACATTCACTTTTCCTTGTTTATTTTGTTCCGATGAAACATATTCTTTCACGTATGTGTTGTTATTTGTTTTTGGAAAATGTATAGTTTTATGATGACGTTTTTTACAAAAGCACGTGTACTTTGATGGAGAATTTGCAACTGAATGGGACAATTAAAGCATAACTTGTTACTTTTTATAAGTTCCACCCTTTCATTGACAGACAATTTTAAATAATGCGGGCATTTTGAAAGAGTGTGATTTTCGTGGCAAAAAATACAACTTAATGTTTTAACATCTGATAAGAATACTTTAGATACACTTTTGGAGTTAGTATATTTACGATTAACACTAAAATTCTCAGTAAGAGATTTTCCGCGTGATGTGAAATATAAATCAATCTCTCGTCCCAACTCTTCTGGTAAAAACCACTTATCTCCTTGTCTCACACTAATGTGGGAAGCTGTTTCTCTATCTAATGTTTGATATAATTTATCCGATACTATAAGTTGTTTTAGACTCTCGAAATTGGAGACATTTCTTAAATTTAAATAATATTCCCAGTTTGTCATTAGACGTGAAGCAAACTGTACATGCGTCTCATTTAGTTGTTTAACAGCTTTTCTAAATTGCTCTAAGCAAAAATAAGGTGTAGGTTGAAATTCTTTTAACACTAATTCTTTTATTTTTGCATAATTCTCGATATCACTATCATGTAAGTAAGTTAATATGTTAGATGCTTTATCCCCTAATAAATTTAACAGAATTTCTGCTTTATATTGTTCTGGAACATTTATAGTCTTAAAAGCTCGTTCTAAAGAAGAAAAGTAAAACCTCCATCCTTCAGGACGTATAGGTATTTTTACAGTCAAAGTTCGAATACTTTTTATCAATTGATCTAATGATTCTAATTTTATTTCACTTTCACTAATATTAGATTTAGCTTCAGATTTAATTTTAGCTAGTTCTACTTCATTTTTTGATCTTTCAAGTTTCATTTTTTCCAGATCAAATTGCTTTTGCTCCTCATGTTTACGATTTTCAATTATATCGTTTGCTATATCTTTCACAAAATCTGGTTTATTTTTATACATTTCACTGTCTTCAATAATAACGCTTAAATCAGCAATTGTCATTTTTTCATTAACATTTAGATTTATTTCAGTGGCTATAAGCCTTAAATCCTCTTTTTTTGCACCTTTAAACGTTGTTTAACATATGTATAACAGTAAAGATAAGAAAAATGACGTTAACTTACTTTTCGAATAATCTTTTGAGGAATTTCGTAGCACGGAACTCTTAGAACTTATCATTCATCTCGGCGTTTCACTCAACTTAAAATTTGGATTTTAGAAGCTCGTTGAATTTAATCCCAGGCTGCTTCTTCGTTGCTCGCGGACCATTATGTTAACTCATATTAAATACTCACAAATACACAAAATAACAAAACTGCAGTGCACTGTTTTTTATTTAAATATCACAAGAGCCGCTCATGGCTACTTCTCTCACAACAAAACATTCTATGAACTCGCATAAACAAACGCAGACGATCAAAGTTATTGCCAAAAATGCAAAGCATAAAAACGACCGAACAGACACATTGCTCACTTAATTTGATCCCGATTGAGCCTGTGTGTGATGACTTAGGGCAGTGAATTTCAGCGCACCAAATCCCTCCACGGACCCTCCAGGAACTTAAAAGTGCATTTTTAGAAGAGCATAGCAGCGCCACCTGTTGGGCGATTTACCCATAAATTAAATCGAATCGCACTAATTTATATAAGGAACTATCTGAATCTGAAGTTTGGTGAAAATTCGTGCATTAGTTGTTTAGATAGAGCTATCGCGATAATCATAAATAATGTAGTATAGCAGCGCCACCTGTTGGACGATTTACACCAAAACGTAATCAGCACCAAAGTATATCAAAGACTGACTGAATCTAAAGTTTTATGAAAATCTGTTTATTAGCTCTTGAGATATACCTATTCCGGAAATAGTGAAAAATGCAGCATAGCAGTGCCACCTCATAGGCGATTTACACCAAAAAGTAATCAACGCCAATTTATATCAGGGACTAACTGAATCTAAACTTTTATTAAATTCCGTGCTTTAGTTCTTGAGATAGAGCGCACACAAAATTTGTGTCACATACAGACTCACAGAGCGGGGGAACCGGGACAGAGCATGATTCGATACCAAGCAAACGCACATTACTATATTTTGTTTTATTTAATCCTAAAATTTTGCGATTAAATAAGGTTTAATGCGTAAAAATACATTTTGATGGTGGTGAAAGTGGTATAAGTTTGCATAGGCGATAATCAGGTTCTAAGGAGCACTGAATTAGATACTTAGGGGTCAGGTAACCTTTGAAGCGTCCAAAAATCGAATTTTTTTTAAATAGCTTATAATTAAATATGATTCTTTGGGAACATTTAAAATCAAACCCCATACAAAAATTCGCATTAGAAGAGAAGTTATGTCTAAAACACTTTGAGCTTTTGCTATATGATCAACGGGTTTTTTAATATTTAAAGCCAATTTTCTCAAAACAGCGATTTTGATCATTGTGCGCACGATTTCAGAATTTCACGAAATTTTTGGTGGATGTATTAAACGTACAGAAGCACAAAATGACCTATTATTATGTTTCTCAAGTAAGAAGTTTAGAATTCACGGCTACTTTTGTATAAAAAAAATCTCGATATTTCGAATTTCTCTAAATTTTTTTTTTTTTCTCGAGATCTAAAAGTTTTATTTTTTTCATTGTAGGTCATTTTGAAAACACTTTACATCTGTACTCATTAAAAAAATCTTGGCTTGTTTCAGCCATTGAAATGGGAAAAATCATGCGCGCAATGCATGCAAGAATAATTCTTTCGTAAAAATTGTATTATCTTTAAAAATAAATTTAAAAAAACTATATATGCGTATACCTTTTCTAACAACTTTGATTGATAATATAAATCGTTCCTAACATGTGCTTTCAAATTTATAATTAAAATTTAATTAGTTAAAGAATGACTGCAATTCTTACAGAGGTCACTTTTCCATGTACTTTATTGGTTCAAAGGTTACCTGACCCCTTAATTTTTTTCTCTATTTTTGATCAAAAAGGCTTATCAGTTCTGCATTTGAGACTTGCCATATTTTCAAAATCTCAAAAACAATACGCACAAAATTTAATTTGCCGTTTCCCCCTCACCCCCATCTAAGTTTTGTCGTCGTGGGCTGATGAGGAATGTGCCTAAATCCGGCTCTTATTATTGTTTTTATTATCATCTGTACCGATGCATGTTTAGTTTCCACACACACACACATACACACACACAAAACCTTAAAAAAAATTTTTTTTTTGAGTTTTCTGTTTGTAAAATGAATGGCCAATAATTTTCTTCAACTTGTCAAACTTTTTTTTTCTTCTAATCGCTAAATAACTAAATAGCCAAGTCATTGCTGTTACATCGTAAATATAGGTTTCTCAACGGTGACTTCTTGGGCTACTATTATTTTCGTACAGTAATAATCATGATAAATTTCTAAAATATTTTCAAAAGAAATGCACCAGAAAGATTATTTTTTGGAAATAGTGGTACACAATAAAGTGACCAATAAGAACCCTGTAAACAATTTTTGATTACTTTAAGGTTTGGAGATCTTCAACTGTCGTCCAAGGAAAAATTAAAGAAAAAACAAGTAATATAAAAAATATTTTTTAAGTCAATTCCTACTTAGGTCATCAAAGAAAAAATTAACATAATCCTTTAAGCTAATTTTAGTTTTTCTTGCATTAAAACGTCTCAATTTGTTGATTCTCTACAAGCAAGTAAAACCTATTGGTTTACAATGGGAGTCTATGGGAATTTAGCGAAATATTAGAGATATCGCCAAGTTGGCGTCACTGTTGGCGACTCATTTTGGTCGCCAAATTTGGCAATATATCGCCAAGTTGGTGATAAATTTGGCAGTATTTGGCGATAGAACAGCCCCCCCCCCTATGGTAACCCCTTTATAGGTATGAAGATGCATTAAATGCTGTTCAATAAACAATGGCCGCCATTTTTTCTCCCGTATAAAACTAAAATTAATTAATTAAAATTTAATTAATGAATTAACATTTGAAAAACTGTATTAACATCAAGTGTCATCCACTACAAGTTTTAAAAAAGTCCTTCCGGCCATTGCCGGGAGGAAGAGGTAGCTTTCATATTCCTTATTTTAAAAAAGCCAACTTATATTATTCAAACACACGAAGCTCAATTTAGTGGAAACCGAATATAGGAGATTCAATACTAATTTTTATCAATGCTAAATCATTATGAATGAGAATTTCGCAAAATTAGTCAGCTTTATCCAAGCTGCTTTTATTTAAAGTAACTTATATTTGGCTGCCAAATTCGGCAATTTCTTAAAGTGCCTGCCATTTTAAGACAACATGGTGGATGAGGCTAACCAGTGAACTTGGTCGAGACCTTAGTAATTGCTGTGCACAAGCTCACTCACATCGGAATCGGTTGATATATACGAGTGCTGTCGCAGGCAAAAAATCAAATTTTTCAAAATGTCACCCACATTAGAAATTGAAACTGCTATATCTGAGCCATTTTTTAAGATAAAGACAAACAAAAAATGCTCCTGAATCCTTATATCAAGGTCAAATACTTAAGAAAGAAACCTTTTTCAATTTCTAATTTTTTTGCACCTCACTTGAAATATAATATTTTTTAATTTAATGGCCGCCATTTTGAATCAAGAAGGCTGATGAAGCTGGCCAGCGAACTTGGTCGAGATATTGGTGTATACTATCCACATGCCTTCTTCCATAGAAATAGGCGAATACTTGTGTTATCGCGTGACAAATACAAGATCGTTTCAAAGTGTTAGCCATGCTAGAAATTCAAAGTGCAATAATTCAACCATTTTTTTAAGATGTAAACAAAAGAACAAATTTTCAGAAACAAAAACTGCTCCAGAATCTTTGTATCAAGGCCAAACACATAAAAAAAATCTTTTTCATTTTCCAATTTTTTAATACCTCATTTTAATTTCAAATTACATCTTTTTAAAAATGCCAACCCTTCCCTTTTGAAACAAGATGGCGAATGAAGCTGGACAACGAACTCGGTCGAGACATTGGTATGTACTATGTACAGACCAAGTTACATCCAAATCGGTTCATAAATACGCCTGTTATCGCGTGACAAAAATCAGGTCGTTTTAAAATGTCAGCCACAATAGAAATTCAAAATGCTATAACTCAGCCATTTTTTTAGATATAGACAAGACAAAACCTGTTCCGGAATCTTTGTATTAAGGTCAAACACATACAAAAAAGATCTTTTTCATTTTCCAATTTTTTGGTATCTCATTTTAAATTTAAAATTTTTAAAATTATTTTAAATGGCCGCCATTTTGAAACAAGATGGCGGATGAAGCTGGCCAACGAACTCGGTCGAGATATTTGTATGTACTATGTACACACCAAGGTACATCCAAATCGGTTCATAAATACGTCTGTTATCACGTGACAAAAATCAGGACGTTTCAAAATGTCAGACACGCTAGAAATTCAAAATGCTATAACTCAGCTATTTTTTAAGATATAGACGAAACAAAAACTGCTCCCGAATCTTTCTATCAAGGTCAAACACATAAGAAAAAAATATTTTTCAATTTTCAATTTTTTGGTACCACATTTCAAATTTAAATTTTTCTTAAAATTTTAAATGGCCGCCATATTTAAACAAAATGGCGGATGAAGCTGGCCATCGAACTCGGTCGAGACATTGGTATGTCCTATGTATAAACGAAGTTACATCCAAATCGGTTCATAAATACGCCTTTTATCACGTGACAAAATTCAGGACGTTTCAAAATGTCAGTCACGCTAGAAATTCAAAATGCTATAACTCAGCCATTTTTTAAGATATAGACGAAACAAAAACTGCTCCGGAGTCTTTGTATAAAGGTCAAATACATAAGAAAAAAATATTATTCCATTTTCAATTTTTTGGTACCACATTTCAAATTTTAATTTTTTTAAAAAAATTTTTAATGGCCGCCATTTTGAAACAAAATAGCAGATGAAGCTGGCCAACGAACTCGGTCGAGACATTGGTATGTACTATGTACACACCGAATTACATCCAAATCGGTTCATAAATACGAGAGTTACAGTGTGGCATAAGTCAGATATATATATATATATATATATATATATATATATATATCAATTTTGGACGGAGGGTGGTTTCGGGGTCTGGGGGTCATGATCGATGAAAATATACCAAAATTTTTTGAAATCGCTTTCCTCCGAACGGCTGCAATAGGTAGCTTTTTGTAATGAAAGCTACCTAAAAGTCCTTCCGGCCATTGCCGGGAGGAAGAGGTAGCTTTCATATTCCTTATTTTAAAAAAGCCAACTTATATTATTCAAACACACGAAGCTCAATTTAGTGGAAACCGAATATAGGAGATTCAATACTAATTTTTATCAATGCTAAATCATTATGAATGAGAATTTCGCAAAATTAGTCAGCTTTATCCAAGCTGCTTTTATTTAAAGTAACTTATATTTGGCTGCCAAATTCGGCAATTTCTTAAAGTGCCTGCCATTTTAAGACAACATTGTGGATGAGGCTAACCAGTGAACTTGGTCGAGACCTTAGTAATTGCTGTGCACAAGCTCACTCACATCGGAATCGGTTGATATATACGAGTGCTGTCGCAGGCAAAAAATCAAATTTTTCAAAATGTCACCCACATTAGAAATTGAAACTGCTATATCTGAGCCATTTTTTAAGATAAAGACAAACAAAAAATGCTCCTGAATCCTTATATCAAGGTCAAATACTTAAGAAAGAAACCTTTTTCAATTTCTAATTTTTTTGCACCTCACTTGAAATATAATATTTTTTAATTTAATGGCCGCCATTTTGAATCAAGATGGCTGATGAAGCTGGCCAGCGAACTTGGTCGAGATATAGGTGTATACTATCCACATGCCTTCTTCCATCGAAATAGGCGAATACTTGTGTTATCGCGTGACAAATACAAGATCGTTTCAAAGTGTTAGCCATGCTAGAAATTCAAAGTGCTATAATTCAACCATTTTTTTAAGATGTAAACAAAAGAACAAATTTTCAGAAACAAAAACTGCTCCAGAATCTTTGTATCAAGGCCAAACACATAAAAAAAATCTTTTTCATTTTCCAATTTTTTAATACCTCATTTTAATTTCAAATTACATCTTTTTAAAAATGGCAACCCTTCCCTTTTGAAACAAGATGGCGAATGAAGCTGGCCAACGAACTTGGTCGAGACATTGGTATGTACTATGTACAGACCAAGTTACATCCAAATCGGTTCATAAATACGCCTGTTATCGCGTGACAAAAATCAGGTCGTTTTAAAATGTCAGCCACAACAGAAATTCAAAATGCTATAACTCAGCCATTTTTTTAGATATAGACAAGACAAAACCTGTTCCGGAATCTTTGTATTAAGGTCAAACACATACGAAAAAAATCTTTTTCATTTTCCAAATTTTTGGTATCTCATTTTAAATTTAAAATTTTTAAAATTATTTTAAATGGCCGCCATTTTGAAACAAGATGGCGGATGAAGCTGGCCAACGAACTCGGTCGAGATATTTGTATGTACTATGTACACACCAAGGTACATCCAAATCGGTTCATAAATACGTCTGTTATCACGTGACAAAAATCAGGACGTTTCAAAATGTCAGACACGCTAGAAATTCAAAATGCTATAACTCAGCCATTTTTTAAGATATAGACGAAACAAAAACTGCTCCCGAATCTTTCTATCAAGGTCAAACACATAAGAAAAAAAATATTTTTTCAATTTTCAATTTTTTGGTAACACATTTCAAATTTAATTTTTTCTTAAAATTTTAAATGGCCGCCAATTTTAAACAAAATGGCGGATGAAGCTGGCCATCGAACTCGGTCGAGACATTGGTATGTCCTATGTATAAACGAAGTTACATCCAAATCGGTTCATAAATACGCCTTTTATCGCGTGACAAAATTCAGGACGTTTCAAAATGTCAGTCACGCTAGAAATTCAAAATGCTATAACTCAGCCATTTTTTAAGATATAGACGAAACAAAAACTGCTCCGGAGTCTTTGTATAAAGTTCAAATACATAAGAAAAAAATATTTTTCCATTTTCAATTTTTTGGTACCACATTTCAAATTTTAAATTTTTTAAAAAATTTTAAATGGGCGCCATTTTGAAACAAAATAGCAGATGAAGCTGGCCAACGAACTCGGTCGAGACATTGGTATGTACTATGTACACAACGAATTACATCCAAATCGGTTCATAAATACGAGAGTTACAGTGTGACATAAATCAGATATATATATATATATATATATATATATATATATCAATTTTGAACGGAGGGTGATTTCGGGGTCTGGGGGTCATGATCGATGAAAATATACCAAAATGTTTTGAAATCGCTTTCCTCCGAACGGCTGCAATAGGTAGCTTTTTGTAATGAAAGCTACCTAAAAAATTTATTTGAACTTGAGTGGATGAATAATAAGTATTTTATTAACGATAGGGAGAGGGAGAATGTGAACTAATAGTAAGAATTGAAAAAGTGCCGACTCGGAGCACAGGCGCAGATAGATGTCGAAATAAGTATTAATTTCAGCAACAAAACTAAATGAAGATTAGAGATGAACTCAGTTTGAAAATTTTATCTGGCTGCTTTTTAGAAGATTTTAATTTCATTCTTCTGTAAGAGCTGTTTTTTTTTTTTGTTCAGAATACGATAATTTTATTTTAACCGCTATGTATTCTTATTTTGTATTTGCTGTAAAATTTGGTCCTATCAAAAACTTGCCTGTATAAAAGTTGTAGATAAGAAGATTTATAATAAATTTAAGCGGATTTGATATCTTGTGAATTGACGAAGTTATGATTCTTTTCTTCTTCAATCACCCTCCCCTTTTTCTCTTCGTTTTTAATTTTTTTGCTGTAAAAGTTGGTCCTATGAAAAACTTGTCAACATAAAAGTTGTATATAATATTAATAAGATTTATAATAAAGTTAAATGGATTTGATATCTTAAGAAGTGACGAAGTTAATGAATTTTTCTCCCTAAAACCCTTTTTTTATCCTCCCCATTTCCACCACCTTTTGCCCGGTTTTCCCCATTTACAATCCCCGCCGAGATATTAGCCATATGATTGTTTTTGGTGAGTTTGAAGATGATTCGTGCGTCATTGCGACTTTTATCATGCGGACAAAATTTAGTACGTGCATATATATAAACTTTTGAGGTGGGGGTGGTTCTGGGTTCTTGGGATCATATAATAATAAAAAAGAAAAGTGCCCAGATAAACTGATGACATTGAGCTCACAGGCTATTCGCACTAATTGTATACTATACTCTTAGTTTAAAGAATAATGCCCCTCAAAAAATAAGTGAAGGGGGATTAGCCCCCGTTTCCCCCTTTATACTTAACCAATCAACCTCCAAATCTAATCACGGAAGACCCTTAACATAATAAACCGGTATACCAAATTGGAGCAAATCGAATAATTCTGTATGAAAAGCCCATTTATCTAAATTAAGGCGGTTGACTAGCGCCCTTTTCCCCCTTTATCCTTAACCAATGAATCCCCAAAACTAATCAGGGAAGCTCCTTAACATAATAAACCGGTTGTTTAAATTTGGAGCAAATCCAATAATCCTGCATGAAAAACCCATTTATCTAAATTAAGGGGGGTGGACTAGCCCCCCTTTACCCCCTTTATACTTAACCAATGAACCCCCAAAATTAATCAGGGAAGTTCCTTAACATAATAAACCGGTATACCAAATTCGGATCAAATCGAGTAATTCTGCATGAAAAACCCATTTATCTGAATTAAGGAGAGTGGGTTAACCCCCCTTTTCCCCCTTTATCCTTAACCAATGAACCCCCAAAACTATTCAGGGAAGTTCCTTAACATAATAAACCGGTATACCAACTTCGGAGTAAATCGAATAATTCTGCATGAAAAACCCATTTATCTGAATTAAGGGGGGTGGACTAACCCCCCTTTATCCTTAACCAATGAACCCCCAAAACTAATGAAGGAAGTTCCTTAACATAAGAAACCGATATACCAACTTCGGAGCAAATCGAATAATTTTGCATGAAAAACCCATTTATCTGAATTAAGGAGGGGTGGACTAGCCCCCCTTTTCCCCCTTTATCCTTAACCAATGAACCCCAAAACTAATCAGGGAAGTTCCTTAGCATAATAAACCGGTATACCAACTTCGGAGCAAATCGAATAATTCTGCATGAAAAAACCCATTTATCTGAATTAAGGAGGGTGGACTAACCCCCCTTTATCCTTAACCAATGAACACCCAAAACTATTCAGGGAAGTTCCTTAGCATAATAAACCGGTATACCAACTTCGGAGCAAATCGAATAATTCTGCTTGAAAAACCCATTTATCTGAATTAAGGAGGGTGGACTAACCCCCCTTTTCCCCCTTTATCCTTAACCAATGAAACCCCAAAACTAATCAGGGACGCGCCTTATCAGAACGAAACTAGAAAAAAAAATTGAAGCAAATAGGATGTTTCTATCAAGAGTTATCGCGTTACGTACGTACATACGTACGTACATACATACGTACTACATACAGAACCGGCGGGCACATAAGCTCTCAGGCTTTGATAGCCTGTGAGCTAAAAAGTTATAAAGTAATTTTTCAAAAGTCACACCATGGTAACGACTGCAATAGGTAGTATTTCTTACGAAATCTACCTAAAAACAGGCATACTTAAACGGTACTGGAGAAGTTACTTGAGGCTTCAATATAGTATGAATTAAAGTTGAAACTTCACGAATAGAAATAATTTCTTTTAACAGTGTATAAAACATGTTTCAAATCGAAATAGTTGAGGTAAAACACAAGGTTAAACGTCATATGAATATGCTGATTGCAACAAGATTCATCTGTAATATATCTGATTAATAATGAAACAATACGCAAATAATTTTACAAATCTTTATTCTGCTCTTCCTAATTTTGCGCCCTTAGGATGCGTGCGCCTGGAGCAGTCTGCTCCAATTGCTCCACGGTAGCTACGCCCCTGAACGGACATTCCGAATAGCGGCCAGTAATTCTGGCGATAAATGATGAAAAATTATTTTTTAACATGAAAAAAAAAAAAGGGAAAAAAGTAAAAAGCCTCTAAAGTTATCAGGGCAATGTTTCACGAATTTTGTGATCAACGATAAATGTAGGGGGTGTGCTGGGGAAAATCCCCCTCCCACGTCCAGTGTTTCTATCCGACAGTGTGAAAAACGAAATTGTATGATGTTCATAAGTTAAGAAAAATTTCATTAAAGGCACAATTTATGGGTTAGGTCGTTGCCATCGTCAGTATAATGTCAAAATTAGCATTGTGTTTGTAGTTTTTTTGTATAAATCTGGTGATGACTCAATAAAAGAGTCGAAACGTGTAAATTTTTAGTATTTTTAATGTGTTTTTTTATTGAAATGACGTCTTTTAAGCAAATATTTGTAGAATGTATGTTTTGACATTTATTTGGAATATATTATTATGGCATAATTAATAGTAGACGTAATTAAGACTATTTTAGTTATATTTATATTTCTCATTGGTCTTTTTAACGATTCGTGGACGGGAATGCACCAATCTCAGTTTTTGTCATTGCCGTATTATTTCATTTTAATGTATTTTACCGGGAAGACCCTTATTATTGACACGAGTGAAGCCAGGTAGTTCTGCTAGTAAGTATATATAATGAAACATTTGACTCAGACATTCACACAGAAAACAAACCAAGTTTATTAAAAGAGTGGTACTAAAATAAAAGTCCATCCCGGTTTATGTCATCATCCGAGTTAAGTACAGTTCAAATGAGGCATAATAATTCCTCGATATGAGGTTTTAAAACATAAGTATATATAATGCATTGTTGCGAGATTGGGTACTTTTTTGTCCCCAGATTGTTGATTGTCACCGCTTTTTTTAAATAGAAATATTCGGCCTATTTAAAAATTGATTAAAAATTCTGAAAAATAAGGCAAATTATGCTATTTTAAAAGAGTGGTGACAGTCAAATAATCTGAATTAAAAAAAGTCCCCAATCTGACAACACTGATATAATAAAACATTTAAGATAAATGATTCTTATAATAAAATGCAAAGAAATCGTCGTGCGTTAAATGTTTAAATATACAACGTACAATGAGCTTAAAAACGTACCACTTATAGGGACAACATACAATACGCTCAGTAAGTATCGCACAATTTCAATATTTACACAAAGGAGTAGGACAAAAACTGTTCTTTCCTACTAACTTTGCTTGAAACCTGTAAATAATATACTTATTTTTAAAAAAATTTTAATGATAGAGAATGATGATAAGTAATGAGTCGGTAGTCGTGAAATGCAATGGATTTGAAAGCTTCTAAAATCATACTTACCAGGTGTCCCAAAAATGACTTATGGATTTTAAAATTCAATAACGTGCAAACGGTGACAGATATAAAAAAATTTCTTGCAGGAGAGTGATGTATGATGTCAGGAGTTTCTTTACTGTGATTCTTGATTTTAGTTCGAATTTCAAACAATAGATGATGCTGAGAACAATAGGGGCTCAGGTCAGACCCGAATTTTGGTACTTCGGGATCCATTCAATACATTTTAATCTCCTTTTTCACATGAAAGAAGAGAGAGACCGAAAAATCGTGCCCAGATTTAGCGGTTATTGCTTTCAGCTCCATCTCTCTCTGCTATTTTTAACTAAAACTGAGAATCGCAGCATAAAAACTCCTGACATCTTACACAACACTCCTGCAAGAATTTTTTTAATATCTGTCACCGTTTGCAAGTTATTGAATTTAAAAATTCATCAGTCATTTTTGCGATACCCGGCATATGCATATTTTAAAAAATGGTTGTGATGTAAAAGTTAAAAATAAGAAAAAATATTAGGGAAAATAGTACAAATTTAAAAGAACACTAAGCATAATACTTTATGTGTTTTGAAATTCAAAATTTAAGTGTTATTTTTTATGAATGCATCATCGTTTTTTATTCACTTGTAAAAATATTTTTCTTGTTTTAAATGTTCCGAAATCTTTACAAGATCTGAGCACTAAAGAAATAACTGGTAATTCCATAAGTGATCTAATCAAATATCTACTAATGAGCTGGGTTAAGTCTCCTGCTTTCTGTTTGACGATTCATTTTAAGCAGTTAATTAAAATAAACAAATCGTGATCCAGTTAGAAGTAACTGGATTTGGAGAGTTAATCTAAACATTTAAACTCTATAAGTAATAGAACTGTATTTCGCGCTGTGTAGTTTTCCGAGGAGAATCCAGTATATAAAATTTTAATTGAAGTAATTAAAAAAACGATTAATACAATTACCTAAATCCAATAAGCTCGCAATGAAACAAATGTAAAGAAATAAACAGTCATGTGATGCATAAATAAAACTGACACTTAATTAATAAAATATTTATTTACATAATTACAAATACATTAAAATAAAAAAGGAAATTACACATTAAAAATTAACTATGTGACAATGCAGCATCCTTCAACGATCATTTGATCTAGGACATAAATTCTCCGAACTGGAGTTTATTAACAGATATAGCCACAGTTTGATCATTTTAGAAATACACTACTCAAAACAATTAAAGGATATTTGAAGTTTTATATAAAATAAAGATATAAACGAAATTTTTTTTGCCGAAAATAGAAGAAGATAATCACAAATGCAAATTTTTCTGGTTTTCAAACTGTGGAGTATGCAAATTTTGAGTTCGACGTCAAAAACGTCGCTTCAGCGGCAGCGAATGAAATTTGACTTTCAACTGGATAAAAGAGAATGAAGACAAGGATGATCGGCATTCAGTGATTGCTTTGTTTCGATGAGTACGATGTCTCAGCGAAGTCGTTTGACAGATTCAGAAGCTTTGAGAATTGTTGGTAGGTTAGAAGGGGGCCAAACTCAAGCCGAAGTAGCGCAAGCCATTGGAGTGTCACAAAGTGTCATTTCCAGGATCTGGAACCGTTTTTTGGAGAGTGGATGTGCAGGCCGAAGACCAGGGCAAGGTCGTAGACGGGCAACAACGCCCAATGAAGATCGGTATTTAGCGTTAACAACTCGGAGACACCGAACCATGAACGCTACTCTTCTCCAACAACACCTTCGCTCGGCTACAGGCACCACGATTTCAACTCAGACTGTCCGAAACCGGCTCCATGCTGTAGGTCTGTATGCTCGCCGACCGATGGTATGTGTTAGATTAACATCAAGGCACCGTCGCGACCGCAGGGAGTGGGCAACCGAGTATGTCAACTGGAGGAGAAATGAATGGAGCAATATTCTGTTTTCTGACGAGTCCCGTTTTTCTGTGCATCCGGATAATAGGCATATTTTCATCTGGAGGGACCGTGGCAGTAGGAATAATCCTGCGTTCGTGCACGAAAGTGTCAGATTTGGCGGTGGAGGAGTGTTCGTGTATGGTGGCATCTCCTTTGACGGGCGCACTGACCTCTACATCATTCGAGATGGAGCTCTGACTGGTCGCCGATATAGGGATGAGATCCTCAGACCTATTGTAATCCCTTACGCTGAAGCAATCGGAGATAACTTCATTTTAATGGACGATAACTGCAGGCCACATCGTGCAAACCTGGTGGAGGATTTCCTTTTCGAGGAAGGAATCGTTCGAATGGAATGGCCAGCGTGTTCTCCAGACATGAATCCAATCGAGCACGTTTGGGACGCTCTAGGAAGGCGAGTTTCTGGCCGCCAACAACCCCACAAACTCTCCAAGAACTGGAAAGAGCTCTTCTGGAAGAGTGGGGCAGAATACCCAAACTCGCCATTAATAGCCTCATTGAGTCCATGCCTCAAAGGTGTTCAACGTTGCTGGCCGCCCGTGGAAACCATACCCCCTACTGAAAATGATTTTCTTTGAAGAAAACACCTTTTCTTGTTCTTTTTTTCTCATATGCACAAATTGTGTTTTTTTCCTTTAGTACACAAATGCGCAATAAAATGCATTTTTTTCTGCCAAACATGTGTAATTTATTCTCATGTAACCTACTATATCTGTCGACCATGTATCAATCAGCTAAACAGTTTACCAGATACAAAATCCACCTAAAACTGCAATATCCTTTAATTGTTTTGAGCAGTGTATTTAATTAACACCAATATTGATTGTAATACGTTAACAATATCTTTCATTAGTTATATAAATAGTTGCTTAATTAATAATTCATAATTTAAAAAGATTTCTTTAACCTTTTTAAAAACATTTATTTATAAATTGGACAAATCTGCAAGCATTTAATAATTTATGATTGATTGATAATAATCGCCAGTCATACATGTGGTGCATTCCATTCCCTATCAAGTATAGATATATATATATGACTT
Source organism: Maratus speciosus (assembly GCA_963932465.1). Classification (NCBI taxonomy): domain Eukaryota; kingdom Metazoa; phylum Arthropoda; class Arachnida; order Araneae; family Salticidae; genus Maratus; species Maratus speciosus. The sequence goes on from OZ010800.1 coordinate 408,148,819, forward strand.
CAGTATCATAGAACTGATTTTGGAACTGTAGATACCTGTTAGCCTCGCATACGCAGGAAACGTTTAAAACACTTGGCCTTTTAAGGGTGTATTCAAATCCAAACTGCTTATTTTCTGATTTATTTTTAAATTCATTTTTGCTCACAAACGCATCAAACTGACAAATTCACTTACTTAGAAGCTACATAATGTGCCGTGTTTGTCGATTTTTTGATAAATGTAGAAAATATTGCAAAAAATGCTGTCAAAGTTGGCGTTTTGAACCGAATTTTCCGAAGCGGGGGTTATGGGAATGAAAAAAATTGCCATACTGAGAAAATAATTGATTAAAAATCAAATTCTAATTAATTGAAAAATGAAATCACACGGCCATACATCTCTTCAAAAATCACCTCAGCAAGTTTCATGTTTTTACTTTTAAAAATGAGTCTGAAAATGTCTGAGGAAAATTCGAGGTGTTGAGGGTGGAAAAATATTTTTTCGAATACACCCTTAAGGACATAATTTTAATCTATAAACGTACTTGGTACGAAGAGTCTAATGAGTTATTTTAGTTTAAACAGTTATTTGAATGATTATTCATGAGCTCAACTTTATTATAAAATTCTCATAAATAAAGACCAAGTCCCTTTAGTAATTTGAAGGGATAGAAAAATTCACTCTAAGAATCAAATTATCATAACGATGTAGAGGAATGATTAACAACAAACCATCGAAGTAATTTTAATCAGACTCCTAAGTCCTAAGTCCTATCAGAAATACTTTCTTCAATTCACGGAACTTTTCCTGGCAGCAGTGTTACCAGGATTTTTCCGTTAATAGACGAATATCCGTTTCTTTTTTCTCCTTTACAGCAGGTAAAATATAGGTCAATTGAAGATGCTGATTCTGGGATCGAACCAGCTACCTTAGTGTTAAGAGACCAGTACTCTAACCACTCGGCTACAGTTGTACAGTAGTAAAACAGTTTGAATTATATATTTTTCCCATATATATATGGTTTGATTAATTTCTTTAAAAAGCTTTGAATTTTGAAGTTAATTTCGAGAATATTTCGTCTTTAATCAGATTGTGGGTGAGGTTCAAATACTTTAGTATTAAAATAGGATAGAAATATGAATAGTAAATACTTTTATGTAGATTACTAAATGTAAAATATAAATATTTTATTTTTATGCAATATTTTTTTTTTGAGTAAAACCGATTTTTTTTAAATTTATTATTTTAATTAAAATATCTATTTGAAATGTGTTCGTTTAAAATATACAGTGTATTCTCGATTATCCGGTTTGCGGATTATCCGTGCTCATTCCGGACTGACTAAAAAAAAAAAAAAAAAAAAAAAAATTAAGGCAAACATTTTCACGCTTATCATGCATGAAAAATCGATGTTGATGTGAATTAGAATCTTTTCCGGTTTAGCTGATAGTATTCTGAAGTACGTAGAGGTAAAATCGAACGTTCTGGAACCTATGTGACGTGTAGGGTTAAAGGGGTTGGAGGGCATGTGAGCCTGGCTTCCAGTATTTGACAGCTAAAGACATCGTTTCTAACTGTTTTGTTAAATCTAATAATGATGATAGTACTGATGCAGTAGATGTACTAAAAGAGGGAAATACAATTTCTCATTCTACTGCTCTACAATCTGTAGAAACTTTGTTAGATTATATGGGGAAAGAGAATTTGATTACGGTGACATTACTGCGGTTCGTAAAGTATGTATTGATATAAGACAAGAGATGAACAAATAGCAGAAGTAAAGACACATTACAGATTTTTTTAAGCAGTAAATATTAAAAGGAAAATTCCTAGTTTGATGTTATACAGCATCCAAATGTAAGTAATATTTATATGTTTGTACTGATGTTGATTTTTTTCTTTAATAAAAAGGAGTTTTCGGATTATCCGTGTTTTTCGATTGTCCATGCGATCTCTCCCGTTGATTAACCCGGATAATCAGGAGTGCACTGTATTTTAAATGTGAATATTTTTTATAGCTTTTAAAAATAAATTGTGAATTCTTTTAAATGAATGAGAAAATTAATTGTTATTTATTTTTAAATTCTAAAACTTTTCTTTTCTTTGTTGTGGGTTTTTTCTTTTTCTTACGTTAGAAATCTTAATTTATAGAATTTTCGTTTTTTCGTTTTTAAAATGATTTCGGATTGTACTATTAATAGAGCCAATACGCATGCGTGCTAAGACTGACCGGAATTTCTTCTTCTTTTTCAGATTTTTGGGAACAATTCACGGTTAAAACAGGTTTTCTGGGAGTACGAAAATTATTTGCTAAAAAAAGAGGAATAATTTAGTGTATATAGACGAGTTTTCCTGACAGTGTAAGAAAATTCGACTTTGCATGTTGATACTTCAACTCTCAATCTGTGAATACATGAAGACTGGCTCTATGCAAGTGGAGTTTAGAGACAATGCTACTTTGTTTCGAATAATGCTTGTGTGTCCACAAACGTGGCACCCAATATTATAAAATGAAAGGGGGTCTAAGTAAACCCCATGCTAAAAACGGTGACCCTTAAGATAACCTCTTATCGCCATTCTTGATATCATTGCTTAATTTGCTCCACAGATCAGCCTCGGTACTTCTTTGCTTTTACTGAATATTGAAACATTGGTTGGAATACAGTAGAACTCATAAATACTACGCTTCGGTGCCCAGCGAAAAGGCACTTCCGATACATCGAAGCCTAAATTATCTTTTCCTTTCCCTCCCATCTCCATTCCCTTGAGTTATTTCTTACCAAAGCGCTTACCTATTTGATATAACGCGTCGTACACATAAGAGCATACTTCTATCTAGTGCTCACAAATGTTGAGTCAGTAGTTTTCTGTTTCAATCGTTTCAGAATGGCGACAAGGAATCCCAGAATAAACCAAAACTGTATATGCCGTTTTTACTCAAAGAGTTGTCGTGTTGTGTTTACTCACTACTTTTTGTTCGCGTTTGTAAAATATTCTTATTGGTCAACTTTTTAGCTACACGCGATGCTTAATTTGCGCCGAATCTTCAGTACATTTTTTTATTTTTAGTAAGTATTTAGGCGGAACCCACCCGAGCATACAAACACTGCGCACGAAACCCAGCGGACCAGCGCTGTGTGATATGTATTGCTAGGGGATATAAGGAATTCCCTATTCCTAAATTTAATGATTTGTTCTGTTAATTTATTATATAAAAATGCATATAGATATAGTTAATATATATAAAAAACATTCTTTTGTTGAAAACGCAATTGCTTTAAATTTTGAAAATAATATAAGAAATATAAATATGCAGATGGAGAGACGGGGAATATTCTACGGTTGTTATTACAGCCGAATATTACAGCTCCGGTATTTTTTGCTAGAAATTAAGGCTTGTTTGTCATTCCAAAAAGCACTGGCATTGGTCATTTATGTGTCTAGAGTGGCTTGGTCTTCACTCACCCACGACACCCCATCACTGCATCCCCTTAGTACACCCGTGACCTGCAGTAAATCAGACATCATAAAAGTGTCTTTTCCTACTTAATAACACTTTCCAACGTATTTGAAAAGTGTTCATGAATTCGGTTTGTCTGGTCGTCTGTCCGCTTCGTCATCTGTCCGTCTGTCCACCTGACCTGGCCATCTGTCCACGCTCTAACTGCCGTAAATATACTCGGATTTTCTGCCATTGATACATGTTAATGATGTTTACCCTGGCATGTTCGTTATTGAATATGAAGTGTGTAGCGTTAATAGTTCATTGACAAGGGCACTCAAAAGAATTCCATTACATTAATGTTAATGGGATAAAATCCTTTCCAGTGTATTTTAATGGCATTACACTATTTCAAATGCGTTGTTAAAAATCACTGAATTTCACTAGAAGACGATTACTATAGAATAGGGCGTTCACAGAATCTATCGTTCATTTACAGGGACACACAAAGGAAATCGATTGCAGCGAACGCCTTTGAGCAATAAATGATGAACTTGCGTTTTCAATTTCGGCATGTGCTTTTAAATTTAACTAACTTTTTGCATGTTATTCATTCTGTATAAATCCTATACCTCGTATACAGGGATGCACAAAAGTATTCATGTACCATTCTCTTTATTAGCGGAAACTGCTGAAGGGGAATTTTTACCTGTGGTATGTATTTCCTAACTGAACTAAATTTTTGCATGCATGTACTTTATAAATACAAATTTATATACCATATACAGGGCTGCTCAAAGAATTCGGATAATTTTCCGACTGCAGATGGGAATTGCTGAAATTGGGTTTTCAGTTATGTTAATTTGTTTTCAAATGCGTCAATTAGACATCCTATTTTAACTTCTTAAACGGTGAAGTTTTGTTGCATTATTCTGAATGTGTTGGACGGTGTTTCATAATTGATGCTTGATGCATGATTTTATCTTTCTTATTTCCTATTCGACAAGATACAGACATTGTGAAATTTCGATTGTCATAAAAAAAGTGGACCTGATGTTCGTAAACATTTTGCTCGATGGGCGATACAATTCTTAATTAAAACAAGTTGGAAATTGCTCGTCAAACGGGGCAAATGAGGTGCGTTCGTACTATAACTAGTTTTATAATTATTTTTTGCACCCCATATTGTACTGAATATATATTTTTTTGCACTTCATAAGTGCTTAGTCTGTAACATCATTAAAATGTACTTGCAATAATTTTTTCCCCATTCCCCGTAATGTAACGGAACACTTTTAACTGTCCCTGTAATTAAACTATACATCCGATTTTCATAAAATTTGAAATGGCTCGACAAATTTTGCAACAATTATATATTTAAAATTTCAGACCATTCGGAAGGCTAAAACATCATTAAAATGCACTTGCAATAATTTTTTCATATTGGCCGTAATGTAACGGAAAACTTTTGACTGTCCCTGTAATTAAACTATACATCCGATTTTCATAAAATTTGAAATGGCTCGACAAAATTGTGCAACAATTATATATTTAAAATTTCAGACCATTCGGACGACTGTAACATCATTAAAATGCACTTGCAATAATTTTCCCCATTGGCCGTAATGTAAAGAAAAACTTTTGACTGTCCCTGTAATTAAACTATACATCCGATTTTCATAAAATTTGAAATGGCTCGACAAAATTCTGCAAAAATTATATATTTAAAATTTCAGACCATTCGGACGGCTGTAACATCATTAAAATGCACTTGCAATAATTTTCCCCATTGGCCGTAATGTAAAGAAAAACTTTTGACTGTCCCTGTAATTAAACTATACATCCGATTTTCATAAAATTTGAAATGGCTCGACAAGATTTTGCAACAATTATATATTTAAAATTTCAGATCATTTGGTTGGGTAGTTTTTGCTCTGTTATATGCGGACAGACAGACGGACGGACAGACGGACTGAACGACGACTATAGGTGCTACGTATTTATATAATTACGAACGCACCTAAAAATAGTAAACATTAATACAGATTCATGAAATTAAAACATATGCATTTTATGCATTAGATTTGAATGCTGTAACTTTCACGCACGTGCCTAGTCCCATTTATGAGTTAATGAAGCATAACTGTTAATTTGCACAGTCTTCGCGCTACAACTTAAAGCTTGCTTTACAGAGAAGCTGGATGCTGAATTTCATCCTAGCAAATTAAAACATTTCACAAATTTATGAAACTAAATAACATAGGTTTGACAATTAAGATAATAAAACTTTGTAAAAATCACCATAAAATCAAAACAATGCAAAGGACGCGTTTCGAGCTTGAAAATTAACAGCCCGCAATTAGCAACTATAAACACGTGTCCTTAAGGGGATAAGGTCACAAATGAACAGAAAGGGATAAGAGGAGAAATTACAAAGAGTGCTACAGGTGGCGCTAGCAATAACGTAAAAACCAATCACTGAGGATCACATGCAGAATTGGAAAGCGTTGCCACAATGATAGAAAACATTTACAAAAGGGAAAAGGAAATAAACAAAATTAAAATAAGTAAAGAAGAAATTACAAAAATAAATAAATAAATAAATAAATAATAATAATAAAATAAAGGAAAATAAATAATAAAAATAAAAGAAAGAGAGAGAAACAAAAGAACGCCTTTTTTTTAACCATAAAAATGAAAAGAGACAAGAAAAGAGTGAAAAGAATTACAAAAGTAATTTCCAAACTGAAAAAGTTAAAAGGTTGAAAGATCATTGACAAGTTTATCAGAATTTTTAAAAATAAAATAAGCTTCCTGAAAATCCAAGTGAGTAGGAGAAACAGGAGAAGAAATAATTCTGCCATGGATAAATTAAAACACTGACTGGAAGTCCAACAGTGAGAGGCAATAGAGAACTATCTTTATGTGAAATATCATTAAGCATTATGTGAAGATAAAAATGCAGACCATATAACATTTTTATTACATTGAGGTAAGTTGGGAAGGCACTTTTAACATATAAGTGACGATTTATAGCCTCATTGCATTTATAAAATTAATGAATTAATAAGTGTTATGTCTAATAAAAAGCTCGACGCAGCAGCGGTTGGTCGGTAGCTTCAGGGCCCTATGCCCTCCCTTCCCGCTTTTCGGTGTCTTTAATTTGTGTAATTTCCCTTTTAAATTTGTCCGGTTTTAATTTTTGATTTTTTTTTTCAACCTGGCCTCCGTAAAAGAGGCGGAATAAGAGTAGTATAAAGGGCTGCGGAAGGAAAGAGGCCGCTCACCGCGGCAATAAATCATTTAATGATTTCTTGTTTTGATATATAGTGTGATTCATAAAGATCGAAACAATAGCCTATTTCCTCAAATATTGCTCCTAGATACATACTTCCAATTGCAAAGTTTCATAAAAAAAAATTGATATGAGAATATGAAGATGTGTTAAAACCAGGGTGAGAGACCACTCCTTTTATAGAACATCATATTCCTACTGGGAACCATGCACCAGTAGCTGGAAAACCCTACGGAATGTCACCTATGAAGAACGAATTGGAAGTTTTACAAGAAAGTTCAGGTAAAGCAAACGTGGTTGCGGATATGCTATCCCGTCCAGATTGTTCACAAGATTCATGTGAGATAGATACTGTTATAGTGGACTTCCCCTCTAAAAGTTCTACAGTCATTCGAGAAGAACAGTTGAAAACCCCAGAGCTGAAGAAAATTGTTGTATGTTTTGAGAGTAACCCTCTGCTACGGATTTAGTTAACTGGACCAAAAGAGGTTATTTAATGAATTTATCATTACTATACCGATATGCCCCTGACTCTGAAGTCGAAGATGCTCAGTTGGTAGTTCCAACTCATGACAGTGAACGGATCCTAAATGAATACCATGATGCCCCGACCACTGGATATTACGGCGCAGAAGTAGCTTTCCGGCGGATTATTAAAAGATATTACTGGACAGGTATGAGAAAATTTATATCGGAATATGTTAGGGCTTGACCTGATTGTAACAGATATAAAATCTCAAATCAAAAACCAGCTGACTTCTACAAAGTCCAATTTACGCTAAAAGATTGGTACCTCTTCCCGAAAGCAAAACTGGAAAACGATGGATTTTCATTGTTGAGGATTGTGCAACACGGTGGGTGGAGCTGTTCGCGTTATCACAGGCTACCGCCACGGAATGTACATTAACCCTTCTCAATGAAATATTTTTACGTTACGGGTTACCTAGGAATTAATGATAGTAGACCTCAATTTGTGAGTGATGTCATGCAACAATTATGTCATCTATTGGACATTAAGCAAAGTCTAATATCCATTTACCATCCTCAAGCGAGCCCTCTTGAGCGTAAAAATCCAGATTTAAAACTTCGACTTGCAATTGTAGTAGGAGATGACCATGGCTCCTTGGAAGAACGTTTACCAGCTTTTAGGTTTGCAATGAATTCAGCAAAGTGTGAGACTACAGGTCAAACAGCAGCGTATTTGCAGTTCGCGCGTGAGATGTATATACTCGTCGATGATACGCATGATTTAAGGACTGTGATAAATAACGATAATTTCGTTCCTGAATATTAAATTCTCATACCTTAAAAATTTCGCAAATTTTTCATCTAGGGTACTCGCGCTAGTCGAAGAAAAACAAGATAAACGTAAATCCAATGCAGGTAAAAAGCGTCGACCAGGTCCAAATTATGTCCTAGAGATCAGATGTGAGTGACTTTAGATCCAGTTAGTAAGTCTAAGCAAAAAAAAACAGTACCAAATTCATGCCACGCAGAGATGGTCCGCATACCATCCTAATTCAAAAACCATTAACAACTTATGAGATAGCTTACCCAAGTAATATCAATTTTTCGCTAGGTAGTACTTATCACACATCTGCACTCAGTCCATACCGAGGTGCTGACGAGCTGCTCGTGCAATCGCTACGGAAACGTGGTAGGCCACCAAACGTTTCTGGTTTCTCATCGGGACGTTTTCGAAACCAGAGGGGGAGATTGTAACACATCTTTCTGCGCTTGGCCAGAGGGCGATAAGGGCATTGCTTTCTTACACGGAATACCCCCCCCCACACACACACACACACACCTGGGCAGTTATGAGTTAGCCGATGTGCAAAGAGGGTCACATCCGTTGGCCGATAAAACGGAATACACCAATCCTTGGTATTAATTATGGTTAAATATGGGAAATTCCGGTTGTGAAGTGTCGTCGTATTGTTTATGTGTAAATTTATGTTTGTAGTGTCGTCAAATAAAAATGATCCGTGATTACAAGAAACCCTTCATTTTTTTTGAGAGAAGTGCGTCGCAAAATTATTATTAAAACCATTAAATGATCATAAAATCATTTTATTCCAAAATATTTAATATCCCAACGTTCGCTATTCCTATTCTTCTGGCCTATGCGTGCAGAATTCGTTGTTAAAGAAACCAACTTCAAATAGATACTTGCCATGTTTAGTAGTAAAAGATGGGGAAGAATGTTGTCCACCTGTTTTGTTTACTAGATGTTCTACTAACTCCGTTCAGGGGGCAAGTGCAAGAAGACATTACTACTGTTAAATGCATTATTAACAAAAAGCTATTATTAAGTATACTTTTGAATAGTATTTCTTTAAAGTGTTATTTGATATAAAGTTATTTCATATATTATACTGATAATTTATTAATTTCTTCTCATCATTTAAATCAGTAAAGTATTCGAGTAATAAATGTATAACCAGACTTGTATATTATTACAAACGTATAAAAGGAATAAGAGAGATAAAAATAATTGTAAAGAAAAATAATTTTTAGACACTGATAACAATATCATAAGGGAGAGGAGGGGGTGGGTGGGGGTTCTAGGAATGATAACGTATGATATCGTAAGAGGGAGGAGGGGTAAAAAATTGCAAAAATGTTGATAACGTTATAGATATGTACAGCACCTTTTCAGTCGGGCTTATCTAGTTTTTAATTTTCTTATTTATTTTTCTTATTTATTTATTTATTTATTTTTGCTATCTCTTATAAGAAACATAACTTATTTCGGATACATAATTCTGTTTAAAGGGATAAAATATGACGCCTGGAAATTTTAGTAGATGTCTTCAATGTTCTAGATTAAATCTTCTTGTTTTTTTTTCAGCCACGTGTTATGGTAATAGTTGCTTAATTCAATATATAACTGTCACCCTGCAAAGTGAAATATTTTCAAATGCATTATAATCTACATTGATAAAGGTGAGCAATTTTGTAATCCTACAAACATGAAGTAATTAACATGTTGCCTGTGAGCCAATAAGCTTTGCTGTCAGGCTTATATGTTACCCTGTTTCATGCTGCTATCAGATAGAACATGGTGGGTAAATAAACCTTTTATATGAATTGGTTCAGTATCTAAATATTCCACCAGTCTATTCAGTAGAAACGGAACTTACCATCAATAATTCCAAAGCTTCTTTAGGCACCTGTTTCAAGAGCTCAAATGCATCCTTTAGCTGTGCTTAAAAATAAAAATGAGGATACAGAAAAGTAGCACAGAGAAAAAAATCATGTGTTTAGTTTCTCATATTTGCTTTTGTTTTAAAAACAATACTGTTTGGTGGTTCCTGGCAAACATACTTGGTCAATTATATTGATGTTAAAACAATTACAAAAATACAGACAATTAAATAAAATAGATAAAAAGCACATAAAAATAATTTTAAAAACAATTAACTTTCGAACTTATTCAAAGTTTCTCTTCAGTAAAGCAAATAAACACAAAATCACGAGAGATAACATAATTCAACTTGCAGTTGAGCGCATGTGCCACAAACAAATAAGAGCCATTATTTCGAAAATCAGACAAAGTGCGATAGTTGTATTTTTGTTTTGATTGATTTTTTTTTTTTTTTTATGTTGAAATAGATCCTATTTAATTTTGAAGCTCTGAAAAATTTCCTGTATCCTGTAGAAAATGTCAAAGTTCAAGACCATGAATCCCATTTTTCATGAAAATTGAAATGCCAGTATGTTTGGATTGCTATATCTCTGGAAAGCAACAACATCCCAAAATTCTTTTGTCATAAACTGTTAATATAACACTACATCCTTAGTAAAATTTACTTGGTTCCATGGGGCATTGTTAATTTTCATTGTTATATTGCCACAAAATGCAATCAAAATGATGTTTTTCTCCGTTTTCTGCACTTAATATCTTGTTTAAGCAATAGTACCCCAAAGTTTTTCTTATAGAATATGAAAGTTTACTATTAGGACAAGCTAAGTAATATCGAACTTTACCGGGATATCGATGCTGTTAACAGATATAATCTGTTAAATATTAAAAAGTTTCAAAATCTGCAACTTTTTAATTAGTCCTATCTCAAAACAGCATCACAGTTGAATAAAACAAAATATATCAGGTAGTAGTTGAACATATGTACAAAAACATGGAAACGAAAAATAAGTGGGGTCTCATGCTATTTTCAGAAGAAAAAAAATAACAAACGTTACAAAAAGGCATTGCAATAATCAAGCTTTTCCCCCACTAGGAGAAAGAGAAAAGGGATGTTCCATTTCCTCATAGGGGAAAAACACAGGAAAAGGAAAGAAAAACGGGATAAATCCTTTTCTTATAGGGAAAAAAGCCTGATATTGACACTGCTTTTTTGTAACGTTTGTCACTTTTTTCTGAATATAGCATGAGACCCCCACTTATTTTTCGTTTCCATGTTTTTGTACATATGTTCAACTACTACCTGATATATTTTGTTTTATTCAACTGTGATGCTGTTTTGAGATAGTACTAATTCAAAAGTTGCAAATTTTGAAACTTTTGAATATTTAACACAGATTATATCTGCTAACAGCATCGATATCCCTGTAAAGTTCTATATTACTTAGCTTGTCCTAATAGTAAACTTTCATATTCTATAAGAAAAATTTTGGGGTACTATTGCTTAAGTAAGATAATAAGTGCAGAAAACGGACAAAAAAGTCATTTTGATTGCATTTTGTGGCAACATAACAATGAAAATTAACAATGCCCCATGGAACCAAGTAAATTTTACTAAGCATGCAGTGTTATACTAACAGTTTATGAAAAAAGAATTTTGGGATGTTGTTGCTTTCCAGAGATATAGCAATCCAAACATTTCAAAATAATGGCTCTTAAACACGGAGATGGATAATTGAATCAGGTTCAAATGGTATATTCCGGTGCGAGTTAGTCTTTGAAAGAGTATTTGACCGTTCTAGAAGCCACGTGTTCGTGACTTTTGCATACGTTGCAATTTGATTTCATGACCTTGGCCATCTCAAAATCTGGAAAATGATCTGTGTCTATGGCGTGGACTACAATTTTAGAGTTTAAGTTTCTTGAATTAGCGGCTGTATTTTTGTATTGGTTTTTAATTAATTATGAACAGACGTAATATATTTTTTCATTTTATATATTGATGTTATTTTACAATTCCGACACAAAAATGAAAACTTTATGTATTGAATTTCCAAGAAACTCTCCTTCAAAAAATGTCTTTTGCTTAAGGTCTAATTTGATTTCTTGCGGCCCTTCTAAACTTTTTATTAAAGAAACCATATATTTGTTAGGAGCAATCCTTCTCAATTGGAAGTTGTCCTTGGTGGCAGGACTCACTCCAGTGGGAATTTTCAGAACTTTCACACGCAAGTTAAACTCGTCTTTCACATCTTGCAAAGCCAAAGAGTTTGTAACGAATATGTCCTTATGTCCCGATTTTGGTATCGTTACATTGGACTTCAATGTAACGCAGCTGTAGGAAATTATTTTTATTTCATTGCGACATAGCATATCGTTGGATGGGCATTCCTGAATTACATATCTGCACACACTGTAAGAGAAACATATTGAATCGTGAGAAATGTGTACAAATATTATGAAACATTCTATAAAGCGGTTTTTATTACCTCTTTCTCAAATATTGTTAATATTAAATTAATTTTAACTTTCAATGCTCAACAATATTTACACACACTTTAAGATAAGCATAATGAATTGTGAGAAATCTGCATAAGCCAATAAGTAGTTTAGAAATTTCTAGAAAGTTTTATTTATTATTACTGTTATTATTTCTATCTTAGATACTGCTAATATTAAACTAATTTTAACTTTCAATACTCAACAATGTTTGCACACAATGTAAGAGAAGCGTAATGAATTGTGAGAATTCTGCATAAGCCAATAAATAGCCTGAAAATTTATATAAAGTTTATTATTATTATTATTATTATTATATTTCTATCTTAGATATTGCTAATATTAAACTAATTTTAGTTTTCAATACTCAACAATGTTTGCACACACTGTAAGAGAAACATAATGGATTGAGAGATATCTGCATAAGTCAATAAATATTTTGAAAAATTCTATAAAATTCTTTTTTAATTTCTATCTCAAATATTGCTAATATTAAATTTATTTTAGTTTTCATTACTTAAGAAGCTTGCACACACAGTAAAATAAACGTAATGAATTGGGAGAAATCTGCATATATCAATAAATATCATGAAATTTCTATACGTTTTTTTAATTTTTTTAATTTTTATCTCAACTGTTACTATTATTAAATTAATTTTAATTTTTAGTGCTTAACAATATTTGCACACACTGTAAGAGAAATGTAATGAATTGAGAAAAATCTACATAAATCAATAAATATGAAAAAATCTATATAGTTTTTTTTTTTTTTAATTTCTATCTCAGAAAAGGTAAATAAATTATGAAGAAAACAATTAAATTATAAGTCTTATAATATGGTTTTAAGAATATGATTATGTATAATTTAAAATACAGCGAATACTTAGATTAGTTTAAAATGTCCATGTATCATAACCAAGAAAATAAATTGTAATATTGCTTCAAATGTTTAGCCATAACAAATAAATAAATAAACTTATGTAACAAATATTTAAAGATTGCTACACTAGATGGCAGAACTAGACGATAGTTCCTTATTATATCGGATGCCGAATAGGATGCTTCCCTCATCCCTTGCGATAAGTTTTCCGCAGCGTGCTTTGGAGTATCGCTTCGGAGAAGGTGCGAAATTCAAGCTGTCTTGCTTTTTTTCCCCCGAAGTTTTTATGAGAGGAGGGAAAATATGAAATGTTTGCGAATCAATGTTTTTGCACGCGGATTTCTTCTGCCGTTCTTTACTATGCATATATGCAGAGCCATCCTGTAAATAACAATATGTCTTGTAGTGCAGAGTTCTATTAAACTTTTCTTTCTACTAAAGTAAGTAGTGGTATGTCCTTTTGGAGTAATGAGTATCTTATTAAATATCGTGGCATCTTCTCATGGAAAGTAAGAAGGTAGCTATAAATGGCTTCCCCAACCTTGGGCCCCGAATCCACGACCAACCGAGTAAATAAAAATGCTGATGCTCTACAAGTTTAAAAAAATGCTTGTGCTCTTCGAATTAAAAGGGGTGCTGGTGCTTTTTTTTTTTTAAAGAAAGGTGGTACTTTAAAAAATGATGTTGCTCTACAAATTAAAAGAGGTGCTGTTTTTTTTTTTTTTTTTTTTTTTTTTTTTTTTTTTTTTTTTTTGAAGAAAGTGTCTTGTTCTACGTGCTGGTGCCTTGAGAAAGGAAAAATAGTGTTTTAAAAGTGTTTTAGCATCTTCTGTTCAGACGTCGCTTCTGATTTCAGCAGGCAAATTAAAAAGATGCGATTCGTTCTCCAAAATTTTGAAGGGAGATATGATCCACGTAAGATGTTTATTCTACATGAGCTTCATGAAAGTATTCCAGGGTCGTAACTACCGCCGGGGCACCCCCCGGGGCCCCAAACTGATGGTTAAAAAATTATTGTATTTTAATATTAATCTAATTTCTTATAAAATACCCAGCACCTAGCTAAAAGTTAATAATAAACAAAATCCATCAAAGTGCTAGAGTAAATGTTTTACGTGTCCGTTCATATATTCCATACGCTTCGCATGCTAAAGCAGCTCCAGAATGTCGAGTCGAATGTGTCATGTCGCTCAAGATGCCTGCCAAGTGACGAGGCATGTGCGGGCTGGGACGTGCAGTGAGCTAGTGCTATTCATGATAATTCATTCGTTTGCTAACTGCTCATCGATATCGGACTGTCAGTGCCGTTGAGAGTCGCATAGTAGTGATAGTACTCGTGTAGTTTATTACTTAGTCTTACTTTGCTTGTGTTGAGATAACAGTTTATATTATGATGAAGCGAATTCGGCATCAGCCAAGTGGAAATAAAAAAAGACATACTCTAAAAAATCCCTGCCGGCCCGGCCTATAGGCGGAGGTAGATTTCGAAGTTAAGTATACTAATTTCACAAACAAAAACCAAATCATGATTAGAGATAAACCCACTTTAACAATTTTATCTGGACGCTTTTGACGAGTATTTATTTCATTTTTATATAATAACTGGTTTTATCAGAAACATGTTAGGGCGGTATTCAAAAAAATACTTTTCCATGCTCAACAACTCGAAATTTTCTGGCATAACTCCAGATTCATTTTTAATAGGAAAAACATGAAACTTGTTGACGTGATTTTTGAAGAGATTTATAAGCGACCTGTGTTTTTAATTTCCGTTTAATTAATTAAAACTTGATACATAAACAATTGTTGTCTCAGTAAGACAATATTTTTCGTTTCTAACACAATCGCTTCGGGAAATTCCGTTTAAAATGCTCACTTTGACATCATTTTTTGAAATATATTCTGCTTCTGTCAAAAAATCGATCATTACGGTACATTATGTAGTTTCTGAATAAGCGAATCTACCAATTGGATGCGTTTGAGAGCAAAAATGAATTTAAAAATGAGTCAGAAAATAAACAGTTTGGATTTGAATACTTCCTTTTCCAACATAATCCTCTGCGGGAAATTCGGTTCAAAAGGCCACTTTGACAGCATGTTTTAAAATATATTCTGCCTCTATCAAAAGCTTGACCATTACGGTACATTATATAGTTTCTGATTAAGAAAAGGTACCAATTGGAAGCCTTTGAGAGTAAAAATGAATTGTAAAATGAGTCAGAAAATAAGCAGTTTCGATTTGAATACACCCTTACTAAGATGATTTTATTCTTCAACCGCTATGTATTTTTAATTTGTTTTTGCTGTAAGAATTGGTCCTATCCAAAACTTGTCTACATAGATGTTGTAGACAATATTAAGAAGATATGTGATAAATTCATGGGGATTTTATATCTTTTGAATTGACGGAGTTATTTTTTTTTCTTCTTCAAACGCCCTTTTTGTTTTCGTTTTTAATTTTTTTTGCGGTACGAATTGGTCCTATCAAAAACTTGTGAATATAAAAGTTGTAGATAATGTTAAGGAGAGTCATGATAAAATTAATTGGATTTGACATCTTGAGAATTGACGAAGTTATGAATTTTTTCTCCCAAAAACCCTATTTTTGCGCCCCTTGAGCCCATTTTTAACTTTATCAAAAATCTGTGATACATAAATTTTTGGCAATATTTTTAGAAGTAATAAAAACTTTAAACTGATTCGATATGTACAAAAATTAAGAAGTTATAGAGGTTTTTCTGTTTTCACAAAACCCCTCTCTATTTCCATCCCCTTGGTCCGATTTTGCCCATTAACGAACTCGACCGAGATTTTATGCCCCTTGATTTTATGTATCAGTTTGGAAGAGATTGGTGCAGAATTGTGTAAGTTATCGTGTCCAGAAGAAAGTGATATATATAGATAGATACATAGATAGATAGATAGATAGATAAAGTTTTTTACTGAGGGTGGTTTTGGGCTCTAGGGGTCATAATCGGTGTAGATCTGCAAAAATTTTTCAGAAATTCCAACATAGGAACGACGCCAATAGGTAGTATTTCATACGAAATCTACCTAAAAGAAGAAACTTGGAGGCTGCAAAAAGTTCGAAGTTATCAACATGGCTAGACAGTGAAAACAACTCGATAAGGAATGGTGATAAGTAAGGTATCTATGGTTTGCTTTATTCAGTGTGATGTGTAATTCATGTAAAAATAGTACAGTCAAACTTGAATAATTCGAACGTGTATAATTCGAAATCGTGGATAATTCAAATGTTTCTGTCGGTCCCTTGACATTCCTATAAAACACAATCAGTGGTGGATTAAGCACTCAAAAGCCCTAGGCGGAATTAAATTTTGAGGTCCCTCCAGATATTTTCAGTACCACTATTTTTAGTTTCACAATTAGAATTACTGAAAGTGTATGTTGTTAATTCCACACGATATTTTCTCTAATTGGAATATAAAGTTCAAATTATTTTCTATCGCATGCTAATAAAATATTGAAAGTACTTCCCATTCGTTACATTATCATAATTTATAGAACTAAGAGATCACATTTTTATTTAGCTTTTATTTTGAAAACCACTCCATTCTATTTTCTAAACCATTGCTTCATTCTATCCTTCTAAACAAATGTGTTTGTCACAAATATAACTGTAGGATTTTCTCTTAACGATACATATATATTTTTTTCTCCAGTAGAGTTCTTGGTAAATGTTTTAAATAATTACTGATTTATATCTAAGAGACATTTTAGGAATACAAAATCATATATTTTATTTTCAACTATCAATTATAATTAATCAGTTAAAATTAATTGTAAAAACTATTAATTAAGAAATAATGCGACAGATTGACTATTTTACATTAGTCGAATTTGAAACATTTTTGAGTCGGCCAATCTTGCCTTTTGGCCTCCAAAAAATTTTCTTCCGCAACGGCCCTGGATATACTTTTGTATATTTTACAGGGTTGGTAAAAAACCGGGTTTTTTTTTCAAAAAAACCAAAAAACCCGGTTTTTTTGGCTTAAACCATGTTTTTTTTGGTTTAAACCGGGTTTTTTAAAAAATATATTTCCCTATTACATATACATGAATATTTATTGATAAAAATAAACATTGTTGGATATATAAGTAATATAACTTAATTTTAAAATAATTTAAATTAGATAATTACAATCAATTATGTAGAAAATTGAAATCTTTAAAAATTTAAACATTTTTAGTAAAAGCTATGTCTTATGTTCCATGAATAAAATGCTATACATAGTGAAACATTGATACCTTGAAAATCTTAATAAACAATCTTTTGATTATTAGTCCTTCTATATATAAAAAAAAGTTTTGATTTGGAAATGGACCAATGAAAATCTGCGTAGATATTCCGGGTAGAACTCATCCAATTTAAATGCTTAAGCCAAGGCCTCCTTATCGAAATAACAGGCCTCGCAATCGCTAAGTTTCCTTTGTCCGCTGTACACGAGGTTAGAAACCACATGGTTTCCCGTGACTAGCGCCATCTAACGTGAGAAACAGAAATATTTTTTAATTTGTTTTCCATTTGTCTTTTACCATTTTCTTTACAATGTGCTTTGTAGTTTGCAAATGATAGTTGTTACTCTTAAAATTTTCATATGTTCTAGACATTTTATTTAAAAAATGAACTTATTTTACTGTTAAACAAAAAATGTTTACTGCTGCATTCCGTTATGTAAATAAATGATAATAATAATAATAATAATAATCAGGAAAGAAAATTATTTTACCATGAATTTCTCAGTGATATTAGTTATTGAAATAAATGGATAGCATCTAGATCCGGAAAATGTAAAATATTTCATTTTCTCTTTTATATTTTCAAATATGCGATTTATTTTATTTCTGCTATTTCTTTTCTTTTCACAATTAATTTCACCTTACAGTATTAATTTAACATCGCTCCTTCAATTTGTTTCAATGCACAGTCTCATTTATTTATTTATTGGCCTATCATTTGTTTTATTTTTGAAGGTCTGGTGGATCATTTCAGTTTAACATACTTTAGATGAAAGCTTCACTGTTTTTTCATATAAAGTTTGTATGTATTAATCTATGGAAAGTTTCATAATTGGCTACACAGCCAATTGGCATATCTTGGCGGGCACAGTTTGGTGCGTAATTAATTTCCTTGTTATGTGCGTAATTAATATCCTTGTCCTTACTCACATATGTTATGTAAGTTTTACTAAAATGTATCAAAGTATTTTAGGAAAGTTAAAACACGCATAGATACACAAAAAAAAAAAAAAAAAAAAAAAAAAAAAAAAAAAACAGACGGAAGTCATAAACACTTAAAAAATTGGAAAAATAAAGTTTAATAATCACTTAAATTTATACATGTCCCTCAACTTTCCGCAAATACCGTATTCTTGTCATGCTACGATTTTGGTGTTTGTAAATCTTAATTTGAGTATTCTTCTTTAATCAGACCTAGAGCCAATTGGCGTAAGTGTAGTTTGGCGCAAAATTAATTTTATTTTTAAACTGTATACTTGATTCCATATTATTCCAGCATCGCGTTTTTGCAGTCAACTTTGACTGTGGAACAGATTACAGAACATTAGCTAATACTACATTATATAATAATAAATCGGTATTTTTCAAGTATAGGGTCTTTGGCGAGAGAAGAAAATTTGGCAACGTAATTTCGGGAAGCATATTCACTGTTTCACATAAAGAAGCAATATTTTCCAATATTTGTACAATTTATTTAATATAAAAAAGGCATTTATCTATTTTATATACAAATATAAACAAATCTTGTATAAAAAACAATAATAATATCTAGAAACTAAATTTATACATGTAAATTCGGCACAGATGTCATATTGGCGCGATTTTTTTCTGGCGCCAATGTCATATACGCACCGGATACTTGACTGGCACCAAAGTGTCGTTATTTTGCTTGATAAGGTTATCCGGATATAGATGATATGGTAACGAGGTTTTCGCAAAATTGACGTCGGAAAAAAATCGCGCCAATATGGGGCGTATATGACATCTGTGCCGTAAATTCTTATAAAACAAGCTGACAGTTCATAAGTTTTGTTCTCACAACTGTTTATATCAATCGGCAACAAATCGCTCTTTCCGAAGCCCAAACTGTGCCAAGATTTAAAAAAAAAATAACCCGCAAAGTCCTATATACTGAAAATGGTACTTGTTAGTTATCCCGTCGACCAAATTACTGTCGCCAAATTGTAAGATTAAATGCCAATAATGGTTTGTCATAAATTAATTAATTTTAAGATTAAATGCCAATAATGGCCAATAAAACCAATATTTCGACGTTTTATTTGTATTTTTATTAATGTTATACTAATTTATTTGTTTTTTCGTTATTTAAAATAAAAAATTGTGTCAATTAGTAGAACTTGGCGAGTAGTTTGGCGATTTATATTATTTGGCGAAATTGGTCGACGGGGTAACTAACAAGTACCCTGAAAAAATATCAATAAATCTTATATTTAAATCTTCATTTTTGATATGTTTCATTTTTTAAAGCCAGAACATAATTGTGCGAAATATTTTTTTTTACGCCTTTATTTTACTGGAATTAGAAAAATATTTTATACAATTTTGCCAATAACACAACATTTTCAATTTTTTACTATGCATTTGTTTATGGAGTATTACCAGGAGTATACACCAGGTGGCTTAACTTACGGGTCAAAGTCAGCTAATAAGTTGTCAATTATCGGGGACATTTTCACCCATAGACTTTCTCCGGATTGTCAAGTCTGTTTTATGATAATGGAATCTTGGGTTAAGCATGGCCATAGCCTACTATGATATATAACGGGCCGCGCATTTCGCCGAAAAAGTCGGAAATAACTTCAAACCCTGAACCAAAACTTCAGAACGTGCTCTTTGTTTACATTTATACCCTGCCGAGATAGAAGCTTGTTTCTCATCGTCGAAGTTTCAGAATCATTGATCGTATTTTCATGTAATAAATTAAATATTTATATTCTTCAATTTCCTTCGATTTAAAAGGCTATTTTACACAAATTGTAGCATTTTAGTGTTACACATACCTTTAAGATTAGCTAAATTATTTATTGTTTACCTTGATCTTTTGGTTCATTCATGAAAAATGCCGGTTCTGTTATTCTTTTTTGAATGTCCCGTATTTATATAAAAATAGCTTGGTTTCATATACACGTTTTACATTTAAAATTTGATTTTTTATCAAACTACAGTTCTCATAACTGACTTGAAGTAGCTATTTTTGATTAATTTACTGTTACCGGTAAAATATTTGTTTTTAATATCGCCCGAACCAAGAAGAAGAAGAAGAAGAAGAAAAAAAGCCGATCTTCCTTAAACATTAAATATTCTTATTTTTAATCAGAGAAAGAAATGGTGATCACAGATTTAAATATCGTTGCAATATTCTATGTTATACAAGCAATTTTGATTAAATCATGTAAGGGTATTTGTTACTTAATAAATTACATTTATTAATTATTACAAGGAATTTTATGAGTATTTTAATATATTAAAAAAAATTTCCATCAGTTTTATTGTTTCAGCAGTGAAAATAGTAAATAGATGGTACTTAGTTATCCCGTCGACCAAAAAATCTATCGCCAAACTATAAGATTAAATGCCAATAATGCTTGATCGTAAATTCACGTGACTGTTCACATTCACGTGACTGTAAACAAGTTACACGTGTTTATGTCATCAAGTGATTTTTATTTCGACGTTTTATTTGTAAATTTATTAATGTTATACTAATTTATTTGTTCTTTCGTTATTTAAAATAAAACTTATGTCAATTTGTATAATTTGGCAAGTGTTTTAGCGATTTATATAATTTGGCGAAATTGGTCGACGGGATAACTAAGTGGTACAAAATAAATTTGTGACATTGAGGTTTTAGACTAAGCATGTGTTTTTTTATTTATATATTTTTATGTGTCTTGGTTTAACAGTTTTAAAGCAAAACACATTATATTAGTCACTTAAATAAATAGAACTTTACATTTACATTGATATGGACAGTTTATAATAACCCTTAACAGCTGTATTCGAATTAGCTGTCATTTCTAAGCTTGATTGGAATGTCAGCAGAATTGTAAACGTAACCATGGCGACATGACGTAATTTTGGTGTTTGTTTACATATCTACCCTTCCCAGGTTGTTTCAGTTACGGTCAGAGTCAAATTTCAATTTTGGGCAGGATATCAGAGTCCTCAGGTGAGCGACTTCATACATTAAACGCAAATCAGTCTACCTGTAGTAGTATCTAAGACTGCCTTGAGCATGGCCTTTCTTCGTTAATATTAAAAAAACTGTCGTATACAAAAATATGGAAATCGGTGGTATTATAAAGAAATATTTGATAAACACGCTGATGCAGACAGTTTTCAAATCGAAGAATTACTTTCAGAGATATTTAATGGTAAAGTTGGACAAAATCGTTCCTTTAAAAAAGTTTTATTGGAGCAAAAACTATACATGAGAATTTAATCATTTTTAGATCATTTTATAGGTTATAAGTTCCCGGTGTGTAGACTGCATTTATTTTTTTTTATTTGACTATTTTTTGAGGTTTTATTTCTATTTTAAATTCAAATTTTCAGTATTTCGAGAGATATTTTTTACAAATTTAAAAAATGTTATTAATTTAAACTGTTGCCAACTTTATAAACAGCGCAAACAATAACGTTTACTTCAAATTAAAAATTTATTTACACGGGACTATTGTAAACAGAAAAAAAAAATTTAAATTAGAATTAAATGATTACATGTTAAAAGCAGGAAAATTGCGTCATAAGAACCATATTTACACTGGAATTTTAAAAGAGAAACAAAATGTTAAAATAAAAAAATCATTACTATGCGTTAAAACCTGTAAATGGAGGAAATTACGTCATATTTAAAATGGCCAAAAAATATGGCAAAACAATTTAAATTAAAAAATATAGCTGCGCGAGACATTTACTTGATATTTTGAGATAATATTTTCAACTATTATCGTGAATTCGAAGACAGCGCAAATAATATTTCCTTCTAACAACAAAAGTATTTTCATGTGAATATTAATAAGAGAAATAAAACTTTGGTGTAAATTACGTCAGATTTAAAACGATACATTTAAAATGAATTATTTAAAAGAACTATCTTATAGCGCTGTTAAAAAATACCGGGAGACAATGACATTGTTTACTTAATTCATTTTACATTAGCTTATTTTCGAATGTTTAACTAATTTTTTTAATTAAATACGAAAACAGCCATTGTATCTTTTAACAGCAGCAGATATGGTCTTAAAAATCCCCAATCCAAGAAAAACGAATGGAAACCCGTTTACATAGAGATCGCTACTGTTTTTTTTTTTTTTTTTTTTTTAATTCAATATTTTTAAAGCCGATAAAATTAGCGTGCTTTTTGGATTTTGGTATCCCTCAACGGGGTTGGCGAGCGTAGCTCGTAGGGGGCGGAGCCCCCTAGTACTATAAATAAATATATGGTGTAATTTCATAAATATAATATACTTTCCCGTGGCTATTCAAAATAACTTCTTTGAAATATTTATAATCTGAGATATCTAATTTTTCCGTTAGAACACTATATGAACAATTATTATCTTTTATTGAAAGTAATGCTTTTTTTATAAAGAATTCCTGGAATGATTTGAATTTAGCAGTAGAGTCTTTACACGTTTCAGGAAGTACTGTGTATTGTCATTTGACACTTCTCCTCAGAAACTGCCAGGTTAAAAAAGAGGCAAGAGTAAAATAAGCAGAAATACTTATTTACCAGCTTTTTAGACTACTGAAAACATTGATCTTAAAATGGAAAATAGATTTATAAAAGTTGTCATCCACTAAAACATTTAAATTAGGGATGCACAACCTGTGGCCCGCGGGCCAAAAGTGGCCCGCGAACTTCGTCAATTTATAACTGGAAACAATTGCAATTTTTGTCTAAAAGTCGCAGGAAAAAATCGTGAATTTCGTTAATATGTCGCAGGAAAATTTGAAAATTTTGTTGGTCAAATAAGAATCGCGAATTTCGTTGATCGGGCGTGGAAATATCGCGAATTTCGTTGATCGGGTGCGGAAAAATTGCAATTTTCCTTGATCGAGCACGGAAAAATCGCGAATTTGGTCGATGAAGTACGGTAAAAAACGCAAATTTCTTTCGTGCGCGGAAAAATCGCCAGTTTTGTCGTTCGAGCACGGAAAAATCGCGAATTTCATAGGTCGATCACGGAAAAATCACGAATTTCGTTTGTCGGGCACGGAAAAATCACGAATTTTGTCGATCACGCACGGGAAAATTGCAAATTTCGTTGATCGGGGACGAAAAAAATCATAAATTTTGTTGATGATGCGAGGAAAAATTGCAAATTTTCTTGATCGACTGCGGAAAAATCGTAAGTTTCGTCAGTCGCGAGAAAATATTGCGAATTTCGTCAATTTGCCGTGGGAAAAAATTGCCAATTCCATCAGTGAGTTAAGATTTGGGAATTTCGTAGATCGGGCGCGAAAAAATCGCGAATATCATTGATCGTGTGCGAAAGAATAGCGAATTTTGTCGATAAGGCTCGGAGAGATCGCGAATTTCATTGATCGAACACGGAAAATCGCGAATTTTGTTGGTCAGGTGCAGAAAAATCGCAAATTTTTTGATCGGCCACCGAAAAATCGCGAATTTTGTAGTTGAAGCGTGGAAAATATCGGAAATTTCGCCGATCGGTCACGGAAAAGTCGGGATAGGAAAAATCACGAGTTTTGGCGAACGGGCTCGAAAAAATAGCGAGTTTTGGCGAACGAGCTCGGAAAAATCGCGAGTTTCATTGGTCGGGCACGGAAAAAACGCGAATTTTGTCGATCAAGCGCAGGGGAAATCGCAAATTTCGTTGATGGGGCACGAAAATGTCGTCAATTTTGTTGATGATGCGCGAAAAAATTGCGAATTTTCTTGATCGACTGCGAAAAAATCGTGAGTTTCGTAAGTCGCGCGAAAAAAATCGCGAATTCGGTCAATTTGCCGCGGGAAAAATTGCAAATTTCGTCAGTCAGTTAAGATCCGCAAATTTCGTTGATCGGGCTCAGAAAAACTGCAATCTTCGTCGAACGGAAACGGAAAAATCGCGAGTTTTGTCAATCGGGCTCGGAAAATTCGCAAATTTCGTTGGTTTGGCACGAAAAAATCGGGAATTTCTCGATCAGGTTTGGAAAAATCGCAAATTTCGTTGTCAGGCACAGAAAAATCGCTACTTTTCCCGATGATGCGTGGAAAAATTGAAAATTTCGTTGATTGGCTGCAAGAAAATCGCGAGTTTCGTCAGATTATCGCGAGAACAAATCGCAAATTTCGTCAATTTACCGTTTGAAAAAATCGCAAATTACGTCAGAGTCAGTTAAGAATCCCGAATTTCGTTGATCGTTCGCGGGAAAATCGCGAATCTCGTCGGTCATGGGTGAAAAAGTCGGAAATTTCGTCGTTCTTGCACGAAAAAAGCGCGAGTTTTTGTCGATCAGGATCCGAAAAATCGCGAATTTCGTTGGTCGGGCACGAAAAAATAGCGCATTTTGTCGATCACGCTCGGAAAAATCGCAAATATCGTCGATCGGGTGCAGAATAATAGGAATTTAATCGACCAGGTGCGGTAAGATAGCGAATTTCGTCGATCCGGTGCGGAAAAATCGCTAATTTTGTCGATTAGGCGCGGAAAAATCTCAAATTTTGTTGATCGGGGACGGAAAAATCACAAATTTCATTATTCAGGCGCGTAAAAATCTAAAATCTTATTGATCAGCTCTTCCTACCCCCTTCGTTCATAAAGTTCGCATTTTTTTTCGGCATCAGCCATTTTCATGCCCATGTTTGTTTTTTAGCACTTTTAATAAAACACAATTTACTCCCCCGAACAAAGTCCAGGAATATTATCACTCTTTCAAATTAATCCTTGGTATATATACAAACGTAAACTGTTGATATATCCTTGCCAACTGAATTGGATATGTTGACTGAGTAGGGGAACCTACAAGAGCAACCCCCCACCTCCCCGAAATAGAATTCTCTTCGTGTGACTGATGTGGCCCTCGACAACCCAGAAATTTTTGAAAGTGGCCCATCTCTTTAAAAGGTTGTGCAACCCTAATTTAAATAGTCATCAGACTTAATGCACAGGCTTTTTTTTCTAAGCTGTGTTATAATATGTATTACTTCTAAGTGTCTAAACTAAAAATTAATAATATATATTTTTAGGCATTTTTGAGACTTTTTTTCTGTTATGTCTCACGCGAATCGTATCTTGATTTCCCCCCCATTTTTTTGTCAGATTTAAATAGTGGATTTGATTATGCAACAGACGATTTAAATATATCTTATTGCATATTTTAGTTAAAAGTAAACAGGTGCTTCGCAAGCACAGTCCTCTTATTCGACTTCATATCTTGAGTTTCTTTTTTACTCTTAAAGCTGTTCTTAAATCTAAAAGGGCAACTTTAGGACATAAGTTTAAATTTATTTTTGTTCGGAAATGCATGAAACTAGCAGATGCTGTTGTTCAGATACTATGTAATGGAACTGTGTTTTCCGTATTTTTGTAAATGCAATAGATCTTTCAGAAAATATTGTCAAAGTGGGCGTTTTGAACAGAATTTCCGCATGAAAGAAGAATAACCACTCAAGTAAGGTTAAAAACATCTTTGACACGTGATCAAAATTGCCTATAACTCAATAGGTAATTTACTTATCAAAAATGGAAAACACAGTTCGATTCCAAATCGCTTTCATAGCCAGGCCTTCCAATTTTATATCTTTGCATTAAAAAATTAATTTGTAAATGTATCAAAGGGTTTTGCGCTTGTTGAGTAGAGCAGTTGAGAACAGTCTTAAAAGATAATCTCCCCAATCAAGAAAATTTTCTTTTACAGCTTGAGTGAAATCTTAAAGGTCATTTTATGTTATTAATTATAAATAATCTGCGTTTTCTCAAAGGAAAATATTTTATTCAAAATATTGGATATTTTTAGTCTATTTTATCTTTGCTAAATTCACGTTTTAAATTTTCTCTTTATAGCTTAAGATATGTTTATCAACACATACAATTTGCATTCTACATGCATACAAATTAACCTAGACTCAGCATGTCTCACAGTGACTGCTGGGATAAGACCGTTAAAAGCAGTGTTGTAGTCGTAAAAAATACAGAGAGTATACGCTATAGGCAGAGGGTATACGCTAGATCCCTAAACGTTCATGGTTAGGGTATACGCTATAGCTTTATTTGAGAAACAGGGGGTATATGGAGATTCTTAAAAAAATTCAGAAGGTATACATTGTATACCTGCGTATACCCTCCACTACATCCCGGGTTAAAAGTAGAAATTATTTATATCCAATAATTTGAAACACTTAAATTACAAAAATGAGAAAATATTATATTAGATCTTTTCTAAAAAACCAGCTGGTTAACCAATTGATTTAAACCATGCCAACTCTGCTTTAACAGAATAAAACCATAATGCAAAACCTCATTCCCAATGTAGGAATGCAAGAAAAAACAAAGGCTTACTAAACCCAATAGCCATGATACAACAAAGGAAACTCACAGCCAATCATTCATTAGCATACAGAACAAAGAGTAACCAATGGAGATAATTACTTATGATTATGTCATCATTGACTGAGGCATAATGTTATCCTTTGTAAATCTTAACTAATCAAGTAATCTAAGTAGTAAAAGTGCATTTTTATCTCAAATCTGCCATTTTGGCTATTTTTAAAAATAAAAGCCTTGGAGAAGAAGAAGAAAGAAAACTAAGTCCTTTTTTTCCCCCCAGTTAATTTTAGAAAAATTAGTTAGTCTGCCATGTAGATTTAAAGCTTATAAGAAAAGTTTGATTGAACTAAAAAATGTTTGTCACTTTACAAGTTTATTAATTCATCATTTTTCTAAAGTTTTGCTTGTAGCTTCTGCATAACTTGGATTTGGCATTTTTCTATAATGTGTAAAATAAATGAAAACATTAGGGAAAAATAGAAAAAACCAGATGAAAAAAAAACAGCATGGTTTTTTTAAAAAAAAAAAAAACCATTTGATTTAAACCAGCGTGGTTTAAACCAAACAACCCTGATATTTTATATTTTCAAAATTTTTTTAAATAAATATTTTATGTATGATATACATTTTTCCTCTATATTATATATATATTTTTTTAATTGGAACATATAATTTATGCGTCAAGTAGTTGGAAATTTAAAAAAAAATTGTAATTTAATAGATTACAACGACCATTTGGAATTTTCTTTTATAAAACGATTGTAAAACGCCGTGGCTAGTGGATTGGAGCCCCTTGAGACATGGCCTTTTACTATCAATCGATTAAACATTAGATTGTTTCCTTTTTCGCGTTCGTCTTTTATTCTGTAATCGATTTTCATGAGCTACATGATCAGTTGAAGACCTTGATTTTTATGGGCTACATAATCAGTTGAAGACCTCGATTTTCATGGCCTACATAATCAGTTGAAGACCTCGATTTTTGCTTTGCAAGACGATTTTCATTTCGGCGTCGCTCTTTGGCTTTGGAATCTGATAATTTGCGCCTACCCATTTTTTAACCTTTTTCAATTTTTAACGATTTTATGCCTTTCGATTACCTATTCAAACAATTTTTAACGATTTTATGCCTTTCTATTACCTATTCAAATAAAAATTCTTCTAAAAGTAAAGAACATCGTTGAATTTCGTTAAAAAAAAATAAAATGCGAGCATCATTTGACCCCATCCTCGACCGAAAACAACAACCATTTCCAAATGGTTAAAAACAAAACTTGTCGAATTCGAAATCTTGGGTAATTCGAATTTTTTTAGCGGACCGTTGGACTTAGAATTATTCAAGTTTGACTGTATATGCATATGCCCCAAACAAATTACTTTTCTAAACCCTGCACTTGGCAATCGGCAAAAGTAGTTTTGAAGTTCATAATTAAAGCACTATTTCCATGCGTTACTTTCGAACGGAAGCACCATTCGAATGCGGTTTCTTTGCTTTGTAATTTCATCCCATAGTGATCCCATACCAATAACTTTTAGCGTTCAGCATTAAGAAAAGTAAAAAACTTGAAGGAACGTTAGTATGTTAAATCTTGTACTTGGTGAGTATTCTTAGCTATATTTCGCAAAGTATCAAGAAAAAGGAATTTTTGACTGTGTATAAGAGCTTCAAAATTAAATTTCCTACCAAAATATATCTTTATGTGTTTTGAAATTCTACTTAGTTTTCGAGAAATTTCGTATTCACGTAAACTATGCATGTATCATGTACTATACCCATGACTATACCTATATACGTATATATACTAAATGTATGTACTTATATATGTATAACTCTAAAATATAAGAAGAAAAAGAAATGGTTTTTTCTCTTTAATCCTGTCTATATTTTGAGCCTAAAATTTTGCGGATTTCCTGACGCACATATTCTTTTTAGGGCCGGAGAAAACAACGAAGGCTAGCTTTGGAAGGCATTTCAGAAGAAAATGAAATGGAAGTGGATTCTCCTGATAAAGAAATTTCATAGAACTTAAGTGCAGATAATGATACATCGAAATTATAACAAGACTACCTTTACAATGACAACAAATTGAACCAACAAAATTCTTTAGGTGAAGAAGTTCTGATACACCCAATCAATGATACACCAAGTTGTTTGGAAGTTGAAGATTCTGCCTACCTTTACAATGAAAACAAATCGAACAAACAAAATTCTTTAAGCGAAGAAGTTGTGATAGCCCCAACCAATGATACACCAAGTTGTTTGGAAGATGAAGGTTCTGCCTACTACAATGCCTTTCCTACTTTAATAGAAAATCAAGATAAGAAATGTAGGCTGGTAGAACTTGGCCCAATACAACCTGACGGACCATTTCCCAAGGATATTAATCAACAAGGCCGATCTTTTTCAAGTAACTATTACAGTATCCACACAAAGTCAGGGTTGAAGCTTAAAAGAAGTTGGTTATGTTACTCAAAAAAATTAAATTGTGTCTACTGCCTGCCATGTTGGTTGTTCCCTCTGTTCCAATCGGATGAACTTGAATATAGCAACCGTATATGACCGTTTTCAACAACAGGAGTTCGAAACTGGAAGTATATTTCAGAACGTATTTCAGTTCATGAAGCATCCAAAAACCGCACACGCTCTTGTGTAGTTTATGAGCAGTGCCGGAAACATGGTACTTTAGAAGATGTTTTCGACAAAAATTTGGAGAATGAAAGAAGTTTTTGGCGAAAAGTTCTTGAAAGAATCCTAAATGTGACCTTAACACTTGCAACATGTATAACCTCGCATTTCGTGGACCTAGTTGTCTGAGCGAAGCGAAGACTAATACATAGCGCAATATTACTTTCAGATCACAAACAGCTACGATGGATATTAAAGCCATGGCCTGCTGAAAGAATGCCTAATAAAAATCTTTCGTCAAGCATAACTCAAAAAATATTTGTCGGATTTAGTCTCTGATTGCACCAGAAGATACCTATGAGGGTAACCTACTGAATGCACCTACTACGAAAAATAAGTTCAAACCCCTTTAAAAATTACATTAAAAAAAAACTGATAAAAAAGCATAATTTATCTACATACGTCACGTAAATTTAGTGTACGTCATTTTCACTGGCTGGATGTTTTCGTAGAAAATCGGATTACAGCACATGGAGCAAAAAAAAAAAATATATATATATATGCACGCACTATTATTAAAGCATAACAAAACCTATTTAAACAGGAAAATAAATATGGATTTTTTTCTATTTAAAGGGAAAAAGCCAAAATATCTTTATGTATACTAATATTATAAAGAAGTAAAGTTTGTTTGTTTCTTTGTAGGATGCAATCTCTGGAACTATCTAGCCGATTTCAAAAGTAACGGTGTCAAAATGATTGTGTTAGTCCCCGTTCGAACATGGGCTATATCTTAAGTCTATGTCACTACGCCAAAGGGGGTATAGGAGCAAAAAAGTTCTAAAAATGCGATTTTTATGTTACTGAAGGGCCTAGAAATATGAAATTAGGAATATTAGTCACTTATTAGATATAAAGGATTTCTAAGAACATTTCCTAAACAATTTGAAATTTAAAAGGGGTGAAAATGCGCAAAAAGCGTTCTAAAAAACGTTCTAAATGGTGGTTTCATCGCAATTGCATGAAATACCAAACCGATTTAAAAAATAATGGTGTCAAAATGATGGTGACTAGCCTTGCTCCAAGATAGGCTAAATTCTATGTCGGTGCCACTACCCCAAAGGGAGTGCAGGAGCAAAAAAAGTTCTAAAAATGCGATTTTTGTGTTACTGAAAGACCTAGAAACATGAAATTTGGCATGGTATTTACTTACAAGATATAAATGTTCTCTAAGAACATTTCTTAAAAAAATTCGAAATTTAAAAGTGGTGAAAATGCGCGAAAAGCGTTGTAAAAAAAGCGTTCTAAATGGCGATTTCTACGCAATCACAGGAAGTACCGAACAGATTTCAAAGATAATGATGTCAAAATGATGGTGACAACCATTGCTCCAACATAGGCTGTATTTTATGTCGGTGCCACTACCCCAGAGGTGGTGCAGGAACAAAAAATGTTCTAAAAATACGATTTTTGTGTTACTGAAGGGCCTAGAAATATGAAATTTTGCATGGTAGTTACTTATTAGACATAAATTGTCTCTAAGAACATTTCTTAAAAAAATTCAAAATTTAAAAGTGGTCATAATGCAAACCGTTCTAAATGCGATTTCTAAGCAATCTTCGGAAGTATCAAACCGATTTCAAAAGTAATGGTTGTAAATCAATGCTGACAGCCCTTGCTCAAATATAGGTTCTATTTTATGTCGGTGTCACTACCACCTGGGGGTTGCAGGTGCAAAAAACGTTTTAAATTGTGTTTTTTTTTATACTGAGAGGTCTAACATTTTGAAAATTGACATGGTAATTAATTAAATGATGCAAATGCTTTCTAAGAACCGGCAAAAGAAAATTAACATTTAAGAGGACGAAATACGCGAAAAGCGTTCTAAAAACGTTCTAAATAACGGCTTTTATGCAATCTTATGAAATACCAAACCGATTTCAAAAATAATGATTGCAAATTGGTGGTGATAAAACCTGCTCAAATATAAGCTATATTTTATGTCGGTGCCAATACCAGCAGAGGTTGCAGGAGCAAAAAACGTTCTAAACTGCGATTTCTGTGATACTGAAGAGGCTAAAAACTTAAAATGTGGTATGGAAGTTACTTATAAAATATAAATGCCCTCTAAGAACAGTCGAAAGTAAATTCACAGGCTATATTTTATGCCGTTGCCACTGCTACCTGGGGTTGGCAGAAACAACAAGCGTTCTAAAAAACCTTTAAAAACTTTCTAAATTATGTTTTATATGGAATATTAGGAAATACCAAACATATTTCAAAATTAATGTTGGCAAATTAATGGTGACAGTTTCTGTCTAAACATAGGAATTTTATGTTAGTGCCTCTACCACCAGAGAGGTGGTAGACCGTTAGACAAGAAGCTTGGAATTTGACATCGAGGTTAATTTTAAGATGTAAATGCGTACTAAGAACGGTTTCTAAAAAATTCAAAACTGCAAATGAATGCTGAAATGAATGTATGAAATGAGCATAAAAGCTTCAAAATACTTTCTTAATTATCATTTATTTAGAATTAGTTTTAGTTCTTCTAATTAATTTAAGTCTCATTTCTGTCTAATGCAGTGTAATAATGAAGTTTAGTCAAACTCTGGCTTAATTAGTAATTTTTGAATTATTCCTAAAAGTATAATTTCTTCTAATAAAAATTAGGCATACAAATATCACTTGTCATATTTCAAACATTAAGGGAGCAAAGCCGCGGGTTTTGCTAGCTAAGTATAAAGTTGTACATTTTTTTGCAGTAAAGGAGAATTTTTTTCAAAAGAATCAACATATTTTGTCTTCAAACATGTACTTTTAAAAATTATTTGTGGTCATAATTATCTATAAAGAACTAGGAAATTCAAATAAAATGTATATTTTAAACTTGTAACATCCGTTTTCTCATTTTCTGTCACTTTTTAAATAAACAGAGAACTTTTTAATGTTCATATTGTGTAGTTTGTAATAAAAATTTATTTTGGTGTATTGGTGGGCAAACAAAGAAAATGTATGCGTGAATAGGATTTATGACGTAAATGCATGAAAATCTGTGGATGAATTTGGATGCTTCGGGGGACGGAAAATTTCTCTTTCCCCGAGTCATTCCCCGACACAACCTGACGAAATTAAATTTTGCCACTTATCCAAATTAAAAATATTTGCTGTTTTAAAAAAAAATACTTATAACTTAGATAGATATGGGTAAACAATAATTTATGATTACCATACGCTTCGTATTCCAAACCCAGTGACTTTTGTACACTAACTTCTAAACGTCATTTACAGAAATTCTATAGTTTTGAAAGCAATACGAAAATATACCGCGATCCCCGGACATAAACCTCCCGGATTTCTACCTTTGGGGATATCTTAAGTCTCTGGTGTACGAGAAAACCGTTCCATCGGCCATAGACAACATGGCAAGGATAAGGATCGCTGAAGCAGCGCCGCGTGTCTCGGAGACTCCTGGCCAATTGGAACGTGTTTGCGATTCCATGCGGCGCCGATGTGAAGAATGCATTACGGTTAATGGGGCACATTTGGAGCACTTGTTATGAGTTGTAACATTTTTCATTCGTATTTTCTATTCTATTATGTTTATTGTAAAATAAAGGTCTTTTTACACCATTTGCTATCTTATCTTTTCGTCACGGTCACGATGCAATTGCACCGTCACAATCATGTTTCCGACCCCCAGTTCCTATGTAATTCTTGCTCCTCATGACCTTGCAAACCTACACATGCCGTTTGGACATGACCTTTTGAACCACCCTATATATAGATAGATATACAATTAGATAGATAGGTGTTTCTTATCTAAGAAAAAAATCAACAGCAATTTTAAATTTTGCTGCACCAACATTATAACAGTGGATTTTATTAGATTCAATAACACAACTCAACAAAATTATCTTTTATTCATCTTGCATATGCTTTATTAACTGTTGTTTGGTAATTCCAGGGTGCTGCAATTAATTTTTTTTCTCCTTTCAGCTCTAGTTTTTGAGGTATAGTTAACTTCTTGATATTGATTATCCTGTGAATTTAGAAGATTTGTAACTGTTGTAATGTAAGAAAATTTAGAGAATTCTTATAATGTCATAGCCGAGAAAAAACTGTGTAAACGTTCCGAATTCCTTTAGTTACATTTGTGGAAAAAATACCTTTAAAAAATTTCGCTTATATTTTTGTCCGACTTTTTAAAACCTTTAAATTTAAATTAGAAGCACATAACAAGTCTTGGATTCCTGAAGTTGTGGGTAAAAACTGTGTAGAGTCTTTACGTTTATGGCCTACTAAGAAGAGACCATCTTTCAAGTACCAAACTCCAATGATCTAGCGTGAAACTTAAATCATCACGATAACTACAAATGTAAGTATAAGCCTTAATTACGTCCACTAATAACCATATCACAATATATATCGTGCTTTCAGGATTTCTTCCGATATAAATCAGGGGGGGTAAATTACAGAAAATTAATCGTATTGCTATTGATAATGGATATCAGTAAAATTAATTAACAAATTAATTCAGAGCTTCTTTGATAAAATGTACACGGATACTTCTAAAATTAAAACTGTTTATGAAGTTAGTATGAAAAGTGTTGTGGCAAATTATTTCCCGGGTTTCTTTGGGTATATAAAATATCCTTTTATGTTTGGTCTTTTATGTTTGATCGCGAAGCCTCCCCGGAAGTTAAAAATGCTCTTAAACACCAAAATTGAACCTATTAATTGGGATGACCTCTCAGGAGTGTACTATATGATTCCATTTATTAGGTAGAGGCGAATCAGAAATCATTATATAGATAAGACCCAGCGAAAGTTCATTATCAGATGTAGAGAATATATGGCAGACATAAAATATAACAGAGGTAATACTGCTTTATCCCGGCTGAATCAAACAGAGTGAGCATTAACGTACTTTCTAATAACGAAAGTAGATTAATCTACAGGTCTAATTTTTATTTAAAATTATTTATCAGAGTCCATTGAAATTTATTTAAGAGGTTCAGGGGTTTGTAACGATATGTTACCTTTTCCCATCCCGGATATATCGATTGAATGGTTGGACAACTTGCGGAATCACGACATAGAAGGAACACGTGCGATATCGGAAATGTAGGGGGCGTTATATGTTTACTTGTTTGTATTCGATGATTTTTTTCCAGTTTTCATATGCATTGTATTTGTAATTTTTGTTATACATTCTGGACACGACTCCAATGAAGGAGTTGAAACACGTCAATAAAGGTTTTTATGTTTTTAATATACTGTTAGTGTGTTTTTACTAACGTCTTTTAAGCAAATAAATATTTTAATATATGTTTTGACTTTTCCGTTTGGAATATATATTGTGATATCACGATGACTGTTATTTTTGTGTTGTGAATATAGCAGGAAATAACAAAAGTAACCATTCTAAGTGGGCTTATCCGAACTTACGATCTGCTATTAGACCTGTGCAAAACTAGAAGGATACATTTTTATCGAAGCCTGGGTTGTCGAAAATTTTTTGGATGTTAATATGTCTCACGATTACACTGATCACGTTGAAGATAAGTTATTTACATTTTCAGAAGCATGGATGCAATATGAGCATTAACATACACTTTCTTCAAAGCCATCTAGATCGTTACCCGGGAAACCTTCGTGATCTGAGTGAAGAACAAGGCGAACACTACCATCAAGAATTCCTCTCTATGGAGAAGAAATACCAAGGTCGTTGGGATAAACATTTGATAGCGGACTACCGTTAGAATATTCAGAATAGTAGTTGTACATTTTTTAACTCTAGAAAATCTTATAATAAAGAATTTTGTGATTGAATTAGAGTACTTAAATAAAATGTTTTCAAAAAAATATTATTTTCCTTTAAAAAAAAAACTCTCCTTATGTTTCGATAACTAGTGCTGGTGTAGAAATGCCGATTACATATTTAAAATCAGCTCAAATAACAAGTTCAAAATGAATTAAAATGTATCATGCCACTTAAGTGCTGCCAGTGGTGTTATTTAAACAACAAAATCATAAATGATACACTCACAGAAATACTTTCTTCAATTCAAGAAAATTTTCCAGGCAGCAACCAGAATTTTCCCGTTAATAGACGAATATCAGTTTCTTTTTTTCCGTTACAGGAGGTAAAATATACGTCAACTGAACAAAATAAGGATAATACCAGAAAACATGAATTCTGCTTTTTCAGAATTTAGCGTCACCCCGATGAAAAAAAAATATATGTATATATAAATAGTACAAAACATTTTTCAATTTTAAAACTTACAGCACACGCTTTTATTTTATGTAAAATGACGTCACTCGCATCCGCTTAAGAATTCCACATTTACGATCCACTCTTAAACATCTACAGTAAAGTATGCATAGGACGTCGCTATCGCGAAATAATACACAAATGCAGCAAAAAGATGCCGCCATTAAAGAAACTTGACAAAAAAAAAAAACCGCTATCTAATGATTCATTGGCCTTCATTTGTTTATAACATTAATATAGATACTTAAATTTAAATATAGTTCATAATAGCTCCATGTTTTAACAGAATTCATTTGTTTATATTTTTTCAAAATAGCACGTATTCTAATTACATTTTCTTTCGGTTGTTATGAAAAAATGGCAACACAAATGTATAATTAATATTTTTCCTTTACTTTCTACAGAAATGAGGTACTTCCGTTGCCAATATTAAGCCAATGGCTCCAAAAACTACAAAAAAATTAATATTTCAAAAAAGATAGATATGCAATTTTCAAACAAATTTGTTTTTAAAAGTCCCTTTTTTTTCCCGATACGACGGTATGAAAATTGAAAATGTGCGATGCTTAGAAGTTTAAAAAATTGCTACAGAGTATTTAATCGTACTGCTTTGTTTTACGGCTGGCTTCTGTAAGGTAACGTTATTTTTTGGAGACGACACAAAATAAGCTGGGAGAAAGAAATAGCATACCGTACCGGGAGCTAATAATAGTTGCTGACGTTTGGATCGAACCAGTTACTTTAGTGTTACGAGACCAGCACTCTAACTACTCGGCTACAGTTGTACGGTAGAGAAACAGTTTGAAGTAAATATGCTTGCTTCAAATGGGCATGTTTTGATTAATTTCTTTAAAAAGCTTTAAATTTTGGAGTTAATTTCGGAAAGATTTCGTCTTTAACGATAGTGTGGCTGGGGAAATAGCATAAAAATATAAATTAAGTGGCTCTGACCCCTGCAAGCTACGCTCGCCAACCCCCATTCAGACACCGCAGAATCTGAAAACACGCTAATCTGATGGGTTTTAAAAATATTAGAGAAGATTAAATTATACTGAAAAAAGCTGCGAAGATCTCCCTGTAAACGGGTTTCCATTCAATTCCCTTTGATTGCAAAAATTTAAGGGCGAATCAGTTGCTGTTAAGACGTCCAATGTTTGTTTTCGGTTTTGACTAAAGAGGATCAGTTAAACATTTGAAAAGAAGCTAAAATAAAATGAATTAAGTATACAGAGTCTTCGTCTCCCTCTATTTTAAAACAATCTCTATAACAATAGCCTAAGTCATGTGACTATCATCAACAGTTCCGGGCGGATCACTTCGCTTTTTATACTCTAGGTGCCATTTTGGTACTCTGATGTTAGCCAGGCACAGGCCATATGTCGCCAAATATTATTCTATCGCCACCATTTCATCTATATTATAATAGTTCAAGTCGTCAAGTGTCATAAACAAATACGGTTTGAATTCTTCGCCTTTCATATGAAAGTTTGGCACAGATGTCATGTAGCCCATATTGGCGCGATTTTTTTCCGACGCCAATTTAGGGAACGCATCAACAGCATAAACAACAACATCCGGCTTACCATATCAAGCAAAATAACGAAACTTTGGCGTCAGTTACGTGCCCGTTCCGTATATGATATTGGCGTCAGAAAAAAATCGCGCCAATATGGGGCCGTAAGTTTTCCATTTTGATTAAATAATCAATTTTTTTTTTTCGAATAAAACTAGATAAAAGGTTCCATGGTCGCAAAGAATTCTTGGTACTGTTACGCTAGCCGGATACAAATCTAGCCAATAGCTTTTTTTCAATTCGGCAGTTAGCATTTTTTTCTTCGAGTGGTAATATTTGGCACCGCAGGTTTGGCGTGATTTTTTTTTTACGAAAATTTGGCGAAAACTTCAGTTACATATACATTTTTGGTATTACTTAGTTATGCCGTCGACCAAAAATCTATCGCCAAACTATAAGATTAAATGCCAATAATGGTTGATCGTAAATGTCACATTCACTTGACTTTAAGCAAGTTACACGTATTTACGTTATCAAGCTATTTTTATTTCGACGTTTTATTTGTATATTTATTAATGTTATACTAATTTATTTGTTCTTTCGTTATTTAAAATAAAAATTATGTCAATTTGTATAATTTGGCGAAATTGGTCGACGGAATAACTAAGTAGTAACCGTATTTTTAAATTATTTTCTATTATTTTCTGAACTAATTATCAAAAAAATAATTAATAACTAAAGAACAAAATAATTTATATAATTTGAAAAAAGAAATAAAAGTAAATAAACATTTATTATTAAATTAAACAAAAATAGCCGGGTTACCATGTCAATCACAATAATGCCATTCTGGTGCCAATTAGGAACCTCGGTACGTAGATAACATCTGTGCCTAACTTTTTTCTTTTCGTTTTGTTTTAAAAACAAAGAAAGAAGTGAAAGCCATCAATTTTAAATGAAAGTTGTGTATTTTAAATAAAATGAATGAAAGGATTATAGTTTAAATGAAATTAATGAAAAATAAAAAAAAATGCGACGGGAAAAATGTTTAGCGAATTTTCACCTGCGTCTCGCTAACATAAAAGTATAGTCAGAATTGATTTTTCTATCAGAATCTTTCGATTTGGCGAAAGATTGTTCAAGTAAATTGAATTATGAATAAAAGCAGCATGATACATTTCTTAGCATACATTTAAGGGAGGCCAAACTGATCGCCAAATTAGTTTAAAATAATAACTTTTCTGAAATATTAAAAAATATATA
This sequence comes from Maratus speciosus, assembly GCA_963932465.1. Lineage (NCBI taxonomy): Eukaryota > Metazoa > Arthropoda > Arachnida > Araneae > Salticidae > Maratus > Maratus speciosus. The sequence continues at coordinate 408,187,297 of OZ010800.1, forward strand.
TCTGTTATGATTAAAATTTAAGTTGCCATCATTAGAAAAATGTATTTAAAATTAGAAAAAAATTAATATTTCGAAAACTAATTCGAATTTAAAAATTCTAATACCAGTTTTTAGATCTGCGGATCAATACTGATTTTTGGTGTTAATTTCATCGCAAAGTATTCCATATTTTAGGAGAAATCGTCGTGAAACATAATCAGTTGTTTAATCAGTCGTTTCAAAGAATCGTTACATAGATTCGTTTCATTTCAGCCGTTTCATATATCCGTTTCATAAATTCGTTTCATTAGGCTTTTATATATTTAGGTTAGAGATATTGATATGAATATCAATATGCATATAAATATTTTTATGTAGATTGCTAGATGTTCAATATGAATATTATATTTTCATGCGAGAGTTTTTATTTTTAATAAAATCGATTTTTTTCCACTTAATATTTTAATTAAAATATATGTTTTAAATGTGTTCATTTAAAAAATATTTTAAATGCGGATATTTTTTTTTTTATAACATTAAAAAATAAATTGTGAATTATTTTAAATAAATGAGAAAATTAATTGTTATTTATTTTGAAATTCGATTTTAAAATGAATTCGGATTTTAATATTATTAGAGCCAATACGCATATGTACTAGAAATGGACGGAATTTCTTCCTTCTTTTCAGACTTTTGCGAAGAATTCACTGATAAAACATGTTTTCTAAAAGAACGGAAATTATTTGTTAAAAAATCAGAAATATTTTAGTGTATATAGACGAGTTTTTCTGACAAAATATATCTAAGCAGTAAAACCAGTAGGTTGAAATAATTCAGGTATTATAAATGTTATTTCTGGTTTAATATTATTGGAGAATAAAAAGTTACTTACTTTACAGAATTTTCAGCTCTGACATAATTTAGCGGACATGCAGTGTTAAAGCATTTGTAACCTCCACCCCAGTTCGTGCAAAGTCTATTGTCACCTTTACATACTTTCTTCTTCCGATGTCGATCTAATAAACAGATAAATTAATTAATTCATTATTAAACCATTTTAAAATAGTGTTGAATTAAAATACTGTTTCTCTCAATCCATACGGCTTGATGATATGCTCGTGACCAAAATCTCTATCAGGGTTTTAAGAATCTCTGTGTAAGGATTTGCTATGCTTCTAATTAATATACGAAATGATAAAGAATCGTGTATATTATTTATGTTGCCAAAATCCCTTTTTCTACGTAAATACAAAACGCACAGCTATGTATGAGATATGATTCGAAAGGTTTATGAACCGGCTTCTGACATAGTACACTCACATTTCGTTAAATTACGTTGCTTGATTTAAAAAAATCCCTGTCAGCCCTGACACAGTATAGTATCCGAAATCTTTTGTGTGTCCCTGTAAATATTATGCGCTTTCTATCATACAGGAAGTAACTTGTAGTAAACCTCAGCAACGTATATGAATTTCATTGTATGTGGAATAGTTAAACATAAATAAAATACGCCTCAAACAAATGTTTTCCTCTATACTATTATACAACGGAATACTTTTCTGCGACCCTGTAAATAAATAATAAATATTCTTTGTTCCGCAAATTCTACAAAATGTATATTTTAGTGCACTTCATATATGCATATCAATTTCATTATGTTTGAAAGTGTGTAACATCATTAAAATGCACTTGAAAAACTATTTAACTATTTTTTTCCCATTGTCCGTAATGTAATGAAATACTTTTGGCTGTCCCTGTAATTGAACTATACATCCGATTTTCATAAAATTTGAAATGACTCGACAAAATTATACAACAATTACATATTTTAAATTTCAAACTATTCGGTTGGGTAGTTACGCTGTTATATGCGGACGGACGGACAGACAGACAGACGAGCGGACCAGACGACGACTATAGGTGCTTGGTATTTATATAATTACGAACGCACCTAAAAAGAGTCTCCAAATTTAAATATGAAAATTGCAATGAGTTTCATTCAAAATTCGATTCTTAAATTACACACTTCAAACTATAGAAAATCCTCGTCACACAACCATTGTTGGTTGATTGTACATGAGAATGAGGGTAACCAGATAACCATTTTCTAACATATCACCTTGACAGGTAGTGCCGTGACATCGTTATTACCAATACTGTTGCGGCACTGCTGCCAAAGCTCAATGATGTCCTATATGGCTATATACTGTTCCTCGAATATTTAGGCATGAAAGAGTACCTCCAAAAACAATTTTGGACATTCTCGCGAAGGTGGGAGGGGGAGCTGGAAAATTTAATAAAAAGGTATTTTGTATATTTTTAAAATATTACATATATGTATATATATTATATGTATATAAAAGAGGTTATATAAAAATTGTATGTTATAATGTTATATAAAAATTTTACTTTGCAATATTCATTTAAATTATTCTAAATTTCCGGTATATTTATTATTTCCCTATTTCTCAATAATCTCTATTATTTATTTCTAGTTAATTTCCTTTAAACTTAAAACGCGTATATTGATAATTACCTTATTCAAAATCCTAATCTAAAATTTTTCATCCCTTCATTCATTTTTATCAGTTACCAAAACTACAATATTCTGAGGAAAGATTAATTTATTTTCGAATATTTTCAAAAGTCATTTTCACTATTTTCATTTCTAATTTTATTCCACGAATCAACTTCCCGTGCATTTGCCGGCGTCGGACTTTTTACACCGAAATCCTTCCGAGAGCAGATACGGAACTCCTTTCTTAGTACGCTCCGCGCTCTCTCTCTCCATTGCCTGAATTATCGTGCGCCTTTCGCTGAGTGGCTCGTTCCTGAAGTTTACATTCCAATCTGTCCTCATACGCAAAAGCTAACAAAACCGGAATGCATGAGCTCAGAGGTCAGAATTCTGTGTTGTTCGATTGTTTTTAAACTATGTTGCCAGTTGTCTTGTCGTCTAGTAGAACGTCTAAATTTGTTGATTTAAAATAGCATGAAATAGTGATTCGTGATCTAGCCTGGGGGATCTACGAAAACTCTCGTAAAAAAATGTTTCGGGAAATCTAGGAAAAATGAGTGGTTTAAACCGAATTTCAGGCCGTGATAGCCAATTGCTCCCTCATGACGGCATTTTTATAGCTGTCGAATCCTACAAATTGGCTTAAAATGCTTAATTTCTGAATGATTCTTTGTTTTTATAAAAAAAATAATAATAAATTCTTCAATTTCTTGGTATTTAATAAAATTTGTAAATGTTATACTATTACGAATATTAATGCATATTTTTTTTTTTTGTATTTACGAATGAAAACGACTTCCCAAAAGTTATTAAAAATGATGTGACTCACCCTCCTCTACAAAAAGAGGAACCCTATGACCCCCCCCCCCCTCTAAATGGAAGACTGGATCCGCCCTTGGACTCTACCAATATATATATACCAATATCCCAAGAACATTTTTGTTTCCGCAGCGCGACGTCAAACCATGAAAAAATAAACGGCCAAGTGCGAGTATTACTCGATACCAGAGGGTTCCGTAGAATAAATATATAAATTTGTAATTGTATTATTAAAAAAACCGTTGCTAAAATAATACTAAGACTTAGTAAAAAACTATACAACGTAGGGTTGGGTATAACAGTATATATTAGCAAAGTGTAAATGGATATATCATGAAAGTTCAAAGAGATATGGAACCTAAATAATATCAAATATAGCTATTCTGTGTAACTCATTTTTTAATATTACCCTAATCTGTTTATGATGAACTTAATTTGGTACTGACAATAAAAGCAGTGCATATTTCAACTTCATTTGACATTTCATAAAACTAAATTCAGCCTAGAAATAACCTATATTTCTGCAGTGTAGCTAAAACAAAACCTTTGTTCAAAGTTTAAATTTGGCATTGTGCTAAACGCACTTCGAAAGAAGGTCGCAAAGTTGCAACGCCGCCTTGGTCAGTACCGCATTTTTCCAGATAAGTTTTTAATTAACTTTTAAAGTCACTCGAGACGTATTGCGAGATACACTCAATGCAAACTAGTCGCGAATCTCACAGTATTTATGTGATTCATTCTAAATAAACCTTTCGAGGGCAGTGTCCTTAAAAAAAGTGCACCTAATTTTAATTCCAAAACAGACAAACGGCACCAAGAATATTTAATTAAAATTTTCCTTTTATCATGTACGTGAAAATAAGCAAGTTCGTATTTTCTAATAAATTCGTTATTTCATATAGTCCATTATTTCATAAGTTTGTAAACAGAATTACTCCGCGCCGGAAAGGGTTAAGTGGTCGCAGGACTCTTAAAGCTTCAAAATTTTAGAAATTTTAATTTTTTTAGATGTTAAACTCCTATCTTTTCTGAACATTTTGATATAATTGTTTCCTTGAAATTCCCATTAGAATAAAAGTTATGGCTTTCAGAATTATACTCGCTCAACAGCTGAAGCGGCGTTTCCGAAACTTTGAAGTCATTTGTCTCCAAATGTCGTTTTTGGGGCATAACGCGCAGGATACCTCAAAAACTTCTGAATATTTTTTTATGAAATTTTCAAAACATATATTTCATGTTAGTCTGTATAAACTGAACCGAAAATTTCCTTTTTATTGTTCAAAAAAATATTTTTTATGTGATTATACTGTTGAAATTTTCAAAATTTTGTATTAGCTAATTGCAACATTACATTAAAAATATAAAAATGCTTTAAATGCAAATTTACTTAAGTTCAGGGTAATTATTACAATCTGAAGTATAAGTAAGCACTAAAATTTTCATTCTAGTTGCAATATTTATTATCTAATCCTGCAAATTGTTATGCCAATTTTCTGTTCGACAAATGTCTAACGGTTTCGAGCCCCCTATAAATACTAATTCTGCATCTGGCAATTTTTTAAATACATGAAACGAAAGAACATACTTATATCTTTCATCCCAATTAAAATTGTGTTTTAAAGTCATATACATTTTAAGACATTTAATGTTGAAAATGGTCTTTTTTTTTCCAATTTTTTGTGTCCTGTGACCCCTGAAATTAGTATGTTTTTGACAATTTCACATTTGTTGCTTTTATACTGTTACTGAACATTACATTACACATATATATCATTAAAAATTGTTAACTAGGCATAGAGTACGCCTCCCCTGTCATTGTGTATGTCCAAACTAGCCGTATCTTTAAGGGTTAAAATCTTGGCTAATTACCGATGATGTTTTTCGAAATTCATTATCAACAATGCTTTTATACTTCTGCTACGATAGGTACATACAGCGTTGCTCAACAATTTTTCCAAATCCCCGTAAATCGAAATTTGTGTGTAACAGAAAAATGCAATTTTCTCAAAAACTATGTGACCTAGGGTGATCGCTGTAATTTTCCGGCAAGTATTAAATTAACGTCTACTACCTCTAATTTTTTCATAATTTTAGTTTCAGTAGATTCGAAATTAGATGGGGGGGACATATTTTTGAGCTTCATTTTCGACAATATTTTAAAAAATATAATACCTAAAATTAAAAGAAATGTACTTTGAGTTCAGCGCTACGAAAGCTTTCACACGATATACAAAGAAAAGATTTGTTTTTCAAGTACCATAATTAGCCCCACTACATTTTTACTAAATATATTTATGAATGTTTATTAATCTGAAAATATGTGGATCAGTGGTCTTTATTACTTCCCCGAATTTGAACTTTCCGCGATCCTTGTTTACGAGTAAAATGGCTGTGACAGATAGACAGACAGACACAGGAATGATAATTTAATGGTTCCGTTTTTACTTTTTAAGTACGGAACCCTAAAATCGCAAAATATTCCGCACCTATTATCGCAATACTTTCTCCAATTCTTACTTTCGCGAGTGCAGTTATTCACTGCCTATTCTGTTCAAACCAGAATATCCTCTCCAGTGATTATCTCTGTTTCTTCATATCGCAACACGTTACACAATGGGACGTTTTGATGATCTAAGTGGACAAAATTCGTTTTTCCGATTATCTCGGAATTTGACAAAACCGCGTGTACAGCTTAATGTCTGTATTTTCAAGATTCGTAGGCGTTTTGCCGAAAAAAATCAGAGGTGTCGATTAATTACGACCGTAAAGAAGTCATTTGCGCAGTTGGTTTGAGGGAGTTTCAAAAGCTGCACTAGCTTCTTATAAGTTTGAAAGCACGTCGTGACTATTCTGTTTTATTTGAAAGCACGAGTTCGCTGAATATATGTCACAGTTTTGTCAAGATCAGATTTAACCCATTTTTGTTCGAAAATAAGCGATATTAAACCCGCTTAACCGCTTTTTTCAAAGGTTGCAATTCTGAATGATCCTTGATGTTTACAAATTTCATCCTGACTTTTAACATATTAATCAGCATTATTCAGCAATAAGCATTTTTTTTAAATCAAAGTGCCGTTCCTAAAGTATTGAAAAATTAAAAAACTCCTGCAGATGTCTGCAGATCTTTAAGTTTTTATTAATAAACAAGCATCATATTAACTTGGAGTGCATGTATGTATGTTTAGTTCAAATCTTGCTAGTCAAATTTAAACCACTTTTAATTATCCGATTGAGCAGAGACAAAGAAAACATGTGTAATTTGAATGACAATACAATATTATTATAATTTAGAGAACGTAGAAGTTTGTTTAGAATACTGTTTCTACAGGGCTTCACAAAAATTTACATTAAAACTTGCATTAATTTTAAAACAATTTCAATAATCTAATTGAGCTGAAACTTTGCTCAGGGTATGTAGTTCTGATGACAATGCACTATTATTATAATTTTTGGAACGTAGCAGTTACGCTTTTATTACAGGGCCACATAAAAGATTAGTTCAAATCTTGCAAGACAATTTCGAACCACTTTTAGTTATCTGATTGGGCTGAAACTTTGCCTACATGTGTTTTTACGATAACAATTGCCACACAAAAGATCGCGGAAGATTGTTGCTAAAAAGCAGAAATTTTAATTAAATTTCAACAAAGTTACTATAGGTTATTGAGATACACAATAGCATTTTTTAAATTGAAAGCAAAGTGCGTAGTAGTTGTATTTATTTTACAGGGACACATTAAAATTTCGGATACATTACCGTCTATATACAGAAATTTTATTTCAAATTGATTAAAATTTATATGGGTTATTTATTCACACAACAGCATTTTTTCGACCGAAAATAATTTTGGTAATATTTATGTGTTTTAAAGGGTACCACAAAACATTAAATTTTTTTAAATATGATTTTATTTAAAAAAATATATATTTTTTTTTCAGGATGACTACACAAATTTCTCGAGCAATTCTGAGTAGACAAAAATACAAAAAAGAAATTATTGTTAACTTACATGTGTGCATTAAAGTGTGTTCTATTTAATTGAAAAATAAGTATGTTTACCACATTATTTGTAATACGTTTACAGGGTGCCCACTAAAGGAATTCCCACGCTCTTAATTGCCTAACGGTTGCAGCTATAGTCATAAAAGCTGTGTCTAGGTATAGTAAAGGTGCAAAACAGCTGAGTTAGTATTCCTATCCCGAAAAAGAGATTCATATTCAGAACGAGATTCATTTAGCATTCATGTTAACAAGGTGTCGTCATTCACTTTATCCCATATTTCGAACCGTTTTCGCGATAGGAGCGCTAATGCCGCCATTTTGTAACAGGTGGTGCTGTAAGCGGTCACATAAAGTAGCTCATAGCCTCTTTACTATACCTAGACACCACGTTTATGCATATAGATGCAGTCGTTCGGCAGTTAAGATGGTGGGAACGGAGATTAGTGGGCGCCCTGTATTTTTATTTTATGACGTTGTTGTTAAATAGCCAAATATTTATCACTGTTTGAGTATTTTATTAGTGATGCATTAAAAAAGCAGCAAAAACTAATTAAACTTAAACGAAAAAATTTTGTCCACCTAGATCGTGAAAACTTCCCATTGTGCTTTACCTACATTCATTGAATGTTCGTTACTGAATAAAGCTGCTATTGTCTGTATTTAATTCTGCCGCTGCTATTGGTTTAGACCTATTGCAACATATCAAGGCTTTGATGTATCATGAATTAAAATATGTGTGGAGTGAAGAATATTATTGTAGCTTAGCAGCTAAAAAAGTTCGGCTCGAGAACAACCAATCAGAGTATGCTAATGATACGCTTCGTAATAAGTACGCTTCGCCTTTTTGCTTTTCGTTACCTTGGCAAAGCCTCTCCACTTGTTCATTGATTGCTTTAGAGTTAGGTTTCTTACCTACTAACGTCTAGAAGTTGCCTCTGCTGCGCCCAATGACAATAATCATTCGTATGATCTTATTTTTTCTGCCGTATTACACTGTAAAAAAAAATGGTAACGTTCCATGTAAAATCTAGGAACGTTTCGCCTTTTCTCAGGTTTTCAGAATAATTTAGCTCTTTCCTGTGAAATTCTGGTTTTCTTATCTAAAACGTTCCTGAACAAAAGTTGGAAACAGCAAAACGCTGCGGCCGCCATTTATTATTTTTTTGCTATAATCCGTTGCTCGCGCGCGAGTGTCGAAAACGAATTCCTTAAATGAATGTAAAAAAAATCAATATGGAATGCAAATAAATCAATAGACGACATAATCCTTTACGTCTCTATTGTCAAGACAATTCAGATGAAAATACAATACCTCTGTGACATCGCTAAGAGATTATCTCTCGTACTTGTCTGTGGAATGTTTAACGAGCAGACCGTGTAAAAAAATACACCTATTATTTGGATCTCCATTAACAAGGGGACCATCAAACATGATTCTCACTGATTTTGATTAATTTAAAGTATGTTTTAGAGTTCTTATCTCTAATTATTCTTGTGAAAGGATTTCTTCAAATGGGCCTTAGATTTTCAGAAATTAGATGCCGAGGTTTAGCATACGTTTCAAATACCCATTAGTTTGCAGCGCTCAACGTGTCTTTCGTGGTGTGGACGCAGAAAGCTCGCACGCCACCCGTACGGCCCGAGTTCGATGCTACTTTTTGACTTTTTTTTTTCTTTTTTAATTAATTTTATATTTTAACACTTTATTACAATTTGATTTAAATTTGATATATATTTGACACTTTGAATTGCTGCAAATTTGAATTTTTTTTTATTTTCGGGAAAAAAATATACAATTACGTTTAGGTTTTTTTTTTTTTCATGAAAATTTATATGTATTTTATCTAACTTGTAAACTAACATAATTACTGACGAAAATCCAAAATATTTTATGTCTAGATTTTTTTTCTAATTATTATTTACATTTATATATTTTTATATTTTAAGCAAAGTTCAGAAACAATATATCATACATATATTTACTTTATTGAATTTTAACTGAAAATTTATTTTTTCGTGTAGATTATAAATAATAATTTTGATGTCAATTTCAAAATATTTTTTCATTCTAACAAATAATGATAATAAAGCGAAAATTGTCAACTGGAAATGTAAAAATCGTCTGCGGATCCCGCATGCTGTGAAATGTCAGTAATGTTTTGCTGTCGACAGAAATATTCCTGGTATTTCGCAGGAAACTTACTGGCATTTCTGTAGAAAGTTTTTAACATATACAGTAAAGTTCCAGTCATTTTCAAGAAATGTTTCTTGGAAATAATGGGCAACTCAGCTGCCCATTTTTCCCAGGAACGTTGCGGAATTTTTTTTACAGTGTAGCGGTAGATTGAATGTTTTTCGAGTGCATTTAACTTAATAAGCTTCAGTATTTCAGCTTTAAATGAATATTACTAAATGAAAAAAAGAGAATCAATTAGTATAAAACTATTTCCAGATGCCATTTTATTACATATATTTCAAAAAGTTTTCAATGTTGTATTCATGTTATAAACAGATAGGAAGTTATAAATAGTTCTTCATTTTTTAACTAAGCATTGTCACAATACAGAAATATTGAAAAACAACATTTCTGCTGCATCTGTCATCCATTGAAACCTATTTAATTACAAATATATTAGCATGACTTGTGACAATAAATCAATTTCAATTTTTACGTTTCACTTATTTTAAATATATTAAAATCAACAATGTCCTAAATTTAAGAGCATTTTATTCTAATTTCTTTTTTTATATATATATTCTCAGTTATATACGAGAAAAGTGACTTACAAGGAGAGGGCCAACCTTGGTAATCATACATTTTGATTATTTTAATATATGTTGTAGGTTAGAGGCCCCTTAGTCTCAGGTTCAACGGATTTTATACAACGCTCCTTAATTCTTGAGAAACGGGGGGGGGGGGTCTAATATTATAACACAACTTAAATACGTACTTTGTAACGAAAAGGCTACATTGGTCGTCGCGCAATTGATACGGCGTTGGCTCGTTGTTCCGTTGGGCTCGGGTTCGATACCCCGAACGCGCTATATTTGTATTTCTCATTTTTTTGTTTTAAAAATATACTTGTAATTATAACTTAATAATATCATTGTCAATTAAAAATTATAATATTGTATATCAATTATAGTTTTAACCTATTTCATTTTTTACTTTTAACTAAAAAGTTGTATAAAACTGTTATTTTTTTTTACAAAACACTTTTAAAATGTATTTAATATAGTCTTTATCAACGCAATGATATTGAACAATTCCAATTGTGTCAATTCGTAATTTTAAAGAAATATCATTTATGTATTGCCTTAACAAGGGAAGTGAATACGGTGATATTACTCTGTTTTTGAAAGTAACAAGCATAATTATATTTAAAATTAGCACCAGAACGGAATTAGAACCAATTTTTTGCATATTAAAGATTTTTAAATTTGTAATACGTATGCTTGCGTTTTGAATTATTTTACTTTCCCCTTTATCTTCTTTTTGCTTTTATTTTTATTTTATTTGAATATGTTTTATTTTATCATGACTAGATGGCACCACAGCAGATTTTTAACGATTTTGGAATTTTGTTGTTCAATAATAGATCCAATTTCTTTTTAAATCCCTTTAAAGGATGAGAAATAATGGTTTTAAAAAATAATAAATTTAAATTTAAATATGTTAACATTATAATTAACGTACGATATTAAAATTTTTTATTGAGACTATTAAATTATAATTACATATACATTTATAAAACAAAAAATAAGAAAAACAAATGTAACGCGTTCCGGTATCGAACCCGAGCCGGCAGGAACAACGAGCGAACGCCGTACCAACTGAGCTGCGACCAATGTAATCCTTTCGCTACAAAATAAGTATTTAAGTTGTGTTATAATATTAGAACCCCCCCCCCCTCTGTTTCTCAAGAACTAAGGAGCGTTGTGTAAAATCCGTTGAATCTGAGACTAAGGGGTCTCTACCCTACAACGTATATTAAAACAATCAAAATCTGTGATTACCAAGGTTGGCCCTCTCCTTATTACTTAAAATTTTATTAATGAATAATGCATAAAATAAGAAGAATGGGTAATTTATAATTTTAAAAGAAAAACCCTATGGTAAATGCAACTGGATATCGAACATTGGTTCTTTTTTTTTTTTATACTTCTAATTTGTATAAATAAATTTATTTATTTAAATAATACTCTGTGAGAAGATAGGTATAAAACAACTGATTCATTGTTTTCTACAACTGTCTGTATTTAAATTGCTACTACCTACCAATTATCTTCCGAAATAAGGATTTTTTTCAACTCCCACCCATTTTAAGGTAGTTATCGCAATATATCACCAATATCGATATTAACTCGTTAATATATTGCGACATTAAATTTCTGATATCGTCCAGCTCTAAAAGTGATCAAGATAATGTGATTATTGATAGTTTGCGATCAATCCACTTCAGTCTTTAGAGATTAAATTTAATTATTGTGTATGTGGAATAAAAATGTGCACATAGACTGATCAGAATTCTATTTAGTGACTGTTTTTCTTACTGGACATTTGTAAGTGAGGATGATAGCACTGTGATAATGAACTGCGTTTATCTACGTTCTCTTTTTTTACATAGTTAAGTTTAATATATTATTGTTATACATAATACTTTAATTTTATATTCATACTTTTATTATTTATATTAATAATAGCTAATGCAAAGAACTATTATTTGTAACTTATAAAAAAAAATTTTATATTGTAATTGTATTTTCAAAAAACAATTCCAACGTATTCGCGTTTATGAAATAAACTATTGATTTCGTTATGACAAAATCAAAGAAATTTTTGACACTGATTAGACTACCAGGTAACTCTATTGTGTTCCGAACTAATGCATTGATCTAATGAACTTGCAGGTCACGGATCTACCAGTTCGCCGATTTTTTTTTTTTTTTTTTTTTTTTTGGGGGGGGGGGGGGGGTGGATATTGTTATATAAAAATTTTACTTTGCAATATTCGTTTTAAATTATTCTAAATTTCCGGCGTATTCATTATTTCCCTATTTCTTATTAATCGCTATTATTTATTTCTAGTTAATTTCCTTTAAACTTAAAACGCGTTTATTAATAATAACATTATTCGAAATCTTAATCTAAAACTTTTAACCCTTCCTTAAATTTTATCAGCTAACAAAATTATAATATTCTAAGAGAAGCTATTTTTCATTTTCGAATGTTTTCAAAAGCCATTTTTACTATTTTCATTTCTAATTTTATTCCACGAATCAACTTCGCGCGCATTTGCCGGCGTCGGGCTTTTTACACCGAAATCCTCCCGTGAGCAGATACGGAACTCCTTTCCTAGTACGCTACCCTGTATCTCGCCATTGGGTAAATTATCGTGCGCTTTTCGCTGAGTGGTTCGTTCCTGAAGTTTACATTCTAATCTGTCTTCCCACGCAAAAGCTAACAAAACCGGCGTGCATGAGCTCAGAGGTCTGAATTCTGTGTTTTTCTATTGCTTTTAAACTATGTTACCAGGTGCCTTATCGTCCAGTATAAAGTCTAAATTTGTTGATTTAAGATTTTTTTGCATAAAATAGTGATTCGTGCTCTAGCCCCAGGGCTCTACGAAAACTCCCGTAATGTGCGAGTTCTTTACGTTTTCATGTGTGGCCGAATAAACTTTTTAAAATGACATTGGACTCTGTTTTAATGGTGATACTACCGGATTTCTCAGTCCTTTGCCTTACTACTCGTATGACCTGACCATCGGAATATAATTCGACTACTTAATGAATCCTGAAGTTTCGATTGGACTTAGCCAATCTCAACTATTAACAACAAATTAATATCGATGATCAGATTTATCAACTGCAAAAGTAACACTGCCTTTTAACAGCTGCCAATATTCAACGATTTTGATGCACCCAGCTGCAATGCTTCCTTTTATGCAACCTTATATATAAATATATATATATATATATATTGTTATTTTATTTTCATTTAGAAATGCAAGAATTCTTTCTGAAACGCAATTTCTTTTAAATGGTATCTTTTATATATATTTTATAAATATATAATTTCTGTTAGCTAAATGTTTTGCAACGTTAGCAAACAATTTTTTAAATAACTTTTATGCGTTGTGTTTATTGTTGCAATTCCTCAAAAACCTTAGTCTGCCATCATATGATCTCTACTATTGCAGTTACTTGATACCTATATCTAAGAAATTCCATTTTATGCTACATGTTTGTCATCTTTCTTGGTATATATTAAACTTCATTTCAACATGATCATATCACTGTTGTTAATTAGTTATCAATTAAATGTTATTAATAAAATTTAATAATATTTGTCTCACCAATTTAAGGTATGTACACTGCTCAAAACAATTAGGGGAGCACGTAGTTTTAACGAAATTACGCAAATATTTACACCGATAAGAAATGTAAAATAAAACATCCGTAATTTAAAGTGCTGTAGAAAACTGATAAAGAAAACTTCACATGTAAATTAAAGTTTATGACATCAAAAACTAGAAAAAGGAAATAAGTGCAGAAATCGGGATTTTGCAGAAACATCTGTTTCACTGCCTCAGTTGTAAAATTCAATTGCTCAGCTTGTGTTTTGAAAAAAGATGGCTTGAAAATGTCACAACAACATGATTTACCGCAATCCATGGCTTGGCGTGTTATCGGGACAGTTGAATTTGGGGAAACACAACGAAGTGTAGTGGACGCTGTTGGAGTCGCAAGAAGTGTCCACGAAAAACTGTGGAATCGATTCCAAGACACATGGAATGGCAGTCATCGACAAGTGCAAGGTCGAAAATGTGCTAACACAGAAACTGGTACCTGTTTTTTTTACTCCTCCCACTTTCAGACGAGCAAGGAGTCGTTTGTTTATTGTTTTTTAGTTATAAATGTTCATTGGTTTTATTGTTGTTTCGCACCCTCTTTTTCATAGATTTCATAATTCATGTACTTTTGATAGAGTTATATATATATATATGTGTGTGTGTGTGTGTGCGTGTGTGTGTGTGGATGTAGCTTGCGCTTTCCAAAACATTCTGACCACATCCTGACCGCAGTAAGAGGGTGCAACTAATTCTCATGGGAACTGATAAAGCTTGTAATTTCTAAAAGACAATAAACCTGATGACTTAGTGATTTTGAATCTACAGACTGAGAGTTTTGCGAGCTGAACTGGGAAGACGTCCAGTCAGACTCCGATAGCGCGTCGAAGTACTGAAGGCCGGTAGATTGCAGCAAAAAGCCCCTTTTATCCCCTTAAGGGGTCTCAGGACTCTTAAAATTGGAAAAAATGAAAAAAAAAAAGACAATTTTCAACATTTAATATCTTAAAATGTATTTTATTTTAAGACACAATTTTAATTGGAATTGAAAGATATATGTCTGTTTTTTCATTCCATGTATTTAAAAAGTTATAAGATGCAGAATTAGCATTTACAGGGGGCTCCAAACTGTTAGACATTTGAAGAGCAAAAAATCTGCATAACAGCTTACGCGCACGATTACAAAATAAGTATTACAACTGGAATGAAAATTTTGGTGCCTAATTATGCTTCAGATTGTAATAATTATCCTGAACCTAAATAAATATGTTTTTAAAGCTTTTTTATATTTTTAATACAAAGTTGTATTTAGCTAATGCAAAATTAAGAAAATTTCAACAATATTGTTTTGAACAATAAAAAGGAAATTTTAGGTTCAGTTTATACAGACTAACATAAAACATATGTTTTGAAAATTTCATGAAAAAATATTCATAAGTTTTTGAGATATCGTGCGCGTTATCCCCAAAAACGTCATTTGGAGAAAAATGGCTTCAAAGTTTCCGAAACGGCGCTTCAGCTATTGAACGTGTATAAATGTAAAAGCTATAACTTCAGTTCTAATTGGAATTTCAAGGAAACAATTATATCAAAATGTTCAGAAAAGAGAGGAGTTTAACATTTAAAAAAAATAAAATTTCGAAAATTTTAAAGCTTTAAGAGTCCTGAGACCCCTTAAAACCTGTAAATAATTTGTATGTGTCCTGTAAATATAAGTCATAGCTTACTCCAGATATTAAATCGTGTTATTTCCACACCATCGAGTCATCAATGAGAAGTCTTTATTACCAAAGGTCAATTGCAGTCAATTCCATATATATATATATGTGTGTGTGTAAGTATATATGTATGTGTATATATATATATATATATACATACATATATATATATATATATATATATATATATATATATACACACATATATATATATATATATATATATATACATATATATATATATATATATATATATATATATATATATATATATATATATATATATATATATATATATATATATTATATATATAATAAAGATGAAATCACTAATAGATGAACAAAATATGAACATATATGTATATATATATATGTGTGTGTGTGTGTGAAAATTGGATACTTTTAACAATTTGAAAAACAAATGTTACTTGGCGTCGTAGATTGCGCAACGCATCTTGGCTTATTCCCTGACCACTCGCCCGAAATCAGGCAAAACAGAGTTCGATCGCCGTTCAGGTCGTAGCGGGGATCGCAGGAATATTCCAATCGGCTGCCCTGTGGAAACCCGAAGTCGCTGGGTGGCATTCTCGGCTGCCGAACACTGTTCGCATTTATTCCGGGATCTCGACAATGTATTAATTCATGGACAAGGTTTCCTACAAAAGAAAAATAAGTAATAAACAAACATTAGATGATTGTGAAACTTTGGTAAAAAGGAAAATATTTATGCAATACAAATGAAAAACAGCTCTAATGACAAAAATAATAATAACAAAACATTGAAACGACAATATATGTAGATAAAATATATTGGAGGGTCGATCACTGGAAAATTTAATAAAAGGGCATTTTGTCTTCTCAAATCCTGGGTCATCAAATCAAAGGTGAGCTTATATTATAAGCATATGAACATCATGTTATGTAAATGATTTTGTTTAAAGTGTCTTTACATAGTGAAATATTTTTTTAGACTTAAGGAAAATTTCTTAAGGTTCTTTTCAATAAAGAATATTTTGTCTTATTTATGCAACACATTTGGGTAATTTCAGTGCTGCATTTCTGGAGCAACGATCAATTTGACCTGCATATATTTAGCTTAGAGAATTTCTTTTTAAAGAAGAGAAAATCATAAATGGACAAAACATCCAGAATAATATTAATTTAAAAAAATTAATCTCTGTACTTCACATAAGTTCATCAGATAAGTATATATGAATTTACACGTTTAACAAACTGTCTTCAATTTTCTTTTTTGATTCATTGAATCTATGCATTTATTGCTAGTTTTTTTTTTTTTTTTACTAGGGGGCTCTGCATCCTTCGAGCTACGTTCGTCAACCCCTGTTCAGACACCCGAGATTCTAAAAGCACGCTAATTTAATCGGCTTTAAAAAGATCGAATTATAATTTAAAAAACAGTGGCGATCTTTTAAACGAGTCTTCCCTTCTTCGAGTCTTCTTCTTCTTAAACGAGTTTCCCTTTTTTTGTGAGTGTTTGTTTTTTTAAGGCCAAATCAGCTGTTGTTAAGAGATACAATGGCTGATGTTTTCGTATTTGATTTTTAAAAATTAGGTTAAAATTTGGAAAATAAGCTAATCTATCTATACTAATATTATAAAGAGGTAAAAATTGTTTATTTGTAGGAGGTAAGCTCTGAAACTACCGAACCGATTCCAAAAGTAATGGTTTCAAAATGATGGTGTAAGTCCAACTTAGAACATAGGCTATATCTTATGTCCGTGCCACTGACCAAAAGGGTGTGCAGCAGCAAAAAATGTTCTAAAAATGCGATTTTTGTGTTACTGAAGGGCGTAGAAACATGAAATTTGGAATGGTAGTTACCTATAAGATACTAATGACATCTAAAGAGATTTCTTAAAAAAATCGAAATTAAAAAGGGTTGAAAATGCACGAAAAGCGTTCTAAAAAACATTCTAAATGGCAATTTTTACGCAATTTCAGGAAATACTAAACCGATTTAAGAAATAATGGTGTCAAAATGATGGTGACAACCCTTGCTCCAACATTGGCTTCATTTTATGTCGGTGCCACTACCCCTAAAGAGGGTGCAGAGCAAAAAAACGTTCGAAATAGCGATTTTTGTGTTACTGAAGGGCCCAGATACATGGAATTTGGCATGGTAGTAACTTATTAGATATAAATGATCTCTAAGAACATTTCTTAAAAAATTCGAAATTTAAAAGGGATGAAAATGCACAAAAAGCGTTCTAGAAAACGTTCTAAATGGCGATTTTTACGCAATCTCAAGAAGTACCAAAACGATTTAAAAAATAGCGTCAAAATGATGGTGACAACCCTTGCACCAATATAGGCTACATTTTATATCTGTGCCACTACCCCTAAACGGGGTGCGGGAGCAAAAAAACGTTCGAAATTGCGATTTTTGTGTTTCTGAAGGGCCCAGATACATGGAATTTGGCATGGTAGTAACTTATTAGATATAAATGATCTCTAAGAACATTTCTTAAAAAATTCGAAATTTAAAAGGGATGAAAATGCACAAAAAGCGTTCTAGAAAACGTTCTAAATGGCGATTTTTACGCAATCTCAAGAAGTACCAAAACGATTTAAAAAATAGCGTCAAAATGATGGTGACAACCCTTGCACCAATATAGGCTACATTTTATATCTGTGCCACTACCCCTAAACGGGGTGCAGGAGCAAAAAAACGTTCGAAATTGCGATTTTTGTGTTTCTGAAGGGCCCAGATACATGGAATTTGGCATGGTAGTTACTTATTAGATATAAATAATCTCTAAGAACATTTCTTAAAAAATTCGAAATTTAAAAGGGGTGAAAATGCGCAAAAAACGTTCTAAAGCATTCTAAATGGCGATTTTTACGCAATCTCAAGAAGTACGAAACCAATTTCAGAAATAATGATGTGAAAATGATGGTGACAACCCTTTCTCCAACATAAGCTACATTTTATGTCGGTGCCATTACACCCAAAGGGGATGCAGGAGCAAAAAAAAGTACGAAAATGCGATTTTTGTGTTACTGAAGGGCCTAGAAACATGAAATTTGGAATGGTAGTTACTTATAAGGAATAAATGATATTTATGAACATTTCTTAAAAAATTCAAAATTTAAAAGGGGTGAAAATGCGCGAAAAGAGTTCTAAATGACGATTTTTACCCAATCTGAGAAAGTTCCCAACCTATTTCAAAAGTAATGGTTGGAAATTGGTGATGATAGCCTTTGCTCCAACATAGGCTCTATTTCATGTCGGTGTCACTAACATCTAGGGGTTGCAGAAGCAAAAAACGTTCTAAATTGCGATTTTTGTGTTACTGAAGGGCCTAGAATCCTGAAATTAAGCAGGACAATTATTTATAAGATACAAATGATTTCTAAGCACATTTCCTAAAAAATCGAAATTTAAAAGAGGTGAAAATGAGCGAAAAGCGTTCTAAAAAACTTTCTAAATTGCGATTTCTACGTAATCTCAGGAAATGCCAAACCGATTAAAAAAATAATGGTGTGAAAACGATGGTGATAGCTCTCGCTCCAATATAGGCTGTATATCATGTCGGTGCTACCCCAAAGGGGGTGAAGGAGCAAAAAACGATCTAAATTGCGTTTTTTGTAATGCTGTAGGGGCTAGGAACTTGAAACTAGGCATGGTAGTTACTTATACTATATAAATGATCTCTAAGAACATTTCTTAAAAAATTCGAAATTTGAAAGGGGTGAAAATGCGCGAAAAGAGTTCTAAAAAACGTTCTAAATGGCGATTTCTACGCAATCTCAGGAAGTACCCAACCTATTTCAAAAGTAATGGTTGGAAATTGATGATGACAGCACTTGCTTTAATATAGGATTAATTTCATGTCGGTGTCACTACCACCTTGCCGCTGCATTTTAAAAAACGTTCTAAAGTGTGATTTTTGTGATACTGAAGAGGCTAGCAACTTGAAATTTGGCATGGTAATTACTTATGAGATGTAAATCTTCTCTGAGTAGAGCTCTTTAAAAATTTGAAATTTAAAAGGGATGAAAATGAACGAAAAGCGTTCTAAAAACGTTCTAAATAGCGATTTCTACGCAATCTCAGGAAATATAAACCGATTTCAGGAGTAATGGTTTCAAATTGATGGTGACAGTCCCCACTCCAACATAGCCTATATTTTACGTTGTTGTTAATACCACCTGCGGGTTACAGGAGCAAAAAATGTTTTAATTGTGTTTTTTGTGTTACTGAGGGGGGGGGGGGGGTCTAACATTTTACATTTGCAATGGTAATTACTTCAAAGATGCAAATGATTTCTAAGAAATTTCGAAAGAAATTTCCAAATTTAAAAGTATGAAATGAGCGAAAAGCGTTGTATGAGCGTTTTAAATTACGATTTTTATGCAATCGTATGAAATACGAAACCGATTTCAAACATAATGGTTACAAACTGATGGTGATAGAACCTGCTCAAATATAAGATATATTTTATGTCGATACCCTAGAGATATGATACCCTAGAGGGTTTCAGGATCAAAAAACTTTCTAAATTGTGATTTCTGCGGTACTGAAGAGACTACAAACTTCAAATATAGCACGTTAGTTACTTATAAAATTTAAATATTTTCCAAGAACAGTTGAAAATGAATTCGAAATTAAAAAGGGGTGAATCGAAGGGGAGGAGCGAAAAGCATTCTAAAAGAGACCTAATTTAAGATTTCTATGGAATCTCAGGAAATAATAAACCGATTACAAAAGTTATTGGTTGCGAATCAAGAGTGACAGTCCCTGATCCTATACGGGCTATATTTTATGCCGGTGTTACTACCACCTAGTTTGCAGGAACAACAAGAAAGCTTTTAAAAACATCTAAATTCCCTTTTCTATAGAATATTAAGAAATGCCAACCGATTTCAAGGTTAATGTTGGCAAATTATTGGTGACAGTCTCTGTTTCAACATTTTTGAGACATTCTATTTTAACTCTGTTTCAGAATTTTATGTTGGTGCCACTAACACCAGAGGGGTGGTAGACTGTTAGACAAGGAGCTTGGAAATTGACATGATGGTTAATTTTAAGATGTAGATGTGTTTAGATGGTTTCTAAAAAATTCAAAACTTCAAATGAATACAGAAATGAGCGTATGAAATGAGCATAAAAGTCTCAAAATACTTTCTAAATTATCATTTATTTGGAATTAGTTTTAGTTCTTATTAATTAAAATCTCATTTCTGTCTATTGCACTTTTATAATGAAGCTTAGTCAAACTGTGGCTTAATTTGTAAATTTTGAATTATTTCAAAAAGTATTTTTCTAATAAAAAATATTCACGTAAATATCATTTGGCATATTTCAACTATTACCGCGGGGTTTGCTAGTGTAAAATAAATTAAGTAAACAGAGTCTTTGTCTCCCGGTATTTTTTAACAACACTATAAGAAATTTCTTTTAAATAAGACATTTTTAAGATATCGTTTTCAATCTGACATAATTTTCACCAAAGTTTTCTTTTTCTGTTTAATATACACATGAAAATATTTTTGATGCTAGAAACGAAATTTTTATTTGCGCTGCTTTAGGATTGGCAACAATAGTTTAAAAGATCATCTAGAAATATGAAATGACTCCTGTAAATATATTTTTTAATTTAAAATGGTGTATCATTTTAAATCTGACGTAATTTTCACCAGAGTTTTCTTTCCCTTTTTAATACTCTCATGAAAATGCTTTTGTTTTTAGAAAGGAAATATTATGCGCTGTCTTAGAATTCACAGCAATAGATGAAAAGATTGTCTCAAAATATGAAATAAATGTCTCGCGCAAATATATTTTTTAATTTAAACTGTTTTGCATTATTATAATTTGGCCATTTTAAATATCACGTAATTTCCCCCATTTACGACTTTTAATGCATAATAATGAGTTTATTATTTAAAATTTTTCTTTCTTTTTTAAAATTCACGTGTAAATACTGTTTTTATGACGTAATTTTCAGTATTTTCCCGCTTTTAATACATAATCATTTAATTCTAATTTGAAAGTTTTTTTTCTGTCTATAATAGTCACATGTAAATAAATTTTTAATTTGAAAGAAATATTATTCTTTGCTGCTTTTAAAATTGGCAACAATTTAAAATAATGTAATTTTCTAAAATATGTAAAAAACATGTCTCAAAATGCTGAAAATTTTAATTTAAAATGGAAATAAATTCTCAAAAAATGAATCAAATAAAAAAAAAAAAAAACCCTGCGGCTCGGCCTACAGGCGGAGTAGATTTCGAAGTTAAGTACTAATTTCACCAACAAAAACTAAATCACGATTAGAGACAGTTTACCGATTTTACCTGGCCATTTTTGACGAGTTTTTAATTTCATTTTTCTGTTAGAGCTAGTTTCATGAGAATCATGTTAAGGCGGTATTCAAAATTAGAACCTCAAAATGTTAAAATATGCCAATGTTTCCATAGTATAGGTGCAGATTCCCAAAATTTTTAAGGAGCCAGAGGCTCCTAAACCCAGAAAACTCAATCGCCACTTTGTGAAAAAATTGCGTAAAAGTAATAACGTTTATATTTGAAAAAACTCAGGATTTCAAAGTTGCACATGTACGCACATGAACAACAAAACATAGACTAAATACATTAAATGTGTACATTTAATTTAATCACAAAATTCTTTTAATTTGGGTATAAATTAAGTCTAATCCGAATTTTAAACTGTGCGGTTCAGAATATAAAATTGGACAAGATACAGGTTAAAAAAATATGCATAAGCTAATCAATCACGGTAGTGTAGAATGTAAGGAAAACAACATTTCTTATTTTCATTTTGGTCTTACAAGAGTTACACATAAAAAAAAAAATTGAGAATGTGTGAGTATTATTATTTTGCACTATAAAAATCAAAATACAATTCAAACACTTGTTTTTCAAGAACACACAAGAAAAATTATCTTAAAAACAAATCTTATCACAGACTATTACAGGGGTGACTCTGTTCTGAATTTTCCGAAAATTTAAGGCGCGGGGTTCCGAAAATTCGGACATAAAAAAATATTGCGAATTCCAACAAATCAATGGTCACCGAAAAAATCTATTTCGTCAATCATTAGCAGAAAAATCGCCAATTTCGTCAAAGGATCGAGGGGGGGAAATGGAAATTTCGTCAAAGCATCGCAAGAAAAACATGCAAATTTCGTAAAAGAACCGCAATAAACCCCGCAAATTCCGTCAAATAATCGCAAAAAAAACCCGCAAACTTCGTCAAATGATCACAAGAAAACCCCCACTGATTTCATCAAAGAATCACGGAAAAAACGCTAATTTCGTCAAAGGTCGCAAAAAAACGTGAATTTCGTCACAAGATTACAGAAAAAAACGAGAATTTTGTCAAAAAATCATAAAAAACCTCCGACAAATTTCGTCAAATGATCGCGGAAAAAATGGGCAATACTCCCGTTTTTTCCGACTCCTTGACGAAATTCATATCTTTCAATTTTCTTTTTTTGGGGGGGATGGGGGGTAGGGGAATGGAATGATGGAATTTGCCCTTTTTTTCTTTTTCCCCTTTACCGACTCACAAAATTCGCGTTTTTTTTTTTTTTTTTTTTTTTTCTATCGACCGATTGACAAAAATCCTGTTTTTATCTATCGATCGATTAACGAAAACCACGGTTTATTTTACGACAGATTGACGAAATTTGCGATTTTATTTCGTGAATAATTGATGAAATTCATGGTTTTATTTGACTAGCAATCGAGGTAATTCCAGATTCCTTTTCATAACCGATTGACGGATTGATTTTGCGGAAATCTGCTAAATAAATAAATAATAATTTGAACTATTCTGCTAATTCGTAGAAGAATCGCATGCCGATACCTAGTGGCTACCTGTAAGAACATATCTGAATAATACCAGAGATACAAATTTAATGAGTAGGGCCCGAACGTATTCTTTTCTCAGTTAAATTTTTTCTGCGTCGTAAGCTAAATGTGGTATACCACTGCTTTTGAATTAATTCGCGGCGCTCATCAAACGAAAAAAAATTTCCCCGATCCCGCGGTCATCGCAGATTTGTAGAAGAAAACAATAAATTTACGATTTCGCGGAAATGTGACGTCCATGTTTAATTTTTTTAATTATGGACAACAAGAAAAAAAGAAAAGCGGTAAATATCGCGGGGTTATGGAGGATACATAATCCTGCGATTGATAAGAAAAAAAAAATCTGAAAATCATTCGGAGAAAAAGAGGCATCCCTATAAGAAGAATGACGACTTAGATGCCGAATGTTTAGTCGCCAAGGCAAAAAATTTAGTCGCCACGTGAACACTGGCGACCGTGAATCCGCACCTATATTCCATAGTCGGGTTTTTATCATGTTTCAATACGTTTTTTCAAACTCACATGACGTTACATATTCACCTGCTGACGTCCATTGTATTTCCAATATGACGTAATATTCACTTTCTTTTAATTCGTCAAACTACCTTATTTATTTCATTCTCATTTTTTACGTGTAAATCTTGTTATACAAAAGTTAAGACGTAGTATTCACTTTAAAAGAAATGCCAAACTATTTATTTTATTTTCATTTTTCACGCGGAAATCTTGCAATAGAAAAGTCATTGTTGTGGTAAGAATTTTATTGTGTTTTTTAATTGTTGGCAACTGCTATTACGAAAAATGTTTAAATTTTCCTGTCATTTTTCTGTAAGAGCTGGTTTTATCAGAATCATGTTAAGGCGGTATTCAAAATTTTGAACCCTCCACCATTTCTACTGCCTTGGGCCAATTTTTCTCATTTGCAATCCCCGCCGAGATATTAGCCATCTCAATGTGTTTGGCGAGTTTGAAGACGATCCGTGCATAATTGCGACTTTTATCGTGCGGACAAAATTTAGTACATACACACACACACACACACACACATATATATATATATATATATATATATATATATATATATATATATATATATATATATGCAGATCTCCCTGTAAACGGGTTTCCATGTAATTCCCTTTGATTGCAAAAAATTAAGGGCGAATCAGTTGCTGTTAAGACATCCAATGGTTGTTTTCGTTTTTGATTAAAGAGGATCAGTTAAACATTTGAAAAGAAGCTAAAATAAAATAAATTAAGTATACAGAGTCTTTGTCTCCCGGTATTTTAAAACAATCTCTATAACAATAGCCTAAGTCATGTGACTATCATGAACAGTTCCAGGCGGACCACTTCGCTTTTTATACTCTAAGTGTCATTTTGGTATTTTAATGTTAGCCAGGCACAGGTGATAAGTCGCCAAATATTGTTCTATCGCCATCATTTCATCTATATTATAATAGTTCAAATCATCAACTGCCGTAAACAAATACGGTCTGATCCCTTCGCCGTTGATATGAAAGTTTGGCACAGATGTCATATACGTCCCATATTGACGCGATTTTTTTCCGACGCCAATTTAGGGAACGCATCAACAGCATAAACAACAACATCCGGCTTACCATATCAAGCAAAATAACGATACTTTGGCGTCAGTTATGTGCCCGTTCCGTATATGACATTGGCGTCAGAAAAAAATCGCGCCAATATGAGACCGTAAGTTTTCCATTTTGATTAAAAAATCAATTTTTTTTTTCGAATAAAACTACATAAAATTTCTATGGTTGCAAAGAACTGTTGGTACTGCTACGCTAGCCGGAGGCAAATCTCGCCAATAGCTTTTTCAGCTCGCCAATTAGCATTTTTTTTCGAGTGGTAATATTTGGCCAGATATACGCACAGCAGGTTTGGCGTGATTTTTTTTTTTTTTTTTTTTTTTTTTTTTTTTTTAACGAAAATTTGGCCAAAACCTCGTTTTTAAATACCAGTTACCTATGCATTTTTGGTATTACTTAGTTATCCCGTCGACCAAAAATCTATCGCCAAACTATAAGATTAAATGCCAATAATGGTTGATCGTAAATGTCACATTCATTTGACTTTAAGCAAGTTACACGTGTTTACGTCATCAAGTTATTTTTATTTCGACTTTTTATTTGTATATTTATTTGTATATTTATTTATTAATTATTATTTTATTTGTTCTTTCGTTTATTAAATTAAAAATTATGTCAATTTGTATAATTTGGCGAGTGTTTTGGCGATTTATACAATTTGGCTAAATTGGTCGACGGAATAACTAAGTAGTACGGTAATTATTTTCTATAATTTTCTAAAGGCAATATAAAAAAATAATTAATAATTATAGAACAAAATAATTTATATAATTTATAAAAAGAAATAAAAGTAAATAAACACTTATTATCAAATAAACAACAATAGCCGGGTTACCATGTGAACCTTTTCTAAAATATGAAAAAAAAAATATCTGTTTGATTAAAATTTGAGTTGCCATCATTAGAAAAATGTATATAAAATTAGAAAAAAAATAATATTTCGAAAACTAATTCGAATTTAAAAATTCTAATACCAGTTTTGAGATCTCCGGATCGATGCTGATTTTTGGTGTTAATTTCATCGCAAAGTATTCCATATTTTAGGGGAAATCACTTGAAACATAATCAGTTGTTTAATCAGTCGATTTATACTTCCGTTTCATACTTCCGTTTCATAAATTCGTTTCATTAGGATTTTATGTATATAGGGTAGATATAAGTCTTAGTTTAAGCACCAGATAAAAAAATCTGATGTTTTTGGAGAGTACTGGTACCTGGCCTTTGTGCAAAGCATAAATGGTGCCCGGTTCCCGCTTCTTCACGTCAGTGGGGGGCACCGACGTCTTGTGCAATACTTTGGGGTGAGTCGACGAAAATTTTTGGGTGTAAGATGCCGGTTGTTTTCTTTTGGGGTAAGATGCCGGCTATTTAATGTTGCGGTCAAATGCCTGGTTGTTTCTTTATTGTTTAAATTACTCTTGACTATTAACTAATTTGTCAACAATATTACACATATAATTTAAATCAGTAATTAAATCGTGATTTTAATCAACTGATTTAAAAAAGATCATTGATTAAAATTATAAATTTTCTAAATGTTTAAAATGACATAAAGAAATAATAAAATCTAATGTGAACATCATTTGAAAGGTTTCTTTATGTATTTTGCCTTATGAATAAACTTTATTGGCCTTATAAATAATTGATTTAATAATTATTAATTTTAATCATTGCTAAAAATTTTATGTTAAATGCAGTTATAAATAATTTTAATAAATGTAAATATCGGTAGTATATGATATAGTTTTAGATAATTAGGGGTTTCTGGCCCCTACGAGCTATGCTCGCCAACCTCCATCCAGACGCCGCAGACTCTAAAAACACGCTAATTTGATCCGATTTGAAAAGATTACGGAAGATTAAATCGTAATTAAACGACGAGTGGCGATCTGCTGTAATCAGGTTTCCATTAATTTCCCTTTGGCTGAGGGATTTTAAGACAGAATCAATTGCTGACGAGACAACTAACTACTACTTTCGTGATTGATTAAATAAGATCAACCCAACAATTTAAAATTAGCTTATATAAAATGACTCAAAGTAAACAATTTTATAAAGACGCTATAAGAAAGACATTTTAAATATGACGCAATTTTCCCCGACTTTTTTTTTCTCATTTTATTATTCAAATAAAAATAGTTTTAAAGGCCTATAAAAGCCAAACTAAATCGGTGTGATAATTGCAACTGCGAATATCCAGGTGTCTTAAGCATTTCCAAAAAGGGATTAGATAAGAAGTCAAAGTATAGAAAAACAGAATCTTCAACTGACGATGGTATGGATGATGATTAAATTCCCTCCTGAGATTCAGAAGACGAGGATTTTTTTTAAGTGAATGAGAATGATTGTTCAGAGTGTCTAGCAGAGTGTAATAAAACCTCGGGAAATTGCGATGGGATCAATTGCATTGAGTGAAACTGTTGGGCATATAAAAGCTGCTCAAAGTTCCTAAACAAATCCGCAGTTAATGGCAAACCTGAGATATTGATAAAAAGAACAAAAGGACATATTAAAAACATTAACAAAAAAGCTTGACTCTAAAGCACTTTATCACAGTATCTTTACCGTAGTTAAACTTGTCATAATGTTTAAAATAGCCATACTTAAGAGCCATAATTCTTTTAAATGTTAAGTAGAACATAACATATTAAATAAATATTATACAAACAAATATATTAACATAACATAAATAATTATTTAACAAATAAATATTAGTTTGTTCTTTTATTATATTGCCAACGTTTGCTACATTCATATTTTTGTAATTTCCTAATATTAAGAAAGTTAACAACTTTAGTATGTCTAAAATATTAAAGTTACTTTTATTCGTCCCATTATGTTTTATACCTCTTCACAAAAATTATTGTTTACATTGAAACTCCATAAGGTATCTTACCCCTAGATAGTTGGCCATCTTACCCATACCTATGGGTAAGATGCCGAAATGCAAGTATTTATAAAATCAAAATTGTCTATGCTTTTTATAACATGTGTAAAATGAAATAAGTTTTTAATCATACATAAGAGTCTAAACTTTAACAAGAAATCAATGAATAACAAATATAAACAGCAGGCGATTTTTAAAACAATTAAGTCAAAAACTACGGCATGTTCACCCAATCTACCCTATTAACTAAGAAAAAACCCTGGTCACAAAAAATTCATTCACAGCGGGCGGTGACAGCGTTAGTTACTTTTTTTTTAGAATAGAGAGATACTTTCTTATTTACAAAAAGAAAGTAACAATCAATGCAACTATATTTCATTTTATTGTACAAATAACTCTTTAAACATGTTTAAATTATGAAAGTTTGGCGCCATTGTTTTCATAGAAAAAAAATTCCACTTTTTTTCCTATTTCTCACTTTTATGCCTGAATATTTGTTAGATCGAAGTTTGATTAGTGTCTCTACCCCTAAAGTAATATTTCTGAATAAAAAATAGCACTTATTTTGGAAAACACATTCATGTTCATTTTGTATATCCTGATTCATATGATCATATGTAAGAAAAATGGATATTTTTAACAATTTGAAAAAAAAAAATGTTACTTGGAGTCGTAGACTGCGCAACGCATCTTGGCTTATTCTCTGACCACTCGCCCGATATAAGGCAAAACAGAATTCGATTGCCGCCGTTCAGGTCGTAGCCGGGATCGCAGGAATATTCTAATCGGCTGCCCTGTGGAAACCCGAAGTGGCTGGGCGGCATTCTTGGCTGCCGAACACTGTTCGCATTTATCCCCGGATCTCGACAATATATCAGTTCATGAACAGGATTTTCTACAAAAGACAAAGAAGCAATAAAGAAACCTTTGATACAGCAGACTAAGCTAAAAAATGCTATAAAAATGATAAAATACCTTTATTTAGATTAACGAACGTTTCATCGCACAAACGGCGACATTTTCAAAATCATTCTTCATAGAAACATTTTCGCAAAAACATTTTTTAAACAATAACTTGATGAATAATATCACGAGACCTCATGCATAATGAAAATCGCTGCAAACATAAAATAAAATGAAATTGGATATTTGTGAGCGTGGATTAATTTTTATTTTTGTTACTAAAACTGCATAGAATCTCCTTCCAAATTTTAGGTAACTCAAGGGACAGTGAATCATTGCAAATATTCTCGTTGCGTAAAAATATCTCTATTGGTTCCCGGATTATGGATGGTAAATAAAATCTTGAAGGATAAATTATTCTGCTATTTTTAAAATCGATCTGTAAAGGTTCTTTGCAGCATAAGGGTCAATCTATTTCAAGTGGCCCAGACTGACCATTTTTTAAAAATCTGAAATTTTTTGTACAACAACCCTAACATGATAGAAGTTCAAAATGACTATTATTTTAATTTCATTATTTTTTGTTTGTGTATATCGGCCATCTTTGTTTCATCGTGTGCAGCATTTTCTCACGTCCTAGGGTTTACGCAATTGTAAATAACTCATCTTTTATTTTTGCAATTCGAGTGGGGTTTAAAGCAATTTTTTCAGAATAAAATGGGCTAAAAATCTGGCAATAAAATACTTTCATAAAATAAATTCTTAGAGGGGAAATTTTAGTATAAAATTTAAGATTTTTTCCGAAATCTGTCAGCTTACAAGAGTGAAGTTTTTTAGAAATTAATGCTGTCAACATGAAACAATTCTTTTTACAAATAGGCAGAAAGTACTTATACTCACATGCCAAGTTCCTGATCGGGGACTTATTTCCTCTTCACTAAAAAAATCCCAAATTTTTCAAAAATTTCAAAAATCACACTTTTAAGGATTTGATATCTCTGGTGGGGCACGAGATAAAAATCTAAAATTCTGGCCACTGATAGTATTTTATGGTAGTATTGTACACAAAAAGTTTTAGAGATGGTGATTCGACTGCAAGCTGAGATATGGCGAGGACAAGACACAAATGCTATTACGAGTACCTTAGGATGAATTAGATTTATCTCTTTTATTACAATATTTACACCCAAAATATAGTTTGTTGAAAACAGTGTAATAACAAATATTTAATTTACTAAGATACTATATATTTTCAACAAAGATCTGAGAAATATCTTCACACAATTTAGGAGAGATGTTATGAGAGCGACCATTTACTATTGTCAGTTCTATAGAAGTGATCTTTCTCGAAATTTTGTTTGAAGGACCCAAATCTTGTCATCTCTTGATAACTTGAATGAAGTTCTTTACCCTACTGGGTTATAGGAATGAACTTTGAAATCACTATGTTCAAGGCTCACTTCTTTAATAATTCCAAGATACTACTTCTTGCCATACACACATGCGACAATGTCATTTTTCTGCAGTATAAACTTTGAAAGGGCTTTGGATGTCTTTCCTTTCTGAAAATTACTTGAGGCTGATGCACGGTAACATCGTATAAATGTTTAATTTACAGGAACATGCTTATGGTAGGAACAAGCTTCATGGGCTGGCAAGCAGCATTTAAATTGTGGTTTATAAACCAACAAGCAGGAATGTGTTTTGACCCGTTTGATATGTCTCAACAAGTATATCAACATTAACAGATTTTCTCTTTCCTTATTCCTTTTCTGTTTTTGTTCCATGTCTTTTGTAAAATATTTTTTTTTATGTAAAATTATTGAGGTTTCTTTTAGTTACTAAAATTACTTAAAACAAAAATTACTGAAACATACAAAATGTATGCCTCAGGCAAAAAACTTTTTTAATTAATTTCTAAGCTTTGCGAAAGGCTTTTTTTTCGGTTACTATTGTTTAAAATAATAAAAAAATTAAATTACACTCTGAGATAAATACTTACCTGTGACTACAATAAAACAGTAGTTTGGCAGTATTGTTTTGACATATTGCCCTTGACATACCTCAGCTTGTAGTCAAATCTCCATCATGAAATTTTTTGTACATACTATCATAAAATACTATCAGAAACCAGAATTTCAGATTTTTATCTTGTTCCCCACCAGAGATATGAAAGACTTAAAAGTGTATCTTTTGACATTTTAAAAAAATTTAGGAATTTTTTAAGGAAGAGAAATCAAGTCCCAGATCTAGAACTCGGCGTGTGAGTACAAGTACTTTCGACCTAGTTGTAAAAAAAAATATGTCATGTTGAAAGTTTTCCTTGCTAGAAAAACTTCCTCTTGCAAACGGGCAGATCTTGGAAAAAAAATCATAAATTTATGCTAAAATTTCGCCAAAATTTTTTTGTTCTGAACAAATTGCTTTAAACCCTACTTGAATTGGAGAAATAAAAGATGAGATATTTACGATTCCGATAACCCTTCAATGTGAGAAAATTGCTGCACATGGTGAAACAAGAAGGCCGCCATGCACAAACAAAAAATAATAAAATTAAAATAATAGTAATTTTGAACTTCCATCATGTTAGGGTTGTAGTACAAACAATTTCCGATTTTTTTTAAATGGTCAAGCAACCAGTCTGGACCACTTGAAATGGATTGACCCATATTCTGGCCAAAGCTGTGCCTTAGATGATTGTGAAACTTTAGTAAAAAGGAAAATAATTATGCAATAGAAATGACAAAAATAATAATAACAAAACATTGAAACGACATTATATGAAGATGAAACATATCGCTAGTCCATGAATAAGTCGTTTACTTCGTAATCTCGTTCTCACAAATTTTAGCTTCCTCTTTTCACAATCCTTAAACACGGACATTTTTATTCCGATGTACATGAAACTTTCATGTATTCTCATTCAGTTTTAAAGTATCTAACTGTAAATATTACTATTAATATTACTATAAATATTACATTAATTTAACATTGTAAATTTTGCTATAAGTATCATGAATCTTTGATTATATTCGAATGCTTTCCTCGTGAGCATATATATGCAACTGTCGCATCCTGAATATTATTTAGCAACATGCAATTTCATTGTATTCCTTGAAAGTTGATTTCTGTTTACCGGAAAATGAAAAACATTGCTCGATCCCAGTAGAAAGTATAAATCAGAAAACATGTAAATCAATAAAAATACTCACTTTTGCATTTCGGGAATGAATCATGTGGTATCCATATGCCTCGGTGACATGTCAATCTCATTTCAACTGTGAACAACAAGGGGAAGTGATAACCCTTCCAACATTTTCCAGTACAGACTCTGTCAAAACACAGTAAGGTTTGAACAAAAACTAGAAATACTAAATAAATTGCTTCTTGAAATAAAAATGACTCACTCAAATTAAATAAAATCTCATGTGTATAAAGTAATATTTTTTTTTACACTAGGGAAACTCCGCTCCCCTGCTCGCTACGCTCACCAACACCCGCGTAATCGCTTCGCGATTCCTTTCAGTATCGCGATGCAATCACTATTTTCTTGCCAACCCCAGACGAATTGTTTCGCGTTTCCATTATGGATCGCTTCGCGATCCCTTATTTTCTATGCATTCAATTTTTAGATACCACTTGGTAAAAACGATCTCCTCCCCAACTCGTGACAGTTTTATTTCCTTATGTCCAAGCACATAATAATTAGAGCTTTAGAGTTTCATAATTATATGAATTATTAAATATAAAATTATGTATATAGTGTAACGAATATTGTAAATAGTTAGTGTTTGTGCTTAAAAATAAAGTAAATAGTTCAATTAAGCTCTATTCGTAAGCTAATATTAGTTTTTGTTGCATTGAAATATATTCAATTTGTTGATTTTCTGCACGCAAATAAACCCTGTTGGATTTCAATGGGAGTCTATGGAAATTTGGCGAAATACTGTAAATAGCGCCAAGTTGGCGTCACTTTTCCCGGCTAATTTTGGTCGCCAAATTTGGCGACATATCGCCAAGTTGGCTTACCAATCAGATGCGTTTCGCGGTATCTACGCAGACTTTCATTGGTCCATTTCCAAATCGTTATTTATATATATATATATTTGTAGGATTTAAATTTAAACATACTTTATTTTCTTTATGACGCACATGATAAACAAATTAACTGATGCTCTGGTATTTTTATTATCCATAATTTGAAAGCACGAGTAATGAAAATTCACAATCACGAGATCAAGGTTTGGACATATTCAAAAATTAGAAAAGAGTCAGTCTAAAAAATAATGTTGTGCATGAAGCAGCGGCTCATTAGATGCCAAGGAAGGTATTGTTAAGCCTAATCAAATTATTCGTAAGAAATATGTTGTAAGTTTTAAGTAAGAAAGGTGCTGTATTTAGAAAAGTATCAACGAAGTGATGTAAAGTTACCCTTATAGAATTGTATTAAAGTGTACGTATTGTGATTCAAACGTCTACTTATTTAAATTATCTATATATTAACATTTTACAAACAATAACTTCTACAAATTTGGGGGCTCGATGCCGGGATTTTAAGCGACTATTAGTGGAATAAATAGTAAAATATTAATCGAAGAGAAATTGTTGTCAATCGCCAGTGTCAAAAAATGGATTGTGAATGAACAAGGCAAGTGTGTAAAAACCGTAGTCATATTTATCCAAGTACAACTTTGAAAAACATGGTATCCTTAAATAAAGCTAAAAGAATTGATCTAATAGATCTCTGTGAGGAATGCGGAATTCAACCACCAGAAAAACCGACAATCCATGTCCTAATAAAGCTAATTAAAAACTGGGAAGATTACGATGAAGATTTTATAAAGGACCGCCTAGAAGTAATTGTGGCAGCTAGAAAAGCGGAATCAGAACTTGAAGAAAAGAAATTAAGAGCAGAGGCTGAAGAAAAGAAACTAAAAGCGCAATCGGAACTTGAAGAAAAGAAACTGAAAATGGAAATGGAAGAGAGAAAATGGAGAATAGAATTGGAAGAAAAAGATCGCGAAAGAGAATTTGAGATTAAGAAAATACAACTACAAGAAAATTCGGAACAGATGTCATATTCGCCCCATATTGGCACGATTTCTTTCGGTTGCCAATTTGGCGAAAACATCACCAGCATAAACAACATAATCCGGGTTACCACATCAAACAAAATAACGACACTTTGGCGCAAGTTAAGTACCTGTTGCCTATATGATATTGGCGACAGAAAAAAATCGAGCCAATATGGGGCGAATATGACATCTGTACCGAAAATTCAAGACAGCACATCGATGTGGACACAAGGACAAATTCAGGTAAGCAATATGAATTGCTTAGATTATTAACAAAATACGATAGTACAAATGATATTAGTTTATACTTGGCTATGTATGAAAGGCAAATGGCGCAAACGGGCATTGATAAAAAAGAATGGGTCAACTATTTAATTAACCTAATGCCATTAGATGTGATTAATATAATAACCAGGGAGAGTGAACCCGAAATGCAGGATTATGACTATATAAAAAGTATTCTTTTAAAACGGTACAAACTATCGCCAGAAGAGTTTAGGCTGAAATTTTTCTCACTCAAAAAAGAGCCATCGGCTAATTGGCGCGATTTCGCTTATGAGATCAAGGTATATTTTAAACAATGGATCGACGGCCTTGAAATAGATAGCTTTGAGGAATTATCGGAATTAATTGTAGTTAATCAAATTAGGCATAATTTACCTGCGGAAACAAAGACACATTTTGCCGAGGAATTGTTAATAATAAAAAAGATAGACGAATTAGTAAACAAATTAGATATTTACGAAACGGCACGAAGGGTTTGCAATAAACAAGCTATAAGGAATACAAGTGGGAGTTTTGAGGATAAACGATCGAGAGTGGCTGACTACGCCAATTCGAAAAGGCGCCAAGTTGACAATAGGCACAATGTGAACCATGGAAGAAACGAGGCACATATAATATGTTATAATTGTGGCAGACCTGATCACGTGAGTAAGAATTGTACCATGGGAAGTAAAACACAACAAAATTATTCAAATTATAACCCGCAACGTAATCAAAATTGGCGAGAAACGAAATACCAAGATTGGAGCCAAAACACGCAAAGAAAAGTAGTTAATACGGGCACGTTAAATGGAAAGAAAGGAAGAATCCTGAATATTCAAGGAATAAAAACAAACATAATAATCGATACAGGGAGTGATATTTCAATCGCCAATTCAAGATATCATATGGCAATAAACGCGCCAAAGTTAACCAGCGACAGTATATCTATATCGGGCTTAGGTGGAGAAGAGATTAAACCAACGGGTTATTTCTTGCACAAAGTTTATGTAGATGTTATAGAAATACAAGATAAATTTTACGTAGTACAAGAAACTGACTATGATTTAATAATAGGTAGAAAAGCAGTCGAAGGCTTGACGTTAAAAGTAATGGAAGATGTTGTTAAAATAGTAAACGACAATTCAATTCGAGTAGGATACATTAAAATTAATGATGTCCTTTCCAAAACAGATGAAGTAGCCACATCAAGTATAGATAACCATAATCGAGCTTGGGAAGATATGGTTAATATCAACTACGTAAATGCCGAGGTGGATTTGACTCATATTACAAATTTAACTAACAGAGAAAAAATACGAGAATTTATAGAATCATACAAACCAAATAAAACAAAGGATACTGGGTTAAAAATGAAAATACTATTAGCGGATGAAAAACCTATCTGTGAACGACCAAGAAGGTTACCTCTAGTGGAACAGGAAATAATCAGTAAGCAAATACACAGTGGTTGGAAGATGGGATCATTAGACGAAGTTATTCAGATTTTGCGGCCCCAGTAGTCCTGAGTAAGAAAAAAGATGGATCACACCGGTTATGTATTGATTATCGGAAAATAAATCGGAAAATATTAAAAGATCGCTATCCACTACCGTTAATTGAGGATGTGATCGACAAATTGCAGAAGGCAAAAGTATTTACGACATTAGATCTCAACAACGGCTTTTTCCACGTCGAAATTGATGAAAACAGTCGTAAATATACAGCTTTTGTAACACATGAAGGAGAATACGAATTTTTACGTTGCCCATTCGGATTGTGCATATCAGGTAATCAATTTCAAAGATATGTAAACACAGTATTCCAAGATTTAATACGAGAAGGCACTATCATTGTATATATGGATGACTTTGTCATTCCCTCAGATGATGAAGAAGATGGGATAAAGAAGCTGAAACGAGTATTAGAAGTAGCATCAGCGTATGGTTTAGAAATTAACTTCAAAAAGTGCCAATTCCTTAAAAAGAAAATAGAGTTCTTGGGTTATATAATTGAAAATGGGACCATAAAACCGTCCGAAGCGAAAACAAAAGCTGTGCAAAATTTCCCTAAACCAACTACAACAAAACAATTACAATCCTTTTTAGGTTTAACAGGATACTTCAGAAAGTTTATCCCGAATTACGCCAAAATCGCCAAGCCTCTGAGTGATTTATTAAGGAAAACAAATTGTTTCAAATTTGAAAGAGAGCAGCTTGGAGCTTTTAATGAGTTAAAGAGAATACTATCAACAAAACCAGTTCTTCAATTATATAAACAAGGATCCACACTAGAACTCCATACTGACGCAAGCAGCCAAAGATTTGGCGCAGTTTTATTACAGAAAGGAGATGATGGAAAATTTCATCCATTACAATACATGAGCAAGAAAACTTCACCACAACAGGAGAAATATTCAAGTTATGAACTTGAAGTATTAGCCATAATAGAAGCTCTTAAGAAATTCAGAAATTACCTAATGGGAAATAAATTCAAGATAGTAACGGACTGCGCTGCGTTCCAGAAAACATTAAACAAAAGAGATTTAACACCTAAGGTAGCAAGATGGGCATTGCTCATCGAGGAATACAACTACGAGATAGAACATAGAGCAGCAACAAGAATGAAACATGTAGATGCATTAAGCCGAAACGTCCCGACAACACAATCAGTATTAGTGATAACAAGATCGCAAGGAGAAATAACGAAAAGAATCGCAATAGCGCAAAGGCTAGATGAATCTATACAATGCATCAAGTCGCTTATTAAAAATGGACCATCCGATAATTACTTAGTAAAAGATGATGTATTATACAGATTCGAGAATGGAAAAGAAATATTGGTGGTGCCGGAAGAGATGCAACGAGAAATTATACGAAAAATTCATGAAAGAGGACACTTTGCTATATCAAAAACGGAAGATCTAGTGAAGCAAGAATTTTACATATCTGGATTAAGGAAGAAAGTAGAGACAATAATCGCGAACTGTGTTGATTGTATCTTATATAATAGAAAGCAGGGAAAAGCTGAAGGTTTTCTAAACCCTATACCAAAAGGAGGCAAACCATTGGAAACCTATCACATCGATCACATAGGTCCATTACCTCTCACAAATAAAAAATATCAATATATTTTCACCGTAGTAGATGCATTTACGAAGTTCGCATGGTTTTACCCAGTGAAATCAAAGTCGGCCAAGGAAGTAATAGAGAAATTGGAACTACAACAAACAACTTTCGGGAACCCAGCTAGAATTATAACCGATAAAGGAAAAGCTTTTACTGAAAGCGAGTTCAAGGAATATTGTACAAAGGAAAGAATTGAACCTCTAGAGATAACAACTGGGATGCCAAGAGGAAATGGACAGGTGGAAAGAATACACAGAGTGATGATATCCGTTTTGTCAAAATTATCTAGTGATGATGAATCCAAGTGGTATAAGTATGTACCAAAATTACAAAGAATTATTAATAGCACAGTAACACGAAGCACCAAGTATAGTCCTTTTGAATTAATGACAGGAGTTAAAATGAAGGACAGTAACATGCAGAACATCAAGAAAATTTTGGAAGAAGAATTTACCGAATGTATGATGGAAGAACGCGAAGACATGAGAGAAGAAGCAAAGAAAAATATACTCAAAATACAAGAAGAAAACAAGGTGCAGTTTGATAAGAAAAGAAAACAGCCACGAAAATACAAAATAGGAGATATCGTCGCCATAAAGAGGACGCAATTTGGCAATACTATCAAACTTAAAGAAAAATATTTGGGGCCATATGAGATAACTGCAGCCAAGAATCATGATCGGTATGAAGTAAAGAAAGTAGGAGATCATGAAGGTCCAGGGAAGACGTCAACCGGGGCCGAATACATGAAGCCGTGGTCTATGGGTTAAACTCCTGGACGAGTCGGATAGATTAAATATACGTGTATGTGTATTGAACCTATAATCAAAATTTTATGTGAAAGAAAAATGTATAAAAGTCTCAAGAGTGTAGCTGTTTAAACATAAAAAAGAAATAATAAGCCAAGATGATGATGTCGGGACGCCATCATGTCAGGATGACCGATTTGTAGGATTTAAATTTAAACATACTTTATTTTCTTTATGACGTACATGATAAACAAATTAACTGATGCTCTGGTATTTTTATTATCCATAATTTGAAAGCACGAGTAATGAAAATTCACAATCACGAGATCAAGGTTTGGACATATTCAAAAATTAGAAAAGAGTCAGTCTAAAAAATAATGTTGTGCATGAAGCAGCGGCTCATTAGATGCCAAGGAAGGTATTGTTAAGCCTAATCAAATTATTCGTAAGAAATATGTTGTAAGTTTTAAGTAAGAAAGGTGCTGTATTTAGAAAAGTATCAACGAAGTGATGTAAAGTTACCCTTATAGAATTGTATTAAAGTGTACGTATTGTGATTCAAACGTCTACTTATTTAAATTATCTATATATTAACATTTTACAAACAATAACTTCTACATATATATATATATATATATATATATATATAGAAGGATAACTGCATTTAAATAGGATCATGAAATCTTCTAATTTATTAGAAGCTCTTCATAAAAAAATTTTACGAGTATGATTAGATATATAAGCGTCATAGTTTATAACGTTTCATTGACTACTTTAAAGATTATTCTATTCCATGTTCGACAAAATCAATTAATAGCTTTAGAGATTTTTTCCCTCCTATGGTATATTACTTGTAAAGTAATGGACCAAATGTTTCAACTCTGCGGAATGTAGGCGAATTTTTACATTTTTCAAGAAACTTTGTGATTTTCATTGCATAACAGTCAGTTTTATTTGTATAACCATAGGCGTAACCAGCCTTTTGAACGGGGGGGGTGCCCAGACTTTTTAACCTGAACATGTTGGATACAAACAATATCTTATATAGTAAAACCAGCTAAAACGAATCCCATAAAACCGATCGAATTTCCGTTTTAGCCAGGTTTCCATCTTAGAAGGTATAATTGTGTGGTATTTCTTTTAAAAAGGGCTCAAACGCGATTTTTGTTTGCAGGAGTGTTGAG
This sequence comes from Maratus speciosus, assembly GCA_963932465.1. NCBI lineage: Eukaryota > Metazoa > Arthropoda > Arachnida > Araneae > Salticidae > Maratus > Maratus speciosus. The sequence continues at coordinate 408,226,351 of OZ010800.1, forward strand.
AAGGGGTTCAAAATATTAAAACTAAATCTAATGGTAAAAAAATATATATATGTAAATGTCCTTGCAGCAGTGATATAAGACAGTGACTAAGTGTCATCACAACTGTAAAACCTTTTGGCACCCAACTTCTTATAAAGATTAAAAAAGGCCTTTAATCATGCTGGAAACTTCTATAGGCACAGGGGAACACTGCATGAGATCTAAAATTATCTCAGTCAAAGTCTTGTAGATGAAATTTTGCCGGATGATAAATCTAAGATAATACATGCGGTACATGTGCACGAAATTTTTTCAGAATGTGACTCCATGACTTCTTAGGGATCACCGGAGGGACCCAAGAAATGTTGGAGGAAAGTCTATATAAATAATTATTATAATATTATAAATAATTATAATATTCATTAATAGCGTAATTTCCTGCCTATAATCCGCGGCTCAAACAATCATGTTTCGACCTAGAAATTTTATTTCATTATTTAAGTTAAATATTTTTCGCGATTTAATAAGTTACGTTTTATGAAACAAGATTTCTGGGTCTGAACCTAATTGTTTGATCCGCAGATTATAGGCCGAAAATTACGGTAATTCAGGTTTTTTACCCCAGAGTGTGTCGAATATATTAGGTAAAGCAGGTCATGATAATATACACTAAATTTTATCAAGATGATAAAAATTATACTATCATGATACGACTGTGATAATAAAGATAGGCGCTTGTATGTCTCGGTGTGTGTGTACGCGTGCGCTCGCTGAGCTCTGAAAAAACAATGTAGCCTGCACCCGTAAGATTTGACAGGACCTGTGTGCCTGAATTCATGCATATGGAAGACAATTTCTGGAATTTTTCAATTAATTTTTTATGCGAATTTTTTTGCATTTTGCGGCAATTTTTTCAAATAATTAAAAAAGAATCCGATTTCAATATTTTATCCAGTAAACTTTGTCTTCTATTCAATAAAGTGTTTTCGAGATTCTTATAGCGATTTTTTAATGTTACCTTTAGAGGGGTTTTTACGCATTTCGCGGTGATTTTTTTTTTTTTTGACATTCCTAAAACGAATCCGGTTTAAATCTTTTACCCAATTAGTTAGTTTTGTTCCCTGTGGTTTTATAATCTTTTCCGAATTTTTAATGCACTTTCTAGCGGGGTTTTTCGATCTTTAAGGCGATTTTTTGACATTATTTAAAGCAAAAAAAAAAAAAAATCTCTGGTAATTTTTAATTGCCGTGATTAAATTCGAATTGAATAATGTCAAATTAGCTCTTATAAGAAAGCTGAAATAAAAAACGCAATAATTCAAGATTCGCTTGTTTCGAGACAGAAGAGGTCGTAGCTTGCTCGGGAGTACGTTGCCGAAGGCAGCCCCCCCCCCCCTCCTAGATTTGTTAAAAAAAAACTAACCACTTCTCTAGTAATGAAGTTTTCTTTCAGGGGTAGGGTTTGAAATAACGCGCGGAATCGCACGATTTGTGCACAGAAAAGGAAAGTCTCTCATAATAAAAAATGCTGTGCAGTTTTTCCCCCTTCAAATTCTTTCACAGACCTGTGATTCTTCAGTAAATATTTAAAAAAAATTGGGTCCGCGATTTTTATTTCTTTTATGGAATTTCTCAAAATCAATTCGTGAATCAGTCCCGAAAAAAATTGAGAATTTCTTCAAACGATCGTGGAAAAATATCGGGAATTTCGATAAAAGAGTGCAGAAGGTAATCGCCAATTTCGTTTAACGATTGCGCAAAAAAATTACGAATTTCGATAAAGGATTGACGAAATTTTTTTTCAAATTTCGTCAAAATGTTGCGGAAAAGAGTAGAGAATTTTGTTAATTGGTACGAAAAGATATCGAGAATTTTTCCGAACGGTCGCGCAATACTACCCCGAATTTCGACACATGATCTCCCTGTAAAAATATCAGTTTCATTTTCGTCAATCGGTCGCAACAGAAAATAAATTTCGTCAAAGGATCGCGGTAAAAACGAGAATTTCGTCAACGGATCGCCGAAAGAAAGCGCTAATTTCGTCGAAGGATCGTGTGCTAAAGAAATGCCGAATTCGTCAAAATATTGCGGTAAAAAATGCGAATTTCGTCAAAGGATAGCGGTAAAAAACACGAATTTTGTCAAAGGTAAGTGGCGAAAAGTGCGGATTTCGACAAAAAATCGCATAGAAAGACGTGAATTTCGTCACACGATTTTGGGGGAAAATTGTAAATATCATGAAATGATCACAGAATAAAATTGCGAATTTGTCAAAATTTACTGCACTGGGCTAAAAGTTTGAAACGGGGTTTCTTTTCCTACTTTCAAAAGAACGCCGAAAAACAAGAAAAAACTAAAAATCGTATACAAATTTTCAGAGGAAAAAAATTACTATATTGACTTGAAAGACTGCAACCATATTCCTTTCAAGAATGTCAAAAAATGGCCACGAAACACTAAATTCAACTAACCAACCAACCTGCAGATTAATTTGAATTTTCTGTGCTATTATTTTTCATTTACAAAGGAGGCAGGGTATGTGTCCCCACCCCCCACCCCTTTACCTCGGCTAATCGAAATTTGGAATTATCGTTTCACATTTGCATCCCCTTTCATTTTTTTTTTTTAACTTCTTTCTTGACTTTAAACTACCAAAGCAAGGAGACAAATAGTTTCTATCCTCGTCAAGAACTTGCGTTAATTTCTCATGAAATTGCAGAAACATGCAATAGAAAGAACGGCGTTAAAAACATCTCCCACAGACAAAGGACGTCAAAGTGGGATTATAAAGCCACCTTTTTGAATTACTATGATTAATACAGATTCTTGCAAATATTCTAGTTTTAAAAAAAGATAAACAACATAATTTTCTTTAAAAAAAAAAGAATGTGCGTTTCTTTTTTTATCACATTTCAAAACTTAGCCGTTTAGTTTTCTGAACTAAACTAATTGAACTCTGCTTTCACTTCTTCTTTTTTCTTGTGAAAATTTCGATTTTTTAAAGTAATTGTGCTCGAGTCTGCGGAAACGGGGGGGTGCCCGGGCACCCAGGGCACACCCCTGGTTACGCCTATGATAACTAATCTTTCCTTCCTGAAAATTATTTTATTTTACATATGGGAATCAAATTCTTTTTGATAGACTGCTCATGATAAATTTGTGTATTCGAAGACATTTCTAAAATAAGATGTTCTGATACTTTTCCAGTCTCGGAAATGCTTTCTTCAATTCATGGAAATTATACTGGCAGCACTGTTGCCATGATTTTTCCGTTAATTGACGAATATCCGATTATTTTGTCCCCGTTAGAGGAAGTAAAATATCCGTCAATTTAAGAAAGTCTGGAAAAAATAAATTTGCCGACGTTGGAATCGAACCAAGCCATCCCAGCGTTACGAGACTTGTACGCTAACGACCGCGCTGCAGTTGAACAGAAGAGAAACGCTGTGCAGTAAATATGTTTGCTTCAAATGGGCGTATTTTGATTAATTTCTTTAAAAAGCTTTGAATTTTGAAGTTAATTTCGGGAAGATTTCGTCTTTCATGAGATTGTGACTGGGGTTTTAATACTTTAGTGTTAAAATAGGATAAAAAATATGAATTATAAATATTTTTAAGTAGATTTCTAAATGTAAAATATAAATATTATATTTTTATTCGACAAGATTCTTTTATTTTTTTTTATTTTTTTTATTTTATTTTATTTTATTTTATTTTTATTTTTTTTTTTGAGTAAAACCGATTTTTTTCCCATTTAATATTGAAATTAAGTGTGTTCATTTAAAATATATTTTAAATGCGAATATTTTTTTATAAGCAACTTTATAAATTAAATTTTTTAAACTTTTTTCACCTTATTCAGCTTTTAAAAAATAAATTGTGAGTACTTTTGACTGAATGAGAAAAGTTATTGTTAGTTATTTTTAAATTTGAAAAGATTTTTATCTTTTTTAATTAAATTATAAATCTTAATTTATTTTGGTTTTTCCTTTTTAAATAAATTCGGATTTTAGTATTAACAGAGCGCATTGCGTGATAGGAATGAACGCAATTTCTTCCTCTTTTTCAGACTTTTTGGAAGCATTGACGGATAAAACATGTTTTCTAAGAGTGCGGAAATTATTTGTTAAAAAACGGGGAATAATTTAGTATATATTGACGAGTTTTTCTGATACTCTTCCAGTCCCATGTAACTAGGGAAAATCCCCAACTGTTAATTCTAGATTTTAACGAGAGTGGTATCTTTCGAAAGTTCTTTACACGAGAATCAAGAAATGTATCGGAATTATGCAACCGAATCCTATAGTTCACGAGATAGTTCACGAGTTCCTATAGTTCACGATCAGCCTATCACAATCATAGTGTAGTTCACGTTCAATCCTAAAGTTCACGAGATATGGGCCTTTTCTGCTTCGGAAGAAAAGAAATAAAGAAGGGAAAATAGCATGAGGTTCTTTCAAAAGCTATCGAAGGCAGGAATTTCGTCATATAATTAATCATGATCGTTGCGATTAAAATTAAAACATGAAATCGAGAAATCTCGATTAAAAACAATATCCCTGGTATGTTTACGACATCTCTGAACAAGCTCCACAAACAAAAATTTGTTGTTTTATGGGTAAGAGTCTACAGTTTGAACAAGCCATGTTTCGATGGAAAAACAGAAATTTATTGCACATCGACAAAGGTAGAACAATAATTTACAATACTTGCACCTGCAATGCAGATGTGTGGGAAAGGAAAGACGGACATCAAAACAGCAACCGTTCAGGAGACGTGGGGATCAGTATCAATCAGGAAGACTCAGATTATCTGATCCTACATAATGTTAAGACCTCCATTAAAAAATAAAAAAAGCGGGACCAGGATGCGATGAGCTGGATCCTGGATGGCCCACCAAAAAGACAATGAGACTTATGTAAAACAAAATATTAGAAAACTAATATATATATATATATATATATATAGGTTATGTTTAATTAATGGTTATATATATATATATATATATATATATGTATGTATATATATATGTGTAATGACCGCGTCCCGCTCTCTTCCTTTCATGGCATTTCGTGGAGTTTTGAGTTGCTTAGAAGTATTCATGGCCGAGAATGGTGTAGCAGTGTTCGTGACCGATGGAAGACATTTAATAGACCATAGAATTCTTGGGAGCTGGTTTATCCTTTTCTATTCGTAAATCCTGGTGAAAACAAGTCCAGCTGCGGGACTAAAAGTCCCCAATTATTCGGGAGAAACGCTCAGTTGAGCGATGTAGTTTCAGTGCATGTTGGTAAGAGAGAGAGAGAGTCACAAAAACTCTTGCTATTCAGCATATATAAGGGGTAGTTCATATTATTTCTGCCACAGGGCAGACTTAATCATAAAAGGAGGAAACTTTAGTTTTATTGGCTAAGACTATTTTTAATGATGGGTTTTCTAATAATATTCAGGTCTTGCATCACCCAGACCTAATTCTAATTTAAATGTTATTTATGAAGGTAATCATAGTATGACCTGTTAACAAGACAAAAGTTAATTATGATTTATCTCTTATAATGTAATCATCGATATCTTATTTTGACACCAATTCAACTTTGTACTCAAAAACATATTTACTTTGATTTATTGCTCTGAAATTAATCCTTTGTTGTTTATAATTTGATTCTTAAATTATCTAGCATAGCCTGAAAAACTCAGTTTGTTTATGCTATAAATATTATGATGCTTCCAAGATAATTTAATATGTTTTATGATGACTGTATTATGTCAACAAAGGATAATTTCTTTTGCAAATCTGTTTCATAAATATCAATTAGTATTAAAGATTTTTATGATGAAGCAACTCTTTTTATTTATTTGCTTTAAGAGTCTATAAAAAATAAGTTGGATTTCCTGATTTAAAAATTTAATTTCAATTTTAAATTTTAAAAAGGGTTTATCTTTTAAAAAGGGGTTTATTTTTATTTATTTATTTTTATCCTTTCATATATATATATATATATATATATATATATATTCTCTGAGAGATCAGTGTATGTTAGAGAGCAGAGAGTGTGTGATTAAAGCAGTGTCTCTCCGTTTACGTTTCTTGAGATGTGTTTTCTTTTCACCTAGTGTGAAGCCCAGAAGTGTGGATAAATCACTAAGATCCGTGGTTGACCTCCCTCCTGTTACTGGAATCAAGGTATAATTTACAATATTTTCCCAACTGCCATTTTCAATACTTATGAGTTCTAATAGGGAAACACGTTGCCAAGCCATGGGTCGGTTTGAAGGATATACAGGGTGCAATATGTTATATATCGCCGACCTTTAATTTCTCAATCGTTGGTCGTAGACATATAGTTCCAATTACAAAAACATTTCAAATGAAGTAAATATTCATGCTGTGGCATTATTTAAAGTAAAAAATCAAGTTTATAAAAATTACGAAATCTAACTTTTTATACGGTCCCCAAGTCCCTATAATTATATTTAGTAAAAATTTACACATATACACATATAACATAACACATTTTTTTTTTTTACACATATAACATAAAACGTTTGACATCTGTACTACAAAAATTGACAGAGTTATTAAATTTTAAATTTTGAGATTTTAGCACATGATTTTGTCTTCCATTGAGGGATCAGTTAAAAGATGAATTAGAGTAATTCGATATCAAAATCAGGATGCTATGTCCTTTTTACGGCGAAACCACCTTTAGCCGGTATCGCCAAATTGGGTAATTTCATCTAAAAATTTGAGCTGACTTTTAGGGGTCGTATACAAAGCGAAGAATGAAATATTGAAATTAAACAGAAAAATAAATATCAATTTATTATAATATCGGAAACGGCCTACTATAAAAAATGAATACATAAAACGCCGGAAACTACTAGAGATACTGCTCAAAGTGTTCTCCATTAGTGACAATGCACAATGGAATGCGTGACAGTACTGAGTCCTGGACACGTTGGAGCATAGCAGGTGTACAAACTGTGCGACAATCAAGGATAATGCGTTGCTTCAGATAAATCATAGAAGTAGTTTCAGTCACATAGACTTATGCCTTGATGTAATCCCAGAGGTTGAAGTCCATGGAAGTCAAATCCGGTGAACGCGGTGGCCACTCTACAAAACCACCATCTCCAAGGATCTGTTGACCGAATTCGGTGGCCAGATACGCCCGGATGTTTGATGTTTTATGCGGAGAGGGCACCATCATGTTTAAACCACACCCGGCAAGCATGTCGGAGAGCAACTTTTCATACAAGTCACGTTCCGTGTTTTGTAGCAGATGCAGGTAACGATCGCCCGTTAAGGTCCCATCTTAGAAGACGGGTCCAACAATCCAGGTTCCCCATATACCGCACCACACGTGTCGTAATTTCCGGGCGATGTGGAGGTTTTCAGGTCGCATCATCTTTTTGATTATCGCACAGCTATGCTCTAACGTGCCCAGGACGCAGTATTGTCACGAATTCAATTGTACATTGCCACCAATGGAGAACACTTTGAGCAGTATCTCTAGTAGATTCCAGCGTTTTATGTATTCATTTTTTATACTAGACCGTTTTCTGATTAGAGGTCTGCACGGGCCGGAATTTCCAGGCCCGGGCCCGGCCCGGCCCGTACGAAAGCTGTCTTGGCCCGGCCCGGCCCGTGTAAAAATTGGAAGTTCGGCCCGAGCCCGGCCCGGCCCGTTGTAAAAATTGGAAGTTCGGCCCGAGCCCGGCCCGGCCCGTACAAAAATCAGTGAAAACGGGCCCGGCCCGATACAATTTCTACAAAAAAAAAAAAAAAAAAAAAAAAAAAAATCCGTTTTTTTTCAACATACAATTAAGATTCTTTTAATGAATACTACATATATATTTATGGGAACATTTTACAGTATATTTTACATTACTATGATGTTCGCAAAACAGAAAACGCACAATAGTAAACATTAACGATTACTTACAGTCATCGTGTCTACAGACATTTCAAAATGGAAATAAAGATTCATTAAAAGATTAATGTAGTTCAGAATAAAGGATTAAAAACAAGATAACATTTGAAGCTGTATAATAAGAAGTAGATTTGTGAAAATATTTCTCTCATTTTTAAGACTTTTCTCAAATCCAAAGGAGCTACATTTCGACACATTTATGAAGCCTTTTCTTTTCGGAAACGTGTAAGATTGGCAGGTATTCTTATTCAAAAGCTATGTAAATGCCGTTTTTTTTCATAGATAAAAGTAATATATCTTTCTGAAAATGCTGTCAAAGTTAGCGTTTTGAATCGAATTTCCGGAAGCGATAGCACAGGAAAGGAGAAAAACGTACAGTCACGTGACAGGAATCGCTGTTATCTCTGTAAGTAATTTATTAAATATGGAAAAAGCTATTCGTTTCCAAATGCCTTCAATAGGCAGGCCTGTCAATTTTATGCCTTTATAGTTAAAGTTTTTGGCAGAAACATGTGTCTGAAAGCTTTGCATTGTTGAGCAGTGAATATGAGAACCACCTTAAGGTATATTTCCAAAGATACTGTTAAGAGAAGTTCATTATCACTATTAATATTACAAAACAAAATGACTGTTCTACACATCCTGAGATCGATTAAGACCACTTCCTTCCAGGCACGAGTCTGCTGAAAAAAAATTAAACTCGGAATCAGACATCTTGTAACTGTACGATGCCGATCTCTACGATGGACACGTTACATTTCTGTATTGATGTTGTTAAACTCGCATCGGCTCGTGACGCACATTTGTACTTCACGAGAAAATCATATTCATTGAAAATGGCTCGTATTTTATCTGCTTCGCTTAAATTCTTATATCGGGCCGACAGGCCCGATTAATTTTTTTGCCGGCCCGGCCCGTTTATTTTGTCTGTCGGCCCGGCCCGGCCCGTTGAAAAAATTGTCCTAATTCTGCCGGCCCGGCCCGGCCCGTTTGAAATTTTGCCTTCATTCCGCCGGCCGGGTACGGGCCTCGGGCCAAGCCCGGGCCCGTGCAGACCTCTATTTCTGATATTATAATAAAATGATATTTATTTTTCTGTTTAATTTCAAAATTTCATTCTTAGCTTTGTATACGACCCCTAAAAATCAGCTAAACTTTTTAGATGAAATAACACTCTTTGTGAAACCCCGATTTGGCGATACCGGCTAAAGGTGGGTTTCGGCGTAAAAAGGACATTCACCCTGATTTTGATCTCGAATTACTTTAATTCATCTTTTAACTGATCCCTCAATGAAAGACAAAATCATGTGCAAAAATCTCAAAATTTGAAATTTAATAACTCTGTCAATTTTTGTAGTACAGATGTCAAACTTTTTGTGTTATAAGTGTTATGATGCGTGTAAACTTTTACTAAATATAACTATAGGGACTGGAGGACCATATAAAAAGTTAGGTTTCGTAATTTTTATAAAATTGATTTTTTACTTTAAATAATGCCACAGCATGAATATTTACCTCATTTGAAACGTTTTTGTAATTGGAACTATATGTCTACGACCAACGGTTGAGAAATCAAAGGTCGGCGATAGATAACATATTGCACCCTGTATATATATATATTATATAAAAATTTTACTTGCAACATTCATTTAAATTATTCTAAATTGCTGGCGTATTCATTTTTTCCCTATTCATTAATACTCTCTATTATTTATTTATAGTTAAATTCCTATAAACTTAAAACGCGTATCTTAATAATTATCTTATTCAAAACCTTAATCTAAACTTTTAATCCCTTCATTAATTTTTATCAGCTTACCAAAACCGTGATATTCTGAGCGTAGTTCCTTTTATTTTTCGAATGTTTATAAAAGCCATTTTTACTGTTTTTATTTTATTCCATGAATACACTTCCCGGCAACCTGTCTAGCATGAGCCGTATTACATCGAAATTCCTCCGTAAGCCAACCCGGAACTCATTTTCTATTACACTGCTCTCTCGCTCTCCATTGGTTGAGTGACGGATAGCATTTCATTCCATGTCTAGTTTCTGAATCCGTTTGGTTCGTCTGAAGTTTATATTTCAATCTGTATTCCTACGTGAATCCTGACAAAACTATCGAGGTCAGAGAGAGAGATTTTTTGTACTATTAGATTGTTTATTTAATCTGTTACACGGTGTTTTATCGTCTCTTAGAATATCTAAATTGTCATTAACATCTTTTTAGCATGGAATGTTAATTAGTGCTCTAGCCTTAAGGCTCTGATAAATTCCCGCAATATGAGAATTGTTCACGTTTATATGTGTGGTTTAATAAACATTTTTAAGTGATTTTTGCCTATGTTTTACTAGGAAAACTATCGGATTTCTTAATCCATTACTTAACACCCATGCGGCCTGACCTGCTTTAACTGCATTATGAATCGCTAGTGTTTCGATTGAACTTAGCCAATCTCATCATTACAAACAAATAGATAGAACTGATTAAATTGGTCAACTGAAAAGTATTCTGCCTGTCCTCCACAGCTGCTAATACCCCATCATATTGATACCTTCAGCAGCAATGTTTTCATCAAGTGGTACGAAATGTATGCAACCTCACCAATGCCTGGCTAGGATTTAGTAATAATCCAGCAGGATGTAATATATATATGTATGAAAGGAGAAAAAATTAAATCCTATCTTTTTTTAAACTTAATATTCAAAATTTCTAATTTCTTTTGTTTCATCTTTGGCATTAATTGATGTAATGATACTTAAAATTATAATAAGTTTCAGTTAAAACAAACATTAGATGATTTTTTAAACAAAACACATAAATAGCCATTATCTTTTCCCAATGTGACAGATATTAGACTCAGTTGATTACATCAAGTAAACAAATTATATTTTAGCAATAAATTTTAATCAGCTTGCTCCACTTTTGACAGTTATTAGATATAAAACATATGAATCAGACTACATAATTATAATAAAAGATAATTTCACATTAATGCCAAAATAAGTATTTGAAATAACATAAATCTTAGTCACTCTAGCTGACATTTATTAAAAGATACATCATCATTAATGTCAAGGATGGTAATTAGATTTTAGTGGTGCAATCAAGAGGATGCAAGACATGTGTAATCTAAAAAAAACTATCATTAAAAATAGTTTCAACCAATGAAAGTAAAATTTCCTCCTATTGTTAGAAGTCTGCCCTCTGCCAGAAATAATGTGAACAACCCCTTTTATATACTCAAGAGCAAGTTTTTCCCGTGGGCTCTTACCATCGTGCATTGTTGACGTAACATGTGTCGCTCACATGGGCGTAATCTGGCGGGAACAAGGGGCGCATATGCCCCCCTAGCTTTTCAGGAGCAGGGCAAAACTTAACTTTTGCCCCTCCAGTTTTTTATATTATTTTGTGATTAAGGGTCAGTATTATGTTTCAATTTTCTCTTCCTTCTTTAAATTTAACCATTAATGTGCTACTTTTGGTGTGAACTAGAGTGAATCCTGGATAACTCAAACTACCCAGAATTAACACCTTTATGTTCATATCAGTAATTTCCGTCTTGTATCTTCACAAAATTTTAATGCAGTAAACAATATTGAAATAAAAATATTTCTTCTGCTCTGTTTCTGGGCTCCCAAATGGTCTCCACCCCCCAAAGTCCACTATTTGGAAAATGGTCCCCTTTTATGCATTTTGGTCCCTTTAGTTCCCTTTCTGTGACTGGAAAAAATCTACTAATGTGGAAAAATCACCGCAAAACTCAAAAGACTCTGAAAATCACAAAAGTTCAAATGTTGCGGTTTACTATAGCAAAACATTGTAACTGGAATTCTTTCATGAATGTCAAAAAATTGCCACACAATGTGAAAAGATTATAAAATTAGCACTGAAAATCTCATTAAAAATCACTAAAAATTCAAGTTAGAGGACAAAATTTTACTACATTAAGCTAGAAGTTTGAAACCGAATTTCAAAAAATCGCCAAAATGTAAAATTGAATTTCAAATTGTCAAATTCAAATTTCAAAATGTAAAGAAAAAAATTCAAAAATTGCTATAGGAATTCAATTTTATTGAAAAGAGGACAAAATTTAATAAGTTCTGGGAAAAGATTGACACTGGAATCCTTTTATGCATGCCAAAAAATCGCGTAAAAATTCAAAAATTGCTATAATAAGCTAAATAGGCTATAATAGGCTAAAAAATTGAAACTGTATCTCATTTACTAGTGTGAAAAAGTCACTGCATAAAAATTGCTAAAAATTCAGAAAATCGGAGAAGTCAAAATGTACTATAGTAAGGCTAAAACATTGTATCCGGAATTTTTTCACAAATGGAGGAAAAAAAACCTTGTGGGAATGTGAACTTTTTTTTCTAATCACTAACAATTTAAACCAGAGAATACAATCGTGGAAAGACAAAATTTACTACATTAGAGTTAAAAGTTTGAAACCGAATTTCTTTTATAAATGTCAAAAAATCACTGCAAAATGCCAAAAAACAATGAAATATTTGGGAAAAATTAAAAAAATCATTATATAAATTCCAAATAAACGTTATTGTAAAGAGGACAAAATTTACTACATTCTGCTAAAAAATGTAAACCAGATTCCATTTACAAATCTGGAAAAAAATTGCCATAAAACATGAAAAAAGGCTAAAAATTACATTTAAAAAACTACTCAAAAATGTCCAAAAATTGGCTTCTATGTGCATAACTTTAGGCATACAGCTACCTTCTTGCCAAATCGTATAGCTCTATGTGTAGCGATCTCGTTAGCACAAAGACACATACCTAGACAAACCTCTATCTTTATTAGATTAATTTTTAATACAATTATTCAATTTGTAAATAAATCATATCAGTTGTACATTTCCAAATGTGGGATAAAAGTCCGGGCCAGGTTTTGAACCAGGTATGTCTTGGCTGCAGCTGCCAATGCTCTACCTACTGAGCCATCCCGGATGAATCTGGAGGACTAATTGATCCAGCTAACCCTAATGTTACCATACTATGCTTTTCCCGATGAACATTATAGCTTATTTCAGCTTGTATTGGGTAGTACAAAGGAACTAAATTTTATGTTTCAGATTAACAATTATCAATAGTTAATCTAATTTTAATACTCAACAGGAGTTGCTGTTATGCTGTGTGCTGTTTTTAGCTCACAGGCTATCAAAGCCTGAGAGCTAATGTGCCCACCAGTTCTATATGTATGTATGTACGTAACGCAATAATTCTTGATAGAAATATCTGATTTGCTTCAAATTTTTTTCTAAGTTCATTTTGATAAGGCGCTTCCCTGATGAGATTTGGAGGCTCGTTGGTTAAGTATAAAGATGTGAAACAGAGTGGGGGGGGGAAATAATTCCCCCTTAATTTATTTTTCGAGTCGCATTATTCTTTGAAATAAGAGTATACTTTACAATTAGTGTGAATAGCCTGTGAGCTCAATGCAATCAGTTTAACTGGACACTTTTCTTTTTATTTATTTACTGATCACTGTTACTCCGTGTTAAGTTCGAAGAAATGCATTATACTTTGTAATTGCTAGTGTGCAACTCTGTTAACAATTGATTTGAAATTTTCTTAGATGCATTAATTTTTACTGTTTATATTTTATTGCAAATCATTTTTTTGCTGTTATAAATATTAAGGGGGAGACATGAGTGAAATTCTTTGAAAAAAAAATATTTCTTTTATTGACTTAAAAAATTCTTTGAACCTTCCTGAATCCATTGGTATGCCCAGTTTTTTTTTTTTCTGGCCATTAGAAATATTTGCAAAAATTCAAAGGAAGACAAGACTGGGATGCCACACCTACTCACACTAAGGGCAGACACGACTGAGACGCCATGCCAACTCACATTAATTTTACTCTAGCATTTTATACTCATTTATTATATGTAACTAAACTTTATCCAAGTATTTATATATACTTTAATTCATGTGTTTGATAAAACACTGCAAGAAACACACAAATTAGAAGTGTCTAAATTTTGTAGCTTTTCGAAAAATTGTACTTTTCAGCTAAAAACCCCATTAACTCCTAAAGTACTTGAGTGATTTGAATAAAAAAATTTTTGTTGGTAGAGTTGGTAGATTTGCTGTAAAATCATATCGCTCACCCTCAAGAAAAGTGACACATCTCGCAAAAATTCATTGTGCGTTTTATTCCTCTAATAGGTCTGTCATAGGTGTGTCTTGCTACACAAACAGTTTCATAAGTGTAGTTATACGGAAAATCACCTTTTTTAAGCTATATGTCATTTGTGACCACAGAAGAGGGGTGAATTGTGTGGGGAGATAAAATTTTCTAACTCTCCAAACCTCATCCTACGTCTTCATTCTTAAGGGGACAAGGGACCTTTAAAACCTTAAAAATCAATTTTTTATATTTTGTAAATTTCACTTTAAATATTATTCAAGGGTACATTATATACATTATGGTAAGCATTTATCACAAAAAAAATGAAAAAAAAATTTAATTTTTGAGAAAAAAGTGGAATTTTACGCTTATCTTAGAAATCTTCGAAATGTGACTTGCACGTTCCATATCAATGAAAATCCCCAATATTTTTTATAAAAGTCTGGTTTATATATATAAATAAAACTGTGCATCGAATTTTATATATTTGAATATAAAAGTTAAAAAAAAAAAAAAAAAAAAAAATTCAAAATTTTTTGAAAATTTTTCGAAAAAATTTCAAAATTTTTCAAAATTTTTTTTTTAATTTTTATATTCAAATAATATTAAATTCAATGCACAGTTTTATTTGTATATATAAACCAAACTTTTATAAAAAATATTGGGGAGTTTCATTGATATGGAACGCGCAAGCCGCATTTCGAAGATTTCTAAGACGACGCGTAAAATTCCATTTTTTCTCAAAAATAATTTATTTTTTATTTGTTTGTGATAAATAGATGCCATAATGCATATAATGAGCCCTTGACTAATATTTAAAGTGAAATTTGAAAAAAAAATTAAAAAATTGAAAAATTTGAAAATTTGAAAATTTTTGAAAATTTTGTAAAATTAAAAAAAAAAATTTTTAAACCTTTATATTCAAATATATAAATTTCGATGCACAGTTTTATTTATATATATAAACCAAACTTTTATAAAAAATATTGGGGATTTTCATTGATATGGAACGCGAAGGGGGCATTTCGAAGATTTCTAAGACAACACGTAAAATTCCATTTTTTTCTCAAAAAAAAAATTTTTTTTCATTTTTTTTGTGATAAATGCTTGCCATAATGTTTATAATGTACCCTTGAATAATATTTAAAGCGAAATTTACAAAAAATAAAAAATTGATTTTTAAGGTTTTAAAGGTCCCTTGTCCCCTTAAAGGTTTTATGCTTTTATGCACTTTTTTACTCCTGATGCATGCAGAGAGCTAAGTGCTATAATTTCATGTTACAACAAAATCATGCAAATTTTCTTTTGCCTCTCCTGTGAAATTTGCTTTTGCCGAGATGTGTCACTTTTCTTGTGGGTGAGCAATATGTGGTAGACAGTTTAAAAAATTTTTAATTAGTTTCAGAAACTTTTTTTCTAAAAATAGAAAATTTCTGAAAAATTGCCATTGCTCTAAAATAAAAAGCTTTAATCAAGTTTTAGTCGCAGCCATATCTGCCATAAGTCTTGAGCATTATCCAGTGAATAGAGATTCAGAATGTTATCAAAATCGTTCTGGTAGTTTCTGAGGAAACAGTTCTTAAAGCTCGCATTTCCCTCCTATGATTGCACTCATTCTTGTCTTCCCTCAAAAACATTTTTTGTAACACAAAGTGCAAATTCGAAAAATACAAGTCGCAGTTCAACACAAAACAAAATACAAAAAGTTGGCATCTTTTGATTGAACAGTAAGAAGGTTTTAAAAAGGTGTACGAACATTTGACCAACTATCGACACTCCCAATGTCTATTCTGTCGATACGTAATCAGAAAACTCAATTTGTCATTCGCAAAGAGCGAGAATTGTGAATATTTATGTTTTTTGGATATTTTTTGGAAATCCCATTATCTCATAAAGTTCCTGAGTGATTTTGATATATATGTATTTTTTTGTGGTAGGGTATAAATATAAGATAACAGCATACATATGTAGCAGACATTTAAAAAAAATGTAATAAAATTTCAAAAAAATTGCCATTGCTCTAAAACAAAAAGTTTTAGTCGCAGAAAAATACTGTCTGCCACAAGTCTTGAGCATAATTGAGTAAATATGGATTCCAAATTTCATCAAAATCGGTCAGGTAGTTTCCAAGAAAACAGCTCTTAAAGCTCGCATATTTCCCATAGGATTGCACCCAGTCTTGTCTTCCCTTAATAAAGCATCAATTTAAATTAAAAGCTCCTTTAAGGAGAATTATCAATATTGGAATACTTCCTTCTTGCAATAGAATATTTAGCTGAGTGTACTTTTTAGTGACCCGTCTTTATAAAGATGGGTTTAATTAACATATGTTTGGGGTTAATTTTTAAAAATTTGCTTGCATATTTAGGAAACCTCGGTGCAGTATTTTTAGATATGGTCCCCTAAAGTCCCCTTTTTTAATATAAATGGTCCACCAAAGCCCCCTTTTAAAATAAAAATGGTCCCCTTTCCCCCTTTTAGGAGACTAAAATGTGTTGGGAGCCCTGCTGCTTTTTTTTTTTTTTTTCGAGAAACGCCGAACTTATTTTCCTTTTCTATTATAAACTTTATATGCACGTGTGGAATAGATCTCTTGATTTATGTATCTAGACTCTAATATTATCACAAGTTTAGAAAATGGCAATGTGATCATTGTCATTTTCTAAACTTGTGATGATATTATGAACAAAACTGCCTGGTCCACCCGGCTATATCGTTCTCTATTTGAAGGTACAAGTCAAACATTATTAATTCGAGGTGTCCATAGAACTAAAATGGGTTTCTCTGAGGAAATTCATTGAATACAGAAAAAAAAACATTTTCTGTTTATAAAACAAAACCCCATTTAATATGTTTTTTATTTATAGCGCAGAAAATTTGCAATTAAATAGCGTTGAGCAGTTAATTTTAAAAGGAATATGAAAATCTGTCATCATATTCAGTTTTTGAATATTCGCTTGTCTTTATGCCATTTCAAAGTTAGTAAACATAAAAACATATTTATAAATGTATTTTGGATTTTAACTCAAGTACAATTGGAGAATACTAGAAAAAATGAAACTTCAGAGAAAGCGCGACAGAAGTACCAGAAACTTGACATTTTTTCTTAATTTTTTTCATCAAAATTCAGTAAAACCTCCCTAAAGTGATCACGTTCCGTTCCAATAAGAATTGATCGCTCCGAGAGGTTGTCTCTTAATGGAGGTCATGTTTAAATCTAGATTTTAATTTTTGAAAAATGGTAACAATTACTTCAGAGTTTAAAAAATGAATACATTGACGTTTGCTTTGATTTTACGGGTTTTTTCTTTTATAACTTTTATTACCAAGTCCTTCCGAAGTTCGGTAAATAAATGCAATTTTTTTTGTACGGAAACAAATAATGACAATTTCATTAATTTATCTATTTCTTTGAGAGTTTCTTGACAGAATAGGACAGGGGAGTTTATTGACTGTCATTCTTAATTTATTATCAGAGTTAAATTCATTGTCTAAAAAGGCACAAAGATTTTTATACACTTAAAAGTTACCGGAATAAAAAAAAAACTAAACTTAGTTTAGAAGTTTGATGAATAATGCGCTCTCCGGAATTATTTTTCTAATAAAACCTTCTTCAAGGTATCAGGAAAAAACGGAATTTGTTTAATTTTCTTCAAAGAAATGGGTCGCTCATGGAGGGAGTTCAACTGGTATGGTCTCTGAATAGAGGTAAAATTAGTATTGAGTCTATGTGAATAAATTTCGTTCCATAAATTTCGGTCCATGAAAAAATCGTTCAGGGAGATGGTCGCTTAATTTAGGTAGTTGCACAGGGAGGTTTCACTGTACTATAAATCTCTCTATTCTAAAAAAAAGTAACTACCGCTGTCACCGCCGAAGCCACCGGTTTTGAATTTTTTGTGACCGGAGGTCTTTCTTCGTTAATATTAAAAAACCTGTTGCATACAAAAATATGAAAATCGGTAGTATTATAGAAAAATGTTTGATAAACACGCTGATGCAGACAGTTTTCAAATGGAAGAATTATTTTAAGAGATATTTAATGCCAAAGTTGGACAAAATCGTTCCATTAAAAAAGTTTTATAGGAGCAAAAACTGTACATAGGAATTTAATCATTTTTAGATGATTTTATGCGTCAGAATTTCCCGGTGTGCAGATTGCAGTTAGTTTTTTAATTTGAATAATTTTTCGAGGTTTTATTTCTATTTTAAATTCAAATTTTCAGCATTTCGAGAGATATTTTTCACAAATTTTAGAAAATTGTATTAATTTAAACAGTTGCCAACTGCATAAACAGCGCAAACAGTAATGTTTGCTTCAAATTAAAAATTTATTTTACACGTGACTATTATAAACAAAAAATATAAAAAGCAGGAATTCATTGAAAATTACGTCATAAAAACTATAGTTACACGTGAATTTTAAATGAGAAAGAATATTGTAAAATAATAAATTCAGTAACATGCGTTAGAAGTCCTAATTAGGAGAATTTACGTCATATTACACTTATTACGTAAAATGAACAAAAAATAATATTGCAAAACAGTTTTAATTTAAAAATTGCGCGAGACATTTACTTGGCATTTTAAGATGATCATAATATTTCATTTCTAACAAAAGTATTTTGACGCGAATATTAAAAAGAGAAAGAAAAGTTTGGTGAAAATTACGTCAGATTATAATTGTCAGATTCAAATTATAATTCAATCTTCCGAAATCTTTTTAAAGGCGATCAAATTAGCGTGCTGTTAGAGTCTGCGGTGTCTGAACGGGGGTTGACGAGCGTAGCTCGTAGGGGGCAGAGCCCCCTAGTTTTGTAAAAAATTGTATCTAATAGTTTGAAAATAAAAACAATATGAAAAACTAAGTATTTTTATTTGAGTCTTTTTTAAGGGGAATCCACTTTGAAAATGGTGTAAAATTAAAAACATTTCAATTAAAATAAACAAATTAAAAACAGTTGTTTGATTTAAATGTTTATATTGATAAATTATCTGGATTAATCTTAAACCAGTATGAATGGGATTTAAATCTGATCAAATTATTAACTAAATAATTTTATGAAATTCTAAAATCTCAGCAATGATTAAAATTTACTATATGAATTATTTTTTCCCCAAACCCTTTCAAATTTCTCAAATATGTTAACTTCTTTATAAATAAATAAATATATATATATATATATATATATATAAATGGGTATCCGTATTAAAAAATGGAATGCTTATCTAAATTTCAATTATCAAATGCCATAAATAAAGGGGAAATATCAAGAAAGCTCGACCAGTTTTTAGAAAATATATTTATAATATCAAGTAAAAGGTAAATGTTGTTGTACTAATTGATAAGCATGAAAACGATACATATAGTATATGTATCGACATGCTGACACTCCTCATGTTACATATTGGAAAGGCCTGTGACCACTTATTCATGTTATGCACTCCCCCCCCCCACTTTGCCCCCCAAGGGGAACTTTTCTAAATTTAGCCAAGACCCCTCATGTGACATACCGTTGAAAAGGTCTGTGACTACTTATTGATATTATGCACCTCCGGTGTCCACCCTCCCCATTTTGCCCCCACGGGTGTACTTTTCTATATTTAGCCAAGACCCCTCATGTGACATATCGTTGAAAAGGTCTGAGACTACTTATTGATGTTATGCACCTCCGGTAACCGCCCCCCCCCCCACACTTTGCCTCCATGGGGATATTTTTCTAAATTTAGCCGAGACCCCTCATGTGACATATTGTTGGAAAGGTCTGTGACCACTTACTCATTTTATGCACCTCCCGCGGTCCTCTCCCCCCAACTTTGTCCCACGGGGCCATTTTTATAAATTTAACAGGGAACTTTCATGTGACTTTTCTAAATTTACCAGAGACCCCCTTGTGATATATTGTCGGAAAGGTGTGCGACCACTTACCCACGTTATGCACCTCCCGCGCCCCTCCCCCCACTTTGCCCCCCCTGGGAGGGCATTTTTATAAATTCAGATCGAGATCCCTCATGTGCCATGTGACATATAGTTGGAAAGGCCTAATGCCCCATGACGACTTATTCCTATTATGCTGCTGCTGTGCTCCTCCCCTCACCTTGACCTCCCCCCCCCCCAGGGATCCGGTTCGAGATTATTTTTTTACAACATTTTATAGTCCGTGCACACCACGCCTGCTATACAGTGCCTTATATAGCGGGAAGCCAGTTCGAGATGTCATATTACAAGATTACGTATAAATTAGAGGCCCCGACTAAAGGAAGGGCCCGCTAGCGGGCGAAACCATTTAGTCCTTATTAACGCCGACTCATTCCAGTTTACCTGCAGACGATTCTTGATAAATTTATGAAGTATAAAAGCAGTTGGCAAACTGGAGTCATCGAGAAAATATTTACACAATCGAAAACTATCGAGATGTCCATACAATCGAGAGAATCGAGAAAAACATCTCGTTATCGCCCATCACTAACATATACACGTGCACTTTTAGGAGCATTGCTTGTATTAAGGCTGTTCTGAAATCCATAACTGATTTCTTTCGGATGCATTTTTAATTTTATTTTTGTTCACAAACGCATCAAATAGGCAGGTGTTCTTATTAAGAAATTATATATATTCCAAGTGCTTTTCCATTTATCAGTAAGGGCAGAGGATTTTTCAGAAAATGCTGTCAAAGTGGACGTTTTGAAATGAATTTCGAGACGTGGCAGTGCAGGAAAGAAAAAAACTGTTATCCTGAGAAAATAATCGATTATAACTCAAGATATAATTAATTTATTTATCGGAAAATAAAAAAAAACCGTTTGATTGCAATCCACTTTTATAATCATGCGCCTGCAAGTATCAAACTTTTATGTAAACAAGTTGGAAATTGCTCGTCAAACGTGGCAAATGAGGTGCGTTCGTACTATAACTAGTTTTATAATTATTTTTTGCACCCCATATTGTACTGAACGTATAATTTTTTGCACTTCATAAAGCGCATAGTCTGATACATCATTAAAATGCACTTCCAATATTTTTTTCCCATTCCCCGTAATGTAACGGAACACTTTTGACTGTCCCTGTAATTAAACTATACATCCGATTTTCCTAAAATTTAAAATAGCTCGACAAAATTTTGCAACAATTATATCTTTAAAATTTCAGACCATTCGGAAGGCTGTAATATCATTAAAATGCACTTGCAATAATTTTTCCCATTGGCCGTAATGTAAAGAAAAACTTTTGACTGTCCCTGTAATTAAACTATGCATCCGATTTTCCTAAAATTTGAAAAGGCTCGACAAAATTTTGCAACAGTTATATCTTTAAAATTTCAGATCATTCGGAAGGCTCTAATATCATTAAAATCCACTTGCAATAATTTTTCCCATTGGCCGTAATGTAAAGAAAAACTTTTGACTGTCCCTGTAATTAAACTATACATCCGATTTTCCTAAAATTTGAAAGGGCTCGACAAAATTTTGCAACAGTTATATCTTTAAAATTTCAGATCATTCGGAAGGCTGTAATATCATTAAAATGCACTTGCAATAATTTTTCCCATTGGCCGTAATGTAAAGAAAAACTTTTGACTGTCCCTGTAATTAAACTATACATCCGATTTTCATAAAATTTGAAATGGCTCGACAAAATTTTGCAACAATCATATATTTGAAATTTCAGACCATTCGGTTGGGTAGTTTTTGCTCTGTTACATGCGGACAGACGGACGGACAGACGGACGGACTGAACGACGACTATAGGTGCTACGTATTTATATAATTACGAACGCACCTAAAAATGAGCTAGGAAGAAAACGTGTCAAAAGGTTTCGCGTTGTTGAGCGGAAAAAAATATTTTTTTGAGAAGGGCATTAAAATAATCCTTGATTTTTAATTATTCACAAATTGCATGTAACATTTGTAAAAATTAATTTTTATGCATCATGCTTACATAAAAAGCCGTTTTTTGATTCAAAATTTTCTTGTACTTTATTTCAGTGTTGTTTTTCAAGAACCATTAGGCAACGTTTGATAATATAATGTTTTAAAATAGTTGTTAACACTTTCCAATAAAGTTTCAAAGTATTTGTGACTTCTCACTTCTGTTTGCCCAACCGTCTTTTCCGCCGTTTTTCAGCTCTCTGACTCTATAGTAACAGTAACCATATTTGGATTTCCACTGCATAGATATATGCTTTTGAGGCTTACTAATGCAAATTACCTACTATAAAATATTACCTATTGAAGATGAATTATATAACTGTTATAACTCGTTAACAAGAATACACAAAAATTTTCTATTGGGGTCGGGGGGGGGGGTCGTTTACGGTGCATTTTAGTGATCTTACGAGACATCAATATGTGTCACTAAGGTTGGATACAGTATTTTTTCTAAAGAGTATGTATGAAGTATCATATATGACTGATACAGGACTTTACGGACTGATTATGAACCGTAATTGCTGGATGTGCGGTTTCAGCTGTGGGAAGCATTTTAAAACTTAAATAAATTTTAGTTCATTACGTGGTGAGTATAACTTCTAAAGATCATATACAGAGCTGCACAGAAGAAAGTTTATGAGCGTGAGTTCCTAAAGTATGTTTTTAATTATGTTAGGCATTTTCAGCTGAATTGTATATATTTTATTATTCTAAAAGATACTTGTAGAATATAAATAAATTCATATGGCAGCGCAAAACAAACGCCACCTATGGATGGCAATTACTATAAATGCGTTTATAATTGTAGAGTGCGTTTTCTGGCTTAAATAAATTTCGGTTCATTATGTCATAAAGCGTATAAATATAGGTTTACAAAAAATAAAAAAGAAAGAAAGAAAAAAAATCGTATTAACATCTATGGAAAGATTTCCTGAAAATGTACTTTCAACTGTTTTACACGTTTTTCAACTAAATTTTATTGCATTATTCATATATAAATAGTAACTCGATAGAAAAACCTTTTTAGTTGTTTTATGCATTTGTCAGCTGATTTAAATTTTAGTTTCACTATGTGGTATGTTCAAAGGTCTGTAGATCATATACAGGGTTGCACAAAATAATGTGCATACATTATATGATCTGGGCAGAAATTTTTGAAAATGGATTTACAGCTGTGTTCTGTGTGTTTTAATTGTTTATCTAGATATCTCATTTCATTGTGTTATTAACAATATTCTAAAAATGTGAGAAAATGTTTCGTAATCTATAACCCATAAACAATCTTTCGTTCTTGATTTTCTTCAGTTGAAACGTTATGAAGAGGTACAGTTCAAAATTTCGAATTTTTAAATTCTTATGCTAAAATTATTCCATGTATCCTAAAATGCATCACAGCAAAATTTCTGAGTCATCCCAATCAAAACGCCAGCTAGGGATTTTTTTTTTTTTAATAAAATTTTATCATTTGTTGCCGCTTCGAATGAAGGGTTTTAACATTTACCTTAACCACCCCCGTATTACCATCACCACCATTTAATAAAATCTTCGATAGGTCAAGGCTTTGACAAATTTTTATTAAGTTTGTTTGAACTTTTTTCTTGCATCAGACATAAGACATATACCACTTGTGCATTCAATATTTTAAAATATTCCTTTAAAAACATGAAACGTGTAATTTAGGATTTTCCCCTATATTTCGTATATAGTTGAACATTTAAAGTTTTGTTTAAACATTAAATTTTTTTAAGTATTTAATTTCAGTCTGCATGTGCCCGTGGTGATGGGAAGGAGCGGGGGTACAATTTTTTACAAAAGTCCTTAGAGAAGTTTGCCCCCCGCAGTTTTAGAGCCCAAGTTACAACGCCTATGGTCGCTCAACTGACCGTTTTCTAAGAATACTTGGGACTAATATGCCATCCAGATATACCAGTTTCAAAAGAAGTTCTGTATAGAAAAGATAATAAACCAGGTTCCAAGAACTTTATTTGGTATTTAATGTGTCTCTTATCGGGCATTTACACCCTTCCCGAACAGTTCTACGCCAACGTAAAATACCCGAACCGTGATGCGATAAAAAGTGCGGAGCTCGTTCTTTACACACACACACACGCATATATATATATATATATATATATATATATATATATATAACCATTAATTAAACATTACACACCATCATCAAAAACCGCAATATTGTGAATGATTGACAACAAAGTGCCACAAACCAACAATATAGAAATGTATGTATAAAATAAAGTGCCTTATACCTAATTACAAGAATTAACATGGAAGAAAAAAAAGAAGAATATGGATTCCGAAAAAAATTGAAAAACGTATATATTGAATTACGTTTTCAAGAGTACAGAATTCAATTATATAAGCAAATCGATTGTTTTCTGTGATAAAAAAAGCTATAAGCTAAAAAAAAAATTTCCCCTGTACTCAAACAACCAATATATAACCAAAGAAATAGCCCCAAGATGAAAACAGAACATAATCAAATGACATGAAATGGAAAAAAAACTACAACCCATTAAATATTCAATCTATAGCAATAGAAATCCAAATATTCCCCATACCAAATTATTCCCAGTAGATTTTCAAAATATATTCCCGCACATGGAATCCAAAAAGCATGATCGAATAAGGTGAATAAAACAGTTATATATATATATATATATATATATATATATATATATATGGGGCATTCTCATAGTCTTTTGACTTTCCTGTCCCTGAATAATAATTTTTATTTTAATACACTTTTTTGCGTTTTTTTTTATTTCATATACTGGGCAACATCCCATTGCATAGTTGCACAACAATATTAACGAGATAAATAAGTTTTGGACGATTTTGGGGGTCCAAACACCTGGAAAACTGCTGTACCGTCCCTAGTCCCTGGTGCTGATTTTTAAGTTTGGAGCTGTCTGGATAAAATTGTTTCAATAAAAATAATTCGATGTAATTTTTTTCTGAAACTGGAAGTATTGTTTTATATAAATACACTATGACGCAAAAGTTTAGACAATGACGTCATTCAGCTTTAAAATGTAGAATTATGACGTCAGAATTACAAAAACCTGTAAATATATTCAAAAACTGATTTAAAATGCTATGTACAAAAGACAGTCGTTTTATTTGCTATAATACTAATTTTTTTCATAAAAATTCAAATGTGCTTGTCGCAAAAGTTTAGACACTATTCTAAATTTCTTTGAATATTCGCTGGCATATGCAAATTTAGAATCGATGATGTCACAAATTTGGAGTACTTAAGTTCTGCAAACGATTGCGCTTCATAGTCGACATGCCGAGAGCTAAAGAAATTCAAGTGAATGAGGTTTCAAGGATTTGGCAGTTGAAAGGTGAAGGGAAGAGCGTTTCTGAAATTTCTGCTATTATTAATAGGTCAAAAAAATCTATTTATCGAGTTCTATCGAGTGGTTCCGAATATAAAGCAAAATGTCGGTCTGGGAGGCCACGTGTGACAAATGTACGAGAGGATCGCCTGATACAAAGACTAGCGAGTACTCAACAAATGAGCGTACGTGGAGTTCAAAGCTCATCGGGACTCTCTGTATCAAAGGATACGATTCGTAGACGAATTTTGGAAAAAGGAACAATCGTTTATAGCAAAATGCAGAAGAAACCAGCTCTGAAACCACATCATAAGTTACAAAGACTTATGTGGGCTCGAAAGCATATGTCATATGGAGAGAAATGGCAGTCAGTCATATTTAGCGATGAAAAAAAGTGGAATCTGGATGGTCCAGATGGTTGTTTATCGTATTGGCATGACTTGCGGAAGGAACCTCGACGTTTTTTTAGTCGCAGACAAGGAGGGGGCTCGGTGATGGTTTGGGCAGCCTTTTGCTATAATGGACAAGTATCTCTGACCTTCACCAGTGGTCGTCAAACTTCACAGCATTATACACAGACATTAGAAGATAACCTACTGCCATTTGCTGAGCTTCAAGGGGGTCCTCAGTAAGAATTTCAACAATACAATGCTTCAATTCACACTGCAAAACATTCAAAATCTTGGTTTAATTCCCATAATATAAGAGTTCTCGACTGGCCAGCATGTAGCCCAGATCTTAACCCTATAGAAAACCTTTGGAGCATCATGTGTCGCAAAGTTTATAGCAACGCTAGACAATACTCTTCTGAAAAGGAACTTAAGACATCTATTGAGAATGCATGGTACGATATCGATCCACAAATTATGCAAGATTTAGTTTCTTCCATGCAATCTCGTGTATATGACGTAATACATAAGCATGAATGCGCAACCAGGTTTTAAAAATTGTTTATTTCGATTTTATTTAATTTGTGTCTAAACTTTTGAGACAGCAGTTTATTTTTGTTACCATTTAATTTATTGCAATATGCACGATTCCACTTTTCTTTGTTATAAATATTGTTTATATGTACAGCACATTAATTTCAAGCAGTGATTTGAAAATTGAATAAATATTTTTCAAAGTATGTAAGAATTTCTTCATTGTCTAAACTTTTGCGTCATAGTGTATTTAGCTAAAAATTAACCCGCACACATTTTTAGGGTTGTTATTATTTTTTAAACTCTGTCCCTGGGTTTTAGATTCCTTACCATCCCTCTTCTAAAAGTATACAGAAAATCATTTCAGATGCAGCCAAAGAATTTTTTTCAAGTTTTTTCTCATGCAGAAGTATGCTAGAGAAATAATGTCTAAAATTCTTTGGCTGGAAATTTACTGTAGAATTTAAATCAGCATTTAAATATCAATTTCAAGCATCGTGGCTTTATTGGTAGTCTCACCGTCCCCAAGGTTTATTCCTGCACTTTTCGAAGTGAATTTTTAAAAAAAAATTAATTTAATCCAATGTTAACAATTGTTTCTAAAAATCAATGAACATTGTGGCTATCACTTAGTCTTAACATGATTTTCCTAAAAATAGGTGGTAATTTTCCTTACCGTTCCATCCTTACCGTAACTTTTTTCCAATACCATCCCTCTTTTTTACCTTACCGCCCCTTCTTTAACACGCCTTTAAGACAATGTTATACAAAAATTCTGTATTAAAAGTACTACATTGTTATTATTTCTTATTTGAATGTCCTGTGTGTGCTATGCAAATTCATTATAAGTAAAAATTTAGAAGAAAATAAAAAGTTATAGGGGTAAAATGTAAGGAAAATTAAACTCGCAAGTTTAAATTAAACCTCAGATAACTAAAATATTTTTCACTGCTGACTATTTTTTCTTTATTTTGAATCATTAAGGCATTCGTCTATAAGATTAAAATGTTATTTTAGCAAGTTTAATTTTGTCAGATTTTTTTTCCCAAAAGTCAAAAGATTGTGAGAATGCCCCATATACATAATTATTTTAGAATAAGTATTGATGAATAATATTCAAAATAAAATTATGAGTTTCGAATGTTTTAAATAAAATAATGAGGAAAACTATCAAATGCTGTATACTAATAATGAGAAATATTGTGTTATATAATTCTTTTATTCTTTTAATTAGAATATTCTTTTTAAAAACAAATCGTTGTTAATTTTAACCAAAGCAAACAAACTTTTGTATGTTAGTGGAATTTCCATTAACAAGGAAAGCATTTTTAAGTCAATATTGTCGTTAAAATTAAGCATAATCGACTTACTCTTGTTCGTTGCTGGTGCGCACGCAGTCAATGCTTCCAAGATTTGAGGCATCCAAAAACGGGCATGAGATTGCACCTACCATATAAAATCGATCACTTATTATCATGAAAATTTTAAATCCTGCAAAAATAATGCATAAACAAACAGTCAAAATGTAAACTGATTACATAATATATACAAAATTTACAATATAAATGCATCTAGCATAATATGAAATGATAAAAAAAAAAAGCTTTATGCTATTTTGAATTTTATGTATGGCACATCAGAAAATTATAGCGTTTCATGTCAGTTATAATTAAAAAAACGTGTTAATGATATGGAAGCTTACATCTAAACGTCAGTAATCACGCTGTATTTTAAAATGACGAATTAATATTTCTATTTAGGTAATAGTAATCTTAGACTATTTTCGATTTAGAAAGGTCGAAAAGGGAAAACGATGGTAATTAAAGGTAGTTAGATAATTGTCATTCGTCGTTCTTTCTATTACCGGATAAACTTGCAACGTTCTTTCTCTTTCATACCAATCCTCGACTGTTCTTTTCAAAGAATGACTTTAATTTTGCCTCCACCAACATTGATAGACCTACATGCCTCTCAGGCGGCAAACCGATAGCTTTCCCATCCAAACCATCACAAAATAGGACCTTCATTTTTTATGTAATTTACCATACCTCCTCCTCATCCTGTCTTACAATCAAACATATTATCCCCGACCTCACGCCCTTAGTCGCCCACCTTTCTAAGGCTAGAACTGAAGGCTAGACATTCAGCAAACATTATATAAAAAGATTTGTTTCAGGTTTTCCTAACAAAAAGCCTGTTTTTTAGTTTTTTTAATATCGACTTTGAAAAAAAGGAACTTATGAGTGACCAAAAAGCTCAATGTATAAATTGCTCAACCGTCTAATGCCAATCGTAAAATGCATGGTTGCCAGTTTAGGATCCATTTTTATTCAGAAATTTCAAGTTCATACCAGAAATAAAGAATAGTGTTTTAGGCTTTAGTTAATGGGAGACATTTAGCGATCACATAAAATAAAAATTCTTCTTTTGAAATTTGTGGTATAAATTTGAAATTTCGGATTAAAATTGGAGGCCAAACTGGCAATCCTGGTAGAATCGTTTTAGTTCGTAAATTTCGTAATTCAGAAAATCAGAACTCACACCAGAAGTTCTAAATAACAAATTTCGGTTTACTTAATAACGAAATGTCTGTTATTAAATAAAGAAAAATTTTTTATTTTAAATTTCTGGTATGAATACGGAATATATGAGCAAAATAATCCACGAAATCGGGAACACTGATGGTAGCATAAATGCTACCATGGGCATTAGAATGTTAAAGATTTTTTTAACTCTTAATCCCAGCTGGACAATGTGAATTTTTCTCAATGAGTTGCGAATTCTAAAATTCATAAAAATTCAGACTATAATGTATCCAACAAATTTTATTACTATTAATAATAATCCTTTCATTTCGACGTCTTTTTGACGAGTGTTTCTGAATATTTTATTGTCATGTGGCAGCGTGACAATGCCACACACCAGTTGCCTTGAGAACCGCGTTCAAGGGTCGAGGTCCGATTCCAAGGCAAAGAATTGTTAGCCAGGAAAAATTCAAGGATGAGCAGGCAGATATCTGGCCACACACGACAGGGATGCTTTTAAGCGTTGGTCAGAGAAAGACCGTCTCTGCCGACCGCTTTCTTGATAATCGGGTGTTATCCCTCTTTTATTTATTATGGGATCCTTGTGGTTCCGATTCTCACCTTTAATTATATTTTAAATCTGGTTTTACTGTATATATTATATACTCTTTATAGTCAAGAATTATTTAGTGTTAGTGATTGTATTTTTACTGAATAGTCAAGAAATGTATAATTAAATATTCGTAAGTCTTAACGATTTATAGTTTTCATTTCGTCTGCCTGCATGTTTAAACCCTACAATTTTGGGGGCTCGGAGCCAGGATCTGAACAGTCAGTACTCATTTTTTCTACGATTTGAAATAAACACTCCTTGGACATTATACAACTTTATGAACAATTTTGTTTTACGAATTGACGGAATCTACTGTTTAGTCATTCGAAGGATTTTGACACAGAATTGCTTTTACAGAAGCCAAGCCATCATCAATGTTGCTGAGATATTGCTTTGAAAGAAACAGAAGGAAATCTGATCGAGGCTGGATCTGAGATTTACGGACGTTTTGCTAAGATGAAAAATCAAGGCTGTTTGTGTCTGTAAAGAAAGCTCGTAGTGTTTTTTATTTTACGAGTTGAAGTTTCGCGTGTGTTCATATTCGCTCGCAGTGGTTTTTTTTTTTTTTTTCGAATTTGATTTTCTCGCGAGTATTATTATTTTCTTCAGCTCAGTGATTTATTTTTAGAGCTGTTTTTTTTTTCTTGCGCGTGTGTCGTTACGTGAAAAAAATATTATTTTTACGAAGTGCATTAAAATTGTACCGGTGGTGGTACATGCTACGTCATATATAAAATATAAATTTTTTATGTTATTTTCATATTCATGCAAATAATAATTTGGTTTTTCTGAAGAAAGGATTTACGCACATGAAAGTAAGTGAAGTTTTATATAAGTAGGTTTTGTTTTAATATAAATAATTTATATTAGACTAAAAATAAAGATAATGACGCATCTAGTACGTGCCAAAAAAGTTGATTTACTGGCTGTAGTGCGGGAATTAGGTTTCGAAGCACTTGAAAGCTCTACAAAGCCCCAGCTTTCAGATATTATAACAAAATCGGACGATTATAATGAAGACATTGTAAAAAATCTCTTAGCCGGAATTGTTAGTGAACGTGAAGAAATTGACAAGAAATTGCAGCTGGAACAAGCGGATAAGCGAGCCTATGAGCTTAAAAAATTAGAACTAGAGGTTAATGCGAAAAATAAGACAGAAATTCCAACATTAAGTAGCGGGATGAAAAGCCCCGATGTTTTAAAATTAATTTCAAAGTATAACAACCAGGAAGAAATTAGTATTTACCTAACCTTATTTGAACGGCAAATAAAGCGTCTAGGTATAGAAAAGGAAAATTGCGTAACTTATTTGCTTGGTCTCTTACCGTTTGAAATAGTTAGGTTATAGCGCCTAGAATATATAGTGTGGAAATCGGCTATCCCTGTAATACTTACAAAAGTGCTAAAATATTGTATCCCTTAAATGTGCAATGATACTGCTGCAATATGCAGATCGCAGCGACATCTGCAGGATATTTTCTACAACTGCAAGAAGCTGCTAGTCTATACCATGTAATACTAGTAATACGAAAATCCCGCAGATGTCGCTGCGATCGGCACTTGGGATTTTAGCAGTATCGTCGCACATTTAAGCAATACAAATTTTTAGCGCTGTTTGGATAGCATATTTCCACACTAGGTATTCTAGGCGCTGTAGTTAGGTCGTGATAAGTAACATAATAGGTCGTGAAAAGGAGGAACTCTCTAATGATTATGATTACGTTAAACAGTTATTACTCAAAGGATTCAAGCTCAGTGCGGAACAATTTAGACAGAAATTATTTTCCCATAAAAAGGAGAATTCGACCTCGTGGCGAGATTTTTCATTTGAACTCGCTAATTTTTTTGGAAAAATGGTCAACAGGTCTTGACATTTTGTAACTATGAGTATTTAAAAAACATTTTGGTTATTGACCAAATAAGGGAAAAATTACCATTTGAGATGAGAGAGCATTTCATCGATGACTTGCCTAAGTTTACTAAAGTTGCTTATTTTATAAGTAAAATTGATGATTATGAGGCAGCTCGCAATAATATCAGGAAGACTTCCGAACCGAGAAATCCGAGTAACAATGTTAAAAGGCGTTTTACTCAAAACGTTGAAAACAAAGGTTTTAACAGAAATAACATACCGCAAAGTAGTAAATATGAAAAACAATCATCTTAACACAAGAAATAACGCTAACCCTTTTAAAACTAAATGCTTTTATTGTAATGAATACGCCTCCCACAAATTAAATCAGTGTCCCCGCAGAAAAGAAGGACCAACTTATTTAGAGGCAAAGAAACCTAACATAGGGCTGACCAAAGTAACTTCAATTATAATAAGTCAGTAAACACTACCAATAACAATTCCTGCCTATCGAATAAAATCTTCAAAATTATTGAAACTATGGGAGAAAGCGTCAATTCTGTGTTAGATTCTGGATCCGATGTGACAATGATCAACAATAATATCTGTAAGGTTTTAGGACGCCCTAAATTAAATAAAAATTATGTAAAATTTACAGGAATTAGCGGAAAAGGAGTGAGTCCGAATAATTTTTTCAATACTGACATTTTGATATTTGACATTGATATACTGACATTGTGATATTTATGTCATTAATGATTTACAGTATGAAATGATTTTAGGAAATAATCGTTTGAATAAATTAAATTTTGAAATATCGGGTAATGGCCTTAAAGTTACGAGTAAGCGAAATAAGGAGAAAAATTATATTGTTAATATGGTAACTGCGGTTCCTTTAGAAATTCCGATGATAGACACTCCTTCAAACGTTATAAACATTCCCATGGTCAAATCAGTCTTGCGGTCGCATGTTACAAACATTCCCATGACCATCTCAAGCTTGCGGTTAAATTCCACCGACACTACCATGACTGAAGAATCCTTAGCCGACACTCCTAGATATGAATCTGTTTGCTTAGCAGAAATAGCAAATTCCGTTAATGTAAATGAAATCGATCTTACTCACATAACTGACTACGGTTTAAAAGAAGAATTAATTAACTTACAAGGAGAGGGCCAACCTTGTTAGTCACAGATTTTGATTATTTTAATATATGTTGTAGGGTAGAGACCCCTTAGTCTCAGGTTCAACGGATTTTATACAACGCTTGTTAGTTCTTGAGAAACCGGGGGGTCTAATATTAGTACACAACTTAAATAATTACTTTGTAACAAAAAGTACAGGTTGGGCGTAGCTCAGTTGGTACAGCGTTTGCTGGCTAATCCGCGGGCCCGGGTTTGAAACCCGAACGCGCTACATATTTTGTCTTTCTCATTTTTTGTTTTATAAATATACTTGTAATTATAGTTTAATAATCTCAATTAAAAATTTTAATATCGTACATTAATTATAATGTTAACAAATATAAATTTTAATTTATCATTTTTTATTTTGAACTATTATTTCTCATCCTTTAAAGAGATTTAAAAAGAAATTGGATCTATTATTGAATAATAAAAATTCCAAAATCGTTACAAACCTGTTGTGGTGACATCTAGTTATGATAAAATAAAACATATTCAAATAAAATAAAAATAAAAGCAGAAAGAAGATAAGGGGGGAAACAAAATATTTGAAAGCGCACGCAAGCATACGTATTAGAAATTTAAAAATCTTTTATATGCAAAAAATCCGTTGTAATTTAATTCCGATGCTAATTTTTAATATAATTATGCTTATTACTTTAAAAACAGAGTAATAGTATCATCGTATTGATTTCCCTTGTTAAAGCAATGCATAAATGATATTTCTTTAAAATCACGAATTGACACAATTGTTCAATATCATTGCATCGATAAAGAATATATGAAATACATTTTAAAAGTGATTTTTAAAAAATTAACAGTTTTATGATGTTTTATACAACTATTTAGTTAAAAGTGAAAAAAATTAAGTATGTTAAAATTATAATTGAAATACAATATTATAAATTTTAACTGACAATGAGATTATTAAGTTATAATTACAAGTATATTTATAAAACAAAATACAAGAAAAACAAATTGTGTGGTGCTTTCGGAAATCGAACCCGAGCCAGCGGATCAGCCAGCAAACGCCGTACCAACTGAGCTACCCCCGACCTATCCATCTTGTTACAAAGTAAGTATTTAAATCGTATGCTGATATTAGACCCCCCGGTTTATCAAGAACTAACGAGCGTTGTATAAAATCCGTTGAACCTGAGACTAAGAGGTCTCTACCCTACAACATATATTAAAATAATCAAAATCTGTTATTAACAAGGTTGGCCCTCTCCTTGTTAGATGAGAATTATAAGCCTGAGAAAACTAAAAGTGTTAGTGTGAAAGTTAAAATAATATTGAGCGATGAAATACCAATTAAGCACCGACCCAGGCGATTAGCATTAGCAGAGCAAGCGTTTGTTGATAAACAAATCCAGGAATGGCTTGATAAAGGAATTATACGAGAAAGTTGTTCGAGTCACGCCGCGCCTATTGTTTTAGCCAAAAAGAAAAATGGCGATTTCAGATCATGTATTGATTACAGAAAGCTTAATAAAAAGATAATTAGGGATAACTACCCCCTTCCAGTAATAGATGATATTTTAGACGATATCGAGCAAAGTCAAATTTTTAGCACATTAATTTGAAGAAAGGGTTTTTTCACGTAGAAATGGATGAGGACAGTAAACAATTTACCTCATTTGTTACAAATAATTCACAGTTCGAGTATAATTTCATGCCTTTCGGCTTAAGCTTAGCTCCGCAGCATTTTCAACACTACATATATGCATGCCTCAAAGAGCTAACAAGAGATACAGTAGACGCTCGATTTTACAAACCTCTTTTTTACGAATTATTCGTTTTACGAACTGATTAATGGTCCCAAACAGCAATCCATTGAACTAATGTTACTCCCATTTACGAACTTTCGATTTCATTTTCAACGCTACATATATCCATGCCTCAAAGAGCTAACAAGAGATACAGTAGACGCTCGATTTTACGAACCTCTTTTTTACGAATTATTCGTTTTTACGAACTGATGTAATGGTCCCAACCAACATTCCATTGAACTAATGTTACTCCCATTTACGAACTTTCGATTTTATGAACATATTTTATGAGTCCCATCGAGTTCGTAAAATCTAGCGTCTACTGTAAAACGATTTCGATGTATTTAGACGATATAATCGCCCCTGCACAGTCTGAAGAAGAGGCGCTTTCTAAATTGAAACCTGTGCTTCAGGTAGCATCAGAGTATGGTCTCAAATTTAATTTTTCTAAATGCCAGTTTTTGAAAAGAAGGATCGAATTTTTAAGATACATAGTGGAAAACGGAACGATTTGCCCTTCAGAAACACAAACATTGGCCGTTGAGAAATTCCCTGAGCCACAAAATAAGAAACAATTCCAGAGTTTCCAAGGATTAACTGGATATTTTAGAAAATATATAGCTAATTATGCTAGAATCGCTAAACCCTTAAGTGATCTTCTAAAACGGAGAACGAATTTAATTTTGGAGCAAGTCAAAAGGAAGCATTCCAAATATTAAAAAAATTGTCGGATAAACCATTGTTGCACATATTTAGACGAGGGGCAGAGACAGAATTACACATGGATGCTAGCAGCTTAGGTTTTCAGGCAGACTTGTTACAAAAAGGCGTAACAAAATTTACATCCCGTTCATTTCATGAGTAAGAAAAAACATCTACTCAAGCCAAATGAAGTTACGAGCTCGAAGCGCTTGCTGTTATTGAAGCATTAAAGAAATTTCGGACATACCTGTTAGGGAATAAATTTAAAATAGTAACTGACTGTTCCGCATTTCAGAAAACATTAGATAAGAAAGATCTTACCCCGAAAGCAGCAAGGTGGGCATTATTTCTACAAGAATTCGATTATCAAATTGTTTACAGGCCCGGAAATCAAATGAAACACGTTGATGTGCTGATTCGTAACACCGTATTAGTCACATCACGTTCACATGATGAAATTATAACAAAATTAACCAAAATACAAAACGAAGACGATTACATTAAAACTATCAAAACACTAGTTGAGAAAGATGAAAGCAAAGATTATTTTGTTAGGAAAAATATTGTGCAGAAATATGAAGATGGTAAAGAATTAATTATAGTACCGGAAATCATGCAAAAATAAACTGTTCGCGAAATTTATAATAAAGGACATTACGCTGTAGCCAAGACCGAATAGGACCGAAGGATTATTATATCCCTAATCTTCGAAAACAAATCGAAAATGTTATAGGAAATTGTGTAGAATGCATTCTATACAACAGAAAGCAAGGGAAAGGTGAAGGATTGCTAAATCCCATCCCTAAACAGGATTCCCCTCTGCAAACTTATTATGTCGACCACTTAGGCCCAATGCCTTCGACCAACAAAAACTATAATTTTATCTTCTCTGTAGTGGACGGTTTTACAAAATTTGTATGGTTTTATCCAGTTAAGACGACATCCGCTAAAGAAGCAATCTCTAAATTAAAAATTCAAGGGGCTACATTCGAAAATCCAGAGCTAATAGTTAGCGACCGAGGTGCGGCCTTCACCTCTTGTGAGTTTGAAAAGTACCTCGAAGATAAAAATATTGAGCATGTTCTAATTAGAATGGGAATACCCAGAGGAAACGAACAGGTAGAACGACAACAGGAAATTCTCATATCAATCCTTGCTAAATTAAGTATCGATGATCCGTCGAAGTGGTATAAATATGTACAGACTATTCGGCGAATAATGAATAGTACGATTTCCCGAAGCACTCAATACACACCCTTTGAGCTTTTAACGGGAGTAAAAATTAGAGATAAAGATGATTTAAGAGTGAAACAAATTCTTGATGAGGAACATGAAAACGCGTTTGTCAAGGAAAGACAGAACAGCAGAAATATCGCGAAACAACATATATTAAAAATTCAAGAGGAAAAGCGCAAAACTTTCAACCGTAAAGGCAAAAAAGCGAAATGTTATAGAATTGGTGATTTAGTTGTGATTCAAAGAACTCAATTTGGAGTCGGTATGAAGCTACGACTAAAATTCCTTGGTCTATACAAAGTGATTAAGGTGAAGAACAATGATCGATATGATGTTGAAAGAGTGGGTTTCCAAGAGAGTCCAAGAGTGCCCTCTACTGCAACTGATCACATGAAGTCATGGGCTTCTTCAGCCTAAAGTAAACAGAGTGTTAGTTCAAGTTGGTGTTTTTTTGTGTGTGTGTGTGTGTGTGTGTTTTTTTTTTTTTGCGTTCATGTCATCTTTTTTGTGTGTGTGAACACTCTATCCATTCGAACATTTTTAATAACTATTTTACACAAGGAAGAAACTTTTTATATTGTTCACAGAACTGCATCCAAGTGACAGACTCACCTGCACATTACTCTTTTTTAAAATAAATACTATATTACAAATCAAGAACTGGAACGGAATTCAATGTTTTATTTTTATATGGAAAGGCTGTGCTCGTCTGTATTTAGTGATTTGATATTGCAATTATTTTTCATGTTGTTTGTTTTTGTGTGTGTTTTTCAAGTATTTTTCAGGTTCCATGAAAGTCGAATGGTACCTAATCCAGTACCATTGGTAGGTGACCTCTGTGAGAACACAGAAGGGTAACGATGGCCGAATGTGGCAGCGAGACAATGCCACACACCAGTTGCCTTGAGAACCGCTTTCAAGGGTTGAGGTCCGATTCCCAAGCAAAGAATTGTTAGCCCAGCAAAAATTCAAGGATGAGTAGCCAAATATTTGGGCACACACAACAGGGATGCTTTTAAGCGTTGGCCAGAGAAAGAACGTCTCTGCCGACCGCTTTCTTGATGATCGGGCGTTGTCCCTCTTTTATTTATGATAGGATCCGTGTGGATCCGATTCTCACCTTTAATTATATTTTGAATCTGGTTTTACTGTATATATTATATACTCTTAATAGTCAAGAAATATTTAGTGTTTGTACTTTTACTGAATAGTCAAGAAATGAATAATTAAACATTCGTAAGTCTTAATGATTTATAGTTTTCTTTTCGTCTGCTTGCATGTTTAAACCCTACAGTCATATTCCTATCATATTATTATATGAATATTTGATTGTCCTTATATTGCTCAGTTCTGTCGAACTGACCACAAACTTGTGATTTTTTTTACTAGTTGAAATGACAACCGTTTCGTAACTCTATCAGGACACAAGCAATTTGGACTTCAAAACAGCCTCAAGGATCTGCTTCTCTAATCGTCCCGAATTGCGAAACTCCATGTTATCCTATAGGAAAGTTTTATTGGGTGATTGTTCATTGCCTAACATAATTATCAAAATACAATTTTCAATATCAGAAAATAGACGTCCGATGTCGAAGTAATAGATTTTTTTTTAATGTTTCCTTCAATTTTAAGTATTTTAAAAAACCATATAAACATCAAAATTTCTACTTGATAAAAATTTTACAAAGCATCTACACTGCAGTGGTGAAAATTATATTTTGACAATTACTTTAGGTAATAAGTAAGGATCTCTTTAAAAAGGTAATGAGAAACAACCTATACAGAGTGTATCAGGATTGATCGTTCAAATTTGGTGAGGAGGTCGAAAATAGCGAAAGAAGACATTTTCACATAGGAAAGAATGGACGCAAAAAACGCGTGACGTTGTAGATAGCGCTATGTATCCACAACTTTTAATCATACGTAAAGCTCTCAGACAAATCCAGCTTGACGTCATTCAACAAGGTGTCTGTATGTATGGAACTGACGAATCTTTGTCGTCCAGCAACGATGAATCTATATTAATACTTGGAAATTTTTCCAGAGAGAAACATTCGCCTTGAATACAATATTTCAAATGAAAATTACTGGATTTAATTAAGTGTCTGTGTTTGCCCCATGTTGGTGGCTCACGGAAAATATTCCATCTTGTGCTGCGTTTGTAGCCTTGCTAACTTGTTATAGTGAGAAGTTCCAGCCTGGGTATCGTTCCATGTGGTTTAGCGGTAGAACGTCAGTGCGCTATACTGATGACCCGGGTTCGATTCCCGGCATGGAATGTTTTTCACTAAGTTGGTCTTTGCGCCTTTTAAGCAAAAATAATTTGAAATTTGATTTTCATTTGAAAAAAAAAAAAATAAATGTTCCTGATTATAAAAATATTAGCTTGGATCCCCAGAGAGGAACAAGTGATTTTCAACTATTAATCAAATATTTCTTTGTAAATATGATGTATAAATGTAAATTATGTATATAGTCGGAGTGTCAATAATAATCTACAAAAGATTCTCTTGCTGGTGATTATTCTTAAATGACAAACACAAAAATAAAACATTTCGATTTTATTTTGTTTCAAAACATATTACGTGAAAATATGCTGATTTTAATGTGAAATTATATAGAATCGTGAAATCTTGACTTTTGCACTCACTATAATTTTCATGAACTGTGATTTAATTAGTTATAAGTTGAAGTTCGTGGAATACACGAACATTAATCATTATCCCTTGAAGGGCGGTGGATTATATTATGCCCCAGATAATTGAATGAAGATTTGTACCAGAATTTTTTAATATAATTTTATATGAAAATAAAGCTGTAAAATTGCATTTTCCTTTTTTCACATAAAATGTTTCAAAAATTGTGACGTAAATTCAACATTACAGAAGCACGTTGCCTCTGAAAAGTTTAAGACGATATTCAACGAACATAAAATCCCATATAATCGTAAAATAAGAATGACTGATTAACTAACACATTTTTCAAAATTCACCTTTCTCCACTTTCTCCATCACGACCATCCGTCGTGAACAAACTTCATTGCCTTCTTAAAATTTTGAATTTTTTTTCAGGTATAAATTTTAAATTTAAATATTGTTGATGTTCGTGCTGCTTTGTTGTACAGGATTTCGCTGATACTAACCTTCCGTGGAAACACTCCCAGCACTTGGACGAATCGGGCCACGGTCTGGAAGACTAAACTGGCGTTTCTGACGAATTTTAGATTTTTCTGGAAAAAAAGACATAACATAAAACATCTAATAGTGAAATTATATCCGGACTTTTTTTATATAAAAAGGGAGTCCGGTGAACATAATAAATGTACTATTGAATAGAGTTCCAGTATAGTTCCAAATATTTTCCACTCTTTATTTTTAAGGCTCTAGAGGCGTTTTCCCTATAGTTCTGCATTCGTATTACACATTTAGATACTGACCAGGTTTCTTCCGGTCATTTCTTGGGCTATCGAAAGAGTAGAACAGCCAGACTTTCGAACAGGGCTCCCAAAGTTAATTTTACACGCGAATAGAAAATATAAAAATGAGCCTCTTTATTTTTAATTATATGAAAATTATATGAAACAAAAAAAAACTTCATGAGAAATTCACAATTTTCAGTGAGGGACATCCCAAATTTCTCTATTAGATAAAATAACAAAAAGAAGTGAAATATTACCTGCAGAGCTTCCCTATAAAAGCAACAGATATTTGAGGAAGTAGTACAAAAGTTGGAGTTACTATTAATAAATATCTATTAGCTTATGAATGTATACACACACCAGTGTACACAGATGCAAATGAAGGTTTTAATAATGTGACAATTACTATTATACTTGGCGCAATACAATATAAGCAGACAAAAGAAAAATTATTAACACTAGAACTTTTTAACTTATTTGAAACTAGTTTTGGTAGCTTTCAGCGTACCGTCACCAGCGTTCCATCATTCCTGGAACGGATGACGGTACGCTGAGTGCTACCGAAACTAGTCTGAAATAAGTTAAAATGTTCTGATGCTAATAACGTTATATTTTCTGCTCACATTAATAAAGTATATGAAAATTACAAAGAAACCTAAATCGTTCTTTTTAACGATCATTTCAACGATTGTTCAATTACTTAAGCGTTCACTTTAACAAGGTGTATTATTTAAACGCATATTTTTAAAGTTGTATTCGTATCACGTGATGAGAAACTAAACACAAACAATACATTTATATAATAACGCAAGCTACGCTTTAAACAAATTTGCATCAATTCTTCAAAAATAAATTCACGAATGCTTTAATTAGAAAGAAAAAGAACTTGTCAACATGTTCTTTAACTGTTTTAGTTTTTATTAACTGCAGACACGAATAAAATAACATTATAATTTCACAAGTTTTAGCGTCACAGAACCCTTTTAACCGAAATGAAAAAAAAAGTAGAAGAAATTCCCGATAACAAATAACCACAGCATTTTTATTTCTTGTCAGAAAAGAAAAGTGAAGAATTGCTTCCGATCCTCCGCATTTCATTATGGTTTTACGAAATTTAGCTTCACAGAGAAATATTTGCAGTTTGAATAAAAACAAAACTCAGAAGGAAGAATGCAGAAACATTTTCATTTCTTATTGTTTAAAATGATTTATTTTTCATTAAACTTGCTTTAAGAAAAGAACATGAAGTTCTATTATGGTGAACTAAGATGTCTAGACCTTCACCTAAAAGAATTATGCTAACCTC
This sequence comes from Maratus speciosus, assembly GCA_963932465.1. NCBI lineage: Eukaryota > Metazoa > Arthropoda > Arachnida > Araneae > Salticidae > Maratus > Maratus speciosus. Next base: position 408,267,237 of record OZ010800.1, read on the forward strand.
TGATTGATTTACAGCCGTGAAGTATTTCTCGATGCTAGAGAGTGCTGCATAATTCATCATTGACGAATTAGCTTTTCAAATGATTTCTTAAGTGCTTTATAGTTTTTTCGTTTACAGAGGAATGAATCAGTTGAATTTACTTCGATGGAATAAGAAATAAGGCGGTCAATTCAATTTCAAATAAAGATATTTCCCAATTCACTCTGCTGAAAAAAAATATATGCACCCAGAAAAAATTGACCCCGACCATGAAACTTGGTATGTAAATAGTGTTTGCTTATATGAACAATAAACATTAAAATAAATTCAGAACAAAAAAAACATTTTATTGACTAGTAGCAGCAAAATGAATGTCAATTTCAATAGGTTGTAAAGCCACATTTGGCAGCTATAAAAGCCGATACTCGATGAGACATTGAGTCTATGAAGTTAACTATGTCCCTCTGCGGTAGATTCTGCCATGAGTGTAGCAACTGATAAACTAGTTCGGTGGTAGTCCAAGACGGATGAAGTCGCTTTTCAACATCACCCAAACATTCTCTATTGGAGCAAGATCTGGCGACCTCGCAGGCCTTGGAAGGATGTTATATCATTGTTGTTGCGAGAGTCGTGCAGTATGTGGCCGAGTGCTGATAAATGTCAGCTATGCGACTTGATAGCATAGGCCGTACCACCGGCTACAAAATGCCGTCTGCGTACCTGTGAGCCGTTAGAGTACCTTGCAGCACGAGTAAAAGTGATCAGCTGCCCCAGCAGATCACTCGCCAGAATGTCACTCCAGGTGTTATGTCAGTGTGCCGCTCAATAGCAAATGCAGGATTGGACCGATGCCCACTCTCTGCCCACACACACATACATGGTGTGTTCACAAAGTTTCAAGACTAGTCTGATAATTCAAAATTTATTAAACATTTTTGTAAAGCGAACTAAAATTCTCCGAAATATGACCCTTGGGCATCAACACACCGCTGCCAGCGAAACAAAAAAAAAGTTGCTGCGACCGAGGTCGGGGCTGTAAGGGGCTTGCAGTAGTATTTCCACGTTAAAGATAGCCAAAACTTCTGCAGCTGCGAGCGACGTGTGAGAGGGTGCATTGTCGTGGGGAATAATCCACTCGGATCTGATGTCTGGGCGGACGCGACGGATCAGGTCAGTTTTTCTCTGGAGTGCTCCATTAGTTTTGGCTATATTTAACGCGGCAATACTGCTGCAAGCCCCTTACAGCCCGACCTCGGTCACAGCAACTTTTTTTTGTTCCCGCGGGTCAAGATATGACCTGAAAGAGAAGCGATTCGACACGATACCAGCGATCCAGGCAGCTTCGACGAGGTCCCTTAACAACCTTTCGTGCGAAGACTTCTATGGGGCCTATGAACAATGGAAAAAAACGCTGGCAGCGATGTGTTGATGCCCAAGTGTCATATTTCGAAGAATTTTAGTTCGCGGTACAAAAATGTTTAATAAATTTTGAATTATCAGATCAGTCTTGAAACTTTGTGAACACACCATGTACGATAGTCACTAGCACTGAGAGGAAAACGGGATTCGTCGCTGAATATTTATTTCTCCATTCACACACTACCCAACTTCCTCGAGATCGACACCAATCCAGACAACACCGCCTATGTTGTAGGGCAACTGCCTAAATGGACGTCGAGAGCTCAGCCCGGAGTCTGCCTTTCATCTAAGGATCGTGTGCCTTGATACCACTGTATCCATATCAACTGGCAAATGTCGTCCACATAGTGACATTGTTGGTGTAGATGTGACTGCTCTTCTGATTCCTCGATAAAAACGTTCGAATGGCTTCTGAAATGTGAATTTGTCAGCTCTGAATTCGTTCCCTGTATTGATCACGTCACATGCGTTTTTATAATATAGATATTTTATAACATGCATGCTCACTTTAAGACAATAATGTACAACAGTCCTGTAAAAAACATACCGCCTCATAGCAGATTATCATAAACTATCGCAGAGAGATGCGAGAGATGTCATTCGACTGAAAATTATGTTTCATTAGAATATCAATGCAATTTTTGAAAAAAATATCATGTACATATAAAAAATTACACAGACATTGAATTTTTAAATTACAGTACTCCCTTTTGACACCATATAAAGCCGGAAAAATTATATAATTAAATAGTTATATACTAAAAAGAGGTCCGTACTTGAGAATGATATTGTTGAATCAGAGTGGCAAATTTTAATTTGTCTTACCAAAGAACCCTGATTGAAATTTTATTTTTTAATGAGATAAAATATATAAAACCAAATATATTCAAGGTATTTTTTCAAATATATTCAAGGCAAATACATTCAAAATCACATTTTTATTATGTAAACTATAAATAAATTCATATAAAATTAATTATGGATCATGAGCTAAATTAATTTTTTTTATAAACCAAACCACAATTGTCAAAATCGCAGGTGTGTACGTTTATGCTTATTCCAATCATTAATTTTTATAGGACCACTAGGGGCTCTGTCCCCTGCAAGCTACGCTCGCCAACCCCCGTTCAGACACCGTAGAATCTAAAAGCACACTAATCTGATCGGTTTTAAAAAGGTTAGAGAAGATTGAATTATAATGAAAAAACCTGTAGCGATCTTCCTGTAAACGGGTTTCAATTCAATTCCCTTTGATTGCGAAAATTTAAGGCCGAATCAGTTGCTGTTAAGGCATCCAATGGTTGTTTTCGTGTTTTATTAAAGAAGATCAATTAAACATTTGAAAAGAAACTAAAATAAAATGAATTAAGTAAACAGAGTCTTTGCCTCCCGGTATTTTTTAACAGCGTTATAAAACGATTGACATAATACAATTTACTGCTTTAATCCCTTCAAGAGCGGTGGTTCATTTTGTTGACAGATATTGTGAAATATAATCTCCAAACAAGGACATTAAAATAATTAAGCGAAGTCCGGAGGAAAATTACCAGATGATAAACGGATATACATAAATATAAGGTAAGCCCAATTTATCTTACCTATGTTTTTTATATTGAGAAATAGATAATTAATTTTTGAGGATAAAAAACGAACATCGCGCAAATTTTATGATAGCAAAGATTAAATATTGCTTACACATTTTTGGACCACTTAATTTTAATTCCTAAATGCCACATTGGCACCAGACTATCGGAATGAAAATTTCCCTTTTATTAAGTAAGTGAACAAAAGCATTTTCGTATTTCGAAATTTGTTTTTAAATTCTGGTGCCATTTACTGATTTCAACATTTGACGATTAGAAGTACCTTTCCCCTGAAAGGGTTAAACGCATATTAATGTATTTATTATTTTAAAGTTTCCTTTCTCTTTTAATATTCACTTGCAAATGCAATTTTCAAGACATAATTTTCAATATTTTCCTGCTTTTAACACATACTCATTCAATAGTAATTATAAAGTTGTTGTTTTTTTTAATAGTCATGTGTAAATAAATTTTTAATCGTTAGGAAATATTATTCTTTGCGCTGTTTAGAAAATTGAAAACAATCTCTATAATAATAGCCTAAGTCATCTGACTATCATCAACATTTCCGAGCGGATCCCTTCGCTTTTCATATTCCAGGCGGCCATTTTGGTACTTTAATGTTAGCCAGCCACATGTGATAAATCGCCAAATATTATTTTATTGCCATCATTTCACTTATATTATGATAGTGAAGCCATGTAACTGTCATAAACAATTATGAGCTGATCCCTTCGCTTTTCATATGAAAGGTTTCCATTTTGATTAAAGAATCAAAATTATTTTTTCGAATAAAATTACATAGAAGTTGCCATGATCGCAAAGAATTCTTGGTACTTTTATGTATGCCGGGTGCAAATCTCACCAATAGCTTTTTTTTAACTCATCAGTTAGCATTTTTTTTATTTTTCGAGTGGTAAATTAAAACGGTACTATTTGGTTATCCCATCGACCAAAAATTTATCGCCAAACTATAAGATTAAATGCTAATAGTGGTTGATCGTAAATGTCACATTCACTTGACTTTAAGGAAGTTACACATGTTTACGACATCAAGTGATTTTTATTTCGCCGTTTTATTTGTATTTTTTATTAATATTAACTAATTTATTTGTTCTTTCGTTATTTAAAATAAAATTATGTCAATTTGTATAATTTGGCGAGTGGTTTGGCGATTTATATAATTTGGCAAAATTGGTCGACGGCATATCTAAGTAGTACCATTAAAACGTTGCTTTGAAGTTGAAATTAAATGTCATGATTGCATCATTTTTATATTTGGCACATATATCATATACGCACCGGGTTTGGCGTGATTTTTTTACGACAATTTTAAGAAAACGTCGTTTTCGGATACCAGTTACATATGTATTTTTAAATTATTTTCTATTATTTTTAAAATGAAATAACAATAAATAAAAAAAAGTTTAATTAATAACTATAGTTCATTCGCGGAGCCAAGAGAACGAAACTAAACAAAAGCACGTGCAGACTGGCGATGATTCAACACCTGGCACTTTGCCAGGAGCGCCAAAGAGATAGCCAGAGTTCTGATTTTTTTTCATCTCCACTCTTTGTCATTGTGTTTTAGTGCTGAAATTGACGATTTTTTCAAGTGATTTGTTGTTTTATATATACAAATGGAGGTTGAAAAAAGTTCTTTAAGTCCACCGAAGAAGAGAGTAAAGAAAAAAGCTTTAAGTAAAGCGGAATAGAATATGATTTTGAACGTATATAAAACGGTCCTTTAATCGAATCCTGAGCTTCCGATTTCCGATATAGGGGGTAGAGCTGCTCGTATGACGGGGATAAGTAAAGCTTCTTTTTTCCAAGTGATGCGAGAATATCAAAATTCCGGTGCATTAAACTCTCCGAAGAAGACAAAATTACGTAAACGTGTTTTAGATGATATAGACGATTTTGACAGGAATGCTATTAGGAGAAAAGTTCATGAGTTCTTTTTTAGAAATGAATTGCCCACTGTAGATAAAGTTTTGAAAGTTGTAAATGATGACCCTGATTTGCCAACTCTTAAAAGGACAACATTTTATCATCTCCTGAAATAATTAAATTTTACTTATTCACGAAGAGGACGAGACAGTACTCTCATAGATAAAAACGAAATAATTGTATGGAGAAGAAAATACTTAAGAAAAATAAAATCCTTAAGAGAAGAAGGACGCAAAATATACTATATGGATGAAACTTGGGTGAATGCAGGGCATACAGTTAGTAAAGTTTGGAAAGATACTTCAATAAAGTCTTCAAAATAAGCATTTTTATCTGGCCTTTCTTCAGGATTAAAATCTCCTTCAGGGAAGGGAAAACGGTTGATAATTACCCATATTGGTAGCGATTCTGGTTTTGTGGATGGAGGGCTTGATATATTCGAATCCAATAAAAATAAAGATTATCATGAAGACATGAGTTCCGAAAGATTTGAAAAGTGGTTTGCTGATATTTTATTTCGACTCGAAGATAACAGTGTAATTGTAATGGACAATGGTCCTTATCATTCTAGAAAAGCAGAAAAAATACCCAATACTTCGTGGAGGAAACAAAAAATTGTCGATTGGCTTTTAACAAAAAATATCGCTTTTGAGGACGGAATGTTAAAAGCGGAACTGTTGCAATTAGTGAAGCGAAATAAAAATGAATATGACAAGTACGCTGTGGATGAATTGGCAAAAGCCCAAAAGTCTTGCGATTACCCCCCCCCCCCTACCACTGCGAGCTTAATCCTATAGAACTGATTTGGGCACAACTTAAGAACTTCATTGCTAAAGAAAACAAAACATTTAAAATGCCCCATGTGAAAGATTTGTGCATTCAAAGTATCAGAGGAATTGGCGCTGAAGAATGGAAAAAATGCATTAAACATGTGACCAATGAAGTGGAAAAAAAATGTGAGATTTAGACAATACAATAGATAATATAGTTGATTCTGTGGTAATTAATCTACCCTCGAATTCTTCAACATCATCTTCTGAAAGTGATTTCTGAGGTATGTGTGTTTTAATATTTATCAAAATAGAATACAGTCTCAAATCCGGACGTTCGGAATTCTCCAAAATCCGGACGTTTTTGCAGTAAAAAACAATAAATAAATAAGTATTTTAAATTTGACATTCTTAAAACTGGATCGTTTTTAAAGAACAAATATATTCACACTTTTTAATTCCACATACCTACAAAATTATCCTACGATCTGTTATTCAAAACTCTATTATTTTTTTCTCTTTTTTTGCGCGAGAAAAAACTATTCAAATTCTATTCTTTTAAATATAAAATGGACTTCGTGAATGTGTCAACATGTTTGCACTGCTTATGTGCAGAAAAAAAACTTGAGTAGCAAAGAAAAAGAATGAAAAACAAAACTTTTTTTCCTTACTATTAAAAAAAAAAAACGTATCTCCTATGTAAATTGACCGATTTCTTTCAAATTTTCAGCAAGTTGAAATAATAGTAAATTAAGCTAACAAATTTTTATTATAATATATACAGTTATTAAAAAGTTACAACGCCTGCCAAAAATGCCCACTTTACAGAAACTGCCAAGAGAAAGTATGTTTTTGTTTATTCACCTCGCTCCTTGAAATTTGAAGCCGAATGTTTTTATTTACTTTAGAAGAAAATTATGTCAAATGCTTTAATTTAGCATTTTATAAAAAAAATAGTTTTATTATTTTTAAGTATTATCTTTTTTAAGTATAGTAGAACCCCGCTAATCCGAACTAATTGGGGCCGGTGCTTGCTCGGATTACAAAAAATTCGGATTACCCGAAATTCCAATAAAAATAGAAAAGAAAAAGATGCGTTCTAAAAAAATTTAAGTTATAAGTACTCAGTAGTTTTCGGAAACAAAATAGTACTCTTTGTTTCACTCCTGATGTTTATAACAATCCAATGGAACTTCAGAATGAGGAATTACGTAACAACCTATTACAAATGGCTCAAAATCGCGAATCTATAAATAGCTCAGTCACCACGTCGATGAGGGTGGACGAAAAAAAAGGATTTCTGTAGATTATTTGTGAAATCAAACTGTTGAAAAATATGATAAATTTTTATCATCAGAATTAAATACTTTTTGCATTCTAGAAAAGAAATGTATAGTGACTGGCAAACAAACTGATATTAGAGATTTTTTTAAGATCGCTTCTACGAGTAGGCCTACAATGCACGTTTTCATTTTATATTCAATAAAAAACATGGTTTACTGCCACTTTTTGTTTAATTCTAACTTCTACACGTTTTTCCTGACATACATCCTGTAATCCGGAAAATTTTTTTAAGTTAATCATTTCAGTTAATCTGTTAAAGTATTATTTTCGAAATTAAAATCGGTTCGGATTAACCGGAATTTCGGATTACCGGGGTTCTGCTGTGTTGTAAACGTGTTTCTGATGTAAATAATTTACAGTTGATTTTTTTTTTAACTTAAAAAAAAAAAATCTCTATTGAAACATCTGCTTTAATATTATCGTTTTTTAGTAGTGAAAATGCGTTCTTGAACTAAATCATGCACTTTTTTTTTTTGCGAGAGAGAGAGAGAGGGGGGGGGGGGGGGGGGGGGGTGTAGAATATATATATATTTTTTTTTTACAAATAAACTGAAAATGATCAGAAATTGGGGATCGCCGAGGTCCGGAGGGCTCCGGACTTTATAAACGTACAAAAAATGAAAAAATCGAAAAAAAAAATGAATTTCGCCAAACTAGGGATTTGAGCCAAATGTGTAGCTCCTTCGCGATGTTTTTGCAACCCATTTGTTTACTTTCGTTCTCTGCTTTCAGCGAACAGACTATACAGAACAAAACAATTTATAACATTTTTTTTAATAAAAAGAAAATAAATGTAAATAAACATTTATTAATAAATAAGCAACAATAGCCGGGTTACGATGTCAGGCAAAGCAACGCCATTTTGGAGCCAATTAGGTACCCCGGTGGGTATATGACATCTGGGTCTAATATTTTTCTTTTCGTTTCGTTTAAAATAAAGAAAGAAGTTAAAGTCATTAATTTTAAATGTTTCAGTTTTAAATGAATGTTTTGTATTAAATAAAGTAATAATGAAATTTAAAAAAAAATTTAAAAAAATGCGACGGGAGAAATATTTGGCGATTTATCACCTTCGTCCCTCTAGCATAAAAATACCAAGTTCTTGATTTCTCTATCAGAATCTTTAGATTTGGCGAAAGATTGTTCAATTAAATTGAATTATGAATAAAAGTAACATGATACATTTCTTAGCATACATTTAAGGGAGGACAAACTGGTCGCCAAATTAGTTTAAAATAATAACCTTTTCTAAAATATGAAAAAAAATATCTGTTATGATTAAAATTTGAGTTGCCATCATTAGCGAAAAGTATATAAAATTAGAAAAAATATAATATCTCGAAAACTCAGCCGAATTTAAAAATTCTAATACCAGTTTTGAGATCTGCGGATCAATACAGATTTTTTGTGTTCATTTCATTGGATAATATTCCATATTTCAGGAGAAATCGCCGTGAAACATAATCAGTTGTTTAATCAGTCGTTTCATAAAATCGTTTCATTAGGATTTTATGTATATAGGGTAGATAAATACGTTTCATAAAATCGTTTCATAAAGTCGTTTCATTAGGATTTTATATATATATAGGGTAGAAACGAGGAAGTTAATTTCAAAACTCGCCTTAGCCAGAAAATCAAATTTTGGGAAATCGTGAAAAACCTCTAACAGCGTCCATTGGTTTTCATTATAAACCAAGATATTACAATGGCAGGAATGCTGGATGAAGCTAATTTTTTGCAGATTGTTGTGTTTTATCGGTTCAGGTATAGCAATAGAATAAATTGATAGAGAAAATACGATTTTTAAAATTTTGGATAAGGCGAGTTTTGAAACTAACGTCCTCGTTGATAAAAAAGAACTAATTTCAGTAAGCGTTTAAAAGTGGCTCTGAAGCATTTTTGAAAATTTTAAAATACGCATTTGAACAATTATTAAATAAAAATATACAATCAAAAATTATTTACAACAATTGCTACATAAATAAATAATGGTAATTAAAATGATTTAATTTATTTTTATAATTAGAAAATAGTTTAATTAGTAACACTAGAGAAATGTAATTTTATATAAATACATATAGGTAACCAGAAACTAATCCTTTTACGCCAGATTTAAAAACATAAGCTAAAATTTACAACATTAAATGCACAAATTACACCAACATTACATTAAACCACATACAGCCGTTTCAAGGGTACCCCGATCTCCTTCACCAGTGGAAATAAACAAAAAAATATAAACAAAAATAAAAATAATAAGAACGAAAAACCATGCGTATACCATGTCTAAACTCAAAATGAGCAATTTGGAAGCGCATAACGCATTTTAAAACCAGATTTCTGCTATTACCATTAATAATCGCTAAAATATATGATTTTGTTTTGTGCAGCCCTGTATGTGTTCTACAGATATGTATGCATACTACATAGTATGCTAAAGGTCAGTTCAGTTAAACGCATAGCACAGTTGAAAATTTCCTATAAGAAATTTCCGCCAATAAACGAATGTTGTTGAGAACTTTTGTACGACCCCGCATAGGATCTATAGAATTCATAAACACCAAGTAATATTTAAAAAATAGTTACATTTAAAAACACATACCACAACTGAAAACGCACTTTCAGCAATTATTGTCCGTCGGCTTCAATAGTTCAATTATTGCTCATTTTCTTCTATAGTCTTTCTTCTATAATAATTTTATGTGTCCTTGTAAATGAACGATAAGTTCTATGCACACCATATTCTATAGTAAGAAACTTGTTGTACACGCCAGTGATGTATATCTATTCCAATATGTTTAAAATACTGTGATATCATTAATATACACGGCAAGCGATTTTTCCCCATAGATCGTAATAGTACGGAAATCTTTTGAGTACCCCTGCAAATTAACTGAAAATGCTACACACTTCATTTACAATACCGAACATGCCATTGATAAACACTTTACAACTATGTTAGAAATTGTTAAATAGATTAATAATTAAAATGGGTTCAAAAAATCCCCTCGGCTACAGCCCTAGCCAGGGTTACCAGTAGCTAGTAGCTAGCACTCAGTGTTAGCTAGTGGCTAACGGTCTGATCAAAGCGGCAAAAACAAGAATTTAAATATCTGAACGAGGTGACGTACCTGACAGGAAGCCATTAAAAACTAGGTTATCAATGCACAGGACCTTTCCACACCGGAGAGAGAAAAGGGGTGCTACTCATATCGTTCACCAGGAAATTTGTATATTTATGTATATTATCAGCCTCGTAGAAATCCAGATCAAAACATTTACATTACATTTTAAAATAATTTTAGCCTCAGAAAAGTTAAACTGATGGTTGGAACTTCAACAATGCTTAACTATTGTATATTTATCCAATTCCTGCTTCCTAACATAATTTTCATGTTTCTTCAATCTAAATCTAAACACACGTTTCGTCTGTCCAATGTATGAGAGTCCACATTCACATTAAATTCTATAAATGCTCCAACTATTGTGGCTGTCAATCGGATCTTTGAGATTAGAGAAAGCTACTTTATTTGAAAGAAAATAACCTTGAAAAACTAAATTTATTGAGAATATGTGAAATTTGAGAGCTGATTTTTGGAAAATATCGCTCACACGCAAGAAAAGTGACACATTTCGTAAAAATTCATTTTGCGTTTTATTCCACTAATAGGTCTGTCATAGGTGCGTCCTGCTACACAAAAAGTTTCACAAATGTAGTTATACTTAAAATCACTTTATTATGCTATATGTCCATTTGTGACCACAGAAGAGAGGTGGATTGTGTTTGAAGGTAAAATTACCCAACCCTCCAAACCTCATCCTACGTCTTCATTCTTAAGGGATTTATGCTTTTATGCTTGTTTTTATTCCTACATGAGCTTGGTGCTGTAATTTTATGTTACAGTAGTGCAAATTTTCTTTTGTCTCTGCTGTGAAATTTACTTTCGTCGAGATGTGTCACTTGTTTTGCGGGTTAGCGATATGATAAGAGAATAACATTTTTAAATTCTTTATTTGTAAACCGGTCAGTGACTTTGGGCGATTTTGATAAAATACGATCAATGATATCACAGGAAAACCCACGATCAATAGCAACTGCTTTGATATAATCAGTTTTACTATTAAACAATTCTGAATTCAAGCAGATATTACGAGCACGAAAAATAAGAGTATTAAAAATAGCTAACTTTAATTTTTGGGGGGTAACTTGATATCTAAAATGAGGAGGCAAACTAATCTCAAAAGGTTTAAGGTGAACAGCCGTTACAAACTCAGAATCAAGCCGAATTATCAGGACATCGAGGAAAGCAATACGTTGTTGAGTTTCAATTTCAAATGTAAACTGGATTCATGGATGAATTGAATTTAATAAATCAAGAACAGCGTTGGCATTACGTTGAGAAAAATCAAACAAAGCAAAAGAACCATCCACATAACAAGTATATAAAACGAGAACTTCAGTGATTTAACTCCTTCAGGGTCGCTTAATATTTGGAAAAGTCATCAAAAAAGTACCTATTTTTTTATTACAGAAATTGAATAATTATAAGGTTTCTAAATAAAATATTCAATTAGTTGCTGTTGTTTTTTTTTAAGGTGAAAAAAAAGTTATAGAACAAATTCACATTTGTATAAAATCCATCATGCGAGAATTCTGTGTCTTAATGTTTGTTTTACACCATACACATTAATACGACAGAGACCTTTATTTTTTACATCTTAGATCTTTATTTATCATCATCACACACATTTTTTCAAATAATGTTTGAAATAATATATATACATTAAATTTTGATTATTATTATTTTTTTTGAGTGTGATATATTTCGAAACATGGAATATAAGCCCAACCTCGCAGTCAGCGCCAAAAACCAAACCCAAACGGTAATATTCAAAGACTTCACACGGTAATGTCAGTTAATTTTTTTTCTGCTTTCAACAGTTTTTCCAGCACTTAAATCTCCAGGGCGGAAATATGACGGGCACGAGAAATAACGAGCGACACCTTAGCCCGTGATATTGACGGAAGCGAGAATTAACTGGTTAAACGATTTAACTTCAAAATTGTGCATATTTATATCATTTAAGATGACTACTCATAAGAGATACCCGTAGCTAAAATCACCCGATATTTTATAAAACTTCTATTGGAAAACGAAAGTATTTTGAGACAAACAAATGCTGGTTAAAGAATTCAGGTTATCAATTTCGAATTGAAAATAATGAAATTCATTCAATCTATCTTTCATCTTAATCTCATTTAATCTATTTTCAATCATCTCATGCAATATATTTTTCGTCATTCCTTATCTATGCATTAAATCTATTCCTTATAGCTTCGAACTTTGGCACTGCGTCTTATAAACTTACTAAACATTTAGTTTTCAGGTTTCCGCCCCCCTCATGGTTGACAATATTTACACTTCAAAAAACTCAATTCAATTTCCCAATAGAATTCGTAATTTTAATCCAACAGATTTATACTATGGTCTCGTTTGATGTAAAATCTCTTTTTACAAATTTTCCCGTACAAAGTACGTTGGTTTGTTTAAAAAATATATTGAATGAATTTCATTATTTTCATTTCGAAATGGATAAGCTTATTTCTCACATAGCATTTTTAGCTTGCAGAAAATTTGCAGAAGTCTTGCTTTGAAAACCTGCAAAGTTGCAGCAAGCTCAGTTTGACAAAATTGAAAGTTCATAACAAGACTGCAGCAAGATAATGCAAACGCCCAAATCACCACACTTTGAACTTGCAGCTAACTTGTCGTGCAAGTTAAATTCATGCTGTATCAAATTTATTGCAAATTAACGGCAAACAAGTAATCAAAAATACTGCAAAGTAGTAATCTTTCCATGCCACATTAACTGTTTACAACTGTTACACTATATGTTTAACCCCTTCGAAGGGGTCCATAGACCCGATCTGGTCTATTGATGCATACTCACCGCTAAGGTGCATGCATCGTTTTTACCACCATAAACAAGTTAGGGTAATATTTGTACTTTTCAATTGTGGTCTTTTTTGGCATTTGATATGTTTAGCATTTAAAAAAGGCGGTGACAACCGAATAAAATTTCTGCAATTTCTGCGTATCTGCTGGTTGTCTATTCTCTTAACAGAAGGATTTTTTGCTTTCGTCACTTTTGTGAATTAAAGACAGTCTTGCCATCAGTTTCACAACAAACTACTCATGCCAGTGGGTGATGGTATACCTTGCGGGAGATTTGCTGCGAATTTATCAATTCAAATTTGTCACGGTAAGATAATATCAGACAAAATGAAACTTGCTGCTAATGTTCATACTATCTGGGTTCTTTAACCAGAATTTGTTTGCCTCAAAATAGTTTCATTTTCCAAGATAAGTTTTATAAAATTTCGGACAGTTTATCTATGGGGAATCGCTTAAGACCCTTCTTAAATTATATATACAGGGTGAGTCTAAATTGTTTGTACAAAATAAGAGGGTGATAGTACCTATCTAGACGAGCAATAATTAATACGGAAGATAGGGTCGCATTCCACTCTGAGAAGCAAAAAATAGTAAAACTAGAATTTCAACATGAACTTACAACAGTGTTCGGTAAGCGAATGAACGATACTAAAAGTTGCACAATCTGATTTATTGATCAGCGAAAAAGTCACAGCAAGTGCTCAAAGTGGCGGTCACGCACGTCGTTAACAGTTCACACCGGCAAAGGTAGGATGACTTGGAACACGACAACGCGTTGGTACAAAGATCGAACATCGTACAATCTTCGTGCTTCGCGTCCTATGAAGGAAACTAGCGCTGCAGTTTGCAGCCAAGTCGAACAAAGGAGAGTGAATTATGTCAGCCAGGTATCGTCCGGATAGCCTAACAGGTAAGGATAGCCTAACAGTATTGGCACGGCACACCAAGTATCCAGGTTCGATTCCTGGTCTGGACATTTTTCGCTCTGTTGGAATAACCTTCAACTGTGCTACTCCAGCCTTGGATATGAAGTAGGAAATGTTCTAAATAAGATCATAAAAATCTGAATTTACTAAAATCATGATCAGTTCGGTAGGTGGAAAAGCACACATGCTCCGATGTCAGACAGCGAAAATCATGCGTGACCTTTTTTTAGCATAGTGTGGGTAAATGAAATATATATATATATATATATTACGCTATGATATGTGGCACAGAAATCGCGATTATTTGTTAACTGTTTAAAGGCAATTCCCAAATGTCTTGATGAAACGGACCTCATTGGTTATTAAACAGCATTTAATGCATCGCCATACCTATAAGGGGGGGTTACCATAGGGAGACCCTGTTCTGTCGCCAAGTTTGTCGCCAACTTGGCGATATATCGCCAAAAGTGACGCCAGCTTGGCGATATCTCTAATATTTCGCCAAATTCCCATAGACTTTCATTGTAAACCAATAGGGTTTACTTGCTTAAAGAAAATCAATCGAGATATTTTAATGCAACAAAAACTAATATTAGCTTAAGGGATTCTATTAATTATATTTAAGGGAATCCAAGTAAATTAAATTATGAATAAAAGTAACATTATACAATACTTAGCATGCTTTCCAAACATAAATTTTAAGGGAGACCAAACTGGTCGCCAAGGCCGATTAGTTGTGATTTAAATTTCTTTGAATTGAAGAAAATGCAGCTATGCATCAAATAAACAAAATAAATCAAATAATTGCCAAATGATATAAACGATTATGAAAATAAAATTGAAGAAGTATTAAACTAGTTAATGCATTTATATTTTAATAAATACACGTGATAACACGTATTAAATAAATAATTTATTATTTTATATAATAAAATTTAAACGACTCCTTTATCTACGTGTATGCTAATATTATAAAGTAGTAACGTTTGTGTGTTTGTGGAATGTAATCTCTGCAACTACCTAGCTGATTTAATAAATAATGGTTTGAAAATGCTGGTGACCATCTCTGCTCCAACAAAGACTGTATTTTATGTCGGTACAACAACATCCATGGGTGCAGGAGCACAAAGTTCTAAATTTGCGAATTCTGAGATACTGTTTGGGCTAAAGATTTAAATTTTTGTGCGATGGTTACTTTTAAGATGTGAATACTCGTTATGAACGCTTTCTACAAGGTTCGAAATCTTAAAGTTAGAAATAAACGTAAAACGTTCTAGAAAGTTTCTAAATCACGATTTATTTGGAATTGTTAGAGAAAGAAATTTTGAAATTTCACATGGCTGTTAGTTTTAAGTCGTAAATGCCGGTCAGTTAAAAAAAAAATTAAAAGGGTGCACCATAAAAAGAGATCTAATCTGCAATTTCTGTGATACAGTTGGGTCTAAAAACATTAAAATTTGGCATGGTAGTAACTTATAAGATCTAAATGCTCGTTATAGAAAGAATTCAAACTGCAATGCACGCATTAGAACGAATTCTAAAAAAGTCGAAATTAAGAAGACTAAATAAACGGGCAAAGTTCAAAAGGTGATCTAAATAATGACGTACATGCAATTAAAATTTGCATGAATGTTGCTTTTAAGACGTAAATACTCGCAATAGAACAATTTATTAAAATTTCGCTATGTAAAATGATGCAGGAACGAAAATTTTTCGATTTTTTTTCTGTGCCACTGCTCACCTAAAAACTTTTTATCGGGTTGAAATTTTTGGACGGGATACTAAAATGGCTAAGAATGGCTTCTAAAAAATACAAAATTTAAAATGATGAAATCAACGAAAACCGTTCTAAATTATCATTCATTTGCATTGTTAGGTATAGAAACTTTAAATATTTAATAAAACTACACCTCCCCCCCCCCCCCAAACATGCATTTTAAATCCAACAAAACGGGTAGCTACTTTTCCAGCATTGAATAAGTTGTGTAAACATTGAATAAATGTCGATATGAAACAGCGAATAGTTTGCACGAAAGTACTTGTCAATATGTTGCTTCGCTTGGCTTTTCTATGTCTCGCCAAAGCCTCTAATAGAGGAAAGTGTCTGTTTAAATTTGATATGCAATTTTTTTTCAGCTTCACTAATCTAGAGATTTAATCATAAGGTCATTTTCTCAATTGCCATTATACGATTTTTTATATAGTAACTTATTTGGGTAATTTTTTTTAATCGGGTTAATATTGATGTATTTTAGCTTACATGATTTGTTGGAAAAATACGCACGGGTTTGTAAATTACTCGAAATGGCATTTTCACAGCTCAAAGGTTATGCAGACGAAATATTCCAGATGTGTCATAAATTACGCTGCAGGCATTGCCGATTTGTTTTATTTAATGATTCTAACACGTAATACAGCTCACCTTGTCAAGAATATGTTTGAAAACAAAACAATACAGCGTATGTAGTGGCCAGCGTGCACTCATAATTTAAATCCGATCGAGTACATTTCTAACAGACGCGAACGACGCATTGCATGCCTCTGTTGACATGTTCGGGACTTTGATATATCACTTTTTTAAGAGACAATTCCCTAAACTCTTATCGACAACCTCATCGCGTACATGAAAACAGATATTCAAGGGTATTAACTATTCGAGTGGGCCACACACCATATAAAAGTCCTTCATTCTCTTCAAACATCATATTTTTTTGTCATTTAGAGGTAGTCAAATTGGCGCGAACGTCTGTTTATTTTTTTGACATCATTTCAAAAAATAAAAATTCCGATATAAGATATTTTAGTGTTTTATTTTCTCTATTATTTTTAATCTATTACGCACTTCAAATTTTATATCCATGCATGGCTGTCTTGTATGTTCGCTTTGCCATTTTTTTAAAATAGTGTATATTATATATGTAATGTATACAGTGTATGTTATATTATTACATTATTTTGTAATTCTACCATTTAATTTGATCATTTTCATCATCTGAATTTGCGGCAGGTCTGTTTGATAAGTAATCAGACTTTTATTTTTCCTGCCCGCAATAGTTATTCGAAAGCGGCGCACTGTGTACATTAGAAAGAGACAGCTTAATGCACATGCCTCAGTTTTTCCACGAATTCGAGTAAGCCAGTCGTTGCCTGCTTCCACCGAATGAGGTGCTGTTATACGTGTGCGTCGAATTTTGATTTCTCTCAAGATGACTGAACGGGTTGAAAAAAGGTACTGCATCAAATTTTGTCAAAGCTTGGTGATCCTGAAAGCGAAATAATTCGTAAGATTCATCAGTTCTTCGGCACATTCATCGCACCTGATTCAGACTTTCTTGGCAAAATGTGGAATTCCAGTGTTCGCCAAATTCCATACTCTTCATTCCATACTTCAGACATGACTCCTTGCTACTTCTGGCTGCTTCCGAAATTGAAGGTGCCATTAAAAGGATCCCGTTTTGAGAGTAGAGATGAGATATGTAGAATGCGACGGCGGAGTTGAACACTATTCCAAAAAAAAACATGCCAGAAGTATTTTCTGCAGTGGAAAGAACGGTTACCTAAATGTGTGGAGGCGCAAAGGGCCTACCTCGAAATGAATAAGGGTACCAATCCTGTCAGGTAACTTATGCATTTTTTTCGTTCAAAGGTTGAATATTTTTCAGACAGGCCACATATTGTCAATTAAAGATAGCATCTCATTTTCTATTCTTGTTACGAGTTATTATTAAATCTATGTTCTCACTAACATCGCTCAGACTAATCCCTCTGAGGGAAGTCCTAGTAATGCATAATCAAAAATTGTTTCAAAAACATACGATAAATACTATTATATAATGTGTATTAAAAATGACTTAGTATAAATTGATACAGTAGTATAATACTTTATTCTCTAAATCTGGTGAAATACAGTTTAAGTATATTGGTCGGCAAAATATATCAAACTTTCCTCTCGGCTAAAATCTATGTGACCTATACAGATCTGAAATTGCTAAATCCAAATATGACATTCAAACTGTCGCACCAGATACTATTTTTCCGAGAAACAGTTTTATAATAATAAGAAACATTGAAGAATATTTATATTAATTTGCAATGCTACATAAGATTAAAAACCTGAAAAAAGTATTTTCACTGTCTTAGATAATATATCGATAAAATGTGTGAGGAAAATCTAGTTTGCTTGACATATTTGCATTGTGCATTTTTTTTGTGTGTGTGCGTGTGTGTCTACGTTTGTCCCCAAAAATGATTTGTTTACCAATAGCATTGAATCGAAACGTTGTATAATATTGAATTAGATATTATAGACAATAATAAACAATTAAAAGAACCTTAATTTTCACCATAGAAAGGGGTTTGTTTTATGTAGTTACTAGCTGACCCGCTCGACGTTGTCCGGAGCCATAATAATATTCTTAAAAGAACCTAAAGCTTGTATGATTTTATATCTTTAACTCGACTTTGCCTGCTGACTCTGTGAAAAATCGGTAAAAAAAATAAAAAAGAAAGAAAGAAAAAGAAAAGTGCCCAGTTAAACTGATGGCATTGAGCTCACAGGCTATTAACACAAATAGTATATTATACTCTTATTTCAAAGAATAATGCTCCTCGAAAATTAAATTAAGGGAGGGTTTGTCCTCCCCCCTTCCCCTGTTTATACTTAACCAATGAGCCTCCAAATGTCATCAAGGAAGCGCCTAATCGAAATAAACCGGTATACCAAATTTGAAACAAATCGGATAGAAAAACCCATTTATCTAAATTAAGGGGGTATTAGCCCACCGTTCCCCTTTGAGACTTAGACAATGAACTTTCAGGGAAGCACCTTGTCAGAAATAACCGGTATACCAAATTTGAAGAAAATGCTCATAATTCTGCATGAAAAACCCATTTATCTAAGTTGAGGGGGTTATCCCCCGTTTCCCCCTTTATACTTAGCCAATGAACCCCCAAAACTAATCAGGGAAGCGCCTTATCAGAATGAACCTAGAAAAAAAAATCTGAAGCAAATTGGATATTTCTATCAAGAGTTATCACGGTACGTACATACGTACATACAGAACTGAAGGGCACATTAGCTCTCAGGCTTTGATAGCCTGTGAGCTAAATACTGATATTTAGCGGTAAAAAGGCTCGAAAATCTGCAGTAGGAAACGGGGGGGGGGGAGCGTTATGTTTCCAGCGATTACATAATTTTCGTGCTAAAATATTGATATTTAACTATAAAAATCACTGTCATGCATGTAACTATTTACTTTATTTTTCACGACGAAATCCTCAATGAAAATTGTTGATTTTCAAACTGATTATATCAAACTTAAATCCGACTATACATGAGTCAAATCGATACTCGATACTTAGATAAAAAGTTAGTATGTAGCATTAAAATTTATTCTATAAAATTAATTACATTCTTTATATTCTCTGTTACTTACGAGTGATAACAAATCGAACAAAAACAGACTGACCTTAAATGCATGTTATCACTCGTAAGTAACACATAATAGTTCGTCAAAAGACCAATAGAAAGCACAAAATGGTAAAAAAAAAAAAAAAAGATCATGTAACGCCTAAGTTAATCTATGCATTTAAGGTTTAATCATCAGTATGTAGACGCAATTTCTAGCTGACCAATCTCTTGCACTTGTTTGCGACAATCTGATGAAGAAATAAAATAGTATGGTGCTTTCCGGGATTATACAAAATATATTATGATTATAATAATCCCTTTTCCAAAAAATATGATAATAGTCAACTAGGTAGGTTTAAAAAAAAAGAAAAAAAAAGAAAAAAGACTAGAGAACAGGAATTTTGCTTTTTTAGAATTCAGTGTCGCCCCCGGCATTTCCATTACTTCATTTTCTTCTGAGGGAATGATGGCTTCTATATTATTATGAAACAGCCATTATAAATGAAGTGTTAGGTGAAGATGAAAGAGCAGCCTTAAAAAGTTAGAACTCTGATTTTCTGGTCGGAATGGGGGGAAAAAATGGCCATAATTTTTTTTTTTTTACCTCTGCTCTTTCATCTTCACCTAACACTTAATTTATAATGGCTGTTTCATAATAATAGAAACCACCAGTCCATCAGAAGAAAATAACTCGGTTAAGCGGGACTCTACTGCAGTACAAAACATATTTCAATTTTAAGACTTAAAGCACACGTTTTATTTTATGTAAAATGACGTCATTCGCATCCGCTTAAGAATCCCACATTTACGATCTACTCTTAAACATCTACAGTAAAACATGCATAGCACATCACTATCGCAAAATAATGCACAAATGCAGCAAAAAGATTTCGTTATTCAAGAAAATCGAAAAAAAACGGCTATCTAATTATTCATAGATACTTACAATTAAATATAGTATATAATAGCTCCATTGTTTTAACAGAACTCATTCGTTTATATTTTTTTCAAAATAGCACGTATTTTAATTACATTTCTTTCGGTCGTTACGAGAAAATGGCAACAAAAATATATAATTAGTATTTTAAAACTATTTTTCCTTTACTTTCAACAGAAATGGGGTACTTTCGTTGCTAATATTAAGCAAATGGCTCCAAAAACTACAAAAAAATTAATAGTTCAAAAATAAATGGAGATACAGTTTTCAAACAAAATGCATTTAAAAGAACTTTTTTTTCCCAATACGACGGTATAAAAATTGAAAATGTGCGATGCTTAGAAGTTTAAAAAATTGCTAAAGAATATTTAATCGTATTGCTTTGTTTTACGGCTAGCTTCTGTAAGGTAACGTTATTTTTGGACACAAAATAAGCTGGGAGAAAGAAATAGCATACCGTACCGGAGGCTAACAAGTGGTTAAGTGTGGTCACAGATCGCACAGAGGGTTTCGTTTAATATTCCTTTCAAAACACTTTATCCTTTTGCAAAATCTGTTAGTTCCACATTTCGCAACCAGAGGGCGCATTCTATTCTAAACAAAGCTCTATCCGAACGAAACTCCGTTTCACAACCTATACGTAGACATATCAGTCGAGGGTATCGGGCCCATAGCACCCGAGATAGGAAGGCACCCCATGACAGTAAAAAGTAGAACTAAAATATGTAAGGCTATGGTGCATAATACGAAAGAGTGGCCAAAGGGCTGTGCAATGATATATCATGTGAGGGGTGTCGGCAAAAGTTAGAAAAGCGATCATCGGCTGAAAAGGGGGAAGGTTAGAGAAATGGCTTAAAACACACAAGTTAGAGCCCGTTGGGGTAGCTAAATGTATTTTTAAAAATTTTATGATTTTTCGTGTGATCGCAAGTGTTCTGCTGTAAGTATGCAAAATTTCAAGTCTCCAACTTAATTGGGGGCTAAGTTAGAAAAATAGCTTAAAATACACAAGTTAGAGACCGGAAGGTTAAATATAAGACTTTTTGAAATTTTTATGATTTGTCGTGTGATCGCAAGTGTTCAGCTATGAGTATGCAACATTTCAAGCCTCCAATTTAATTAGGGCTCAGTTAGAAAAAATGATTAAAATACACAAATTAGAGCCCAGAGGTTTAAATATAAGACTTTTTCAAAATTTTATAATTTTTCATTTGATGTGAGGTATTCAGCTATAAGTATGCAAAATTCCAAGTCTCCAACATATATAGTTTCTGAGAACGGGCTCCGTGACAGACGGACAGACAGAGGAGTGAGACGAATAGGATTTCGTCGGATGAACGAAACACTAAAGAAGGCTATGAAATATATACTTGCCTCGTGAGCAAAGGGGACCCTCGAAATCTTCTGGACATTTTGAGCAGATGTTTGAGCCTTCTTCGCAACTCTCGCATTTCGAGAACCTGGCACACACCACGGCATAAAACGCCTCAGCATCTGGGACACATACGCTGAAAGTAATTTTTATCTCTTAGATTTTGTCAGACGAAATTTACTAGAATTCATTTCAAGATAAAATAAAATAAAGCATCGCAACGCCAAACTGAAGGAACTAAAACGCAGCGTTTAATTTACAAATAATAAAGTAAAAAATGAAAAAGTTATTTTTGTTTTTTGTCATATTTTCTATAAAGGTTTGTTAAATTTGTTGTAAATATATAATAGACCTGGAGCTGGCAGCACCAGACAATCACCTCATCGAGTTCACGGATGAAATTCTGGGATTAGTTAAATCTTGATTCAAATATTAAAACGCAATCGGTCTGCCAAGTCAAATCTTGGTAGAAAACACCTGAAAACCCGATTTTAGTGGCTGACTCTTAGGTTTACCATTGTGTTTTCCTGCACTAAAAGGTATGAAAACATGGAGGACTGGGAGCAGGAAAACACAGTGGTAAACCTACGAGTCAGCCGCTAAAATCGGATTTTTAGATGTTTTCCACCAAGATATGATTTCGCAGACCGATTGCGTTTTAATATGCTAATCAAGATTTAACTAATCCTAGAATTTCATCCGTGCACTCGATGAGGTGATTGTCTGGTGCTGCCGGTCTGTAATACATTAAAGAGAAAATATTAAAGAAACACGTATTAAAAGAAAAATTTATTTCTGAGAAACTACATTATATTGGGGTATTTTTCTGAGCAGTTAAATTCCCATTTAAATGACACCTGTATATAAAAAATCATAAAAAATAATTTCTAGCTGAACTATCATAATTAGTGAAAAGATAAAAATTTATCCAATAATAAACCAATGCCACATTTAATGAATTTTAAAATTAGAATAAAATGCCAAAGCAGTACGGGGTTCTCATTTTATATGCTCAGATCAACCCTAACAATATTCATAGAATCAATTTTGTGCATGACCAAAAAGAACACCTAAATAATAGATAAATTTTATTTAATTATAGGAAACTTAAACATACCATCAGATATTTACTTTTAATTAGAAGTAAAAACAACAGGAAAGAAATTTAAATAAACAGAGAGAATAGATTAATTTAAGATTTTTGAATAAGTAAAAATAAACTAGTATGTTGTGGCCATCACAAAACTTTCTTCTATCTCATACATGTCCTTACTTCAAAATTCGCTATCACAGTGCCAAATTAAATTGCAATCCGTGCTCATCATGAGAATTCTAAAAAGATTAAATTCCGTGCATTAGTTCTCGAGGTACGACTGTCACTGAAATCGTGTAAATCCAGCAAAATGCAGCATCGCAGCGCCACCTATTGGGTTATTTGCACCAGAACCTAATTATCATCAACTTATGTCAACATCTAACTGAATATGAAGTTTGAGGAAAATTCGTGCATTAGTTCTTGAGATAGAACTATTGCGCAAATCATGACAAATGCAGCATAGCAGCGCCATCTGTTGAGCGATTTATACCAACACATAATCAGCAGCAATATTAATCAAGTTACACTTAAATCTGAAGTTTGATGAAAATTCGTGCATTAGTTCTTGAGATAGAGCTATTGAGGAAATAGTACAAAATGCAGCACATCAGCGCCACCTATTAGACGATTTACACCAACACGTAATCAGCATCATTTCATATCAAAGAGTAACTGAATTTGAAGTTTGATGAAAATGTGTCCATTAGTTCTTGAGATAGAGCTATTGCAGAAATCGTGTAAATCCTGCAAAATGCAGCATAGCAGCACCACCTGTTGGGCGATTTACACCAAAACGTAAACAGCATCCATTCATGTCAAGGACTAGCGGAACCTGAAGTTTTATGAAAATTCGTGCATTAGTTCTTGAGATACAGCTATTGCGGAAATCGGGAAAAATTCAGAATAGCAGCGCCACCTGTTGAGCGATTTACACCAAAAACTAATCAGCACCAATTTATATCAGGGACTACCTGAATATAAATTTTTATTAAATTCTGTGCATTAGTTCTTGAGCTAGAGCGCCCACAAAATTTGTGTCACACACAGACAGACATTTTGTAAAAACATGTTTTTCGGGTTCTGTGACCCCTAAAACGTGTAAATCCGTCAAAAACCGGAATTCGAAAATTTTCATGAATCCAATACTTCATTTAATTAATACTTAATTAATTAATTAATTAATTAATACTTAATTTCTTGCAAAGATAGAAGAAAGTAAAAAAAGAGTCAAGTGCTGAAATATGTAAACAAATTGCAAAGTCATACACAAAATCCAATTCCATGGGCTGTAATCGTGAAGTGGCTAATCATTTTTACCCGGCTGAAAAGAAGAGTTATGTGTTTCACGCGTATCTGTGTATGTGGATTTCTTTATACCCTCGAAACATCCCAACGGCTGGATGGATTTTTATGAATGAGGTCTCTATCGATTCGTCTTAATCTTCCGATGTTTATAGGATTTTGTTTTTATAAATTCAAAATGGCGGCCGTAAAATACAAAATAGCGGAAGAGAGAAAAAAAAATTACGCACCATATTGAGTGACATATCATTGGATAGGTCTTTCAAAATGAAGACGATGTTTCATTGACCATTTTGTAGTCAGAAGCTCCGTTTAAATATTACACAACCTGGAAGTTGTGTACTTTGGATCGCTACCTTTACTGTAACTGTAACCTTCATAATAGACATCTATAGGCCTCATCAAAAGAGTGTTTGTAGATAAGAACTAATAATTAAACACAACTTAAAAGTCATCAATCCTTCTATATATAAAAAAATGTTTTGATTTGGAAATGGGCCAATGAAAATCTGCGTAGATATTCCGGGTAGATCGGCATCCAAATTGAATGCTTAAGCATGGCCTTTCATCGTTAGTATTAAAAAAACTGTTGCATACAAAAAATATGAAAATCGGTGATATTATAGAGAAATGTTTGATAAACATGCTGATGCAGACAGTTTTCAAATCGAAGAATTATTTTAAGAGATATTTAATGCTAAAGTTGGACAAAATCGTTCCAGTAAAAAAGTTTCATAGGAGCAAAAACTATACATGAGAATTGAGAATTTAATCATTTTTAGATCATTTTATACGTTATAAGTTACCGGTATGCAGATTACATTTATTTTTCTTATTTGACTCATGTTTTGAGGTTTTATTACTAATTTCAAATTTTCAGCATTTCGAGAGATATTTTTTACAAATTTTAGAAAATGTTATTAATTTAAACTGTTGCCAATGGTATAAACAGCGCAAACAATAATGTTTACTTATTAAAAATTTATTTACACGTAACTATTACAAACAGAAAAAAAAAACTTTAAAATTAGAATTAAATGATTACATGTTAAAAGCAGGAAAATTACGTCATAAGAACCATATTTACACTTGAAGTTTAAAAGAGAATCAAAATCTTAAAATAAAAAAATCATTATTATGCGTTAAAACTTGTAATTGGAGGAAATTACGTCATATTTAAAATGGCCGAAAAATATGGCAAAACAATTTAAATTGAAAAATATATTTGCGCGAGATATATTGAGATAATCTTTTCAACTATTATCGTGAATTCGAAGACAGCGCAAATAATATTTCCTTCTAACAACAAAAGTATTTTCACGTGAATATTAATAAGAGAAATAAAACTTTGGTGCAAATTACGTCAGATTTGAAACGATACATTTAAAATGAATTATTTAAAAGCTTCTTATAGCATTGTTAAAAAATACCGGGAGACAATGACACTGTTTACTTAATTCATTTTACATTAGCTTATTTTCAAATGTTTTACTAATTTTTTTAATTAAATACGAAAACAGCCATTGTATCTCTTAACAGCAGCATATTTGGTCTTAAAAATCCCCAATCCAAGGAAAACGAATGGAAACCTGTTTACAGAGAGAGATCGCTACTGTTTTTGTTTTTTTTTTTTTTTTTTTTTTTAATGCAATATTTTTAAAGCCGACCAAATTAGCGTGCTTTTTGGATTTTGGTGTGCCTAAACGGGGGTTGGCGAGCGTAGCTCGTAGGGGGCAGAGCCCCCTAGTACAAGTAAATAAAACTAGTTGGATGTGCCAATCCCAAAACTTTCTTCTATCTTATACATCTTAATATTTCAAAACCTAGTTACACATGTTAATACTTCAATATTATTAGTTCAATACTATACCAACTTTGATTTTCATCTTAAATTTCTGCTCAAGTCAATTAAACGGACTAAAAACGAGTTAATCTATATCATGATATTTCTTAAAATTATTAATTTTTCCTTATTTTGTTGTTATCAGCTGTTTGCGAATAGCCGGCTTAGCAGGAAGCGAGTTTCCGCCGCTGCATGAGCCGCCGATGCACAATAGAACTACGAAAAATCAAGAAAAGTATACAAAAATCGCTAGCACATAGCCCCTTTACCGCGCAATATTTCCAAATTCTAGGAGGACCTGTTGGCCAAAGCCAAAAACAAGCACAAAAATTTTGGTTCAATTGTATGCATAATTTTATACGTTGTTCGATGGTACAATAATGAAAATGGCACAGAGATCGGAATTATAGCGCCCCCTTCTGGCGGAATTTTTTCAAGTTCAGGGAGGACTTGTTTGTCATAGCCAGAAACATGCACACAAAATTTGGTTCAATTATATGGATAACTTCATACACTTTTCGATGGTACAATAATGAAAATGGTACAGACATCGCAATTATAGTGCCCCCTACCGGCAGAATTTTTCCAAATTCACGGAGGATTTTCGTGACATGACCAAAAACAAACACATAGAATTTGGTTCAATTCTATGCATAACTTCATACACTTTTCGAAGAGAAAAATTTTCAAAATGGCACAAAAATTGCACAAAAATCGCTATTACAGCGCCCTCTACTGGCGATTTTTTTTATAAATTAAGGGAGGACCTGCTTGCCATATCCAAAAACTTAAAATAAAAATTTGGTTCAATTCTATGCATAACTTCATACACTTTTGGACGGTACAACATTCAAAATCGCACAAAAATAGCTATTACAGCGCCCCCTACCGGCGAATTTTTTCCAAATTCAGGGAGGACCAGCTTGCCATATCCAAAAACTTAAAATAAAAATTTGGTTTAATTCTATGCATAACTTCATACAATTTTGGATGGTACAATATTCAAAATCGCACAAAAATCGCATTTACAGCGCCCCCTACCGGCGAATTTTTTTCCAAATTCAGGGAGGACCTGCTTGCCATATCCAAAAACTTAAAATAAAAATTTGGTTCAATTCCATGCATAACTCCATACACTTTTGGATGGTACAATATTCAAAATCGCACAAAAATTGCTATATCAGCGCCCCCTACCGGCGATTTTTTTCCAAATTCCAGGAGGACCTGCTTGCCATAGCCAAAAACTTAAAATAAAATTTTGGTTTAATTCTATGCATAACTTCATACACTTTTTGATGGTACAATGGCGACAGACAGACGGACAGACGGACGGACGGACAGACGGACAGACGGACAGACGGACACACAGACAGACAGACATTTTCTATAAACATGTTTTTTGGAATCTGTGACCCCTAAAACATGTAAATCCGTCGAAAACCGGAAGTCGAAAAAAATTTCGATTACAATACTTTCTTCTATTGAAGATAGAAGAAAGTAAAAAAGGTAAGTAATATAAAAAATAGTTTCATATTGATGAGAAATAATTAATTAGTTCGCTTTTTACGCTGTCGAGTTTTTTGATTTTTTTAATTTAATATATTATTACAAGAAATTAGAATTAAACATTTAAAAAAAAAAAAAACTCATTTACTTATACAATTATCTGGCGTATCTGTATTTTTATAAGTAATTTTTGCCGCGGAACTGCAGCACGGGACCTGTTCAGCCCGTGATTATGCTAATGCATGCACAATTTGAGAACACTTTACCTTAAAAATGTCCATTAGAATCTTCTGTTATTACTTTCTTTTATCTTTACAAGAAGAAAGTATTGGATTCGTGAAAATTTTCGATTTTCGGTTTTTGACGGATTTACACGTTTTAGGGGTCAGAGAACCCGAAAAACATGCTTTTACAAAATGTCTGTCTGTGAGTCTGTGAATCTGTTTGTCTGTCTGTCTGTATGTGACACAAATTCTGTGGGCGCTCTATCTCAAGAACTAATGCACGGAATTTAATAAAAATTTATATTCAGTTAGTCCCTGATATAACTTGGTGCTGATTAGTTTTTGGTGTGAATCTCTCAACAGGTGGCGCTGCTATGCAGCCTTTTTCACGATTTCCGTAATAGCTCAATCTCCAGAACTAATGCACGGATTTTCATCAAACTTCAGATTCAGTTAGTCCTTGACATGAATTGAAGTTTTGAACATTTTGGTGTAAATCGCGCAACAGGTGGCGCTGCTATACTGCATTTTTTACAATTTCCGCAATAGCTCTATCTGAACAACTAATGCTTGGAAAATCAACAAACTTCAGATTCAAGTACACTTTGATATAAATTAGTGCTGTTTGTGTTTTGGTGCAAATCGCTCAACAGGTGGCGCTGCTATGCTGCACTTTTCAGAATTCCCATTATAGCTGTATCCCAAGTACTAATGCAACAATTTTCACCAAACTTCAGAATCCGTTAATCCTTGATATGAATTGACATTATTAACATTTTGCCGTAAATTGCTCAACAGGTGGCGCTGCTTTGCAGCATTTTTCCCGATTTCTGCAATAGATCTATCTCAAGAACTAATGGACACATTTTCATCAAACTTCAGATTCAGTTACTCTTTGATATGAAATGATGCTGACTAGGTGTTGGTGAATATCGTCCAATAGGTGGCGCTGCTGTGCTGCATTTTGCACTATTTCCTCAATATCTCTATCTCAAGAACTAATGCACGAATTTTCATCAAACTTCAGATTCAAGTACACCTTGATAAATGTTGAGGTTGATTATGTGGTTGTGTAAATTGCTCAACAGGTGGCGCTGTTATGCTGCATTTGTCATCATTTGCTCAATAACTCTATCTCAAGAGACTAATGCACGGATTTTCCCCAAACTTCATATTCAGTTAGACATTGGCATAAGTTGATGATAGTTAGGTTCTTGGGTAAATCACCCAATAGGTGGCGCTGCTATGCTGCACTTTGATGGATTTATACGATTTTAGGGACAGTAATATCTCAAGAACTAATGCATGGAATTTCATCTTTTTAGAATCCTCATGATGAGCATAGATGCACTGTGATAATGAATTTTGAAGTATTGACAAGTATGAGATAGAAGAAAGTTTTGTGATGGCCACAACATACTAGTTGTAACATGGGTTTGAAAATAACCTATGTTTCTGAATATTTTAATAAATGATAATTTAAAAATTAAATTTCCTCATTCAGCCACTTTGAACGCGGAATAAAATTATTCTTCTGAAATGAATGTTAATTATCGCCAAAATATTTTGCATATCTCGAAAAGAAATCTTTAAATGGAAACTGCTTAATTCATTGGCTTTTACGGGAAAAAAAGAATATTATTAGCAACGTCTTCATTTTGGCAGCGGTGGGATTCGAACCCACGACTCCGAACAGACTGGTGCCTTAAACCAGCGCCTTAGACCGCTCGGCCACGACACCTCGATTGAAGTGTATGTAATATTTGAAGATAGATTTGATATCTAGCGAATAAAACAATCGATAAAACGATTAGTTTTTATTATTACCCGACTGAAAAGAAGGGTTGTGTGTTTCACGCGTATCTGTGTATGTGGATTTCTTTATACCCTCAACGGCTGGATGGATTTTTATGAATGAGGTCTCTATCGATTCGTCTTAATCTTCCGATGGTTATAGGATAGGTTTTGTTTTTATAAATTTAAAATGGCGGCCGTAAAATACAAAACGGTGGTAGAGACGAAAAAAAAAATTACGCACCCTATTGAGTGGCATATCATTTGAGAGATCTTTCAGAATGAATACGATGTTTCATTGGCTATTTTACAGTCATAATTTCCGTTTAAATATTACACACCCTGAAAGTTGTGTATGTAGGATTTCTAGCTTTACTGCAACTCTAACCTTCAAGGACATCTATAGGCCTCATCAAAACATTTTTTATAGATAGGAACCAATAATTAAACACAACTTAAAAGTCATCAATACAAGTAAATAAAAAAAATAGGTAAGCAATATAAAAAAAAGTTTCACATCGATTAGAAATAATTAATTAGTTGGCTTTTATTCAGTCGTATTTTTTGATTTTTTTAATTTAATTACTTGTTGGTTGTTAATTTTCTTAACTATTTTTTTTTTTTTTTTGCACCTTTTCATATATTAATATTTCCAAAATTACATGTAAATTCCACTTTATTCTTTTTTTTTAATAATAACTTGTTATTCTATTAATTAGAAAGTTTTAATTTTCTTATATTGCTCACCTTAATTAACTATATAAAAAAAACTAGAAAAAACAAATATCCATCTTCCATAAACAACCCACTTTATTAGTGAACAATTTTAAACTTTAACTTTAAATTAATATATCGCGATTATAAAATGATTAGTTTAACAGAAACAGACCATATCTATTTTTCTTAATTTAATTAGGACTTAAATAACTATTATTAATTGTTTGGGCGTTTATTTACTGTCCTTCCTCAATATAGAAAAGTTATTTCATTGAAATCTGTTTTAGCAGTACAAACTAGATTCAAGTCAATAGAAGAGGATTAAAATTAATTTTAATTATTTATTCAGGTGTTTAATACTTATTTATTAAACCTTCAAAATTAGTATATATTATTGCATACATTCAAATACAAAAGGGAAAACTCTATCATATTGAAATTTACTTGCCAATATAATACACATTATGAAATAGAAAACAATCACAAAATCATAATAGAACGAAAAACTTCACATACTCAATGCAACGACAGTAAATTCTTGACATTACAGTTGACTATTTTTTTTTTCAATTTTTATTATTCAGATATGATAATTTAGCTTGTTGTATAATTCATACCACTGGCAGTGTTCACTATCGCATAACTTAACCATTATTATTAAATGGTTTCAGGACTGAGGCATGAAAAACGCTTGTTGTATAATTCATACCACTAGCAGTATTCTCTACTGCACAATTAAACCATTGTTATGAACTGGTTTCAGGAATGAGGAAAGTTTAAAATAATGAGATAAAATAAGTACCTGATACTGAGATAACACTCTCATAAATAGTTTGAAGATAATCTTTATTTACGCTGCTTACAGCATGCGCTCGGCATCACGACGGTTGTAAATTTACATAACAGTTGAGTTGACTTGTTTGGTTCTTATACGGTTAACAGTTACTAAGAATTAATTTACGTTTTAAAATAAATATAATATGAAATAAATTAAACAAGATATTACAATACCTCCCTTTTAAAAACAATTAAAGTCACTATTACAAAATTAAAAGTCATTATAGATCAAGTCTATTAGGCTTCTTTCTGACTCGTGTAGGGTAACGTCTGGTTTGGACATCTGCGACAGGTATATCTTAATTTGAGATTTTTGTGGGAAGATTTTCAGATGGTTGAGCTTCAGAAATAGGAGTATTGTTGTCATGCTGTAATTGTGTATCTGGGCTGGTGATGGATGTCGGTATATGATCACTTTGAGATGTTACCTGGAGATCATCAGGAATAAACACATCTTGATGTTCAGGGATTGATGTGCTAGCTGGACGGACCTGGTCAATGTGTGCAAGGTATTTTTTTGTTTTGTATTTCAATCGTCCAAGTCTTGGAACCTTTTGACGCAATTAATTTGCCTCTAATCCATTTCTTTAAAGGATCTCTGTCAGATTTTACCCGAACGTCATGACCAGAGGATAAATTCTTGTTGCTGGTGTGAGATCTATCAAAGTATTGTTTTTGACATCTTTGTGTTTTTTTTCAACATGCCTTGCTGTACATGGATGCAATAAATACAAGACAGTTCTAATTGGACGTCTAAGAAACAGCTCTGCTGGAGATAAGCCAGTTGTAGAATGAGGTGAAGATCTGTACGAAAGCAAAAATCTGTTCACCTTGGCGGCTACTGTACTACCATCAGTAGAGTCTAAATTCATCTTACTAAGCGAATGCTTAAAAGTCTGTATAGTACGTTCCGCCTGCCCATTTGATTGGGGATGATATGTTGGAACAAGAGTCTGTAGGATACCCAAAGATTTAAAAAACATTTTAAATTCTTCAGAAATGAACTGTGGTCCATTGTCAGAAACCACCTCTAATGGTAATCCGTATCTGGCAAACAGTTGTTGCAGTACAGCATTTTGTACTCGCTGCTGATGTCGAAGACATCTTTGCCACTTCTAACCATTTCTAATAACTGTCCACAACAATCAAGTAATCAATTTGATCCTTCTTCGCAAAATCTAAATGAATGCGGTCCCATGGTGCCTTGGGCCAAACCCATGGTTGCATTAGAGTGACTGGAGGAGATCTGGCTACAAGTTGACAAGCTTTGCAATTAGCAGACATATTTTCAATGTCTTGGTCTAAATTGGGCCACCAGAAATGACTTCTAGCAACTGCTTTCATCTTCACAATTCCAAGATGAGTATTATGAAGTAATTCAAGCAAGTGTTTTCTATATACATTAGGAATTATAACTCCCATGCCCCGTAACAAACAATTTCTATCAACAGATAATTCATCTTTCCTGTTAAAAAATGGCTTAAAATCAGGATTATCATTTTTGTAGGGAAAGCCATTATGTACATATTTAATTATACTTCCCAAAATTTTATCAGTTCTGGACGCACTAGCAATGTCATCAGAAGTTAACGGTAAGTCTGACAGATGGGAAATCTTGTAGATATCTGAAGAGTACAAGTTTCCATCTACATCTTCATTGGGCAATCTTGAAAGAGAATCAGCATTCTGATGTGCAGAACCTTTCTTATACCTAATGGTGTAGTTATGTGAAGACAAGAGCAATGCCCATCTTTGTAGGCGAGATGCAGCCATAGTTGCTACTGCCTTACTGGAAGAAAAGATGGTAACTAGAGGTTGATGATCAGTATATAACACGAAGTTCCTTCCGAACAGATACTGGTGAAACTTTTTGCAGGCAAAAATGATTGCAAGGGCTTCCTTTTCAGTTTGTGAATAGTTGACTTCAGCCTCTGATAATGTGCGAGATGCATAGGCAACAGGTTTTTCTTCACCATTTACAATGTGTGATAAAACAGCACCTAATCCAACCGGCAAAGCATCAAAAGATACTTGTAAGGGAAGATTTTCATTATAACGAGCCAAAACTGCATCAGATGTTAGAAGTTCTTTACACTGTTCGAATACCTTCTTGCATTCTTCTGACCACATCCAGGGTACAGTTTTATGTAGAAGATTGTATAAAGGGGGCAATAAGGTTGATGAATGTTTCATGAATTTGGAGTAATAGTTCAGCAAACCTAAAAATGATTTAAGCTGAGTCACATTTTCTGGTGTTTTTATCTTTCTAATTGCTTCTAGTTTTTCTTGGGTGGGGTGAATACCACTTTCATCAATTACATGCCCCAGAAATTCAACACTGTTTACAAAAAATTGACACTTATCCACATTTAATTTTGCATTATATTTTTGTAACCGTGACATTACAACCTCTAATGTGGGAAAATGTTCTGTTTCAGTAGCCGATGAGATGAGGATGTCATCTTGGAAACATATGACATTGGATATACCCTGTAATATTTGTTCCATGACAGATTGAAAAATAGCGGCTGCTGCAGATATACCATACATCAATCTGCTAGGGCGAAGCAAACCCATCAAAGTATTCAGTGTTAATAACTCTTGAGAGTCAGCATCCAATTCAGTCTGTTGGTATGCATGTGACAAGTCAAGTTTACTGAAATATTTGCCTCCTCTTAAGGGGTCTTGTACCTTTTAAACGCGTCGAAAATTAACGAAAAACTTCAAAGTTTGAATTAGTCTATCTTCGAAACATTTTTATGTATAAACATGAAATTTTGTATATTGATTAAATAGATTGTGCTTTTTAATATGCTACCATTAGAAATTTATTAGCCTTTTCAGAATTTGTGTATTGTTGAAATCAAAATAGCTCTTTTTACTTTCTTCTATCTTTACAAGAAGAAAGTATTGGTTTCGTGAAAATTTTCGAATTCCAGTTTTCGACGGATTTACACGTTTTAGGGGTCAGAG
Organism: Maratus speciosus; assembly: GCA_963932465.1. Taxonomy (NCBI): domain Eukaryota; kingdom Metazoa; phylum Arthropoda; class Arachnida; order Araneae; family Salticidae; genus Maratus; species Maratus speciosus. Next base: position 408,301,176 of record OZ010800.1, read on the forward strand.
ATTCCGAAAAACATGTTTTTACAAAATGTCTGTCTGTGAGTCTGTCTGTCTGTCCGTCTGTCTGTCTGTCTGTCTGTCCGTCTGTCTGTCTGTATGTGACACAAATTTTGTGGGCACTCTATCTCAAGAACTAATGCACGGAATTTAATAAAAAATGATATTCAGTTAGACCCTGATATAAATTGGTGCTGATTAGTTTTTGGTGTAAATCGCTCAAAAGGTGGCGCTGCTATGCGGCATTTTTCACGATTTCTGCAATAGCTCAATCTCCAGAACTAATGCACGGATTTTCATCAAACTTCAGATTCAGTTAGTCCTTGACATGAGTTGAAGTTTTATGTATTTTGGTGTAAATCGCTCAATAGGTGGCGCTGCTGTGCATCATTTTTCACGATTTCTGCAATAGTTCAATCTCCATAACTAATGCACGGATTTTAATCAAACTTCAGATTCTGTTAGTCGTTGACATGAATTGAAGTTTTATACATTTTGATGCAAATCGCTCAACAGTTGGCGCTGCTATGCTGTATTTTTACTCTCTTCTATCTTGACAAGAAGAAAGTATTGGTTTCATGAAAATTTTCGAATTCCAGTTTTCGACGGAGTTACACGTTTTATGGGTCAGAGATTCCAAAAAACATGTTTTTACAAAATGTCTGTCTGTGAGTCTATCTGTCTGTCTGTCTGTCTGTCTGTCCGTCTGTCTGTCTGTCCGTCTGTCTGTCTGTATGTGACACAAATTTTGTGGGCGCTCTATCTCAAGAACTAATGCACGGAATTTAATAAAAAATTATATTGAGGTAGTCCTGATATCGATTGGTGCTGATTAGTTTTTGGTGTAAATCGCCCTGCAGGTGGCGCTGCTATGTAGCATTTTGCAGGATTTCCGCAAAAGCTCTATCTCAAGAACTAATGCACGGATTTTTATAAAACTTCAGATTCCGTTAATCCTTGATATGAGTTGATGCTGGTAACGTTTTGGTGCAAATCGCCCAACAGATGGCGCTGCTTTGCTGCATTATTTGAGATTTCCCCAATAGCTCTATCTCAAGAACTAATACTTGGATTTTCAACAAGCTTCAGATTCGGGTATACCTGGATATGAATTAGTACTGTTTATGTTTTGGTGTAAATCGCTCAACAGGTGGCGCTGCTATGCAGCATTTTTCACGATTTCCACAATAGCTCAATGTCCAGAACTAATGCACGGATTTTCATCAAACTTCAGATTCAGTTAGTCCTTGACATGAAATGATGTTTTGTACCTTTTCGTGTAAATCGCTCAACAGGTGGCGCTGCTGTGCTGCATTTTTTGTGATTTCCACAATAGCTCTAGCTCCAGAACTAATGCACCGATTTTCACCAAACTTCAGATTCCGGTATACCTTAATTTGAATTAGTTCTGTTTGTGTTTTGGTGTAAATCGCTCAACAGGTGGCGCTGCTATGCTGCATTTTTCAGAATTTCCCCTACAGCTCTATCTCAATAACTAATCCACGAATTTTCATGAAACTTCAAATTCAGGTATACTTTGATACGAATTGGTTCTAAATTGATATAAGTTCTTTTACTATTTAAATGATTTAATTGACGTGATTTATATAGAAGAAAGTTTTGTGATGGCCACAACATACTAGTTTTTATTCGAGAAGTCACTGCGCGCATGATATCTTGAGAAAGTATGTATGGATTGTCATGAAATTAGGTAAAGATACTAAACAAATATGTGTGTTTAAAATGAACTACTTTTAAGTATTTACAATGGTAATATTTTTAGTTATGACTATTTTTATTCATTAAAAATATAAAATTTTTAGTTTTTTTTTTTTTTTTTTTTTTACAAAAATATATTTTTTATATAGTTAATGAAATAATTTTTGACTAAGAATAGTTCATTCTAAATACTCATATTTGTTTAGTATCTTTACCAAATGTCATGACAATCCATACATACTTTCTCGAGATATCATGCGCGCAATGACTTATGGAGTAAGAAAAAGAGCTATTTTCATTTCAACAATACACAAATTCTGTAAAAGGCTAATAAATTTCTAATGACAGCATATTACAAAGCACAATCTGTTTAATCAATATCCAAAATTTCACGTTTATACATAAAAAAGGTTTTGAAGATAGATTAATTCAAACTTTGAATTTTTTCGTTAAATTTCGTCGCGTTTAAAAGGTACAAGACCCCTTAAGGTAGCAAAAAGATCTTGCTGAGTAGGAAGTGGATACTGATTAGGGTCAAGATGCTTATTTACAGTTACCTTGAAATCACCACACAACCTCACAGCCTTATTTTTCTTTGGCACCACCACAACAGGTGTTGCCCACTTAGAATGTTCAACAAATTGCCATATATTATTATTTACTAATTTTTTAATTTCTTCAGAAACAGCATTTTTTAAAGCATGAGGAACTAGTCTGGCTTTGCAAAACACAGGTTGGCAATTTTCTTTCATTTTAAGGACTGCTTTAAATGTTTTATCGATTGAGTACTTACTTGAAAAACATCTGCATACTTTTTCTTAAGTGCTTCCACTCTGTCCACACACTTTGAGGACACTGAAAATATTTCGTTCCAATTTAATTTGAACACAGATAACCAATTTTTTCCAAAAAGAGCAGGTCGATCACCTTTCACAATAATTAATGGCAAAGTATGGTGTTGGTCGTTGCACTGCACATTAACAAGGACTTCTCCAACCACTGGAATTTCCTTCTCATTGTAGTCCCTCAATCTGGTTAATGATGGCATAATTTCAGTTCTTGGTAAATTGTTCTGCATCCAGATTTCTGATGCTATGGAAACATCAGCAGCAGTGTCAAGTTCCATATCCAATTGTTTACTGTTAACAATAACTGAAACAATATACTTTTTCTTACCTGTAACTTGATTTATAGATTGCACTGCATAAAGGGTAGCTTCTGTATCAAATTCAACTGTTTCAACCTTTTTAGTACAGGAGTATTTATTCTTGCTCATAAAAACAGGTGATATATGGCCATTTTTTCCACATGCATGGCAATTAGCGGTTTTATATTTGCACTTGGCAGGATTATGAGCATTGCCACATCGGAAACATTTGGAAAATTTCTTACTTGAATTTGCCGAAGTGTTATTCGATGGCTGATTACTTTTTTTTATAACCAGAAGTTTGGCGAACTTTATTTACGACAGATGTAAGGACTCCCTTCATGTTCGCCACATCATTTTCTGCTATCTCAATAGCGACAGCTGTGTTAACTGCGTCAATTAATTTCAAATCTTTTTTTGCCAAGAGTCTCTTCTGGATATTTTCATTGGACAATCCACAAACAAAACGGTCCCGAAGTGCTTCATCCAGAAATGCACCAAACTCGCACGTTGATGCTAATCGTCTTAATTCCATTAAATACTGAGAAACAGATTCTCCAGCTGTTTGATTCCGCCGATGAAAACGGAATCGTTCAGCGATGATGATTGGAGAGGGTTTGAAATGTTGTAGTAATGTTGTCTTCAATTCATCATATTCATTCTCACTGGGTTTTTTTGGAAGCAATAAATTTCTAAGCAGTTTATAAGTATTTGACCCTATTGCAGAAATGAAGACAGATACTTTCTTGCTTTCTTCAACATCATTTGCAAGAAAAAAATGTTCCAATTGTTCGACATATAAATTGAAATCGTCCAGTTCTACATCGAAAGAATGCAATGTACCAATTAGGCCTAACTTACTCATGGTGGTACTGAGTAAAAAATAGCAATTACAGCTAATATTATGTTACGAAAATGTTTGTGAGATCGGACTCGTCGCCAATTTAAAATATTTAGATAAAATACATACTTGATACTGAGATAACACTCTCATAAATAGTTGGAAGATAATCTTTATTTACGTTGCTTACAGCATGCGCTCGGCATCACGACGGTTGTAAATTTACATAACAGTTGAGTTGACTTGTTTGGTTCTTATACGGTTAACAGTTACTAAGAATTAATTTACGTTTTAAAATAAATATAATATGAAATAAATTAAACAAGATATTACAATACCTCCCTTTTAAAAACAATTAAAGTCACTATTACAAAATTAAAAGTCATTATAGATCAAGTCTATTAGGCTTCTTTCTGACTCGTGTAGGGTAACGTCTGGTTTGGACATCTGCGACAGGTATATCTTAATTTGAGATTTTTGTGGGAAGATTTTCAGATGGTTGAGCTTCAGAAATAGGAGTATTGTTGTCATGCTGTAATTGTGTATCTGGGCTGGTGATGGATGTCGGTATATGATCACTTTGAGATGTTACCTGGAGATCATCAGGAATAAACACATCTTGATGTTCAGGGATTGATGTGCTAGCTGGACGGACCTGGTCAATGTGTGCAAGGTATTTTTTTGTTTTGTATTTCAATCGTCCAAGTCTTGGAACCTTTTGACGCAATTAATTTGCCTCTAATCCATTTCTTTAAAGGATCTCTGTCAGATTTTACCCGAACGTCATGACCAGAGGATAAATTCTTGTTGCTGGTGTGAGATCTATCAAAGTATTGTTTTTGACATCTTTGTGTTTTTTTTTCAACATGCCTTGCTGTACATGGATGCAATAAATACAAGACAGTTCTAATTGGACGTCTAAGAAACAGCTCTGCTGGAGATAAGCCAGTTGTAGAATGAGGTGAAGATCTGTACGAAAGCAAAAATCTGTTCACCTTGGCGGCTACTGTACTACCATCAGTAGAGTCTAAATTCATCTTACTAAGCGAATGCTTAAAAGTCTGTATAGTACGTTCCGCCTGCCCATTTGATTGGGGATGATATGTTGGAACAAGAGTCTGTAGGATACCCAAAGATTTAAAAAACATTTTAAATTCTTCAGAAATGAACTGTGGTCCATTGTCAGAAACCACCTCTAATGGTAATCCGTATCTGGCAAACAGTTGTTGCAGTACAGCATTTTGTACTCGCTGCTGATGTCGAAGACATCTTTGCCACTTCTAACCATTTCTAATAACTGTCCACAACAATCAAGTAATCAATTTGATCCTTCTTCGCAAAATCTAAATGAATGCGGTCCCATGGTGCCTTGGGCCAAACCCATGGTTGCATTAGAGTGACTGGAGGAGATCTGGCTACAAGTTGACAAGCTTTGCAATTAGCAGACATATTTTCAATGTCTTGGTCTAAATTGGGCCACCAGAAATGACTTCTAGCAACTGCTTTCATCTTCACAATTCCAAGATGAGTATTATGAAGTAATTCAAGCAAGTGTTTTCTATATACATTAGGAATTATAACTCCCATGCCCCGTAACAAACAATTTCTATCAACAGATAATTCATCTTTCCTGTTAAAAAATGGCTTAAAATCAGGATTATCATTTTTGTAGGGAAAGCCATTATGTACATATTTAATTATACTTCCCAAAATTTTATCAGTTCTGGACGCACTAGCAATGTCATCAGAAGTTAACGGTAAGTCTGACAGATGGGAAATCTTGTAGATATCTGAAGAGTACAAGTTTCCATCTACATCTTCATTGGGCAATCTTGAAAGAGAATCAGCATTCTGATGTGCAGAACCTTTCTTATACCTAATGGTGTAGTTATGTGAAGACAAGAGCAATGCCCATCTTTGTAGGCGAGATGCAGCCATAGTTGCTACTGCCTTACTGGAAGAAAAGATGGTAACTAGAGGTTGATGATCAGTATATAACACGAAGTTCCTTCCGAACAGATACTGGTGAAACTTTTTGCAGGCAAAAATGATTGCAAGGGCTTCCTTTTCAGTTTGTGAATAGTTGACTTCAGCCTCTGATAATGTGCGAGATGCATAGGCAACAGGTTTTTCTTCACCATTTACAATGTGTGATAAAACAGCACCTAATCCAACCGGCAAAGCATCAAAAGATACTTGTAAGGGAAGATTTTCATTATAACCAGCCAAAACTGCATCAGATGTTAGAAGTTCTTTACACTGTTCGAATACCTTCTTGCATTCTTCTGACCACATCCAGGGTACAGTTTTATGTAGAAGATTGTATAAAGGGGGCAATAAGGTTGATGAATGTTTCATGAATTTGGAGTAATAGTTCAGCAAACCTAAAAATGATTTAAGCTGAGTCACATTTTCTGGTGTTTTTATCTTTCTAATTGCTTCTAGTTTTTCTTGGGTGGGGTGAATACCACTTTCATCAATTACATGCCCCAGAAATTCAACACTGTTTACAAAAAATTGACACTTATCCACATTTAATTTTGCATTATATTTTTGTAACCGTGACATTACAACCTCTAATGTGGGAAAATGTTCTGTTTCAGTAGCCGATGAGATGAGGATGTCATCTTGGAAACATATGACATTGGATATACCCTGTAATATTTGTTCCATGACAGATTGAAAAATAGCGGCTGCTGCAGATATACCATACATCAATCTGCTAGGGCGAAGCAAACCCATCAAAGTATTCAGTGTTAATAACTCTTGAGAGTCAGCATCCAATTCAGTCTGTTGGTATGCATGTGACAAGTCAAGTTTACTGAAATATTTGCCTCCTCTTAAGGGGTCTTGTACCTTTTAAACGCGTCGAAAATTAACGAAAAACTTCAAAGTTTGAATTAGTCTATCTTCGAAACATTTTTATGTATAAACATGAAATTTTGTATATTGATTAAATAGATTGTGCTTTTTAATATGCTACCATTAGAAATTTATTAGCCTTTTCAGAATTTGTGTATTGTTGAAATCAAAATAGCTCTTTTTACTTTCTTCTATCTTTACAAGAAGAAAGTATTGGTTTCGTGAAAATTTTCGAATTCCAGTTTTCGACGGATTTACACGTTTTAGGGGTCAGAGATTCCGAAAAACATGTTTTTACAAAATGTCTGTCTGTGAGTCTGTCTGTCTGTCCGTCTGTCTGTCTGTCTGTCTGTCCGTCTGTCTGTCTGTATGTGACACAAATTTTGTGGGCACTCTATCTCAAGAACTAATGCACGGAATTTAATAAAAAATGATATTCAGTTAGACCCTGATATAAATTGGTGCTGATTAGTTTTTGGTGTAAATCGCTCAAAAGGTGGCGCTGCTATGCGGCATTTTTCACGATTTCTGCAATAGCTCAATCTCCAGAACTAATGCACGGATTTTCATCAAACTTCAGATTCAGTTAGTCCTTGACATGAGTTGAAGTTTTATGTATTTTGGTGTAAATCGCTCAATAGGTGGCGCTGCTGTGCATCATTTTTCACGATTTCTGCAATAGTTCAATCTCCATAACCAATGCACGGATTTTAATCAAACTTCAGATTCTGTTAGTCGTTGACATGAATTGAAGTTTTATACATTTTGATGCAAATCGCTCAACAGTTGGCGCTGCTATGCTGTATTTTTACTCTCTTCTATCTTGACAAGAAGAAAGTATTGGTTTCATGAAAATTTTCGAATTCCAGTTTTCGACGGAGTTACACGTTTTATGGGTCAGAGATTCCAAAAAACATGTTTTTACAAAATGTCTGTCTGTGAGTCTATCTGTCTGTCTGTCTGTCTGTCTGTCCGTCTGTCTGTCTGTCCGTCTGTCTGTCTGTATGTGACACAAATTTTGTGGGCGCTCTATCTCAAGAACTAATGCACGGAATTTAATAAAAAATTATATTGAGGTAGTCCTGATATCGATTGGTGCTGATTAGTTTTTGGTGTAAATCGCCCTGCAGGTGGCGCTGCTATGTAGCATTTTGCAGGATTTCCGCAAAAGCTCTATCTCAAGAACTAATGCACGGATTTTTATAAAACTTCAGATTCCGTTAATCCTTGATATGAGTTGATGCTGGTAACGTTTTGGTGCAAATCGCCCAACAGATGGCGCTGCTTTGCTGCATTATTTGAGATTTCCCCAATAGCTCTATCTCAAGAACTAATACTTGGATTTTCAACAAGCTTCAGATTCGGGTATACCTGGATATGAATTAGTACTGTTTATGTTTTGGTGTAAATCGCTCAACAGGTGGCGCTGCTATGCAGCATTTTTCACGATTTCCACAATAGCTCAATGTCCAGAACTAATGCACGGATTTTCATCAAACTTCAGATTCAGTTAGTCCTTGACATGAAATGATGTTTTGTACCTTTTCGTGTAAATCGCTCAACAGGTGGCGCTGCTGTGCTGCATTTTTTGTGATTTCCACAATAGCTCTAGCTCCAGAACTAATGCACCGATTTTCACCAAACTTCAGATTCCGGTATACCTTAATTTGAATTAGTTCTGTTTGTGTTTTGGTGTAAATCGCTCAACAGGTGGCGCTGCTATGCTGCATTTTTCAGAATTTCCCTTACAGCTCTATCTCAATAACTAATCCACGAATTTTCATGAAACTTCAAATTCAGGTATACTTTGATACGAATTGGTTCTAAATTGATATAAGTTCTTTTACTATTTAAATGATTTAATTGACGTGATTTATATAGAAGAAAGTTTTGTGATGGCCACAACATACTAGTTTTTATTCGAGAAGTCACTGCGCGCATGATATCTTGAGAAAGTATGTATGGATTGTCATGAAATTAGGTAAAGATACTAAACAAATATGTGTGTTTAAAATGAACTACTTTTAAGTATTTACAATGGTAATATTTTTAGTTATGACTATTTTTATTCATTAAAAATATAAAATTTTTAGTTTTTTTTTTTTTTTTTTTTACAAAAATATATTTTTTATATAGTTAATGAAATAATTTTTGACTAAGAATAGTTCATTCTAAATACTCATATTTGTTTAGTATCTTTACCAAATGTCATGACAATCCATACATACTTTCTCGAGATATCATGCGCGCAATGACTTATGGAGTAAGAAAAAGAGCTATTTTCATTTCAACAATACACAAATTCTGTAAAAGGCTAATAAATTTCTAATGACAGCATATTACAAAGCACAATCTGTTTAATCAATATCCAAAATTTCACGTTTATACATAAAAAAGGTTTTGAAGATAGATTAATTCAAACTTTGAATTTTTTCGTTAAATTTCGTCGCGTTTAAAAGGTACAAGACCCCTTAAGGTAGCAAAAAGATCTTGCTGAGTAGGAAGTGGATACTGATTAGGGTCAAGATGCTTATTTACAGTTACCTTGAAATCACCACACAACCTCACAGCCTTATTTTTCTTTGGCACCACCACAACAGGTGTTGCCCACTTAGAATGTTCAACAAATTGCCATATATTATTATTTACTAATTTTTTAATTTCTTCAGAAACAGCATTTTTTAAAGCATGAGGAACTAGTCTGGCTTTGCAAAACACAGGTTGGCAATTTTCTTTCATTTTAAGGACTGCTTTAAATGTTTTATCGATTGAGTACTTACTTGAAAAACATCTGCATACTTTTTCTTAAGTGCTTCCACTCTGTCCACACACTTTGAGGACACTGAAAATATTTCGTTCCAATTTAATTTGAACACAGATAACCAATTTTTTCCAAAAAGAGCAGGTCGATCACCTTTCACAATAATTAATGGCAAAGTATGGTGTTGGTCGTTGCACTGCACATTAACAAGGACTTCTCCAACCACTGGAATTTCCTTCTCATTGTAGTCCCTCAATCTGGTTAATGATGGCATAATTTCAGTTCTTGGTAAATTGTTCTGCATCCAGATTTCTGATGCTATGGAAACATCAGCAGCAGTGTCAAGTTCCATATCCAATTGTTTACTGTTAACAATAACTGAAACAATATACTTTTTCTTACCTGTAACTTGATTTATAGATTGCACTGCATAAAGGGTAGCTTCTGTATCAAATTCAACTGTTTCAACCTTTTTAGTACAGGAGTATTTATTCTTGCTCATAAAAACAGGTGATATATGGCCATTTTTTCCACATGCATGGCAATTAGCGGTTTTATATTTGCACTTGGCAGGATTATGAGCATTGCCACATCGGAAACATTTGGAAAATTTCTTACTTGAATTTGCCGAAGTGTTATTCGATGGCTGATTATTTTTTTTTTATAACCAGAAGTTTGGCGAACTTTATTTACGACAGATGTAAGGACTCCCTTCATGTTCGCCACATCATTTTCTGCTATCTCAATAGCGACAGCTGTGTTAACTGCGTCAATTAATTTCAAATCTTTTTTTGCCAAGAGTCTCTTCTGGATATTTTCATTGGACAATCCACAAACAAAACGGTCCCGAAGTGCTTCATCCAGAAATGCACCAAACTCGCACGTTGATGCTAATCGTCTTAATTCCATTAAATACTGAGAAACAGATTCTCCAGCTGTTTGATTCCGCCGATGAAAACGGAATCGTTCAGCGATGATGATTGGAGAGGGTTTGAAATGTTGTAGTAATGTTGTCTTCAATTCATCATATTCATTCTCACTGGGTTTTTTTGGAAGCAATAAATTTCTAAGCAGTTTATAAGTATTTGACCCTATTGCAGAAATGAAGACAGATACTTTCTTGCTTTCTTCAACATCATTTGCAAGAAAAAAATGTTCCAATTGTTCGACATATAAATTGAAATCGTCCAGTTCTACATCGAAAGAATGCAATGTACCAATTAGGCCTAACTTACTCATGGTGGTACTGAGTAAAAAATAGCAATTACAGCTAATATTATGTTACGAAAATGTTTGTGAGATCGGACTCGTCGCCAATTTAAAATATTTAGATAAAATACATACTTGATACTGAGATAACACTCTCATAAATAGTTGGAAGATAATCTTTATTTACGTTGCTTACAGCATGCGCTCGGCATCACGACGGTTGTAAATTTACATAACAGTTGAGTTGACTTGTTTGGTTCTTATACGGTTAACAGTTACTAAGAATTAATTTACGTTTTAAAATAAATATAATATGAAATAAATTAAACAAGATATTACAATACCTCCCTTTTAAAAACAATTAAAGTCACTATTACAAAATTAAAAGTCATTATAGATCAAGTCTATTAGGCTTCTTTCTGACTCGTGTAGGGTAACGTCTGGTTTGGACATCTGCGACAGGTATATCTTAATTTGAGATTTTTGTGGGAAGATTTTCAGATGGTTGAGCTTCAGAAATAGGAGTATTGTTGTCATGCTGTAATTGTGTATCTGGGCTGGTGATGGATGTCGGTATATGATCACTTTGAGATGTTACCTGGAGATCATCAGGAATAAACACATCTTGATGTTCAGGGATTGATGTGCTAGCTGGACGGACCTGGTCAATGTGTGCAAGGTATTTTTTTTGTTTTGTATTTCAATCGTCCAAGTCTTGGAACCTTTTGACGCAATTAATTTGCCTCTAATCCATTTCTTTAAAGGATCTCTGTCAGATTTTACCCGAACGTCATGACCAGAGGATAAATTCTTGTTGCTGGTGTGAGATCTATCAAAGTATTGTTTTTGACATCTTTGTGTTTTTTTTTCAACATGCCTTGCTGTACATGGATGCAATAAATACAAGACAGTTCTAATTGGACGTCTAAGAAACAGCTCTGCTGGAGATAAGCCAGTTGTAGAATGAGGTGAAGATCTGTACGAAAGCAAAAATCTGTTCACCTTGGCGGCTACTGTACTACCATCAGTAGAGTCTAAATTCATCTTACTAAGCGAATGCTTAAAAGTCTGTATAGTACGTTCCGCCTGCCCATTTGATTGGGGATGATATGTTGGAACAAGAGTCTGTAGGATACCCAAAGATTTAAAAAACATTTTAAATTCTTCAGAAATGAACTGTGGTCCATTGTCAGAAACCACCTCTAATGGTAATCCGTATCTGGCAAACAGTTGTTGCAGTACAGCATTTTGTACTCGCTGCTGATGTCGAAGACATCTTTGCCACTTCTAACCATTTCTAATAACTGTCCACAACAATCAAGTAATCAATTTGATCCTTCTTCGCAAAATCTAAATGAATGCGGTCCCATGGTGCCTTGGGCCAAACCCATGGTTGCATTAGAGTGACTGGAGGAGATCTGGCTACAAGTTGACAAGCTTTGCAATTAGCAGACATATTTTCAATGTCTTGGTCTAAATTGGGCCACCAGAAATGACTTCTAGCAACTGCTTTCATCTTCACAATTCCAAGATGAGTATTATGAAGTAATTCAAGCAAGTGTTTTCTATATACATTAGGAATTATAACTCCCATGCCCCGTAACAAACAATTTCTATCAACAGATAATTCATCTTTCCTGTTAAAAAATGGCTTAAAATCAGGATTATCATTTTTGTAGGGAAAGCCATTATGTACATATTTAATTATACTTCCCAAAATTTTATCAGTTCTGGACGCACTAGCAATGTCATCAGAAGTTAACGGTAAGTCTGACAGATGGGAAATCTTGTAGATATCTGAAGAGTACAAGTTTCCATCTACATCTTCATTGGGCAATCTTGAAAGAGAATCAGCATTCTGATGTGCAGAACCTTTCTTATACCTAATGGTGTAGTTATGTGAAGACAAGAGCAATGCCCATCTTTGTAGGCGAGATGCAGCCATAGTTGCTACTGCCTTACTGGAAGAAAAGATGGTAACTAGAGGTTGATGATCAGTATATAACACGAAGTTCCTTCCGAACAGATACTGGTGAAACTTTTTGCAGGCAAAAATGATTGCAAGGGCTTCCTTTTCAGTTTGTGAATAGTTGACTTCAGCCTCTGATAATGTGCGAGATGCATAGGCAACAGGTTTTTCTTCACCATTTACAATGTGTGATAAAACAGCACCTAATCCAACCGGCAAAGCATCAAAAGATACTTGTAAGGGAAGATTTTCATTATAACGAGCCAAAACTGCATCAGATGTTAGAAGTTCTTTACACTGTTCGAATACCTTCTTGCATTCTTCTGACCACATCCAGGGTACAGTTTTATGTAGAAGATTGTATAAAGGGGGCAATAAGGTTGATGAATGTTTCATGAATTTGGAGTAATAGTTCAGCAAACCTAAAAATGATTTAAGCTGAGTCACATTTTCTGGTGTTTTTATCTTTCTAATTGCTTCTAGTTTTTCTTGGGTGGGGTGAATACCACTTTAATCAATTACATGCCCCAGAAATTCAACACTGTTTACAAAAAATTGACACTTATCCACATTTAATTTTGCATTATATTTTTGTAACCGTGACATTACAACCTCTAATGTGGGAAAATGTTCTGTTTCAGTAGCCGATGAGATGAGGATGTCATCTTGGAAACATATGACATTGGATATACCCTGTAATATTTGTTCCATGACAGATTGAAAAATAGCGGCTGCTGCAGATATACCATACATCAATCTGCTAGGGCGAAGCAAACCCATCAAAGTATTCAGTGTTAATAACTCTTGAGAGTCAGCATCCAATTCAGTCTGTTGGTATGCATGTGACAAGTCAAGTTTACTGAAATATTTGCCTCCTCTTAAGGGGTCTTGTACCTTTTAAACGCGTCGAAAATTAACGAAAAACTTCAAAGTTTGAATTAGTCTATCTTCGAAACATTTTTATGTATAAACATGAAATTTTGTATATTGATTAAATAGATTGTGCTTTTTAATATGCTACCATTAGAAATTTATTAGCCTTTTCAGAATTTGTGTATTGTTGAAATCAAAATAGCTCTTTTTACTTTCTTCTATCTTTACAAGAAGAAAGTATTGGTTTCGTGAAAATTTTCGAATTCCAGTTTTCGACGGATTTACACGTTTTAGGGGTCAGAGATTCCGAAAAACATGTTTTTACAAAATGTCTGTCTGTGAGTCTGTCTGTCTGTCCGTCTGTCTGTCTGTCTGTCTGTCCGTCTGTCTGTCTGTATGTGACACAAATTTTGTGGGCACTCTATCTCAAGAACTAATGCACGGAATTTAATAAAAAATGATATTCAGTTAGACCCTGATATAAATTGGTGCTGATTAGTTTTTGGTGTAAATCGCTCAAAAGGTGGCGCTGCTATGCGGCATTTTTCACGATTTCTGCAATAGCTCAATCTCCAGAACTAATGCACGGATTTTCATCAAACTTCAGATTCAGTTAGTCCTTGACATGAGTTGAAGTTTTATGTATTTTGGTGTAAATCGCTCAATAGGTGGCGCTGCTGTGCATCATTTTTCACGATTTCTGCAATAGTTCAATCTCCATAACTAATGCACGGATTTTAATCAAACTTCAGATTCTGTTAGTCGTTGACATGAATTGAAGTTTTATACATTTTGATGCAAATCGCTCAACAGTTGGCGCTGCTATGCTGTATTTTTACTCTCTTCTATCTTGACAAGAAGAAAGTATTGGTTTCATGAAAATTTTCGAATTCCAGTTTTCGACGGAGTTACACGTTTTATGGGTCAGAGATTCCAAAAAACATGTTTTTACAAAATGTCTGTCTGTGAGTCTATCTGTCTGTCTGTCTGTCTGTCTGTCCGTCTGTCTGTCTGTCCGTCTGTCTGTCTGTATGTGACACAAATTTTGTGGGCGCTCTATCTCAAGAACTAATGCACGGAATTTAATAAAAAATTATATTGAGGTAGTCCTGATATCGATTGGTGCTGATTAGTTTTTGGTGTAAATCGCCCTGCAGGTGGCGCTGCTATGTAGCATTTTGCAGGATTTCCGCAAAAGCTCTATCTCAAGAACTAATGCACGGATTTTTATAAAACTTCAGATTCCGTTAATCCTTGATATGAGTTGATGCTGGTAACGTTTTGGTGCAAATCGCCCAACAGATGGCGCTGCTTTGCTGCATTATTTGAGATTTCCCCAATAGCTCTATCTCAAGAACTAATACTTGGATTTTCAACAAGCTTCAGATTCGGGTATACCTGGATATGAATTAGTACTGTTTATGTTTTGGTGTAAATCGCTCAACAGGTGGCGCTGCTATGCAGCATTTTTCACGATTTCCACAATAGCTCAATGTCCAGAACTAATGCACGGATTTTCATCAAACTTCAGATTCAGTTAGTCCTTGACATGAAATGATGTTTTGTACCTTTTCGTGTAAATCGCTCAACAGGTGGCGCTGCTGTGCTGCATTTTTTGTGATTTCCACAATAGCTCTAGCTCCAGAACTAATGCACCGATTTTCACCAAACTTCAGATTCCGGTATACCTTAATTTGAATTAGTTCTGTTTGTGTTTTGGTGTAAATCGCTCAACAGGTGGCGCTGCTATGCTGCATTTTTCAGAATTTCCCCTACAGCTCTATCTCAATAACTAATCCACGAATTTTCATGAAACTTCAAATTCAGGTATACTTTGATACGAATTGGTTCTAAATTGATATAAGTTCTTTTACTATTTAAATGATTTAATTGACGTGATTTATATAGAAGAAAGTTTTGTGATGGCCACAACATACTAGTTTTTATTCGAGAAGTCACTGCGCGCATGATATCTTGAGAAAGTATGTATGGATTGTCATGAAATTAGGTAAAGATACTAAACAAATATGTGTGTTTAAAATGAACTACTTTTAAGTATTTACAATGGTAATATTTTTAGTTATGACTATTTTTATTCATTAAAAATATAAAATTTTTAATTTTTTTTTTTTTTTTTTTTTTTACAAAAATATATTTTTTATATAGTTAATGAAATAATTTTTGACTAAGAATAGTTCATTCTAAATACTCATATTTGTTTAGTATCTTTACCAAATGTCATGACAATCCATACATACTTTCTCGAGATATCATGCGCGCAATGACTTATGGAGTAAGAAAAAGAGCTATTTTCATTTCAACAATACACAAATTCTGTAAAAGGCTAATAAATTTCTAATGACAGCATATTACAAAGCACAATCTGTTTAATCAATATCCAAAATTTCACGTTTATACATAAAAAAGGTTTTGAAGATAGATTAATTCAAACTTTGAATTTTTTCGTTAAATTTCGTCGCGTTTAAAAGGTACAAGACCCCTTAAGGTAGCAAAAAGATCTTGCTGAGTAGGAAGTGGATACTGATTAGGGTCAAGATGCTTATTTACAGTTACCTTGAAATCACCACACAACCTCACAGCCTTATTTTTCTTTGGCACCACCACAACAGGTGTTGCCCACTTAGAATGTTCAACAAATTGCCATATATTATTATTTACTAATTTTTTAATTTCTTCAGAAACAGCATTTTTTAAAGCATGAGGAACTAGTCTGGCTTTGCAAAACACAGGTTGGCAATTTTCTTTCATTTTAAGGACTGCTTTAAATGTTTTATCGATTGAGTACTTACTTGAAAAACATCTGCATACTTTTTCTTAAGTGCTTCCACTCTGTCCACACACTTTGAGGACACTGAAAATATTTCGTTCCAATTTAATTTGAACACAGATAACCAATTTTTTCCAAAAAGAGCAGGTCGATCACCTTTCACAATAATTAATGGCAAAGTATGGTGTTGGTCGTTGCACTGCACATTAACAAGGACTTCTCCAACCACTGGAATTTCCTTCTCATTGTAGTCCCTCAATCTGGTTAATGATGGCATAATTTCAGTTCTTGGTAAATTGTTCTGCATCCAGATTTCTGATGCTATGGAAACATCAGCAGCAGTGTCAAGTTCCATATCCAATTGTTTACTGTTAACAATAACTGAAACAATATACTTTTTTCTTACCTGTAACTTGATTTATAGATTGCACTGCATAAAGGGTAGCTTCTGTATCAAATTCAACTGTTTCAACCTTTTTAGTACAGGCGTTTTTTATTCTTGCTCATACAAACAGGTGATATATGGCCATTTTTTCCACATGCATGGCAATTAGCGATTTTATATTTGCACTTGGCAGGATCATGAGCATTGCCACATCGGAAACATTTGGAAAATTTCTTACTTGAATTTGCCGAAGTGTTATTCGATAGCTGATTATTTTTTTTTTATAACCAGAAGTTTGGCGAACTTTATTTACGACAGGTGTAAGGACTCCCTTCATGTTCGCCGTATCATTTTCTGCTATCTCAATAGCGACAGCTGTGTTAACTGCGTCAATTAATTTCAAATCTTTTTTTGCCAAGAGTCTCTTCTGGATATTTTCATTGGACAATCCACAAACAAAACGGTCCCGAAGTGCTTCATCCAGAAATGCACCAAACTCGCACGTTGATGCTAATCGTCTTAATTCCATTAAATACTGAGAAACAGATTCTCCAGCTGTTTGATTCCGCCGATGAAAACGGAATCGTTCAACGATGATGATTGGAGCGGGTTTGAAATGTTGTAGTAATGTTGTCTTCAATTCATCATATTCATTCTCACTGGGTTTTTTCGGAAGCAATAAATTTCTAAGCAGTTTATAAGTATTTGACCCTATTGCAGAAATGAAGACAGATACTTTCTTGCTTTCTTCAACATCATTTGCAAGAAAAAAAATGTTCCAATTGTTCGACATATAAATTGAAATCGTCCAGTTCTACATCGAAGGAATGCAATGTACCAATTAGGCCTAACTTACTCATGATGGTACTGAGTGAAAAATAGCAATTACAGCTAATATTATGTTACGAAAATGTTTGTGAGATCGGACTCGTCGCCAATTTAAAATATTTAGATAAAATACATACTTGATACTGAGATAACACTCTCATAAATAGTTGGAAGATAATCTTTATTTACGTTGCTTACAGCATGCGCTCGGCATCACGACGGTTGTAAATTTACATAACAGTTGAGTTGAGTTGTATGGTTCTTATACGGTTAACAGTTACTAAGAATTAATTTAAGCTTTAAAATAAATATAATATGAGATAAATTAAACAAGATATTACAGCAAGCTCACTTTCTTCTACGTGCTGGTTTTATCAACAAGGGTTAATTTCCTAGGCCTTTTTCTCCATTTTGTAGCTATCTTAGTTGAACTGCTATTTTACTTATTATTAGCGACTACGATCGCAATAAATCTAAAATATTTTCAGCCTTCTCTAGCTGAGTTTGAAGAACATTTTATGTTGAAGTAAATGCAGAGAACATTTCATATTGAAGTAAAAGCAGAGAACATTTCATGTTGAAGTAAATGCAGATTATCACCACTCATAAGTTTTCTTTTCACGTTGCTTCCTCTAGAACTCTCTTGCCCGAACTGTCCAAAAACCGTGAATCAATTCACGTAAAAAGGAGCAAAGGGGGGGGGGGGGGGAAGAGCCCCTTAAGACCCTCGAACATATTTTGTAACAATCTTACATTTTTATTATACTTCTATCCACCTTTTTTAAAAGAAACACTTCCTCACTCTTAAACGCTAGCAAGGACTCTCAGAACCGCTTGTCTTCCCGCGATTTTCACAGGAAGGCCGCAAAGTGTCGGAGGCAAAAACTGCCCCCATTAGTCAATTGCCTTCCTGACGAAACCATCCTCTGTTACTATGCATTTTCTATCCACGGGAACCCCACGTGGTCAGAGCCCGATTAGGATTGTCTGGGGCCCAAGGCTCAGGAGCTTTTCAGGGCCCCTCCAAACCAATACACAGTAAAACCTCTTCATAGTGGACATCTCGGGACCGCGGAATTAGTCCGCTATTTGGAGAGGTCAAAATATACAGATTTATAGACTTTGGGGATCGAAAAAGTCTCCTCCAAAAAGGGGTATCGCTATTCGGGAGCGTCCGTTATAGGGGTTTTATTGTAGTAGTTAGCGATGTTATTTGAGGGTATTCAGAAATTTTCCCGCATTTTATAAAATTGCTCATGAGAAACCCAGGTAAACTTAAATTATCTTTTGCTGTTTGATGCTATAATATATTAAATATTTCGTCAACAGATATTTCTTAAAATTAATTTTCATAAAAATATTTTGAAGACATCGTTCCTAAATTAAGTTTTTTTAGAGGACGAAAAAGCACGGGCAAAGTGCTAATAGAGGTATATGTTACTTAGACATTAGATTGAAATAAAAAAATTGTAGGAGATTTGAGAATTTTTCTCTAAATCATTTTACTCATTTTGGGCTCCTTGTCTGAATTGGGCCCAAGGCCGCGGCCTAGTTGGCCTGTGCGGTAATCAGGCCCTGCACGAGGTATAGCAATTCTCCGAAATCTTGCAATTTCCCCTTTCGACCACCCACAGAAGCAAGCTTGCCCCTGCTTTAAAACTATTTTTCTGTCGTAAACACAGTCATAAAATTCATTTCGGAAAAAAGGCCATTATTATGCTATGGGAATGAACCTTTTTCACACACAATACTTCCGTCCCAATGTGTGTGGCCCATTAAACAGTGGATTTTGAATCCGTAAGAAAATATCCTAAAGTAAAAAGGTTTTATTTACAGAAATAAAATAAAGGGATGGTTTTTGAATAATAACATTTACATGTAACATAATTTAACTGCGAAAAATTAATAAAAAAAAGAGGGGGGGGGTCTTTATTTAGTAATTTTATTTTATTTTATTTTTAAAAATACACATCTGATTATAAACTTAAATCTTATAAATAAAGAAATTGTATATAGAATAATTTTGAATTGAATCAATCTATTAATGATATACAAAAAAAAGGGGGGGTGGGTAACATGCTATGTACAAATAATTTACTTTAAAGAAAAACTGCTGAAAAACAAGAAAAGTATGCCTAACAATTAGAAGCAATCCGCTTTACCAATTGATTGCCAAAATAGCAAACTCTATTTTTGTATAATAAGTATGTTCCCAAAGAATGCGTATAAAATGACATTCGTATAAAGCATACACTATCTATAAAAAAATGGAACATTAATTTCAAACTTAAAACAGAAAATTAATACAACAATCAGGAAGCAGGTATTCTGCTTTTTCAGAGTCTGCTTTTATAGTGTCACCCCGATAAGGAAAAAAAATTATTATCACGAGGTGGAACCCGTCGAATTTCGACCAAAGAAAATGTTTAAGAAGGAACTGTTTCATTAATTATTACAAACCTACAAAATTACTTGCAATAAAAAATGCATCTTATATTGGTTAGTCTAATTCTCAAACAAATATTATTTTAACGTAAAGGTCACTGCTGTTCACTAAAGACGCTCTAATTTTTTGTAAATCTTTGCATTTTATCAGCGTGTGATTTCAATTGCTATTTTCAAAAGTGAAGCATTTCCACCAAAATACATGTTTTTATTTTATATAAAATGACGTCATTTGCATCTGCTGAAGAAGTCCACAGTTACGATCCAGTCTTAAACAACATCTATAGAAAAGTATGCATAGGACGTCACTATGGCTGAATCATACTCAAACCCAGCAAAAAGCGATGTCGTAAACTCGACAAACAAATCGGCTATGTAATGATTCATATGCCTTCATTTGTTTGTAACATTAATATATATACTTAAAATTAAATATAGTTTATAATATATCCATGTCTTAACAGAAATCATTCATTTATATTTTTTCAAAATAGCACGTATTTTATTTTTATTTTTTAATTTAAGATGTTATGAGAAAATGGCAACAAAAATATATAGTAATCTACAATTTTCAAACTATTTTCCCTTTACTTTCTACGGAAATGGGGAGCTTCAGTTGTCACCATTACAGAAATTGCAGTAAGAACTACAAAGAAATTATTATCTCAAAAATAAATTGAGATGCAGTTTTCAAACAAATTGCATTTAAAAGTACTTTTTAACACTTTCCAACAAAGTTGAAAATTGTTTATGACTTCGGTTTGTCTGGCCGCGATCTAACTCTCGTAAATATAGTCGGATCGTTCTGAAATTTTTGAATGTTAGTGACCACTACCATAGCACGATCCCTATTTCAAATAAAGTTTCTAGCATGTTTAGTTCATTTACAGGGACAGTCAAAGGTTTTCCGTTTCATTACGGCCTATGGGGAAAAATTGTTTAAAATGGTTTTTAATGATGTTACATGCTTTCAAACATAATAAAATTCATATGCATTTATCAAGTGCACTAAATTATACATTCTTTAGAATATAGATCCAAAGAATAGTTATTATTCATTTACAGGGCCACACAAAATAATTCCGTTACAGAACGATATAAGGGTGGAGGGAATTGTTTGCGGCGTATTTTAATTATGCTAAATTATTTCTTGTATAATGAAATTGATATATGTCGCTGAGATTTACTATAACTTATTTCATGTATAATACGAAGTGCATAGTATTTACAGGGACACACAAAAAATTTCAGATACCATATTGTGTCCGACGTACTGTACAGTAGCGATGATAGCTGGAAATGCATTTTTATATATGTTATGTGCTTTTATGTTTCACTATATTTATGCATAGTATATGGTGTGTATAAATGTTGTAATTCATATTCAGGGCTACACAAAATAATTCGTAATGGTTACTAGGTATGATTGCAAATTGCTTAAAAGTGATTTTTAAATGCGTTATGCATTTTTACGCGGAACTGCATTTGGTTTACTAAGAAATGATTTGGTTAGATAAGAGGATATACAGGGTCACGCAAAGAATTGGATACATGGCCGTCTATAAATGATAATTTCTGGAAATGTGATTTCAGTAGTTTTAAGAGTGTTTTACTTTGAATTAAACTTTAGCTAAATATTGGCGTGTAATAAAGATACTAGGTAAACTACAAGGCTATACAAATGTATACAAGTATGTTTTGATCTATTAGTATAAATTGCTGAAAGAGAAATTTCAACCTGTTATGAGTTTTCTTGCTAAACTAAATTTTCCTATTATACAGTATATATATATATATATCAACCTACAGATCAAATACAGGGCTGTTCAAAAGAATTGGAATGCATATTTAGCTATATAGGGTAACTACAGAAATCAGTTTTCAAATGTTTCATGCGTTTTCTAAAATGTTTACTTAGTTCTCTTATATACCTTATTTCTCTAAATAACGAAGTTTTGTTAAAGTATTCAGGAAGTGTTGGAAAGTGTTTCATAATCTATGCTAAACGCATGATTTTTCTTACTTGTTTCCTTTATACGACGGTGTAAAAATTGAAAATGTGCAACGCTTTCAAGTTTAAAAATTGCAATAACCGAACAATGATACATCTGCTTGGCTTTACGGCTGGCTTATGTAACGTAAGCTTATTTTTTAGTGACGACACTTTAATTGTTGCCTGAAAGAAACAGCATATCGGGGTTTTATAAACTCTGAAAGCATTTCTTCTTGTAATATGTGCCCCTTCTGTGTCTTACATTTATCTCATAAAAATTGCGCATGCTAAACTTTCATAAGAAAGAAATTAATTTCAAAGAAAAGAAAGAGAAAAATGATAGTAATTCATGAGGCAAAAAAAATATGTACATATTCAAACTCTTTGAATTACAAATAACAAGATTTTATTCGTTCGTTACTTTTTGCTATTGCATTTCAAATTATTAGGTGGCAACTGTTTTTATATTTGATTTTAAGGTTCGGCTGTAAAACTGTGCGTATTTAATTCATTCTGTACACGTGTAGATGGTAGTTGAATTAAAAGCGCATAAAATGCGCATTTGAGTACAGTTAAACGTTGTTCTTAACGTATGGAAAGCTAGAGGTTAACTTATAAAATAGATATATAATTTAATTTTTATTTAATTTTGTTTTTTGTTTTTTATCGAATAGATAACCGTAAGACGAGGTTTCTTTATGACTGTAAGGGTAGCTTTATGACACATGGTCTAGTTTTCGTATTTTGAATCTCCCGCCCTGTCCGCGATGGCAGCAGCAGCGCCACCTCCTAGTACGGTGCACAGCGTCACCTAACGACCATTGCCAAGCTCCAACATCTCCCTTATTATGACTGGCCGGTGTATCGTTGAAACCCGCTTGTAGTCTGTGCGTAGTTGTGTCGAAATCCGGATACTATGTGTGCTGAAGTCCACACCATATGAGAAGCACCTGCCGCAGGTAAATATTCTTTTTCAAGCGATATTTCTTTGAGATATAACATCATAATCAAAATATAGACACTTGACTTTGTGACACAACGACACTGTCAAAAATTAACTCCACAAATTTTCTGTTTAAAAATTAAGATATTTTTTGCGTTTTTAGTGTCAAGATAGACGTGAAACATTATGAGAACATAATATTAACGTAAGTTGAGAATTCGCCCCTACCGGAATTATGCGGATAATTCTTTAAAAGAACAATTACAAATGGTCCAGACGAAACAATTCCATCTCTGAGGTATGTGAGTAATACATTTTGTGTGCTGGTTTTTACTGAACAGTATAATTTACTTTATTAATCGTAAACTATTTTTTTAATAAATGTGCCATCTACTTTGATTTTAGATTCAATATCCATAGCAATACAATATGGTGGAAGACAAAAGAGGCACAGGGTTTGATGAAAGTGCCATCAAAAATCCCAGGACTACAACCTGTATTCACAGTGGAGGAGGAAATTATGTTCGTCGCTGATGCAATCGCCATGTCTTCATATGGTTTTCCTTTAACTACATTAGATCTACGTTGTGTGGTTGAAGGCTTACCTTCACAGGACAAGGAGAAAGCTACGTTTGTTTCAAAATGGAAATTTTTCTGGTAGAATGGGGTGCATCTTTTATGAAACATCGCAAAACAATTCTTTCTCAACGAACGTCCAAAAGTATCAGCTACGGCAGTGCTGAAATCAATTAAGAAGTTATTAACATGTATTTTACGAACCTGGAAATGGATTCAGAGGATATCCCTCCTGAAAACAAATGGAATTACGACAAGACGAATCTGGTGAACGATCGCGAAAATAATAAAGGTATCACTCGAGGAGGGGCAAAATAACCCGAGCAGATTTAAAATTCGTCGAAGGATTGTACTTCCATCATGGTGTGCGGAAGTGCTGCGTGGGAACTGGCACCAATTTACGTCAACTACAAATCTGAAAAATTGCGGTCCGCTTAAACCGAAAATGATCTAGAGAGAATAAGATACAATCAAACAAAATCAGGCTGGTTTGATCACCAAATTTTTTAGGACTGCTTTATATCACTTATGCTTCCTATTTTGAAAAGGTAAAATGCACAAAGGCAATCATCGGGGACAATTTAAGTTCTCATACAGGTCTAGTAGTGCTACATCTTTGTGAGAAAAATAGCATTAAGTTCATTGCACACCCTCCAAATTCGACCCATCTTCTGCAGCCACTAAATGTGGCATTTTTCTGTCATCTAAAATACCACTAGAGAGGAGTGTTGTCAAGTTGGAAGAAAAAACATCCCTGGTAGTAGATCCACAAGCGTACAAAAGGACGAATTTCGAGTTTTCTAAAAGTTCTCATGACTGTCCTGCAATCGAACGCCAAGAAAAATCTAAAATCGGAATTCTGGGTGACCGGAATCTTTCCAGTAAATAGAAACAAAGTTTTGGGACATCTTCCAAAAGCAGTCCTCGAAGAAAGCTTACGATCGATGACGGAACACGTGCGAGAAGTCTTCTTGGAAGAGTTGAACAAGAAGAAGCGCGAAATAACAAAAAGCCAGATCATATAGAGACGCAAAAAGTTGAGTGTCCCGCCAGGCAAAAGCATTAGTGCTTCTGATGTCCAAAAAACCAGAAGCGAAGTGGTACGATGTCTAACAGAAGAGATGTGTGTACGATATCCACAGGAAGCGAAGAGACGACCACCTCTGGCACCGGAAGGGAAAAAACAAAGAGACAGACGCAATCTTCCGGAAAGGCCTCAGGGCATTCCCTGAACCTTTTAGGCAAAGTTATAAATGCGTTTCAGCCCGGGATATGGCATATTCTGAGAGTTTTTCCTCAGCAATTAAATAGGGGCAGATTATGCCGGAACCGTTCATTCTTGTTCAAGTGCACGGCCGTTTACAAAAATCAAAGAGTGATACGGTATTAATGGTTTTTGTCAAATTAATTTTGGAGCCTTATTTATTTTTGGCTCTATTTTGGAAAGCAAAAGTAATAATTCTACTTTTTTTCGCCATTTCGTATATTTTGTACACTGCCACTTGCTAAAATGTAAAACAAAACTGTATTTCTTCTTGAATGTTTTCTTATTTTTTATAATTTCATCGTTTGCTTTTTAATCCTTATTTTATTATTAACTAGCCGCCTTCGCCCGCTACGCTGGTCGGTTTTTCTAAAGAAATCTTGAATGAAACAAAATATATCTGTGAATTTGATCATGCGTTTTAAAGCAATATGGACATTTAGCTGGTGTATCCAACCGAATTGCTAAAAGCAATATGAATGTCATTACGCTATTATATCTTCTATTGAGTCATACAAAATTTAGACTGTTAAGGACCAATTTCTTTAGTTGATCTGTTAGTGTAGGCTTCGGTAAAGAACAGTAGAACAATATGTAATATACTAAAAGCGTTCATGAAAAATTATCAATGCAAGTCTCATCAGAATCTGTTAATTGGACCTATTGAAAAGGCTGATCGTTCATAATAACTGGGTTCGTCTGATTCTATAACTTTCATCTATAATTCTACAATCAAGCAACCTGACAACCAAGCAACAGCAAATGATATGTGCTTTATACTGAAACATTCACTGAAAAATTAACTAACCGATCAAGTTGCATCAAAATCGACTTAGCAGAATCTTTTAAACTGGAAAATATACTGAAACCTTCCCTAAAAATGATCTAATTAACAGTTTAAATCCCATAAAAATTCATTCAGTGGAACCTTTAAAAAAAGCAAATCTTTCAAAATTCGGTTCATCTGATTTAGAATTTTCCCCATAATTATTTAACTAAGCAACGTAGAACGTTATGTTTTATACTAACATCTTTTCTGAAAAATTATCTAACTAACAATGTAAGTCCCGTCAAAATCTATTCAGCAGAACTCAAGATATAAGCGGCCGGAATGAAATTTCTCTTTGCATTATATATATATTGAGATAGTTAAATATAACTTTCATAATCGCGTTAACCTGATTATAGAACTCTCTGGGAGGTAGAGGTAGGTATATAATGCATCACTTCTGAATTTTTTAAGGAACTCAGCTCAACTTCCATAATTATAGGATATATACTCTCTAGTATACCCTATCTCTGCGGCGTATATCTTCCAATTTTCTTTACTGTACCACTGAGAACTTTTTCCTCATAGCTTCGTAACTAAACAACACAGAATGATATGATAAATATTTAAAAAATCCCTGAAATATTATCTAACTTACTGTGCATTTAATTAGTTGACTTGAAATCTTTTATAATCGAGTTCACCTAATTTTAGAACTTCCGTAGCAACTTAGAATGATGGTTTTTACGTTAAACCATTTATAAACCAAATTTACTATTTAACAGTGCAAGTTCTACAAAATTCTGTTCGGTAGAATCTGAGTTATAGTCACATTTACAATATTTATTGCTCATTAAACCTTTTTTCTTTACATTTGAAATAAATTCAGTAACTGTTTTGGTATTTCCCTGTTATGCCAACACCATTACCACCTAGCGTAATATTTGGCACAAAAATGAAATAATACATTTGAAAAAAAAATAATTTTGTTGATTAAAAAAAAATGGCACAGATGTCATATACGCCATATGTTATATAATGTCATATTGGCGCAATTTTTTTCTGACGCAAATGTCATATACGCAACGGGTACTTAACTGGCGCCAAAGTGTCGTTATTTTGCTTGATATGGTGACCAGGATGTTGTTGTTTATGCTGTTGATGTTTTCGTCAAATTGTCGTTAGAAAAAAATCGCTCCAATATGGGGCGTCATCTGTGCGTCATCTATATGACATCTGTGCCAAAAAAATGAGCATTTAAAAAATATAACTTTTGAAAATTACAGACATTTGACCTAACATTTTTTTTAAATCAATAAAAATACTTGGTTATCCCGTCGACCAAAAATCTATTGCCAAACTATAAGATTAAATGCCAATAATGGTTGATCGTAAATGTCACATTCACTTGACTTTAAGCAAGTTACACGTATTTACGTCATCAGGTGATTTTTATTTTGACGTTTTAAATGTATTTTTATTAATGTCATACTAATTTATTTGTTCTTTCGTAATTTAAAATAAAAATTATGTCAGTTTGTATAATTTGGCGAGTGGTTTGGCGAAATTGGTCGACGGGTACCAAAATAAATACTTAAAATATAAGAATAAATAAATATTTTGCAAGTAATAAAATATAGTCAATTTAAACTGCAGTCTTGAAAATGTAAATGTCTTTTACTACTGAAGAATGGCGTACGTAATGTGTATGTCTCACACTGCAGTAAACATTTCATTCTTTCAATGAAGACATTCATGGTTTTTTGAACAAAACATTTTTATATGTATAATTCCTAACTTCTGAAATAATTTTATTGTAGCTTCCTCATCATCAGATAACTGCGAAATGGTGAAATCTATATCAGTATCAGTAATAAATATTTTCTATTAAAAAAAAAATTAATTAAAAAGTTTTGCGAGATTATGATGGAATAAAATAAATTCCATCATTAAAAATTCCTGCATAAAAATATTCACGTTCAATAATTAGCAAATGTTAACGTGTGGCACGGTTTGCAATAAAAATCGTTTGCACGATTAAGGTTGAAATAAATGGCGCAATGCCATACATTTTGGCATGGTATCGCGATGAAAATTAGAACGAAAAAGTACCACAGTTTTGTTTTGTTTTTTTAGTTTTAGTTTTTGAGGCGTTTGAATTTTTTTTTTTTTTTTTTTGTAATTGACGAGGTTGTTTTAAATTAAACAAAAGGATTGGTTAAAAAATTATTCAATTTGAATTTTTTTCCTTGCTATAGTAACAAAATGAAAAGAGTTTTTAGAAATTATCACATGAAAAATTCAGATTTTGGCGCCAAAGATAGTGCCAAATTAGAAAAATATGAAATATCTCTCGAACTACTGGGCTTAAAAGAATTTAGTTAGTACCATTCGATTCAGCATACAAAAATACACCAAAATATGTTGTCAGTTGAAAAATAACTATAAAATCAGATTTTTAAGGAATTTTTTTTAAGTTTGTTCTATTTTTTACCCCCCTTAGGGGTGGAATTTTAGAAAATCCTTCCTTAGCGGCACTCAATGTCATAAGAAGTATTTTTACCACGAATTTCGAGATTTTAGGTTCAGTAGTTTGGGCTGCGCGTTGATTAATACAAAATCCAGACTTTCTTTTATATATACTAGGGGAACGTACCCGGGCTTCCCGGGTTGAAGAATATAGGTGAAATCATTTTTTTAAATTGAAAACTAATAATTTTTTTATATTCCATAATATTTTTAGATTGACAACTTACATTATAAAAGTATTTTTCATATGGAAAATACGAATTATACAATCAAATAAATTTTTGAAATTTGTCAAAAGCGATATTTTCTTATTAGCCGCATGCTAAGAGCTATTTGTTAAGATTTTGCTACTTGTGGCATCCTTTTATATTCTGATAATTTCAGAGCTTATACATGTCTGGTAAAATTGTGTTTTATTTATATTATTTTATTTATTTATTCATAGGGAATTTTTTTAATGGATATTAGCCGTAAGAACGGACCAAACGGATTAATCTTTCGTAATCGAGCTCCGCGCGATATAGATAAATTAAAAAATATTTCATGCTTAAAAATTGTTTTTAAAACTATAGACAATCAGTAAACTGAGATGGACTTTGCAAAGTTATTCCATTAAAAAAAAATCCTATTTGGTGATCTAAAAATTTAAATTGTACGATTATAAATATGTTAGATTTGTTGTTTTTTTCAATATTATTCTTTTATTTGTTTATAAAAGAAGTATTAATTTCGTTAATTTGTCTTTCACAAATATGTTTGATTGGTGGTTTTTTTAATATTATTCTTTTATTTGTTTATAAAGGAAGTATTAATTTCGTTATGCAAAAATAGTCAGAAACAAATGCTGAAAAATGTTTGTTGCTTTATGTGAAAAATGTTTATTATTATTATGTATTGAAACCGGCACGTGATAAGATAAACTTAAAAAAAATCATGCTTAAAAATTATTTTAGAAAATATAATACATCAGTCAATTAAGATATAAAGTTTTTAAACAAATTGTATTTGAAAGTAATTTTTTTCTCTATGCGACGAAAATTGAAAATGGTCAGAAGATTGAAAAATATACTTTATAAAGATACTCTAAACTTTTGTAAAATATTGCGTTTTATCAGTGTGTGATTTCGATTACATTATTTTTAAATGTGAAGCATTAATGTGTGATTACCTGTGAAGAATTTCAAAGCAGCTGGGCTGTGAAAATGACGCACTTCTACAAAACATAATTCAGGTTTAAGAAATAAAATACACGCTTTTTTATAAAATGACGTCATTTGCATCCGCTAAAGCAATCCACTTTTACAATCCAGTTTTAAACTTCGTCTATAGAAAAGTGTGCATATGACGTCATTATCACAGAATAACAGACAATATTCTTGACATAGCCCATATTTTAATTTCAACTTTTTTTTTTTTTAGGTTTTATGAGAAAATGGCAACAGAAAGATACAGTATTTCCTATTTTCGACTATTTTCCGTTTACTTCCAATGACTTTCAATGAAATGAGGTACTTTTGTTGCCACGATAAGAAAAATGGTATCAAAAACTACAAAAAAATTAATACCTCAAAAATAAAGTGTGATACAGTTTTCAAACAAATTGCATTTAAAAGAGAATTTTTTTCCTTATACGACGGTGTAAAAATTTAAAATGTGCGATGTTTAGAAGTTTAAAAATTTGCAGTAGAGAAAATTGCAAAGCCAAAATTTTATTTCAAATTTCAAAGTGTTGCCATTCGCAAAATGACGTATGCGTTACGCACAGATATGTTTGTCCTTTATAATATAGATAGATTAACAGTCAATTATTGTGCTTGTTTTGTATGATTTCCAGAAAAAGTCCAACATGCTATTTTTTAATTGTAAAATTCGAAATATCGAATTAAAGAGGATTTACTATATTTTAAGAGGAAAAAGCTGTGTGAATTATTATTAAAGAGTAATCTATAACATTAAAGAAAGAAGTTTGTGTGTGAGTGAGTGAGTGAGTGTGTCGACGGTGTTCTGAAGAGACCGTTGCACGTAGAGCTACAAAATTTGGGGAAAAGGTACATCTATATATGAAGTTTTGCACTTCGAAGCCCGATTTCCGATTTTTTGATTAGATTTTTTTTTAATTAATTTTTTATGCGATTTTTAGCACTTTTTTAAGTTTCGAGGCGATTTTTTCCATATAAGTGAGAAGAATATGGTTTCTTTCTTTTAACCCAATATAGTAAATTTTGTTCCCTTTTCAAAAAAGTTTATTCGGAATTCGTGCAGCGATTTTTGAATTTTTAGCGAATTTTTTGTGCAATTATTGAACAGCATTTAATGCATTTCCATACCTATAAGGAGGTTACCGTACAGGGACACAGTTCTGTCGCCAAATACCGCCAAATTTGTCGCCAACTTGGCGGTATATCGCCAAATTTGGCGACCAAAATGAGTTGCCAAAAGTGACGCCTACTTGGCGATATCTCTAATATTTCGCCAAATTCCCATAGACTTCCAT
The DNA here is from genome assembly GCA_963932465.1 of Maratus speciosus. Classification (NCBI taxonomy): domain Eukaryota; kingdom Metazoa; phylum Arthropoda; class Arachnida; order Araneae; family Salticidae; genus Maratus; species Maratus speciosus. Next base: position 408,331,565 of record OZ010800.1, read on the forward strand.
TGTAAACCAATATGGATTACTTGCTTACAGAAAATCAACAAATTGAAATATTTTAATGCAACAAAAACTAATATTAACTTAAGGGATTATGTTAATTATATTTAAGGGAATCCAAGTAAATTAAATTGTGAATAAAAGTAACAAGATACAATGCTTAGATTATTGTATTTTATTGATATTTTCAACGAAAGGGTTGCCAGTGGTCATTTTGCCGAAAATTATAGTTGATAAATGAATTGAAATGGCTATATCCGTTATAAAATAATGTAAACAACTCGCAAATTAAAATAACTGTTATTTGTTTAATTTAAAAAAAAGAATCAAAAACCTTTTTAATGCGAGATAAAATTTTTAAAATGAAAATATTGAATTTAAATATGAAAGGAATGTTTATAAAACTTAAAAAATAAATTAGTATGAAAGAAGCAATTGATACATTATTTGGCGATTTTTCGCTTCGCCAGGTTAATAAAAATGTGCCTGAAAAAACTTGAAGAAATAAAATTTAAGTAACAGTCTTTTAGTCCTTCTTTTTTTTTAATTCAATTTAATTATCATTTTTATGTAATTTTCCCATCGTATGTCTTACAGGAGAAAGTCTTTATTTGTGAGTTACATGCTATTTAATTATTACCTTGGTCACCAAACAATGCAATTTTAAGCCACAAAGGCAGAAGCGTGAAATAAGCCAGGCGAAGGTCGCAATAATTTTTTTTAAGTATAGGAGAACATTTTGGAGTAAATCTTTATATTCAAATGTAAATTATATAAAAAGGATTTAAAATTATAACTATGTAGTCAAGTATTTAAATTTTAGTGTAAAAATGTGCCATATACACACATATTTTATAATCTTCGATAATCAAGCCACCATCAAATGACATATTTACTATATTATTGAAAGTTTTGTTGGCACAGATGTCATATACGCTCCATGGTACATAATGGGTTCCAAAATGGCGTTATTTTGCCTGACATGGTAACTCGGCTATTGTTGTTTATTTATTAATAAATTGTTTATTTACTTTTATTTTCTTTTTTACAGTTATATAAACTGTTTTGTTCTATAGATATTAATTAAACTTTTTATTATTTATTGCTATTTCCTTTTAAAACAATAGAAAATAATTTAAATATATATATGTAACTGGTATTCGAAAACGATGTTTTCACCAAATTAGCGTGAAAAAAAATCGCGCCAAACCCGGTACGTATCTATGCCTAATAGTTATTTACATTATTGTGATTACTTATTATCAGGCAACAGATTGAAGAGTATTTGGTATATTTTTAATATATGGGCTTTGGTGAGTTAGAGAAAATGGCCTTGGCGAGTGAAGTGAATTTTGCGTATACACTGGCAAACTATTTACTTTTCATATACATATAAGCCTTTTTTTTTCAATATTTATTTTATTTATTTATATAAAGAAGAGCTATTTATCTGCTTTTAAATACGAACAGAAATAATTTGTGGTTCTACCTGATTATCCCATAGACCAAAAAAAATATCGCCAAACTATAAGATTAAATACCAATAATGGGTGATCGTAAATGTCAAATTTACTTGACATTAAACACTTTACACGTGTTTGTTACGTCATCAGGTGATTTTTAATTCGATATTTACGTTTCTTCGCGATCTGCTGCAATTTTTTGACATTCCATTTTTTACCAATAATACTAAAGTAATTTCTACCTTCATTTCAATAAAGTTTATTCGGATTTCTTATAACAATTTTCGAATTTTTCGGGTATTTTGTATGTGATTTTTAGTGTAGTTTAGCGATTTTCTACCATTTTTCCACATTAGTGAAAGACGTTGATAGAAGTTGAATCAACTTTCAATCTTCGAACACAATATATTTATATATATTTTCTCTTTTCGAAATTTGCACAGCGATTTAAAATTTTTTCGCGATATCTTATTGTGATTTTCAGAGGTTTTTCGCAATTTGTGCTGTTTTTTTTATGTACCCGGGCAACGCCGGGCAAGTTAGCTAGTTATAATTAAAGATATGATGCATTTACAAGAAACTGCAAAACGCTATTCGATTCTTTGCAGCGAAGGGAGGGGGATCTACGGGACAAATCAATAACAAATTAAAATCATTTTCACAGTTTAAAATATTTACAGCATAACTTTCCGAGTCGAAATTCTTTACAAATTTTTCTCTTGCATTTCAAGGCGACAACACACCTGTCAAAATCACCCAATGGCGTAACTTCTTTAAAACTAAATTTCTCGGTTGATATTAAAGATTTATATTGGTACAATGCGTCGTTATGTAGGGAAAAGATAGATCAATTTTTAGCAATAGTCAGTTTTGGTTTACTTAAAAACAGAGTGGCTGGTGTGAGAAAAACCTCAAAATATGTCACAAATTCTTACGGTGCTGTTAAACGGATAGAAATCACGTAACATGTGAATGGTTTGTAATTTAAACATTTGTCTTAAAAAATCGACTGGAAAAAGTGCATATGGAAGTAGGTATTTATATACACTATCTGGCTAAACGTTACCAGATATTTTCGATTCTAGAAGTTCGTCGAATAGCTAGAGAAATATGTGACAAATTCTTCTAAACTTCAGAAATATGTATTTCATAATTCTGCGTAGACTACGTTCCTGTCCCGAATTTTTATGCATTTTTTACATCAAGGCATGAGATTTATTTATTTAAGGAAATAATGTGCTTACAAAAATATGTATGATAATCACTTATGATAAAACAGACTAAGTTAAAAATGCTATAAAAGTTATAAATGCCTATATTTAGATTAATGTACGTTTCATCGCACAAACGACGATATTTTCAAAATCATTCTTGATAGAAATACTTTCGTAATATTTTTTTAAAACAATAACTTGTTAAATAATGTCACGAGACTTCATGCATAATGAAAATCAGTGCAAACATAAAATAAAATGAAATTGGATATTTGTGAGCGTGGATTATTTTTTACAATTGTCACTAAAACTGCGTAGCATCTCTTTCCAAATTTTAGGTAACTCAAGGGATACTGAATCATTGCAAATATTCTCGTTGAGGAAAAATATCTCTATTGATTCCCGGATAATGGATGGTAAATAAAATCTTCTAGTTGCAGTTCTTTGCTGCATAAACTGGCCAAAGTTGTGGTTCTCCTGTTGTATTTTATGTCTGCTATATTTTCTTTGATTCTAGTTTTTCTTTACAGATCGATTTTAAAAGTAGCAGAACAATTTATCCGTCAAGATTTTATTTACCATCCATTATCCGGTAATCAATAAAGTTATTTTTACACAGCGAAAATATTTGCAATGACTCGGTGTCCTTTGAATTACCTAAAATTTGGAAAGAGATGCCATGCAGTTTTAGTAACAATAGTAAAAATGAATCCACGCTCACAAAATCTAATTTCATTAAATTTTTGCACTGATTTTCATTATGCATGAAGTCTCGTGACATTATTTACCAAGTTTTTGTTTTTAAATTTTCTTGCAAAAATATTTCTATCCAGAATGATTTTGAAAATGTCGCCGTTTGTGCGATGAAACTAAATAGCGGTTAATCTAAATAATGGTATTTTATCACTTTTATAGCATTTTTTAGCTTAGTCTGTATCTGTAATGCGTTAGCATTCAGTCTTCAAAATCAACATAATTTTGCACAGCTAAGTTTTTAACAGTTGAATAAACATTTTTTTTATATTTGTTTAACTGTAATTTAGACGTAACAGAAGCATTGTTAGAAACGCTATAAGGAAAAAAACAATTGAAGAAAACCATTTTGAAAATGCTCTGTAAATTGGTTTCTTTGAATCCATCCTACTTCTAAGATTTCTGATCACGCTTGTCTTTTTCCAAGATCACTGTTTGAGTAATGCTTTGTTTAAATGTATGTCTAATGCAATTTTTGAAAAATAGTTAAAATATTTTTGATTTTAAGAGGCCATGATCAGTTTGTATATGGGCCATTCTATGTCACGTGTGGCACAGATTTTCTACATATTACTGCTGTTTTAACAATGTGGTTATATCTTCAAATTAAAACAACTATGCTAATATGAAAATCTAGGGTTTTTTGCTACTTTTAATGTATCTATACTCATACTCATCTATACTCCTATTATAAAGAGGAAAAAATTGTTTATTTGTCGGAGATAAGCTCTGGAACTACCGAACCGATTCCAAAAGTAATGGTATCAAAATGATGGTGTTAGTCCAACTTAGAACATAGGCTATATCTTATGTCGGTGCCACTACCCCAAAGGGGGTGTAGGAGCAAAAAACGTTCTAAAAATGCGATTTTAGCGTTACTGAAGGGCTTAGAAATATGAAATTTTGAATATTAGTTACTTATAAGATATAAATGATGTCTAAGAACAGTTCTCAAACAATTCGAAATTTAAAAGGGTTGAAAATGCACAAAAAGTGTTCTAAAAAACGTTCTAAATGGTAGTTTCTACACAATCTCAGGAAATACTAAACAGATTTAAAAAGTATTGGTGTCAAAATGATGGTGACAACGCTTGCTCCAAGATAGGCTATGTTTTACGTCGGTCCCACTAAACCCAAAGGGGGTGTAGGAGCAAAACACGTTCTAAAAATGCGCTTTTAGCGTTACTGAAGGGCCTAGAAATATGAAATTTTGAATATTAGTTACTTATAAGATATAAATGATATCTAAGAACAGTTCTTAAACAATTCGAAATTTCAAAGGGGTGAAAATGCACAAAAAGCGTTCTAAAAAACGTTCTAAATGGTAGTTTCTACACAATCTCAGGAAATACCAAACCGATTTAAAAAATATTGATGTCAAAATGATGGTGACAACGCTTGCTCCAAGATAGGCTATGTTTTATGTCGGTGCCACTACCCCAAAGCGGGTGCAAGAGCAAAAAACGTTCTAAAATTCCAATTTTTGCGTTACCGAAGGGCCTAGAAATATGAAATTTGAAATATTAGCATATAAAGGATTTCTAAGAACAGTTCTTAAACAATTCGAAATTTAAAAGGAGTGAAAATGCGCGAAAAGCGTTCTAAAAAACGTTCTAATGGTGGTTTCTACACAATCTCAGGAAATACCAAACAGATCTAAAAAATAATGGCGTCAAAATGATGGTGAAAACCCTTGCTCCCACATAGGCGAGGTTTTATGTCGGTACCACTACCCCAAAGGGGGTGCAGGAGCAAAAAACGTTCTAAATTGCGGCTTTTGCGTTACGGAATGGCCTAGAATCGTGAAATTTGGAATGGTAGTTAGTTATAAGATATCAATGATCTCTAAGGACATTTCCTAAAAAAATCGAAATTTAAAAGGGGGTCAAAATGCGCAAAAAGCGCTATAAAAAACTTTCTAAATTGCGATTTCTATGCAATCTTAGGAAGTACTGAACCTATTTCAAATATAATGGTGTAAAAATGATGGTGAGAGATCTTGCTCCAAGATAGGCTATATTTTATATCTGTTTCCACTACCCCAGAGGAGATGCAAGAGCAAAATGCGCGAAAAGCGTTCTAAAAACGTTCTAGATGCCGATTTGTCGGCAATATCTCAGGAAGAATGAATCTGATTTCAAACGTAATGGTAGGAAATTGATGCTGATAGCCTCTGCTCTAACATAGACGCTATTTTATGTCGGTATCACTGTCACCAAGACGTTGCAGGAGCAAGAAAGCGTTCTAAATTTCGATTTTTGTGATCGGTAGGGGCTAGCAACTTAAAATTAGGCAAGGTACATATTTATTAGCTATAAATGATCTTTAAGAACAGTTTCGAAAAAATTGGAAATTTAAAAAGGGGTGAAAATGCGTGAAAAGCGTCCTAAAAACGTTCTAAATTGCGATTTGTACTCAATCTAAGGAAATACCAAAGCTATTTCAAAAATAATGGTTGCAAATCAATGGTGACAGTCCCTGCTATAACATAGGTTATATTTTATGTTGCTGTTACTACCATCTGAGGGTTGCAAAAGCAAAACATGTTCTAATTTGCATTTTTTGCACAACTAAGGGGTCTAACACTTTGAAGTATGGCATGGTATTTACTTACAAGATGCAACTGCTTTCTAAGAACAGTCGAAAGAAAAATCCAAATTTTAAAAAAATGAAGTGAGTGAAAAGCGTTATAAATTATAATTTTTAAGCAAACTTATAAATTACCAAACCGATTAAAAAAATAATGATGACAAATTTTGGTGATAGAACCTGCTCAAACATAAGCTATATTTTATGTCTGTTCCACTACCACCAGAGGGTTGCAGGAGCTAAAAACTTTCTAAATTGCGATTTCTGTGATACTGAAAAGGCTAGAAACTTTAAATATGACATGGTAGTTACTTATAAAATATAAATGCCCTCGAAGGAACGTCGAAAATAAATTCGAATTAAAAAGGGGTGAAGCGAAGGGGAGGTGCGAAAAGCATTCTAAAAAACTTCTAAATTACGATTCTATGCAATTTCAGCGAATATATACCTATTATAAAAGTAATAGTTGCGAATCAGTGGTAACTGTCTCTGATCCTAGACAGGCTATATTTTATGCCGGTGATTCTACCACCTGGGGTTCACAGGAACAACAAACGTTCTAAAAAAGGGCTTTAAAAGCTTTTTAAATTACGTTTCTGTGGAATATTAGGAAATAACAAACCGATTTCAAAATTAATGTTGGCAAATTAATGGTGACAGTTCCTGTTTCAACATAGCCCTTTATGTTGAGAGAGGTGGTAGGACTTGGAATTCGACATGATGGTTAATTTTCAGATGTAAGAAGATGGTTTCTAAAAAATTCAAAACTTCAAATGAATACTAAAATGAGCGTATTAATTGAGCATAAAAGTTTCAAAATATTTATTAAATTATCATTTATTTAGTTTTATTTCATTTTATTAATTTAAGTCTCATTTCTGCCTAATACAGTGTAATAATGATGTTTAGTCAAACTGTGTAAATAGTAATTTTTGAATTATTCCTAAAAGTAATAAGTACCTTTTAATAAAATAAAAATTTAGTTAGTACCTTTTGATAAAAATCAGACATATAAATATCACTTGGCATAATTAAAATATTACGCGAGCAAAGCCGCGCGGTTTGCTAGTCATCATCATCATCATCTATACTCCTATTATAAAGAGGAAAAAATTGTTTATTTGTCGGAGATAAGCTCTGGAACTACCGAACCGATTCCAGAAGTAATGGTATCAAAATGATAGTGTTAGTCCAACTTAGAACATAGGCTATATCTTATGTCGGTGCCACTACCCCAAAGGTGGTGTAGGAGCAAAAAACGTTCTAAAAATGCGATTTTAGCGTTACTGAAGGGCTTAGAAATATGAAATTTTGAATATTAGTTACTTATAAGATATAAATGATGTCTAAGAACATTTCTTAAACAATTCAAAATTTAAAAGGGTTGAAAATGCACAAAAAGTGTTCTAAAAAACGTTCTAAATGGTAGTTTCTACACAATCTCAGGAAATACCAAACCGATTTAAAAAGTATTTGTGTCAAAATGACGGTGACAACGCTTGCTCCAAGATAGGCTATGTTTTATGTCGGTGACACTACCCTAAAGGGGGTGTAGGAGCAAAAAACGTTCTAAAAATGCGATTTTAGCGTTACTGAAGGGCCTAGAAATATGAAATTTTGAATATTAGTTATAAGATATGAATGATATCTAAGAACAGTTCTTGAACAATTCGAAATTTAAAAGTGGTGAAAATGCACAAAAAGCGTTCTAAAAACGTTCTAAATGGTAGTTTCTACACAATCTCAGGAAATATAAACCGATTTAAAAAATATTGATGTCAAAATGATGGTGACAATGCTTGCTCCAAGATAGGCTATGTTTTAAGTCGGTGTCACTATCCCAAAGGGGGTGCAGGAGCAGAAAACGTTCTAAAAATGCGATTTATGTGTTACTGAAGGGCCTAGAAATATGAAATTTTAAATATTAGCTACTTATTAGATATAAAGGATTTCTAAGAACAGTTCTTAAGCAATTCGAAATTTGAAAGGGGTGAAAAAGCGCGAAAATCGTTCTAAAAAACGTTCTAAATTGTTGTTTCTACACAATCTCAGGAAATACCAAACCGATTTAAAAAATAATGGTGTCAAAATAACGGTGTCAAAATGACGGTGACAACCCTTACTCCAACATAGGCTATGTTTTATGTCGGTGCCACTACCCCAAAGGGGGTGCAGGAGCAAAAAACGTTCTAAAAATGCGATTTATGTGTTACTGAAGGGCCTAGAAATATGAATTTTTAAATATTAGCTACTTATTAGATATAAAGGATTTCTAAGAACAGTTCTTAAACAATTCGAAATTTAAAAGGAGTGAAAATGCGCGAAAAGCGTTCTAAAAAACGTTCTAATGGTGGTTTCTACATAATCTCAGGAAATATTAAACCGATCTAAAAAATAATGGCGTCAACATGATGGTGAAAACTCTTGCTCCAACATAGGCGATGTTTTATGTCGGTGCCACTACCCCAAAGGGGGTGCAGGAGCAAAAAACGTTCTAAATTTCGGCTTTTGCGTTACGGAAGGGCCTAGAATCGTGAAATTTGGAATGGTAATTAGTTTTAAGATATCAATGATCTCTAAGGACATTTCCTAAAAAATCGAAATTTAAAAGGGGGTCAAAATGCGCAAAAAGCGCTATAAAAAACTTTCTAAATTGCGATTTCTATGCAATCTCAGGAAGTACTGAACCGATTTCAAATATAATGGTGTAAAAATGATGGTGACAGATCTTGCTCCAAGATAGGCTATATTTTATATCTGTTTCCACTACCCCAGAGGAGATGCAGGAGCAAAATGCGCGAACAGCTTTCTAAAAACGTTCTAGATGCCGATTTGTCGGCAATATCTTAGGAAGAATGAATCTGATTTCAAACGTAATGGTAGGAAATTGATGCTGACAGCCTCTGCTCTAACATAGACGCTATTTTATGTCGGTATCACTATCACCAAGACGTTGCAGGAGCAAAAAAGCTTTCTAAATTTCGATTTTTGTGATCGGTAGGGGCTAGCAACTTAAAATTAGGCAATGTACATATTTATTAGCTATAAATGATCTTTAAGAACAGTTTTGAAAAAATTGGAAATTTAAAAAGCGGTGAAAATGCGCGAAAAGCGTCCTAAAAACGTTCTAAATTGCGATTTCTACTCAATCTAAGGAAATACCAAAGCTATTTCAAAAGTAATGGTTGCAAATCAATGGTGACAGTCCCTGCTATAACATAGGTTATATTTTAAGTTGCTGTCACTACCATCTGAGGGTTGCAAAAGCAAAACATGTTCTAATTTGCATTTTTTGCACAACTGAGTGGTCTAACACTTTGAAGTATGGTATGGTATTTACTTACAAGATGCAACTGCTTTCTAAGAACAGTCGAAAGAAAATTCCAAATTTTAAAAAAATGAAGTGAGTGAAAAGCGTTATAAATTACAATTTTTAAGCAAACTTATAAATTACCAAACCGATTAAAAAAATAATGATGACAAATTTTGGTGATAGAACCTGCTCAAACATAAGCTATATTTTATGTCTGTTCCACTAACACCAGAGGGTTGCAGGAGCTAAAAACTTTCTAAATTGCGATTTCTGTGATACTGAAAAGGCTAGAAACTTTAAATATGACATGGTAGTTACTTATAAAATATAAATGTTCTCGAAGGAACGTCGAAAATAAATTCGAATTAAAAAGGGGGGAAGTGAAAGGGAGGAGCGAAAAGCATTCTAAAAAAGTCCTAAATTACGATTTCTACGCAATTTCAGGGAATATAAACCGATTATAAAAGTAATAGTTGCGAATCAGTGGTAACAGTCTCTGATCCTACACAGGCTATATTTTATGCCGGTGATTCTACCACCTGGGGTTCACAGGAACAACAATCGTTCTAAAAAGGGGCTTTAAAAGCTTTTTAAATTACATTTCTGTGGAATATTAGAAAATAACAAACCGATTTCAAAATTAATGTTGGCAAATTAATGGTGACAGTTCCTGTTTCAACATGGCCCTTTATGTTGAGAGAGGTGGTAGGACTTGGAATTCGACATGATGGTTAATTTTAAGATGTAAGATGGTTTCTAAAAAATTCAAAACTTCAAATGAATACTGAAATGAGCATATTAATTGAGCATAAAAGTTTCAAAATATTTTCTAAATTATCATTTATTCAGTTTTATTTCATTTTATTAATTTAAGTCTCATTTCTGCCTAACACAGTGTAATAATGATGTTTAGTCAAACTGTGTTTTAAATAGTAATTTTTGAATTATTCCTAAAAGTAATAAGTACCTTTTAATAAAATAAAATATTACCTTTTAATAAAATAAAAATTTAGTTAGTACCTTTTGATAAAAATTAGACATATAAATATCACTTGGCATATTTCAAATATTACGCGAGCAAAGCCGCGGGGTTTGCTAGTCATATTATAAAGAGGAAAAAATTGTTTATTTGTCGGAGATAAGCTCAGGAACTACCGAACCGATTCCAAAAGTAATGGTATCAAAATGATGGTGTTCGCCCAACTTAGAACATAGGCTATATCTTATGTTGGTGCCACTACCCCAAAGGGGGTGCAGGAGCAAAAAACGTTCTAAAAATGCGATTTTTGCGTTATTGAAGGGCCTAGAAATATGAAATTTGGAATATTAGTTACTTATAAGATATAAATTATGTCTAAGAACAGTTCTTAAACAATTCGAAATTTAAAAGGGGTGAGAATGCACAAAAAGCGTTCTAAAAAACGTTCTAAATGGTAGTTTCTGCATAATCTCAGGAAATACCGAACCGATTCCAAAAGTAATGGTTTCAAAAATATGGTGTTAGTCCAACATAGAACATAGGTTATATTTTATGTCAGTGCCACTAACACCAAAGGGGATGCAGGAGCAAAAAACGTTCTAAAAATGCAATTTTTGCGTTACTGAAGTGCCTAGAAATATGAAATTTGGAATATTAGTTACTTATAAGATATAAATGATGTCTAAGAACAGTTCTTAAGCAATTCGAAATTTAAAAGGGGTAAAAATGCACAAAAAGCGTTCTAAAAAACGTTCTAAATGGTAGTTTCTACATAATCTCAGGAAATACCAAACCGATTTAAAAAATATTGGTGTCAAAATGATAGTGACAACGTTTGTTCCAAGATAGGCTATGTTTTATGTCGGTGCCACTACCCCAAAGGGGGTGTAGGAGCAAAAAACGTTCTAAAAATGCGATTTATGTGTTACTGAAGGCCTAGAAATATGAAATTTGAAGTATCAGCTACTTATTAGATATAAAGGATTTCTAAGAACAGTTCCTATTTCAACATAGCCCTTTATGTTGAGAGAGGTGGTAGGACTTGGAATTTGACATGAGGGTTAATTTTAAGATGTAAGAAGATGGTTTCTAAAAAATTCAAAACTTCATATGAATACTGAAATGAGCGTATTAATTGAGCATAAAAGTTTCAAAATATTTTCTAAATTATTATTTATTTAGTTTTATTTCGTTTTATTAATTTAAGTCTCATTTCTGCCTTATGCAGTGTAACAATGATGTTTAATCAAACTGTGTTTTAAATAGTAATTTTTTTTTAAATATTCCTAAAAGTAATAACTACCTTTTAATAAAATAAAAATTTAGTTAGCACCTTTTAATAAAAATTAGACATATAACTTGGCATATTTCAAATATTACGCGAGCAAAGCCGCGGGGTTTGCTAGTAGTTTATATTTTAACAACTTGGTATAAGTTAATAAATATAAGTGTTTAAGTAAGTGTCACGCGCAGGACATTTTGTCTGTTTTTTATGGAATGGCCCTGAAACGGGCAGATTACTTAGGTCCAGGATTAAAGTTGTGGATATTTTTAAACCTATTAGAAACAGGCAGCTTACTTGGGTAAGATGTTTAAAATGTGGAGATTTTTTAACTTATTAAAAGACTATTTCATATCACATGTGGGACAGCTATATTCTACATATTATTGTTGTTTCAACAACGCTGTTGTATCCGAAAATTAAAACAACTATGCTAAAATGAAAATATAGGGGGTTTTGTTAATTTTAACGTATAGTTCATATTCTAACAACTTATAAGTTAACAGATACACTATATGGCCAATGATGATTCGTCACTTGCGATTTTAGACGTTTTGTTAAATATCTAAAAAAATACACGAGAAATTATCCTGAAACTCCAGATGTGTAAACAAAATAGTATAGGTCATATATTTCCTCGAAGATTTTTTTCCCGAAACTCCATAGGAGATCGTCAACAAATTGAAAAAGCACGAATATCTTTTGGACAACCGTGTAAAAACTAATGTCGCAAAAGCGTTTAAACTGTAGAACATGATTAAGAGGCTTATTGTAATAAACTGTGTTCATTTTTATGAGGATAGCATGTATACTAGTAGAGAAATTAAGGTTTTTATAAAAGCAGTCCCAAATTTCGCCAAGTTCTTATTATAGAAAACATGACAAACAATATTGTACATAATACCCTGCAATCAGAATTTTAAAATAATAAAAAATGGATGAAAAATGAACAGGTTTACTAAAAAATGTTTTACTGCGCATGCGCGGATGCAATCAAATATAATGTTCATAATGTATTAGCTAAGTGTATAGAGCAGCTTTTGTGACAATCTCAAAAAACATAGCTTGAAAATTCTGCAAATTATCATCGATAGAATAAGCTCGAAATCAGTTGTTCCCAAAAGGAAACCTAAAGACGAGGAGCTGTATCCAAATATCTGTTGATTAGTGCCAAGATAGCGTACACACTACTGTTTGCTTTCGGATAGCAAAACCTCCGCGCTATTACGCATGCGTCCGGTCTGCTTTGATTTTATCAAAATAGGGGTGAGCAGAGATTCTTTAGCTGCATTTTTTAAGAATGCGCTTTTTGGTAAATAATATCGATTTATGTAAAAACGTTTTTGTAGTTAATATTTATAAAAAACGAAAACGCCTAAAAATTTTAAAAAGTTGTACAACAATTTTGATTTTGCGAAACATTTTTTTTTTCAAATTATATTAATAAGCTTACTTGTTAAAATATACCTTTAAATGTTATCCTTCTCATCTGATGAAATTCATATATACCTGTTTTTTTAAAGACATTCTTTTTAACTCTTTATTTTAGGTGAACAAAAAACAGGATTACGCTCATCTCTTGTTCGTTGCTTCTCGGCGAATCTTTTTAATAGTACTACTAGAAATCTCGGCAAATTTGACAGGCTCGTTTTGCAGAATGAGCTATCGGAACAATTAATTCTCCCTTTTCTGCTTCTTGATCACAAATTTGAATGGCATTATATATAATTTTCTTACTACCACTCCTGAAATATTTATTTCTACTCGAACTAGCCATTTGAACACTAAATATTTATTATAAGGTTTTTATTTGAATTAAAACGAGATATTAATCGAATTTTAAACTTCGATCGGAAGTAAAAAATAACAAACACGTAAGCGTAGTGACAACGCGGACGAGAACGTCGGAGTAGAACTTCGGAAAATGCCCATCTCAGCGTAACATCCCTTTAAATAAAATAGTGCTAGCGTGCTAGGCACGTCTTTCGAAAACGAACAGCGTATTTGAATACAACCCCTCATCTTTTTGCTTCCTTTTGGGAACAACGGATTTTGAGCTCATTCTATCCACGATAATTTTCAGAATTTTCAAGATATGATTTTGCTGACCAATGAGAGAGAAGCAGATTGGTTGTTTTTGGCGCATTCGCTACCCGTATCGGGTATATAAGTTCGGGTATGAGTCTCTGTCGTTTTGCCCAGCCTTGCTTTTTCTAGCACGCTGTGCCTTGTTCTATCTTGCACTGAAGACGAATCTCGCTGGTAGATTCGAAACAAATGTTTGCTGCTTTTTATGTATTATTTGTGCACTCTTAAACGTCGGTTTTCTTTTTTTTTAATAGCATTTTAATTGTCAGGAGCCAACTTTTTTCATTGTTAATAATTCATTTAATATTTAAGATACAGGAATGCATTTTTTGCAGTTATACGGTTATTGAAAAAATACACTTTTCTAACAGACAATTTTGGTCTAAGAGTGTCGTATAAAAATTTAAAAGTGTAACTTTTTGTAAATTATTTCAGGCCTATTTTGTTAACATAACCTTATTACCTATCCTTTTTTAATACTTTTGCAATTTATTTTAACTGCTTATCTCTAACTGATGGAAAACTAAAGAGCGTTGCAAATTTTTGGGGGCATTCTGTATGTCAAAAGTCGTAATTTTTTTTTCGCCCATAATAGGAGTATTTAATTTTTATATCCATCTCTGGGTGGACTCTCACTCCCCATTTATTCTCCACAGATACACAGATTAGGGACAAGGGACCTTTAAACTTATTTTTTATTTTTTGTAAATTTCACTTTAAATATTATTCAAGGATACATTTTATGCATTATGGTATACATTTATCACAATAAAAATTTAAAAAAAAAAATTTTTTTTTTTCGAAAAAAAGGAATTTTCTGTAATATTTTATATGTTACGGAGAAATTTTCAAAATGCCCCATGCGCATTCCATATCAATGAAAATCCCCAATATGTTTTATACAAGTTTGGTTTATATATATAAATAAAACTGTGCATCGAATTTTATACATTTCAATATAAAGGTAAAAAAAAATATTTTCTAAATTTTTTAAAATTTTGAGCATTTTTGCTGCTTAAAATTTCAAAAAATTTAGAAAATATTTTTTTCTCAAGCTAGCCACAATTATAATTTTCTCAAGCCTTGGTCTTCCTTGGCTCGGTGGCTCGTGCAGCGACTAGAACTCGCGTCCTGCTAAGCCGGCTATTCGCAAACAGCTGATGTACAACAGAATAGCGAAAAACTATTGATTTTAATATATCGTGATCGATATTAATTCGTTTTTACTCCGATTAATTGACTGAAGCAGAAATTTAAGTTGGTATAGTATCGAACTAATAATATTGCAGCATTAACATCTTTAACTACATTTTTAAATATTAAGATGTATGAGATAGAAGAAAGTTTTAGGATTAGCCCATCCAACTAGCAATTGTACAGTTTTTGAAGGTTTTAGAGAAAATGAAGAAGAATAGATGTGATACAAGGTAGATTATTTCTATAAGTCGGAATATTGTCTTATTTACGACATCGGAATGATGGCCGCGATATGTTTTTTGTTTTTTACCGAGGATGAGCGCGACCCGGTATGGTCACCTTAGCGTTTTACATAAATAGATTAAACAAGAAAAATATTTAAAAAATCACATGTAAACTTTTATCCATAATTTAGGAGAAAACTAAAGTGTGTCAAATGGCTACATTATGATCTGAATAACATATAACGTGAAATTCAAAGAGGGCCAAATGCAACACATAATATGCATTCTAGGATTAAGTAGAAAAACAATTACCTAACATTTTCCCCATTATTTCCACAAGGGCAGATAATAGAATATGGACATTCCAGCTCAATTGCAAACGTCATTCTAAGTCCCAAGAATATCAGGATACCTGCACAGGAGAAAACAAAAAATGTAACAATACAGGTTTGAAATACGAAATCACTAATTACATTGTATGACATGAAAATCGAGTTGAAAAATGGTTTTCGTTTTTATAATTCAATAAAATGGAAATTTTATTTTATTACTCAATATTTTTAACTGAAAATTTTCACTTTTTAGAATTTTAATTTTTACTAGTATTGGTAACAAAACTTAACAGTTGCAATACAATTACTAAAACAATGCTTTTTACTTTCTTCTATCTTGAATAGAAGAAAGTATTGTAATCGAAATTTTTTTCGACTTGCGGTTTTCGACGGATTTACACGTTTTAAGGGTCGGAGATCCCAAAAAACATGTTTGTACAAAATGTCTATCTGTCCGTCTCTATCCGTCTGTCTGTGTGTCGCCATTATACTATCGAAAAGTTCATGAAGTTATGCAGAATTGAACCAAAATTTTTGTGTATGTTTTTTGGCTGTGGCAAGCAGGTCCTCCTTCAATTTAGAAATATTCCGCCGGTAGAGGGCGCTGTAATAGCGATTTTTGTGCCATTTTCAATATTGTACTCATGAAAAGTGTATAACCTTATTCATGCAATTGAACGAAATTTTTTGTGTATGTTTCTGGCTATGGCAAGTAGATCCTCCCTAAATTTGAAAAAAATCTGCCGGAAGCGGGCGATGTAATAGCGATGTCTGTGCCATTTTCAATATTGTACCATCCAAAAGTGTATTAAGTGATGCATAGAATTGAGCGAAATTTTTTGTGTATGTTTCTGGCTATGGCAAGCAGGTCCTCCTTGAATTTGAAAAAATTTCGCCGAAAGGGGGCACTATAATTGCGCTGTCTGTGCCATTTTCCTTATTCTACCATCTAAAAAATGTATAAAGTTATGCATAGAATTGAACCAAATTTTTTGTGTATGTTTTTAGCTATGGCCAGAAGTTTCTCCTTGAATTTGAAAATATTCCGCCGAAAAGGTTTGCTGTAATAGCGATTTTTGTGCCCTTTTCTTTATTGTACCATCGAAAAGTGTATAAAGTTATGCATAGAATTGAACCAAATTTTTTGTGCATATTTTTGGCTATGGTAAGCAGGTCCTTCTTAAATTTGGAAATATTCCGAGAGAAAAAGGCTCCGTGATAGAGATTTTTGTATAATTTTCTCGATTTTTCGTAGTTCTGTTATCCATCTACGGCTCGTGCAGCGACGGGAACTCGCATTCTGCTAAGCTGGTTATTCGCAAACAGCTGATGACAACAGAATAAGGAAAAACTATTGATTTTAATAAATATCATGATCTAGATTAACTCATTTTTACTCCGGTTAATTGATTGAAGCAGAAATTTAAGATGAAAATCAAAGTTGGTATAGTATTGAACTAATAATATTGAAGTATCAACATGTGTAACTACTTTTTGAAATAATAAGATGTATGAGATAGAAGAAAGTTTTGGGATTGGCACATCCAACTAGTTTTCAATTTTTCAGGTCATCTATTATAAATAACACGACTATTATGCAGCGACTGAAACAATAACCCAGATAGCATGTACATTAGCAGCAAGTTTGATTTTTTCAGATATTATCTTGCCGTGACAAATTTGACTTGACAAATTCGAAGCAAATCTCCCGAAAGGTATATTGTCACCCACTTGCATGAGTAGTTTGTTGTTAAACTGATGCAAGACTGTCTTAATTCATGAAAGTTACGAAAGCAAAAAATCCCTCTGTTGAGAGAATAGACAATCAGCCTCATGCGCAGAAATTGGGTGCTACTCAAAGGCAAGACACACACATCATTGTTACTGTTATGCAATCTCAATTTCATTGATTTTTTAAGTTAAAGAACCCGGAAAAGGTATTTATTATTTTAAATCATCAAATGTAGTTATTTTTTGTAAAGTAACATTTTATCTATAATCTACAACGTATTTCATATGAAAATTCTTACATATTAAAAAGTTATGTTAATTTACTAAGTTATACGTATTCGGCCATTTAAAAATTATATTGAAAATTTTTATTTTTAAATGAATTTTTCTCACTATTATTGGATTTTTCTAAAATATCGTTTTAATTGATATTCATTTATTTATTTATTTTTGCCTTTAACCCCATTCGAGCGTACGATTTTTAACCCTTTCGGGACTGCATTCCTTACACAAATTTCATTCGGTTGGCCCCGCTTTTTTAAACGCTATACTTATCAAATACTAAAAAAAGACCCGAACTTGAAAGTACAAATATTACATTTGTTAATGGTGATAAAAACGATGCATGCACTTCCTGACTCTGTGTGTGCATCAATAGACCTAATCAGATCTGTTGACCCTTTCGAAGGGGTTAAACTTACAGTGTAAAAGTTGTAAACAGATAGTGTGGCATGACCAGATTACTACTTTGCAATAAGTTTGCAATATTTCTGAGTACTTATTTACCGTTAATTTTCGATAAATTTGATGCAGCAAGAATTTAACTTGGACGACAAGTTAGCTGCAAGTTCAAAATGTGGTGACTTCGGCAATTGCGTTATCTTGCTGCCGTCTTGTTATGCTGAACTTGCTGCAACTTTGCAGGTTTGCAAAACAAGACTGATGCAAATTTTCTGCAAACTAAAATTGCTATTTGGGAACAGTAGTAGGAAAATGAAAGTTCTGCTCAGGAAGGATCATGATCAGGTGCAGGTGGAGCCCCGCCCCCGTGATCCTGTCTGTGGGTTCTGTGGGTTATTTAAGAAAATATGAGATTTTGGAGGAGATTTTTCTTTAAAGATAAAAGGGAAATTGAAATTTTTAGAAACATTTTTGAAAATAAAGAGAAGTTGAATATTTCAGGAAAATTGTTAGATATTTTTTGAAATAGTGCTGTCCTCTAAGGATTATCATTTGATTTCAATTTCTTTTAAACATGAAACATTTTTCTAAAAGATTAGAAAGGCTATGAACCTGACACAATAGCCTCACAACTGAATAATAGTCCGATTCTTTATTCATTCAGCTATGATGCTAGGCATGTGTAAGAGTATTTAAAGAAAGGGTTGGTAAACTGCGTGTTAATTTAGTGTGTTGACGTCACGCGAGAAAGTGGAAAGCATTTCGATGATGCATTTTTTGAACTAATGTGGCGAATAATCAAGTTTTATGTTTCAATGAAGGCGATTTATTAGGTTCCAAGTCACGTAGCAAATTTTTGCGATGTATATGTTTTGTATCGTGCTGCCAAAAGCAAAGTGGCCAAGAAGAGTATCGGGAAATGCGAATTCGTGTACGCTTCTCAGACTGGTAAGGAAAAGCTTTTTAACCAATTGAGGGATCGTTTATTCGATGGGCCAGCAACCTGTTTAGATCCACATCTCAACAGCTTACAAAACCACAATCAATGATTTTGCTACCTACTGACTTATATAGACATTTTCTCTTAATAAGTGCAGACGATTCCATTAAAATGAACGATGGGGGGATATTGTGAAAGCATTTCGATCTATTTTTTCAATGATAAAGCCCAAGTCGGATGCTGGAACGAAATATAGGAACCGATGCTTTCACAGTTCTTTTAAGACAAGAAGATATTCAATTTTTCGCCATGAATAATAACACTAAGGCTTCGGTGGTGGAACAATTTCAATGTGGAAACTCAAATGTGGAAATATTTTAGTATTAATTATTACAAAAATGTTTATGCAGCAGATTGATATAAACGATACCCCCTTATCATGCTTCCCTTCATCATATTACTAGCTAAACCCGACGCTTTGTTCTCGTAATAGTTGAAATATGCCAAGTGGAATTTGTGCGCTTATTTTTATTAGAAAAAATTACACTGTTACGAATAATTAAAAAATACTAATTAAGCCACAGCTTGACTATACTTCATTATTATACTGCATTAGCCGAAAATAAGATTTAAACTAATAAGAAGATCTCAAACTAATTCTAAATAAATGATAATTTATAAAGTATTTTGAAGGTTTCACGCTCGCTTCAGTTTTCATTTGAGGTTTTGAACTTTTTTAGAAACCGCTCTAAGCACGCATTTACATCTTAAAAGTAACCATCATGCTATATTACAAGCTTCTAGTCTAATGGTCTGCCACCCCTCTGGTGGTGGTGGCACCAACATAAAATATAGCATAGTTGGAATAGGGACTGTCACCATGAATTTGCCAACATAAATTTTGAAATCGGTTGGTATTTCCTGAGACTCCATAGAAATCGTAATTTAGAAACTTTTTAAAAGGCTTTTCGCTCATTTTACCCTTTTAATATCGAATCTTTTTTAAACTGTTCTTAGAGAGCATTTACGTCTTATAAGTATCTATCATGTCAAATTTTAAGCTTCTATCTTTAACGATTCAATAGAAATCGTAATTAAGAACACTTTTAGAACGCTTTTCTCATATTTTACTCTTTTAAATTTCGATTTTTTTCTAACTGTACTTAGAGAGCATTTGCATCATGTAAGTAACTACCCTACCAAATTTCAAGTTCCTATCTTTAACAATTCCCAAAAAAAAAATCGAAATTTAGAAAATTTTTAGAACGCTTTTCGCTTATTTCAACTTTTTAGGTACGTTCGTAATTGTCTGAGCGAAGCGAAGGCTAATACTCAGCGAAATATTACTGTCCGGACACATTACTACTACGATGGATATTAACGCCATCTCCTACTAAAAAAAAAGCCTAATAAAAACCTTTCGTCAAGCATAACTCAAAAAATATTTGTCGGATTTCGTTTCTGATTGCACCAGAAGGTACCTATGAGGGTCGCCTACTGAATGCACCTACTATGAAAAATAAGTTCCAAACCGTTTAAAAATTATATAGAAAAAACTGATAAAAAAGCGCAATTTATCTGTATACGTCACAGAAATTTGGTGTGCGTCACTTTCACCGGTTGATGTTTTCGTAGACAACTGGTTTGAACACATGGAGAAAAAAAAAAAAAAAAAAAAAAAAAAAAATACGCACGCATTAATATTGAATAGATCAGTTTCAACCACGTGATCACAAACCTTGCAACAACCCTTGGCAACCAGTTTTGGTGAGCAAACAAATAATAATACAGTACTCCGTACAGCGGTGACCGTTTTTAGCCTGTTGTATAAAATCTGGCCTGCTATATGACATACAATTGTGGATGATTAAAACAAAAGACATGAGTGTTTATTGCTCCGGGAGGTTATCTTTCTCTGGATGTCTGTCTGTCTATCATACAGCATGCAATTTTCTTGTAAAGGATGATATTATTATGCAGTAAAACCTCCATAACGGACACACCCGATTAGTGGACACCTCTATTTAGTGGGCATTTTTTCGATTAACAACCCTTAAATAACTGTACATTTTTTTTTACTCTCAGTAGCGGACACCTCCAAATAGAGGACAAATTCTGCCCTCCCGAGGTGTTCGCTATTCAGAGGTTTTACTGATAAAACCTCCATAGCGGACACACCCGATTAGCGGATACCTCTACTTAGCGGATGTTTTTTCGATTACCAACTCTTAAATAACTGTACATGTTTTACTCTCAGTAGCGGTCACCTCTAAATAGAGGACAAATTCTGCATTCTCGGGGTGTCCGCTATTCAGAGATTTTACTGTATATAATATTGATAGTTATTTTACAGGGCCACACAAAAGAATAAGACTATATGAAACGAATATAAACTAAATTCGGGATTGGTAGATCGCTTATGGTAATGTAATTTTAGGATGTTGTTACAGTCATCCGCAGCATGTTTTTAGAGTTTCGTTCATCTAAGGAAACCCTACGTGTCTCACTCCTTTGTCTGTCTGTCTGTCCGTCTGTCACAGAGCCCGTTCTCAGAAACTATATATGTCGGAGACTTGAAAATTTGCATACTTATAGCTGAACACCACACATCAAACGGCAAATAATAAAATTTTGAAAAAGTCTAATATTTAACCCTCTGGGCTCTAACGTGTATTTTAAGCAATTTTTCTAACTCAGCCCCTAATTTAATTAAGTTGGAGACATGAAATTTTGCATACTTATAGCTGAACATCTCACATCAAACGGCAAATAATAAAATTTTGAAAAAGGCTTAATATTTAACCCTTTCGGATCTAACTTGTGTATTTAAAGCAATTTTTCTTTCTCAGCCCCTAATTAAGTTGGAGACATGAAAGTTTGCATACTTATAGCTGAACACTTGCGATAACACGATAAATCATAAAATTTTGAAAAAGTCATATTTAACCCTCCGGTCTCTAACTTCTGTATTTTAAGCAATTTTTCTAACCTAGCCCCTAATTAAGTTGGAGACATGACATTTTGCATACTTATAGCTGAACACCTCACATCAAACGACAAATAATAAAATTTTGAAAAAGTCTAATATTTAACCCTCTGGGCTCTAACTTATGTATTTTAAACAATTTTTCTAACTCAGCCCCTAATTAAGTTGGAGACAGGAAATTTTGCATACCTATAGCTGAAATCCTCACATCAAACGACAAATAATAAAATTTTGAAAAAGGTCTAATATTTAACCCTCTGGGCTCTAACTTGTGTATTTTAAGCAATTTTTCTAACTCAGCCACTAATTAAGTTGGAGACATGAAAGTTTGCATACTTATAGCTGAACACTTGCGATAACACGATAAATCATAAAATTTTGAAAAAGTCATATTTAACCCTCTGGGCTCTAACTTGTGTATTTTAAGCAATTTTTCTAGCTCAGCCCCTAATTAAGTTGGAGTCATGAAATTTTGCATACTTATAGTTGAACACCTCACATCAAACGGCAAATAATAAAATTTTGAAAAAGTCTAATATTTAACCCTCTGCGATCTAACTTGTGTATTTTAAGTAATTTTTCTAACTCAGCCCCTAATTATGGTGGAGACATGAAAATTTGCATACTTATAGCTGAACACCTCACATCAAACGACAAATAATAAAATTTTGAAAAAATCTAATATTTAACCTCTAATATTTTGTCTCGCGCAATTTTAAAATTTAAACTGTTTTGCAATACTATTTTTTGTTCGTTTTGCATAATAAGTGTAATGTGATGCAATTTCTTCTATTTCAGACTTCTAACGCATGTTAATGAATTTATTTTACAATATCCTTTCTCTTTCAAAATTCACATGTAAATATAGTTTTAATGGCGTAATTTCCAATAAGTGCCTGCTTTTTATACATAATTATTTAATTCTAATTTGAAGGTTTTTTTCTGTTTATAATAGTAACGTGTAAATATTTTTTTTGTTTGAAGCAAACATTATTGTTTGCGCGGTTTATACAGTTGGCAACAGTTTAAATTAATATCATTTTCTAAAATATGTAAAAAATATCAGTCAAGATGCTGAATTATTTGAATTTAAAATAGAAATAAAACCTCAAAAAATGAATCAAATTAAAAAAATTAATGAAATCTGCACACCGGGATTTTCTATTGAATAAAATGATCTAAAAATGATTAAATTCACATGTATAGCTTTTGCTCCTATAAAAATTTTTTTAATGGAACGATTTTGTCCAACTTTAGCATTAAATATCTCTTAAAATAATTCTTCGATTTGAAAACTGTATGAATTAGCGTGTTGATCAAACATTTCGCTATAATACCACCGATTTTCATATTTTTGTATGCAATAGTTTTCTTAATATTAACGAAGAAAGATCTCCGGTCACAAAAAATTCTAAACCGGCGGCGGCGGCGGTGACAGCGTTAGTTACTTTTTTTAGAATAGAGAGATATATAAAAATGAAAACTTGTCTATCTGTCTGTTTGTAATTCTATAAAAATCCACAATTTGGAAGCCAAAATTGTGAAAAGATACGTACATGTGTATTAAAACATGGCCAAGGCAACTAAAGTAATCTGGAATCGAAATAATTTATAGTTAATTTTTAATTAATAAAAAACCACCAATTTAACAGCAATTTCTTATCAAATTTTAACATTTTTCGTTATAGCAGTTGCCAACAATTAAAAAACACAATAAAATTATTACTACAACAATTAATTTTCTACTGCAAGATTTCCACGTGAAAAATGAAAATGAAATAAATAGTTTGACGAATTTTTAAAAAAGGTGAATATTACGTCATAACTTTTCTATTGCAAGATATTCACGTGAAATATGAAAATGAAATAAATGGTTTGACGAATTTAAATGAAAGTGAATATAACTTCATAACTTTTCTATTTCAAGGTTTCCACGTGAAAGAGTAAAATATTACTTCATATTGGAAATATAAAGGACGTGGTGGATATAGTATAACGTCATATGAGTGTGAAAAATGTATTGAAGCATGATAAAAACCCGTTTAGGGAAATATTGGCCTATTTTAACATTATTGCTGCAATTATAAATTGAAATAAGTCCATTTATGGCTGTATTCTTTTGCGTCTGTTATATACATTTAAACATTTTTATGTAGCGTTTTCATATGATTCATTCATACAACATTTCGACTGTTTTTTTTAATGTTTGTTTTGTGTTGTATGTTAAATTTTGAAATTGATTTTTCAGAACAAACATCCTTCAAATTCTGGGCAACGCCGGCACTTTAGTTTGTAACAGATAAATGGCTTTTGTATCTGTACATCTAATGCTAATATTATAAAGCGTTATAATATTATAAAGTGTTATAAAGTATTATTAATGCTTGTACGTTTGTGAGGTGTTATCTCTGAAACTACATAGCCAACTTAAAAAAAATGTTGGTGGCCATCTCTGCTCCGAAAAAAAGACTATTTTATGTCAGTGCAAGAACCCACATCGCTGCAGGAGCAAAAAAGTTCTAAAATTACGATTTCTGTGATTTTGAATGATTTTTCTGTTTTTTTGTGTGATTGGTTTAGAAACTTTAAATTTGGTACGGTAGTTACTTTTAAGATGTAAATACTCGTAATGAACGCTCTCTAAAAGGTTCAATTTGACGGATAAACGTAAAAATTTCTAGAAAGTTTCTAAACTATGATTTATTTGGAATACTGAAATTTTTGGGATACTGTTGGGGTTAGAAACTAACTTTGGCATGGTAGTAATTAATAAGATGTAAATGCTCGTTGTAGAACGAATTCTAAAAAATAGAAAGACTAAACAAAGAGGAAAAAAATCTAAAGATGATCTAAGTAACGAAGTACATGGAATTGTTAGGAATATAAACATGAAAATTGATATGGCTGTGTTTATCATGACGTAAATTCTCGCAATAGAACAATTTCTAAAAATGTCGCTATATAAAACAGTGCAGAAACAAAAAACTTTCAAAAATTTTCTATTTCTGTGTTACTGCTGAGCCCAAAATCTTGAAATTTTGTTTCGGGTTGGTTTTAAAATATACAATTGTCTCTATGAATGGTTTCTAAAAAATTTAAAATTTAAAAAGATGAAATTAACGGAAAGCGATCTCAATTACCATTGATTTGGAATTATTAAGTACAGCAACTTTAAATATTTCATAATGCTGCATTTCCTCCGCAAAACATGCGATTTAAATGCAACAAAACTGATAGATACCCACCTAGCATTAAATAAATTGTGCAAATATTGAATAAAGATCTGTATGAAACAGTGAGTAGGTTGCCCGAAAGTACTTGTTAAAGTGTTCCTTCTCTAGGCTTTTCTCTCTCTCGCCAAGGCCACTAACAGAGGGAAGTGCCGTTTTAAATGTGATATGAATTTTTTATCCGATTCATTTTTCTAGACATTTTATCATAAGGTCATATTCTCAATTATCATTAGTAGCTTTTTTATATATTAACTTATTCTGGTGAAATTTTATAACCGGGTTCATATTGGCGTATGTTAGCTTGCATGATTTCCTGAATAAATATGTATGGATTTGTAAATTACTTCAAATGACACTTTGACAGCTCAAAAGTTATGCAGACGATATATTCAGATCTTGTGTCATACTTTATATTGTAATCATTGCCGATTTCTTTTATTTAATGCATGCTAAATACAGCTCAACTCTTGTGCAGAATATGTTTGAAAACAAAACAATACAGCGTATGTAGTGGCCAGCATACACTCATCATTTAAATCCGATCGAGCATATCTAAAACTCACTCTAACGAAGCATTGCATGCCACTGTTGATGTATTCGGTACTTTGATACTATATTAGATTTTGAGGAGAGAATTCCTTAAATGTTATCGACAACCTCATTGCATCCGTAGAAAACAGATATTGTACAATATTAACTATTCCGGGGGAGCACACACCATATAAAGTATAGTCCATTCTTTTTAAGCATAATATATTTGTCATTTAAAGTTACTCAAATTGGTGCGGAGCGTCTGATTATGCTCTTGACATCATTTAATACAGTTAAAATTCCGATATAAGTAATTTAGTGTTTCATTTTCTATTTTATTTTTAATATATTGCGTACTTTCAATTTTATATCCATGCATGGCTGTCTTGAATGGTTTGATTTCCCATTTTTTTAAACAGTGTATACGAATTTATATATAAGATTTTGTAATTCTACGATTCGTTTATTTTCATCATTTCAGTTTATCGCAGTATATGGACAATTAAAAATAACATCTCATTTTCTTTGCTTCCACATGTTATTATTAAATCTATGTTCTCAGTAATATCGCTCAGACTAATCCCTCTGAGGGAAGTTCTAGTTATATAAATACGTAGCACTTATAGTTGTTGCCTGGTCTGTCTGTCTGTATGAATGTCTGTCTACCCGTCCGCATATAACAGCGCAAAAACTAACCAACCGAATGGTTTGAAATTTAAGATATATAAATCGCTGCAGAATTTTGTTAAGTCTTTTCAAATTTTATGAATATCGTATGTACAGTTCAGTTACAGGGACAGTCAAAGATTCTGTTACATTACAGCCAATGGGAAAAAATAAATCCATTATGTGGACCGTTTTGCTACCATTTCATTGGCTGAAGAAAATCGGGCACTGGGTCATAGCCATCATGGGGGCCAAATGTTTGAGTGCCCCAAATCTTTCTCTTTGAGACCACGTGTTATCCTACCGTTTCCAAAGAAAACGAATTCAAGCACTCCGAGAAAAAAAAATCGGTGGGAAGTGCCATTATAACGAGCAGGCCTTATAAGAATCAACCGAAAAATAGAGAACAGAAAGAGAAAATAAAACACGCTGCAACTAAGAAAATCCAATTAAAAAATACTAAATCTAAAAACGAAATATCCAGAACAAGCAAAGAAAGAGCATGAAGTCTAAGCAAAGACGCACCTATCTATATCTATCTATCTATCCATATTATAAAGGACAAACATATCTGTGCGTAACGCTGACGTCATTCTGCGAATGGCAACAGTTTGAAATTTGAACTGAAATTTCGGTTTTGCAATTTTTGCTGCACAAAACTTTTACTTTTCTAAGCATCGCACATTTTCAATTTTTACACCGTCGTATAGGGAAAAAATGTACTTTAAAATGCAATTTGTTTGAAAGCTGTATCTCGATTTATTTTTGAGATATTAATTTTTTTATAGTTTTTAATACCAGTTTTGTAATCGTGGCAACTGAAGTACTCCATATCTTTTAAAAGTTATTAAAAGTAAAGGGAAAATAGTCACGGAGGAAAGAGATAGATGGAGATACACTATGCCGTAAAAACAGTTTGCAATAATATGATGCATGTTATCGCTCAAATTTAAATGCCCTCATTCGGCCCAAACAAAACAAGCACGTGGAACAGGGACCGAATTCTTTGACATAACACGTGCATTTTTTTCTCTAAATGAAAATGATCTGACTATATTTAAGCATTCTAAAGTAGCATTTCATTGTATTATGAATTAAAAACTGCTTTACTCTTTTTTGCGAAAGTACGTGCTTGTGTTTGGGCTGAATGTAGTTGATTTTAGGGTTACATTTTTGGCGTCACTCGCAGCCACCACACTTCATCTCTATTCTTTCTCTTTGCTTAATGGAAAATAGTAGATTACTGTATCTTTTTGTTCCCATTTTCTCATAAAAACTGAAAAATTGAATTTAAATACGTGCAATGGCAAGAATATCGTCTGTTATAAAATTCGGTGAATTTTGGTTTATTGCAAATTTACTTTACAAAAGATACAACACTTTCTCTTTACAAAAATGTATTTTAAAGAATATTTGTGTGACTTATTTTCTCCGCAATTGCGTAATTTGTATTAGAAAGCTGAAAGAATGCAATTTTATTATTCCGTGTGTAATAATATTTTCCGAATTTTGAAAAAATATAAATAAATGATTTTTGATAAAACATGGAGCTATTTTAAATAGACGAATGAAGGCATATGAACCATTAGATATCCGATTTGTTTTGCCGAGCTTCTTGAATGACGACATTGTTTTTTTTTTTTTTTTTTTTTTTTTTTTTTTTTTGCTGGGTTTGTGCTGCGATAATGACGTCATATGCATACTTTTCTATAGATTTTGTTTAAGATTGCATCGTAAAAGCGAATGTTTTAGCGGATGCAAATAACCTCATTTTATAAATAAAAAGCGTGTATTTTAATTCTTAAAACTGAAATATTTTTGTAGAAATGCTTCATTTCACACCAGCTGCTTTGAAATTCTTAACAGGTGAAAATACTTAACTTTTGAAAATAACGTAATCGAAATCACATACTGATAAAACTCACAATCTTTTACAAAAATTTAGTGTCTTTATAGAAAAGCAGTGGCATACAGTGTACATAAGCTAAGATCAGAACTCTTTGCCCAAAAAATAGCGATTCACATTACAGAACTTGGTGATTCTCGCCTGGATGAATTCGTTTCGTCGAGTTAGACAAGCAAGCAAAGTAGATCTTAGCAATAATTTGAGGTTTAAAATAATCTCAGGTTCCCCACGTTTTTGTCCAAAATTCTCTCGACTAATAAAATTTTGTTGCTATTCTTTAAGATATTCTACTATAATTTATCAAAATAGCAAAATTTGCTTAATTTAATTTTTCATATAATCTATGTATTTAAAACAGAACGCTGTTTTTTAGTCATTTGCCCTGAGGTTTCTACTGAACCAATTTTAATTTTTTTTTTAAACTGAAAGCTGTGCATTTGTACACATTCCCGCAATAGCTGGGTTTTTTTATATCCCCATTTTTATGTTTTAATTTAAAATTATTTTATGAAATTTCTTCAAAATGGTGGTAATTAGATAGCTTTCATTATTGCAGAGAAGAGAGAAATAATGAGGTTTATTTATCTTTATTTATACCATTTTCTGATAAAAATTCATTATATATATATATATATATATATATATATATACATTTTAAAATTGTATATATATATATATATACATTTTAAATTTGTAAGTTTTAAATTTTGTTGTATAGAGTTTATCGTCATATTTAAAAGAAAACGATCATTTTCTTGGATAAAACTAAACATTTTAACGTAAATGCGTCTAAAAAACATAAATTATGGCAATTTGTAGTCTCCGGTTCTGAGATTAGATTCTAAAATTAAGCGTGCGATTGTTCACATGCAAAGATGTTGCTGACAATCGTGACTTCAAGTTTTGAGTTAAAATAATCAATTTAAAATAACATTTTTTTTAAAATGGTGAATAAGGATATGAGAGCTGCGTATATAAATTTTGAGAAGGTGAAAAATGTCGGGTTTAGATTTCACGTGGGGGATTCTATGATCGTGTCAGAGTGGAATAAATTTTGCTGGTTATATTCCGGAATACCAAGCATAAGAGCCTCAATTGATCATTTTATCACGAAAACTTATCTTTATCATATTTTACTGATTTCATATACGATTAAAGTTTAATTTTAATAATTTGAACAACTGGGTTTTATAGAAATAGTATTTTGTTAACTTTAGATTAAAATAATGTTTGTTTGAGAGTTAGACTAACCAATATAAGATGCATTTTTATTGTAACTAATTTTATATAGGTTTATTATAAATCAATAAAACAGTTCCTTCCTAAACATTTTCTATAGATATATAGATAGTTTTATAGATATTTTAAACATTTTAATCTTAAAGATTCTTATTAGTTAAAAGTTTTTATAACATCGGAATTAGAAGTCTGCACGAGCCCGGTCTTGGACTGAGCCCTGCCCTGCGAGCCGGGTCGGCGGATGAAAGACAAATTTTTTAACTGGCTGGGCCGATACAAAAAATTGCGCCGATATACAATGAACATGACAGAGGCAAGGATAAGTATAAATATGCTGCACGAGCCGATGCTACATTGACAACGTCAGTACTGAATTACATATAACCTGTCCATTCTAGCGATTGGCATTGGCAGTTGCATCATATCTGCGCCAAGGCTTAATTATTTCAGCAGGCTCGGGCCGGGCCAGGATCTGGCTTACATTTTCTTTCTACATACTGGACCTATATG
The DNA here is from genome assembly GCA_963932465.1 of Maratus speciosus. Lineage (NCBI taxonomy): Eukaryota > Metazoa > Arthropoda > Arachnida > Araneae > Salticidae > Maratus > Maratus speciosus. The sequence continues at coordinate 408,361,416 of OZ010800.1, forward strand.
GCTGACCGGTACTGATATTATTCTGCATTCTATAGCTTGCGAACATATAGTAATCTAAAACATATACTAATCTATAATGTTAAATTTTCCCATAAATATGTATGCACTATTCTAGAAAAAAAAATCTTAATTGTATGTTAAGAAAAATCGGTATTTCCTGTGGAAATTGTGTAGGGTCTGATTTCATTGATTTTTGCACGGGCCGGGCCTGTTTTCAGTAATTTTAGCACAGGCCGTACCGCGAACCATGAATATAAGAACAAGCCGGGTCGAGCCCGAGCTGAACTTTTAGTTTTTGCAACGGGCACACAGTGGAGTATTTGACCCAAAAACATGGCCAAAAATGCAAAAATTAAAAATTCATCAACAATTGTAAAAATCATATTTTTTAATAGCTGACAAATTGGCGCGTCGATCAATGTCTATTTCAGGAACCTGAGCAATATGCGGTGGCTCCAGGCCTCAGTTGAAGAGAAAACTTCTTTGAAAGAAGACATGATTTTTTGTTGCTTTTTGGCATTGTTGTTATTTTTAAACGTAATTTTTTTGTGGCTGAATCAATTGTTGAACTGGAATTGAATAAGAGTTACGTGTTTAAGAAAGGTCAGGGCTTAGTGTTAAACTATGTGTTAAATTAAATAGTTTAGACTTTAATATAATAAATAAACATTAAATTTGTAATAGGGTTATTTTAAAGGCTTTTTTGACTCTAGTTTAAACATATCGAAAGCTTTTTAAAAGTGTGCCGGGCTTCGCCGGGCCATTTTTGAACTATAATCGTATTGGTTATAGTTCCGAATGCCAGTTTCACAAAAAAAAAGTGTTCCGCATATTGTTGCCATTTTTTATATAATTTTATTTCGGGGGAACTACTTAAATCCCATTTTTTGCGGCAACCGAATTGAAGAGATAAAAACTATATTTTTACTCTCGTAAAAATATAGTTTTAGCTTACAGGATATTGCTTGAGAGCTTTTGCCCTATAGATTCTGTATGTATGCATGCACGTACATATGTAGGTACGTACATATGGACGCAACTCGATACCTTTTGATAGAAATATCAGATCGGCTTCAAATTGTAAATAAGAACTTATTTACTGAAAAATGTTTCCCCAGTTAGTTTCGAAGGCTCGTAGCTAGAAAATAAGTGGGGAATTAAAGAAGTCTGGAGTAGACGCAGAAATGATTAAAAGGTTGTAAGTAATATTGGAAGTCATAACAAGTGGGCATTGCATTGACGAAAAAAGTTCCAAACATCTGCTGATGAAACAGCAAGACTGTATGTGAACCATTTCAGTTGGTACCCCATGATTTCAACAAGGCACAAATTTTTGATTCATGGTGGCACTGTAATAAAGAAAGCAATCGTACCCATTGACCAACGGTCAGAAGAAACTGCCGAGGCCAGAAACAAACACTTTAGACAGTACCATACAAATTACTCAAGAAAGCGCAATAGAGAAGTTCGCAATAGAGATGTTCCAAATTGGCTTCTTTTAAGCAGTGATTCTTTTATAAACTGCTCTAGACAAAGACCAAGGGAAAAGAGATATCCATACAGTAGCGAGACCCTACCACTTCTTCTTCCAGTTAGGTCTGATGCTAGTCTTGATAAAAGCCAAGAAGAGCGTGATGAAGAAGATGAAAAACAGAGTTTTGAAGAATCAGCAATTAAAATATACATAAAGCACAAAGAATTGTACAAAAATTACTTTTAGGTGCATAAATCTATCTATATTATAAAGGACAAACATATCTGTGCGTAACGCATACGTCATTTTGCGAATGGCAACACTTTGAAATTTGAAATAAAATTTTGGTTTTGCAATTTTCTCTACTGCAAATTTTTAAACTTCTAAACATCGCACATTTTAAATTTCTACACCGTCGTATAAGGAAAAAAATGCTCTTTTAAATGCAATTTGTTTGAAAACTGTATCTCAATTTATTTTTGATACATTAATTTTTTTGTAGTTTTTAATATCATTTTTCTTATCGTGGCAACAAAAGTTCCCCGTTTCTATTGAAAGTCATTGAAAGTAAACGGAAAATAGTCGAAAATAGGTGATACTGTATATTGTTGCCATTTTTTCTTAAAATCTGAAAAAAAAGTTGAAATTAAAATATGGGCTATATCAAGAATATTGTCTGTTATTCCGTGATAATGACGTCATATGCATACTTTTCTATAGACGAAGCTTACGACTTGGTTGTAAAAGTGGATTGCTTTACCGGATGCAAATGACGTCATTTTATAATAAAGCGCGTATTTTAATTCTTAAACCTGAATTATGTTTTGTAGAAATGCGTCATTTTCACAGTTCAGCTACTTTGAAATTCTTCACAGGTGAAAATGCTTCACATTTGAAAATAACGTAATGGAAATCACACACTGATAAAACGCAATGTTTTACAAAAATTTAGAGTGTATTTATAGAAGAGAGGTGAGATGCAAATAATAGCGATTTATCTTACAGAAATTGATGATTCTCACCTGGATGGATTTGCTTCGCCGAGTTAGACAAGGAAACAAATAATTCGTGGTTTAAAATAATATCATGTTCCTGAAGTGTTTGTCCAAAATTCTTTCGAAAAATAAAATTGTATTGCTATTCCTTAAGACATTCTACTATAATTTTACCAAAATAACATAATTTGCTTAATTTAATTCTTCCTAATTTTATATAATCTATATATTTAAAACGCAAGTGTGTTCTTTAGTCATCTGCCCTGAGCTTTCTGCTGAACCAAATTTACTAATGAATTTTTTAAATGATAGATGTTCATTTTGTGTGATCGCCTTAGCTTTTTTTTTTTTTAAATACCCCATTATTATATTTTTATTTTAAAAGTATTCTATGAAACTTCTTCAAAATGATGGTAATAAGATAGCTTTCATTATTGCAGAGAAGAGAGAAATAATGAGGTTTATTTAACTTTATTAATGTGATTATCTGATAAAAATTCAAATTTGTTGATAAAAAATGTTGTATAGGGTTTAGTGCCGCAAAATCCCATTAAGATATAATATTTTGAACGGAAAATGACGTACTGCTTTTGAAAAGACGCATTTATCCTCATAAATTTTCTATATTGTTTTTCGTTCTGCATGTAAACTGATAGTAAGATTCAGACACTAGGCTAAATGATTAATTAAGTGAAAATGAAGGTATAGTTAAAAGAAAACGATCATTTTCTTAGATAAAACCAAACATTTTAACACAAATGCGCCTAAAAACATAAATTACGGAAATTTTTACTCTCCGGAATTGAGATTAGAATCTCAAATAAAGAGTGCGTCTGTTCACATAAAAGATGTTGCTGGCAATCTTGACTTCAAGTTTTGAGTTAAAATGATTTTTAAATGATCAAACAAAATACAAATTTTTTAAAAATGATGAATGTGGATATGAGAAGTGCGTATGCAAATTTTGAGAAGGTGAAAATTGCTGTTTTTCATTCCGGAATACCAAGCATAAAAGCTTCAGTCGATAACCACATCCTAATAACTGATCTTTATTATATTTTACTGATTATGTATCTATATTATGAAGAATAAACGTATCTGTGCGTAACGCTGACGTCATTTTGCAAATGGCAACACTTCACGATCAAATTTCCGTCTTGACATTTTCGCTAATGCAATTTTTTAATCTTCTGACCATCAATTTTCAATTTTCGTCGCATAGGGAAAAAAATTACTTTCAAATGCAATTTGTTAAAAAACTGTATCTTAATTGACTAATGTATTATATTTTCTAAAATAATTTTTAGGCATGATTTTTTAAAAAGTTTACCTTACCACGTGCCGGTTTCAATACATAATAATAATAAACATTTTGCACATAAAGAAACAGACATTTTTCAGCATTTGTTTCTGACTATGTTTGCATAACGAAATTAATACTTCCTTTATAAACAAATAAATGAATAATATTTAAAAAAAAACCACCAATCTAACATATTTGTGAAAGACAAATTAACGAAATTCATACTTCTTTTATAAACAAATAAAAGAATAATATTGTAAAAACATAAATCTAACATATTTGAAATCGTACAATTTAATTTTTAGATCACCAAATAGGATTTTTTTTCAAATGGAATTTATTTGCAAAGTTCATCTCAGTTTACTGATTGTCTATGGTTTTAAAAACAATTTTAAAGGATGGAATATTTTTTAATTTATCTATATCGCGCGGAGCTCGATTACGAAAGATAAATCCGTTTGCCCTTAAAACAAAATAAAGATATCATCATTTTCTTACGATTAGTATCCATTTAAAAAAAACTTCCCTATGAATAAATAAATAAAATAATATAAATAAAACACAAATTTAACAGACATGTATAAACTCTGAAATTATCAGAATATAAAAGGATTCCATAAGTAGCAAAATCTTGGTCAAATAGCTCTTAGCATGCATCTAATAATAAAATATAGCTTTTGATAAATTTCAAAAAATTATTTGATTGTATAATTCGTATTTTCCATATGAAAAATGCTTTTTTAATGTTAGTGGGCAATCTAAAAAAATTATTGCATATAAAACAATTATTAGTTTTTAATTAAAAAAAATGTTTTCACCTATATTCTTTAACCCGGGAAGGCCGGGTACGATCCCCTAGTATATATAAAAGCCGTTCTCTGTCTGTATGTCCTTTATACAAATCTTTAATTTTTGACCGATTTGCCCGAAACTCGATGTACATACGTTTTAGAACGTGGAAAAGATCACTGTCTACTTTAAAAAATTATCAGACCACTATTTATCCCTTTTTTCTACCACTTCCATAATTTAACATTATAGAAATATCTCATTTTAAATCTTTTTTAATTCAAACGTTTCTTTCCTGTTGCCAAACCCTAAAAAATGACACTATAATGTGAAAAAAAATAAGGATAACGCGTATATTTTGTTTCTATTTGCCAATAAAATTTCAGATTTTCTTGCTATATTTTTGCGTGTTTGATACTGACGTCATTCTAAACAGAAAATTTACATTTTTTTGTATATAAAATAAAAACTTTAACTATAAGAGCGGGAAATAACGTAGCACCTCAATTTGAATGTTTTTTTTTTTTAATTAAAACATCTATTTTAATACAATCAGTCAAAAAAGCTAGATATGACGTCACATTCTATCAAATCTTTTCAACGCGTAATCAAACTCATTGTAAACATATGGCTCCTATATTTTGCTTACTACTTCGATTGTATACTACAGCCATATCTTATAGCTATACGTTATCGCTAAGTGTTGTATTGGTTTAGATTCAGTGTTAACATTTTCTGTGATTTATAGCAAAAAGAGAGCGTGTCATAACTTGCAATCTAAGTAATTAATAATAGCCGAAGCTTAGAACACATACGACATTTATTGACATAAACAAACTTAAGAATAATGCAAACGATTACGATTCATTTAAGTATGATACAGTTATGAATACAGTTATCACATCTCCCTTCTTTAGAAAGTTAAGTTCGTATCCATCATTTTGTATCCATTTTAAAGGTCAAGTCTCTTTACAGGTTTGACGACTCTGACAGATCTTGTGGTGACTGTGACGGGATGGTATTTAGCATCGTGTGCGATAGACCTGGACGATTCAGGTGTGGGGGGAGGTTTGGGTGGTTCGTCTAGGATGGCTCGTTCTGCATTCGGTGGTGGATTTGCATTCAGTGGTGGATCTGCATTCAGTGGTGAATCTGCATTCGGTGGTAGACTCCTCTTCCTCTCTATGTTGACTTTGATCTGAGTTGGCTTTAAGTGACTAGTGTTGCGCCTGAATGTGCCAGATGGAGTAATCACGTTGTAGGACCTAGGAGCAGCTTGAGAATCTACCTTAGCAGGAATCCAATTCCTATGTGCTTTTTGCAACATTACGTTTTGGTTTGGCTGGAGTGGGGCACGTTCTGATGGTTTCGCACGAGCGTCATGATAATACTTTTGCTTTAAACGAGCATCAGCAAGATGTTCTGTTGTATTTTTTAAGAGCATTGGTTTCAGGAGATCTTCGCTTATAGGAATTGTACTTCTAGTTCTTCTGCTAAACAATCTTTGGACAGGCGAGCCAAGATTACCTCTAGGTGTGTTTCGAAAGTTCAAGAGAGCCATGTGGACATCTTGACTAGATAGTTTGCATTTTTTGAGGAGGTTCTTTGCTGTCTGGACTGCACGTTCAGCTAAACCATTTCCTTTAGGATATAAGGGGCTAGATGTTTGATGGTGAAACATCCACTGTTTAGAAAATGTTTCAAACTCCCAAGATGCGTAATTTTTACAGTTGTCAGTCTCTAGAATTCTTGGTATACCATGTACACTAAACCAATCCTTCAGAATCTCGATGGTGGATTTACTTGTCAAGTCCTTCAGAAGTTTAAAGTCTATATAGCCTGAGTAGCTGTCAGTAATAAGTAGATAGTCTGTACCTTGAAATGTGAAGACATCGGACGCGAGAATTTCCCAGGGCAGCTTTGGAATTTCTTTTGGAATCATAGGTTCGGTTGGTTGAGCTCTCTGAGTTCTTTGACAGGTTTCACAGCTTTCTATCATGGAAATTATGTCTTGCGACATGCCGTGCCAAAACATGGATTCTTGAGCTCTTCGAAGACAACTTGTTAAGCCTAAATGTCCTTTATGAAGATTTTCTAATGCCTTTGCTCTGTATTTCTTGGGGATAATCAAATTAAGGCCTTTCAAAATTAAATCATTTTGAACTGAGAGTTCATCCAAAAATGGTAGGTACTTCTTACATAGATCTGGAACTGCATTTTTGTCTTTAGGCCAACCAGTAGATATGAAGTGTTTCAACAATATGAGTTCTGTATCTGTATTTGTGAGATCTTGTAAGATTTTTAAGCCTGCTGCTGTAGTTGGAATTGAAAATAGAATTTGGTAGTTGCTCTCCTGAAGCGAATCTTCATTATTTCAATCTCTGCTAAGTAAATCAGCTATATACATTTCTTTCCCTCGTTTGTAACCAACTTTTGGTGCATACTGTTGAACTTCTAGGAATATTTTTCGAAGTCGTGGTGGAATTCGATCTATAGATTTGTTAAAAATAGATTCCAGAGGCTTGTGATCAGTCTCAATGATCACATCATTTCCATAGATATATTGATGAAATTTCTGGCATCCGAATTTCATTGCCAGGGCTTCCTTTTCAATCTGAGGATAAGATTGCTGAGCTTCATTCAAAGCTGTGGATGAGAAAGCTATGGGTCTTCCATCTTGGAGTAACACAGCACCTAATGCGAAAGAACTAGCATCGACTGAAATTGTAGTACTTTTGTTTGGATTGTAGTATTTAAGTGAAGGCGCTTTCTTCAATAATTCCTTTATCTCTGCTAAATTTCTATCTAATTCATTATTCCAATTCCATACTGTGTTTTTCTTCAATAACAACCTCATATTATGTGTCTTTTCCGAAAGATTGGGAATAAACTTATGCAGATACTGAATCATGCCAAGTAATCTTTGTAACTCTTTTTTGCTAGATGGTGCTTTAATTCTGTCTATGGTTTCAACTTTCTCTGGGTCAATCATAATACCATCACTAGTGAGGATATGCCCTAAATATTTTACTTTCTGAACTTCAAATTCACATTTGCCTTTATTAAGTTTTGCTCCTGCATTTCTTAGTGCTTGTAGGACTAATCGAGTGTTTGAACGGAGGGTATTAATGTCAGGCGCATAAATCAAGATGTCATCCATTGAGTTTTCAACTCCTGGTATGCCTTGTAGAATTTTTGCTATTTCACTCTGAAAAATTTCCGGAGCAGATTTAATACCGAATGGAACTCGAAGAAAGGAATATCTTCCCCATGGGGTACTAAATGTTAAAAATGGCTGGGTATGAGGCGAAACTCTTAACTGCCAAAAGCCCTTTTTCAAATCTAATTTCGTGAAATATTTCGATCCGCCTACATTAGCTGTAACTTCTTCTAAAGTTTTTAATGGATATTGTCTTCGCAAAAGTATTTTATTCAAATCGGATGGATCTATGCAAATTCTTATTTTTCCGTTCTGTTTCACAATAACCATGTGGTTACATATTGGTGTAGCTTCATCTACTTTCTTAATAATCCCATCCTTAACCATTCTATCAAGCTCTTGTTTCACAATTTTTCTTATCTTAAACGGAACTCTTCTAGGTGGTTTGATCTCTTTTTGAGCGCATTCTTCTGAAAATTCAGCTGTGTATTCAAAATTTTTTATACACCCTATTCCTTGAAACAAATCCTGAAATTCTTCCTCCACCGCGTTAACTAGTTCAATTCTCTTAATTAATCCTGCCTCGATACAGGTAATTCGACCTAGGACTGGACTGATTCCTCCATGTGCTATTATTAACTTAAGTTGCACACGCTTATCTTTAATTTTGCATGGAACTAACAATTCCCCTGCTACATCAATAGCATGACCCGAATATGACAGGAGTTTGCGGATATTTGAAGGTTTTATTTTTAACTGTAATTCTTTTGCTAAGCGAAATGGTATAACATTACACTGGGCACCGGTATCAAGTTTCATAGGAATAGCCTTATTGTTAATTATGACGGTCTCACACCAATCTGATTTATTAGCATTGACGCTTGCGATCAGGAAATTTTCATCTTCCGTAATCGTGTCAACATTTTCAATTTCTTGAACTTTGTACTTTTTCCGGAATTTTGACCTACATTTCTTTGCAAAATGATTTTGTTTTTGACAAACATTACATTTCTTGCCAAATGCTGGGCATTCATTAATTTTATGGCTACTACCACAATTTCTACAATCATTTGTCAGTTTAAAGAATTTAGTATTAGAATTAGGCTTATCTATTTGTGAACCAAGCTTATGCGACTGAGTGAATTTTTTCGATATTGCAGAAATTATAGGTTGCGATTTATTATCATCAACAATATTTTTTAATTGCTTTGAAGCATTTTCAGAAGCAAGACAAATTTGTACAGCTTTATCTAAGTTTAAATCAGCATCGCTTAAAAGCTTTTCACGAACATCGTTGTTTTCAATTCCGACAACAATTCTATCACAAATCAACTCTTCTTCCATAACCCCTATCTTACAGCGAGATGCTTGTATTTTAAGACGAGTTAAATAATCTTTAAAGCACTCACCTGACTTTTGATGTATTTGGTTGAATTTATACCTCTCAAAAGTATAATTTACCTTCGGGGTGAAGTATCCCTGGAATTTGTCTTTGATAACCGGTAAATTTTCTTTTTCATCAGCTCCTAAGGCAAATGTTTTGAAAATTTGTTGTGCATCACGGCCTATACATGACATGAAAGTAGCCACTTGAACTGTTTTACTTTTGGAACTAAGCGAAACTGCATCCGCGTACCATTCAAAGCTTTGGAGCCAATCTTCCCATTGTTCTTGTGTATCCGCAGTAATTTGCAACGGCTTAGGTGGACGTAATCCTCCTTCAGACATTATCGAATGCAAACAGATTCGTATTTGAAATTAAAACAAGTTAAAATAGTAATCTGACACCATGTCATGTCCACGAATGTGGGCGTGGGTTCGAATCCCACTTCTGACACCATGTCATAACTTGTAATCTAAGTAATTAATAATAGCCGAAGCTTAGAACACATGCGACATTTATTGACATAAACAAACTTAAGAATAATGCAAACGATTACGATTCATTTAAGTATGATACAGTTATGAATACAGTTATCACAGAGCGGTTATTTACATTTTCAAAAAAAAATCTTGACAGAGGTCTTGATTTAAAATTTATGGAAAATGACATCATTTCATCTAATCATTGTAGATTTAATTTCAATAAAATTTCAAATTTTCCAAATAAAATTTTAGTAATTACTACCTCATTTGGATGTATTTTTTTGCATTTTCCCCCGTATTGTGAAGATATTGTATACTTCTGTTACGCGTGCCAAAGAAAACATGTATTTTAATTTTAAAAGTTTAAAAAAATTACCACAATGCGTCAAAAGAACATCCTTTTCTGAATTTAAATTTAGCGAGTTCCAAAATTAAAACTAAAAATGTGAGTTTTTTCATAAACTTCAAGTTAAGGCTGTTCATAAAGTTAAGGCTGTTCTCAAATCCAAAGGAGCTATTTTCTGACATATTTTTTAATTAATTTTTGTTCGGAAACGCATGAAATTGACAGGAGTTCTTATTTAGAAACTATGTAATCGAAAGATAGTTTCCATTTGTTGCTAAATGTATAAGATCTTTCAGTTGGTGTTTTGAACTGAATTTCGGACGCAACAGTGCAATAAAGGATAAAAACCGGCCGTCACGCAACCACAATTGCTCATAACTCGATAAGTAATTTATTTATGTGAAAAAGAAAAACGCATTTCAATTCCAAATCTCTTTAATAGTCAGGCCTACAAATTTTAAGCCTTTACTTTTAATGAGTCAGAAAATGTGTCAGAAAGTTTCGCGTTGTTGAGCAGGGAACTGGAGAAATACCTTAAGCATTTGCAGGTTAGTATTTTGTAATCAAGTTGCATGCCAGATAGTCGCTTAAAACATAAGTCATTCTATATTGTTTTAAACAAAGGTGCATGTCATAATAGATGTCAGGCGCACTCATTAAAATAAGAATACCCTAGCGCACAGCCCCATTACCGAAGATAAACCCGTCAATATACTTAGAGATAAAAATAGTTCTGCATTTTTCATTTAGCTAATAAGACTAATCCTTCATAATTGGGTTCACATGTTTATATAACTTTCCCCTATAATTCTATGACTAAGCAACGGAAAACAATATGTTACGCACTAAAATCTTCCCTAAAAAACTAATAGTGCAAGTCGCATGGAAATCCGTTCTGAAGAATTCAAGTTATATGCACCCGGAACAAAATTCCCATCTGCATTTTATATACTTATTAGATTATTTTGAGTAGTATGATTTGATATCTTTTAAATTCGTGTTTTATTTTATTTTATTTTTGGCGTTTTAATTTTGTTTGCCAATTTAGTTATTGAATATTACATAAAAACAAACAAATTCTGAATTATTTACAATGTTTTTGAACAACTGAGTTAATATTTTGTAATTGGGTTACAAGCATATTTAAAAAATATTCATGTTTGAAAATTACTTTAAAATCCATAAAAAATCTGTTACATGAGATAAACATTACAAACAAATATTACTGAAAGTACTTTTGTTTTCTATAAGACGTTGGAACATTGAATGTGCGATGTTTAGAAGTTAAATTGCAGTAAAAGGGAAATTTATTGTTGTGTTAGGTTGTCGCCACCGAAAAAATGATACCAGCGTTACTCATAGACATGTTTTTTCTTTATACTACTAGGGGGCACGGCCCCCTAGTAGTATAAAGTATAAAGTAGTAGTATAAAGTAGTATAAATAATATGCATGCTTAAAAATTATTTTAAAACCCTAAAAAATTCGTAAATTGAGATAAACATTAGAAACAAATATCACTGAAAGTACTTTTGTTTTCTATAATACGTTGGAACAATCGAATGTACAATGTTTAGACGTTAAACTGCAATAAAAGGGAAATTTGTTGTGTTAGGTTGTTGCCACCGAAAATATGATACCAGCGTTACTCATAGACATGTCTTTTCTTTATACTATTGCATTAAGTGTAAACAGGTTCATCTTTCGTAATCGGGTTGCACTCAACTTTAAAAATATCCATGCTTAAAAATTACTTTAAAATCCATTAAAATTAGAAAACTGAGGTACAATTTTCAAACAAATTTCATTTGAGAGAACTTTTTCCTATTCGACATTGTAAAAGATGAAATTGTGTGATGTTTAAAAGTTAGAAAAATTGCAGTAAAGGCACATTTTATGGGTTACAATTTATGGGTGCACAATTTATGGGTACTGACATAGTGTTTTTACTTTATAATGTAGATAACACCATACAAACGAGAATTTCACTAAGTGCTGCGCGATTTGGAGGAATTTCTTTTTTTCTTATTGTCAGGAAAATCACATATTTTTCTCTTATACCCGCCAAAGAAAACGTGCATTCTGTTATTAAAGCTCAAGGATTTTACTATGGTTGCAAGACAATAACGCCATGTTTTTTTATTGTCTTTATAACGATTTGTGGATGGAAATGCACAAATTTCAGTTTTTGTGATTGCCGTATTATTTCGTTTTAATTTATTTTACCTTGAAGGCTTCTTATAATTGACACGGGCGAAGCCGGGTAGTTCTGCTAGTATAATATAAAGATATTTAAAATGCAAATTTAAAATATCTCAAAATGCATCAGAAAAACCTAGAACGTTTTCAATCATTACAAGGCCGTCTTCAGTAGGATTTAAATGCTGTTATTATTTTCTTTGCTCTTATTCCAGAATTGTCCAGAAGAAAACATTGTAATTTAAATTTAAATGTTGTACGTCAGATGAGATGCCTGATAAAGTTATTCAAATTTTCAACAAAACGAGCTTTCATCTAGTATGCAGCAAATATCTCCATACTCCATGGACATCGTATGACAGTGCATCGTTACAAGCTGTATCTTTATTAGCAATTATTTCAATTGATTCTCTTACGACGGCTTCCTGGTAACTATATGTACGAAAGATAATTTTTGATTTATTAAAATCTACTTTTATAGGTTGAGTTTGAGCTAACCTTGATAATGCATTAATGCAGTATGGGATCTATTTAATGTATTTAATCTATGGGTATCTATTTGTATTTTAAATATCTTTATATTATATTTATGCACCTAAAAGCAATTTTTGTACAATTATTTGTGCTTTATGTATATTTTAATTATTTAACTCAAGGTAAATATAGCACTAGAATTTTAATTTTCATTTACTGAAGAATCAGATTGAAACTATATTACTAGATTGAGCAAAAAGTTCTGGGAAATTCTTTAAAATGGCGTTATTATGCGCAAATTAACAACAAAAGCAACAAGGACTATTCTTCAAAGTAGAGACCATCATAGTCCACGACTTTCTGCCTTCGTTCTGCCAGATTCCGGATTTGCTGAAAGTACCATGGTGGCTCCTTGGAATCGAAAAACTCTAGACATGCTTCTTCAACTTCATTAAAGGTTCAAATCGACGGCCCTTGAAAAAGTGTTGCATTGATCGAAAGAGGCCAGAATCGAGTGGAGCCACGTCTAGACTCTACCACTAGTAATCCTATATTGTAAAAGCACTTATTTTCGCGAGGCTTTAATTTTCGCGAGTCCGTCGTAATCGCGAAAATTTAAGCCTCGCGAAATATATATATATATATTTTCCCCTCAAATAATAATAAAAAATCAGAAATTTTTCCCTTATCCAAAATTTAATGATTACAGTTATTTAAATAAGAAGTAAGTACAAAAATTTCTTGAATACGATGCAACTACTTCTTGAATAAAATCAATAATACAACTAATAGAATGCAGCTCGTTCGCTTACAGCAGTGGTTCCCAACCCGTGGGTCGCAAGCACCGTGGTACTGGGCCGTAGAATCTTGGGGTCTAATACCGGTTTTACGGGACAATTCACTACAGAAGCGCTGGCTGTTGATCGCTGGTCTTACATTCGTCAGTCATCAAATTCAACGCTCTCCACCCTCCTACATTCTTAACCCTTCTTCCCACCACGTCCGCATTCCGCACTTTTATTATTGACTCCTTTGTCAGTGGCTGTGGTTTTCTGTTGATGTATCATACCGTTATGTGTGCTGTGAGTTAGTATTACTTATCGTCAATATGGATGCTTGGTTTCGGACGGGATCTTGTCGTAAGACGAAGTTGGCACGTAATGAAGGGACTTCTACATCTGTTCCTACAAATAGTGAGTTTGAAATGAAGGCGAAATCCAGTCTAAGTTGTAAAAAAATAGCAAGGAAAACTAAAATATATTTTCGTAAATATAACCCTGATTTTTTAAAATGTGGGTTTGTGTTTTTTGGTTCTGAGGAAGAGCCTATGCCTCAGTGTGTGATTTGTTTCGAAATGCTATCCAACGAATGTATGAAATTTTCAAAACTTGAAAGACATCTATCAACTAAACATCCTGAATGTGTAGGAAAGTCTTTGGATTTCTTTGAAATCAAGAAAAGAAATTTTTGTATGTCTAAATCTGCCATGGAAAAATCTTCAAAACAGAACAAACTAAGCACCAGAGTTTCTTATGAGCTTTCTTTGTTAATCGCAAAGAAGGGTTCAGCTCACACCGTGGGAGAGAAACTTATTATACCCGCAGCAAAAATAATAAGTAATGCTTTGTTTCATGGAAAATGTACAAAAAAAATAAAAGAAATTCCATTATCAAATACAACCGTTAAAAGAAGAATTGATGAAATGTCGGAAAACGTGAAAAAAGCTGTCATTACTTTTTTTGAAACAAAGTGAATATTTTTCGCTGCAACTTGATGAGAGTACAGACGTTGCTGGACAAGCTAATTTATTAGCTTTTAGTCGTTTTGAGTTGAATGGCAATATTGAAGAAGAAATGTTGTTTTGTCGATCTTTGCCGACAAAAACAACTGGCGAAGAGATTTTCAAATCTATTGAAAATTTTATAAAAGAAAATTAAATAGATTGGACTAAGTGTATAGGTTTGACTGGAATTCATATTGGTTTATTCGCCAAAGCTAAATCAGTCGCTTCCTTGGTTCAATGGACACATTGTAGTATACATAGAGAAGCTCTTGCAGTTAAAGGTTTGGACGAGAGGTTAAGAAAAACTCTTCACGATGCAGTAAAAATAGTTAACTTTATCAAAGTAAGACCTAAAAACTCCAGACTGTTTGGTGTTTTGTGTGATGAAATGGGCAGTGAACACAAACAGCTTCTACTTCACTGCGAAGTTCGGTGGTTGTCGAGAGGCAAAGTGTTGACAAGATTCTTCGAACTCCGTGATGAACTCACGGTTCTCTTGAGGGAGGGAGATTATGATGGAAAACTTGAAAATTCCTACTTAGACTGTCTGACCAATGAAAACTGGTTGAAACGGTTGGCATATTTGGCGCATATTTTTGGTTGTCTCAACTGCTCTGCTCAACAAGCTCGAAACGTTTTGACACATTTACAAATTCATTTTTCAACGGAAAGATATAAAATTGGAAAGCCTGACCATGGAAGCGAATTGGAATCGAACTGTGTTTTCCATTTTTTGTTCAATCCATTACCTATGGAGTTATAAGCGATTTGGATCACGTGACACGGCATTTTTCTCCCCTTACTGACTGGATTTTCTTCTTTCGCTCGGAAGTTCAGTTCAAAATGCCGACTTTGACAGTATTTTCTGAAGTATCTATTGCGTTTACAAGAAAACGGAAAAAATAGATAGATGACATAGTTTCTGAATAACAACATCTTCTAGTTTCATGCGTTTCCGAACAAAAAAAAATTTAAACTTATGTCAGAAAGTTGACCCTTTGGATTTGAGAACAGCCTTAACTTAACTCTTCAGGGCAAGGGCGCTCATAAGTTTTTTGTGCAAGACAAAATAGAAGCAATGATAAAGAAACTTCAACGATGGGCTCAAAGAGTGGAGCAAGATTCCTTCGACGCATTTCCAGTCCTACATGATTTTCTTGAAACCAACGAAGTCAAAATTGATAAAACAACAGCTACAACTATAAAAGAACACCTCGAATTTTTGGCCTCTAACCTCAGGTAATTTAAAATTATTTATTTTTCTTAATTTTTTTCTATTACTTTTAATAATCGTAATTTAAATTATTTATTTTTCTAAAACAGTAACTTTTTTTTTAAATTAATAAATTTTCCAAATAGTACTTTTTTAAAATTATTAATAAATTTTAGTTACTTGTCTTATACTTTTATTAATCATTCATATGAATGAGAAATCTACCAACACTAACTGAAGCAGTAATTAAGCCTTTTCATATTTTTTAGGAACTTCTTCCCTAAAATTGAAGATGAAATACAACGGATCAGAAACCCCTTTGAAGAAAATTACTTAAAAAAATTAAAATTATCTTCAAACAAAGAAGACTCGTTAATTGAACTACCATGTGACCAGACTTTAAAATCGATTTTTAAGACAACACCACTGGTCTCATTTTGGATAAAAGTTCGGCAAGACTATCCAGCAATTGCCAAAATTGCACTGAGACACTTGATGGTCTTTTCTACAACCTATCTATGTGAACGAGCCTTTTCAACTTTAGTTTTTTTTGAAAAATAAATATAGAAATAAAATGAATGCCGAGAGTGATTTGAGACTAAAACTATCCAGTTTCAATCCAGATATTGACACTCTCGTCGAGGACAAACAGTGTCAAAAATCCCATTAAGGTTTGTTTTGTTTTTTTATCATTGTTTTTTTTTTTTTTTTTTTTTTTTTTGAGTTTTTATATAATTGTGAGCTAAGTGAATACAATAAATAAAGTTATTTTCTTTATAAAAAATATTTTTTTCTTCATGTAAATCATCTTTTACTAGTTACTGACATAATATTTATATATATTCGTCATGTGTATATACTATAACTATATAGGTGTCTATTTGTCATCATTAGTATTCATTAAGTAGTTAGTGGTCCTCAAAGTTATTTTTACAAAATTGATGGTCCGCACAACTAAAAAGGTTGGGAACCGTTGGCTTACAATATTTATACCAGCTTCTTTGAAGCCATTTATTTTTAGAGCGATGGGGAGAGGAGGGGGAGGGAGGGCGAAGAACTTTTCGGACAAACGGAAGTTTCTTAAATTGTCTTATACAAAAGAGGTTCTATTTAGGTAGTTTCGGAATTTTTAAACTTTCGGTTCAGTTCATATAAAATTCGCGAAATTTTCGGCTCGCGAATTCACCGATATCTTCCTTTTCGCGAAAATTACGGCTCGCGAAAATAAGTGCTTTTACAGTATACGATACAAATTCTGGTAACTATTAGATAAGAAATTTCCCAGAACTTTTTGCTCAACCTAATAAATACACTGAAAAACCAGCATCTCTATACTGTAGAGACTCAACTTTATTAAATGTAAATTAAATGTAATAATTATTATTAAGGCAAATTAAATGTAAATAATAAATTTTATAGATAGTACTTTTAAATACATTTAATTAAACATTACTAGTAAATAAAACTATCTATCAACTATTACTTTTTTCTTATAAACAGCAAACATTTAAGGCTGCTAGTCACTCAACTTCCAAACTCCCATCGGTAATGTTAAGTCTATGAGCATGTGATGTACTCCTATTTTTAAAAGATATACTTAGTAAATTAATATTTTAACTTGTTTTTTCTTTGTGCTCTTCTTAAATTATGTCTCTTTTTTTTCCAATAGTTTCCGATAATTGTCGAAATATTTATAAAATGCATACTTATTATTATGTGAAGTGTTAAAATCTTACTTACACTTCGCCAGCTTTTAAGATATAAAATATTAAACTAAGCTATGGATTTGTATGTATATTGCATAGTATGCTAAAAGTTAGTTCAGTGAAATTCATTAGCACAGTTAAAAATTTCCATTCAGCCATTTCTATGAATAAACGGAAATCTACTTGAGAACTTTTGTGCATCCCTGTATATGATCTATAGAATGTATCGACACCAAGTAATATTTTTTTTAAATAGTTCAATTTAAAAACGTATATCACAACTACAAACGCACTTCCAGCAATTATTGGTCATAGACTTCAATAGTTAAATTTATTCTTCAGCCAAATTGTTTGTGTGTCCCTGTAAATGAACGATATGTTCTATGCACACCATAGTCTACAATAAGTGCCTTAGTACACCTTAGCGGTGTATATAAAATTCAGTACGTTTAAAATAGTGTGATATCATTAAAATACAGAGCAAACGATTTTTCCCCATAAACCATAATGTAAGGGAATTCTTTTGGGTGTCTCTGTAAATGAACCGAAAATCCTATAGACTTCATTTACAATACCAACCATGTCATAGTGATACCTAATAACATCTAAGAATTTCAAGGCAATCGGATTATATTTACATAGTAAAATATTTTTGGCCAGGATTTCGGGTCAAATACTCCACTGTGGGGCGGCCCGGGCCTGGAAATTCCGGCTCGTGCAGATCTCTATGGAATCCAACATTAACAGTGCCTTCTTAAACCTTTTCTATCGTCGAAATTCGACGGGTTCCACCTCGTAGAAATGATGACTGAAGATTGCTTATATTCTTCTTCAAAGAGAGACAGCTTATAAAACAATATCGATAACAAATAAATTCTCATAAACTCACCTACAAAATGTCCCATCGTTCTGAACAGATGTCTGCATTAATTGATTGCAACAGATGCTTTTTTTTTATTAATTGATTTTAAAACATCAAAGTGTAATAAATTAAAACAGCGCCATGTCCGCAGTCACAGTCAAAGGATGTTTGCATATCCGTATTCTGGCTGTTTCACGTGAATAAAGGATCTGTCATTGTATGTGTATTATCTTACCATTCCGGAACTGAGTTTTCAACGAGACATCCCAAAATGTATCTTTTCGATCTTCTGAGTTCGAATCTACCAGGAAATGGCTCCTAATAAATATTCCAATTACACACAGAAATAAATTAAGACATAATAGATGATCGACTAAATTCTTCCTTTGAATTTGAGGCTGAAATAATCGGCAGTCTAGGAAAATATTAAAAATGTTTCTATTCAAAAGTATTATGAGTTTGAAAACAATTAATTCATTTTCATTCTCTAAAGAAATGATAAGTATTAATACGATGTAAATTAATAACTCGGGTAATCTTTAGTCATTTTAGTTTTATTCAGAGTTGGGCAGTATCGAAAATAGATGTATTAGAAATACACTTTGAAAATACATTTATATTTTGTAGTTGTATTTTAAACCGATAAAATCAATATTTTTGAAACATAATTTCTAATGCTTTTACCAAATATTTTGTATTTTTAATAGAGATCGACCGAAAATTCGGTTTCGTTTTCCTTAATGCTGCCAAAAATTCGGCCGGACCGAAATTCAACCGAAACTATCTATATTCCAAAAATTTGTTTTTTTTCAACGTGACTAATTGATTTCAGTTGTATCGGCTCAAATGAGACACTATTTACTGCTATGAACGTCGCTCTTTATGCGTCGTGAATGCAAATTATAAAGCAAGCAATGCACCTAGGACTAAACTTTGAAGACTTTTTCACGTGCTCATTAAAAGCTGCAGATTTAGCAGTAATAGAAAATTTTTGGTTTGAAAAGGCAGAAGTGTTTCGAATACTCTTTGAAAAAGTTCTAGTAGAACAAATGATCATTTACAAAAATCATTTAAAATATAAATTGAAGTATGTATACTTAAAACATTTCTTAATTAAATGAAATTTGTATGGCTAAGTTTCGATTTTACATTTTTTAAGCCTCATCTTAATTTTGAATTTCAAACTTGATATTTTTTTTAGAATATTCTTCTACCGATTTTAGTTCTTTTTCATATTCAGTTTTTTCCTGAATTAGCTCATCTGTTTCGGAATCTAATTCCTTGAGTAACGCTCCCTTTTCATTTACGAGCTCTAATGATTCCATTAAATAATCGCAATCAGTCTTATCAATATCAACAGATAAGAATGTATCACATTTTGTGATTAACTTTGTAATAGCTGCGCGAACAGTAGCTCTTTTACTTCTAAGCTTTTCTGGTTTATCCATGTTTAAATTTTAATTGAATTTTCAAAATAAATTATCATGAAAAATGTTTATTTTCAAGAAATCAACAGTCATGTAGAATAATAAAGGTATTTCTTACCTTTTTTCGGATCTTCGGCACCAAAAAAATAATGAATAATCTTCATGTTTTCCACGAGTTTCACGATATTGTTATTGGGAGAGCATAGTTGAAGAATTCACGATTCATGTTAAATCATATTAAAGTCATCAAGCATATTTCACGACTGAAAGTGGCGCAGGTGTTGTTCAATATAAATAAGCACAGGATGATTAAAAAGTTTGAGAATTCTATTTTTACACTTTTAAATATGTACAAACTATTTACAGCGAAACATTTGGATAATATTTGTTAAATATATATATATTCCTCACTGGGAATCCAAGATAATATTTTATAATTTCAGGAATATTTATTTCTCCCTTTTCGGAAGATGAAGAAATATGCAGCGAGCATGCTGCGTTCGAGTTTCACATTCACAACAAAAAACAAAACAAATGAACGAGAGAAAATGTTTTTTAATATTAATTCTTTAGTCAGATCATGGGGTCACTGGCGCCTCTATTCAGTCTGGCTGAGAGAAGCTCGCTCAAGAGAGTTGCAAAATATTCCACAACTATAAATGTGAGTTTTTTCATAAATATCAAGTTAAGGCTGTTCATAAAGTTAATGCTGTTCTCAAATCCAAAGGAGCAACTTTCTGACGTGTTTTTTAATTCCTTTTTGTTCGGAAACGCGGTACTTAATGAGATAAAAATAGTTCTGCCTTTTTCATTTAGGTAATAAGACTAATCTTTTATAATTGGGTGCACATGATTATATAACTTTCCCCTTTAATTCTATGACTAAGGAACGGGAACCAATATGTTAAGCACTAAAATCTTCCCTGAAAATCTAATAGTGCTTGTCGCATGGAAATCCGTTCTGAAGAATTCAAGTTATATGCACCCGGAACGAAATTCCCATTTGCATTTTATGTACTTATTAGATTATTTTGAGTAATTTGATTTGATATCTGTTAAATTCGTGTTTTATTTTATTTTATTTTTGGCCTTTCAATTTCGTTTGCCAATTTAGTTATTGAATATTACACGAAAACGAACAAATTCTGAATTATTTACAATGTTTTTGAACAACTGAGTTAATATTTTGTAATTGGGTTACAAGCATATTTAAAAAATATTCATGTTTGAAAATTACTTTAAAATACATAAAAAATCTGTTACATGAGATAAACATTACAAACAAATATTACTGAAAGTACTTTTGTTTTCTATAAGACATTGGAACATTGAATGTGCGATGTTTAGAAGTTAAATTGCAGTAAAAGGGAAATTTATTGTTGTGTTAGGTTGTCGCCACCGAAAATATGATACCAGCGTTACTCATAGACATGTTTTTTCTTTATACTACTAGGGGCCACGGCCCCTACGAGCTACGCTCGCCAACCCCCTTTCAGACACCGCAGTCTCTAAAAGAACGCTAATTTGATTGGCTTTAAAAAGATTTTGAAAGATTGAATTATAATTTAAAAAACAGTGGCGATCTCCCTATAAATGGGTTTCTATTCATTTTTCTTCGATTGGAGAATTTTAAGGAAAAATCAGCTGCTGTTAAAAGATACAATGGTTGTTTTCGTCTTTGATTAAATAAAATCAGTTAAGCATTTCAAAATAAGCTAATATAATAAGCAAATCTGCATCAAAAGGAAATACCATCAAATACCAATGCCTTCTTTTGACGGAAACGACACAGAAGTTTAACGAATCTTAACTAATCCATTTAAGCAATTTCTTTATTTTCTGCTTCACAGATTTTTCTCTTTCAAATCATATTTTTTGTTGATGAAACTTCATTTTCAGCTTGTAATCTTTTTTATTTTTATTACATTACTAAATAATCGCTCGAAAGCAGTCTAAACGCGTCCAATAAAATTAATATTAATCTTATTAATATAATCTCAAAATATCAAATTAATGTCTCGCGCAATTTTTAAATTTAAACTGTTTTGCAATATTACTTTTTGTCAATTTTACGTAACAAGTGTAATGTGACGTAAATGTGACGTAATTTCTCCTATTTAAGACTTCTAACGCATGTTAATGAATTTATTATTTTACAATATCCTTATAAAATTCACGTGTAAATATAGTTTTTATAAAGAAATTTTCAATAAGTTCCTGCTTTTCACACGTAATTATTTAATTCTAATTTGAAAGCTTTTTTTCTGTTAATAATAGTCACGTGTAAATAAATTTTTAATTTGAAGCAAACATTATTATTTGCGCTGTTTATACAGTTGGCAACTGTTTAAATTAATACCATTTACTAAAATAAGTAAAAAATATCTCTCGAAATGCTGAAAATTTGAATTTAAATTAGAAATAAAACCTCAAAAAATGAGTCAAATTAAAAAAGTGAATGCAGTCTGCACACCGGGAAATTCTAACGTATAAAATGATCTAAAAATGAATCAATTCCCATGTATAGTTTTTGCTACTATAAAACTTTTTCCAACTTTAGCATTACATATCTCTTAAAATAATTATTCGATTTGAAAACTGTCTGCATCAGCATGTTTATCAAACATTTCTCTATAATACCGCCGATTTTCACATTTTTGCATGCAATACTTTTCTTAATATTAACGGAGAAAGACCTCCGGTCACAAAAAATTCAAAACCGGCGGCGGCGGCGGTGACAGCGTAAGTTACTTTTTTTTAGAATAGAGAGATTACATTAAGAGTAAACAGGTTCATCTTTCGTAATCGGGTTGCACGCACCTTTAAATATATCCATGCTTGAAAATTACTTTAAAATCCATCAAAATAAGAAAACTGAGATACAATTTTCAAACAAATTTCATTTGAAAGAACTTTTTTCTATTCGTCATTGCAAAAAATGAAACTGTGAGATGTTTAGAAGTTAGAAAAATTGTAGTAAAGGCACAATTTTATGGGGCACAATTTATTCTCATGGACATAGTGTTTTTACTTTATAATGTAGATATATACCATACAAACGATAATTTCACTAAATGCGGCGCGATTTGATGGATTTTTTTTTTTTTTTTTTTTTTTTTTTTTTTTGGTATTGTCAGGAAAATTACATATTTTTCTCTTACACTCGCGAAACATAACGCGCATTCTGTTATAAAAGTCCGGGGATTTTACTATGGCTGCGAGACACTAACGTCATGTTTTCTGATTGTCTTTTTAACGATTTATGGATGGGAATGCACAAATTTCAGGTATTATGATTTCCGTATTATTTCGTTTTAATTTACTAGGGGGCTCTGCCCCCTACGAGCTTTGCTCGTCAACCCCCCGACCAGACATCGCAGACTTTAAAAGTACGCTAATTTGATCGGCTTTAAAAAGATTTCGGAAGATTAAATTATAATTTAAACAAGTAATATAAAAATTTCGTTTTTAAAGTCAATTCCTACTTAGGTCATCAAAGAAAAATTTAATGTAATCCCTTAAGCTAATATTAGTTTTTGTTGCATTAAAATATCTCAATTTGTTGATTTTCTATAAGCAAGTAGCTTTACATTTCAAAATAAGCTAATATAAAAGGAATTAAGTAAACAGTCTTTGTCTCCCGGTATTTTTTAACAAAGCGAAAAGAAAGTTCTTTTAAATAAGACATTTTAAATTAATCGTTTTTAATCTGACGTAATTTTGACCAAACCATTCTTTCTCTTTTTAATATTCACGTGAAAATACTTGTGTTAGAAATGAAAAATTATTTGCGCTTTCCTAACAAAAATAGTTGAAAAGTATCCTCTCAAAATATCAAATAAATGTCTAGCGCAATTTCTAAATTTAAACTGTTTCGCAATATTATTTTGTGTTCATTTTATGTAATAACTGTAATGTGACGTAAATATGACGTAATTTCTCCTATTTAAGACTTCTAACGCATGTTAATGAATTTATTATTTTACAATTTCCTTTCTCTCTGAAAATTCACGTGTAAATATAGTTTTTATGACGTAATTTTTAATAAGTTCCTGCTTTTTGTACATATTTATTTAATTCTAATTCCAAATGTTTTTTTTCTGTTTATAATAGTCACGTGTAAATAAATTTTTAATTTATTTACGATTCAGTCGGCGAAATTTCAGATTTTTTCTATCCTAATCGACAAAATTCGTAATTTTTCCGCACCCGATCGACGAATTTCGTGATTCTTAATTGACTGACGAAATTGCTATTTGTTTTACCTCGGCAAATTAACGAAATTTGCGATTTTTTCTCGCGACTGACGACACTCACGATTTTTCCGCAGCCGATCAATAAAATTTGCAGTTTTTCTGCGAATCATCAACAAAATTGACGACTTTTTCGTGCCGGTCAACAAAATTTGCGATTTTTGTGCGCCTGATCGACAAAATTCACGATTTTTTCATGCCCAACCAACAAAATTCACGATTTTACCTTGCACGATCGGCGAAATTTCCATTTTTTTCATCGCCTCATCGACAAAATTCGCGATTTTTCCTGGCCGACCAACGAAATTCGCGAACTTTCAGAGCCCAATCACAACACTCGCGATTTTTCCGTGTGCGAGCGACGAAATTTGAGATTTTTCTGCGAATGAGCGGCGAAAAATGCGATTTTTCCGCGAATGATCGACAAAACTTGCGATTTTTCCGTGAATGATCGACGACATTTGCGATTTCTCCCGCGGCAAATTGGCGAAGTTCCCGATAAACAGACGAAACACGCGATTTTTTTCGCAACCGATCAACGAAATTTGAGATTTTTCCTCACCTAATCGACAAAATTCGCGATTTTTCCGCACCTGATCGACGAATTTCGGGATTCTTAATTGACTGACGAAATTGCTATTTGTTTTACCTCGGCAAATTAACGAAAATTGCAATTTTTTCTCGCGACTGACGAAACTCACGATTTTTCCGCTGCCAATTAACAAAATTTGCATTTTTTCTGCGCATCATCAACAAAATTGACGATTTTTTCGTGTCGGTCAACGAAATTTGCGATTTTTGCTCGCCTGATCGAGAAAATTCGCGATTTTTCCGTTCCCAACCAACGAAATTCGCGATTTTACCCTGCGCGATCGGCGAAATTTCCATTTTTTTCTGAGCCTCATCGACAAAATTCGCGATTTTTTCATTCTTCATCAATGAAATTTGCGAATGTTTTTAACGTAATCGACAAAATACGTTTTTTCCCGCACCCGATCAACTAAATTCGCGCTTTTTCAGAGCCTCATCGACAAGATTCGATATTTTTCCAAACCCGATCAGCGAAATTCACGATTCTTAATTGACTAACGCAATTTTCAATGTTCCCACATCAAATTGACGAAATTCGTGATTTTTTCCAGCTATCTATGGACAAAACTTGCATTTTTTTTTCAGTTATAAATTGACGAAATTCGCGGGCCACAGGTTGTGCATCCCTATTGTAAAGGATTTGGGAAATTCAAACGAATCTGTGGGACATGGAATTCCTGACAGTTGATATAAATAATAATATTGTTGTATATTAGTTTATTATATTTATCTTGAAAATTATGTCATTTGATTTATTTTGCTATAATTTGAGCAAAAATTACCGTAATCCATTAAAATTTCCCCATATATGTGAAAATATTGAATATAGTAGTCATTTCATTTAAAATTTTGTTTTATCAAAAAATAATCTATTTCTAACATTTTGATGATAATAACGAACAAAATCAAACAGTGGAAAAAAATTTCCATTTTTGGCACGTTTTTCTCAAATATATTCCACAGACAAGGGGTTAAAGTTAATTTTCTCAAAACGGGGATTTTGTTCATGGCGCTCATGATTACTAAGAAATGGCTGGATAGAATATTTTGAAATTTTGATCGAAGATATAAATCTTACAGATGCACAAAATGACCTACTACGTATTATGTTCATCCAGTAAGAAATTTAGAAATTACAGTAGAGCGTCGAATATCGGAACTCCAATTAACCGAACTTCCAATTATCCGAACAGCCTATTTCTCTCAAAAAAAAAATTAACCGAACTTCCAATTATCCGAACGGTCAACTTCTCTTTAAAAAAATTTTAAACCGAACTTACAATTATCCAATTACCCTGTTTCTCTCATTTTTTCCCCTTCAAATTTACCATGCGAAATCTAATCCTCGATTAAAGGTATCGTTGAGAGCAGTAACAACGAAAAAGAAATTGCAGAAAATGAAAACAAATACTCTGAAAATGACACAGGTCCATCACTTAAAGAAGAGTCATTCCATGTCAATTCAACCAGACCTTGTAACCCGACCCCCAGGGATTTGGATGAAACTCGGTGTATATACTAATTCTATCATGATATGAATACATCAGAAATTTTTCCTTCCTAGACCTCATAGTTTGTGAGATATGGGGGGTCCAATTTTTGGATTTTTCTCAAATCGCACATTTCTGAGTCTGTATTTGTGGACTGCAGTTCCATTTTTAAAAAATTGTTTCTCTGGATCTAAAATGCGAATCATCTTAAAAATACCACCGTAAGTACATAAAAAGATGCAGATTTTATTAAAAAAATATTAAAAAAATTAATTTTAAATATTTAGCGTCAAAAACTTAAACCAAAGTTGAAAGTTATGTTTATTTTTCCAAATTTTTGTGACTTTTCGAAAAAGGCTCTACACAAAAAGGCAAATAAAATTTTCAATTTCTTTTTGTTTTAAATAAAAGTTAACCCTTTGGGCTTTCTATTTATGAAATAAAAATGATGTTTTTCGCATGGCTTATGCAAAAATTTTGACTTATTTTGGGATGCTGTACCTATCAAGAGACAGAAATCTTTAACTTTGCTTACGGTACCTAAATAATTGCTGCACATTTTAAATTTAAATTTATTAATCAATTTGATTTATTTTCTAAAATGCAACCTTAAAATCAGACTGATTTATTTATTTTTATAACAGTAGAAAATTTGTATAGTATTGGTACTTATCACACATTATCTGAAATTGTGTTGTTCTCAATCTTATCGCATATGTTTGTCACATAAATGTACATCTATCATTGGATTCAGTGGTATAGTATTTTTATATATACTTTCACAATGGTAGTATCTAAAGAATATGCACAATATTTAATGAAGGGGGGGGGGGGTGGATATTGAAATCATTGATTTTTTTCTCATTTTACACAGAAAAAGCAAAAGCAAAAACTTTACTTTGTAAATAAAATAAAAGAAGCACTTATATTAAATAAATTCATCAAGTCATAAGAACCACAGTAATTATTTAGGTACCACAGTTTAAATTAGACATATTAGAGATTTTTTTTTTTCTTGAATGGTGCAATTTCCTAAAACAGGGCAAAATTTTACATAAGCTAGGAAAAAGACTTCCTTTTTATTAAAATTGAAATAATCATTAATTAAATCTAATACATTAATTAAAATTGCTTATAAATATTTTAAAAATTTAGATCGCTGTAATTTTTTTATGTAACAAATAAAGAATTTGTTAAATTATATGCAAATTTTTAAAGCTAAAAAATCAGATTAAACATTATATTTAAAAGATTGAAATTCAAAAATATAATTGAGCTAAATATAAATATAGAAATAAATGACGTACTTTGCAGTATCACTTAGACTTATTTTTCAACATTCTGTCTTTGTGCAATTTAAAATTTATATTTATTATGCATAAGCAACTTTGAGAACCTTCTAATATATATTTCAATTTTCCTATCTTACTGCAACTCCAAACTTAATAACCTAACAAGATATCGGTATATTAGGAAGATCTTTGTGATTTAGAATCTAAAATGTCTTTGTATTTCAAAATCGGTGGCTATCCCCCCTCCTTCCTCCTCCTCCAGAAAAAAATGTTAAATATCTTAAGGGGAAATTCTCTTCATTTTGGTAAAGGTTTATGAAAATTTGTAATTTTTATATTGCCAGAGCACCCATCACTGAAGTCAAAGGCTTTCTTTACATCAGGGAATATCTATTTTACAATTGGTATCACTCCCTTCTGTGTTAAACATACAAGAGTGACATCATGTTGCATATCATAAGATAAAATATGTATATTGCTTGCTGATAATCTAATATTGAGAGATTGAGTGTGCATAACAGTTGGATCAAGAGTGCGGCTTCTTTGGTCCAATGGTAACTTTAAACCTTACCTTGAATAAAAAAAAGTAAAATTTTTGCTGAAATCCAACAAAACTATAGCTTTTTGAGGGCCAAAGTTTGGTTTAGTATCTTTTAAGATATTAAATTTCGTTATAAAAGAGTGGAATAACATTTTCCAAATATTTTACTTAGCTTGTCACAAATTTATTTAAAGGAACAGTGCTGCTAATACTGGATTGAATACATAGAATTATAATCCTCACATTTTTTGGAAATTCCTGTTTAAAAAGAGAATACAACTCATGTAGATATACATAATATCAATCGCTTTTGTGCATAATACATTCTTAGCAATGCTAACTACATTTTCTTAACAGCCATGATTCTTCAATATTCATTACAATTATAAAACTTTTCAATTAGTTCAATTGTTTCTCAGAAGTTGTCATGACGGTCTTGCAGCATAATTAGTTACTTCAAATTCATCTATTATTTTCTTTTGCAGCACAAGGAAAAATAGATCACCCTTCTATTATGAGAAACAGCAGACTAATAATAATTTGATTAAGAGATTCGAAAACACCTGCATTTACTAATAAAATTTATCCTGCCTTTGTCAGAATTTGTTTATACAAGGCAGATGTAGAAATATGTTTCATCCTGTTGAAATGAACTAGGCTTTGTTAAATATAAGGTATTTAAACTATAAAAAACATATTTAAAATGATTAAAATTATCCAAGATAATAAGATAGAAAGTTTAAAAAAAAAAAGAAGTTATATACAAATAAAGTATTTTAATTCAAACACACATATATACACAGAAAAAAAGTATTGAAAATATGATTGGTAAAAAGTCATTATTGCATTTTCTTATTCTATACCACAAAAGATTTTTTGTTTACAGTTATATAGTAAAAAGAAAATTAAGGATTGTTTAAATAAAAAAAATACTTGTAATAAAAGAAAATATATGAATGAATAAATAATTAAAACATTAGGATTATGCACAAAATTTAATGGAGGGAGGATAGACTGCAGTCACAGACTTTTCCTCCCTTTTTACTCAGAAGAAAAAAAAGCAAAGCAAAAACTTTACTTTGCAAAATAAAGGAAGAAAGAAACATTGAATAATATATTCAACAAGTCATGGGAATCACAGTAGTTATTTAGGAACCACAGCTAAAATTAGGCAGATTTTTTTTCTTTATTGGTGCAGTTTCTCAAAACAGGGCAAAATTTGCATAAGTCATGAGAAAGACATCATTTTTATTTCATAACTAGAAAGCCCAAAGTGTAAATTGTTATTTAAAACGAAAAGAAATTGGAAATTTACAACAATCTAAATTTTTTAAATATTTATAAGCAATTTTAATTAATGTATTAGATTTAATTAATGATTATTTCAATTTTAATAAAAATGAAGTCTTTCTCCTAGCTTCTGTAAAATTTTGCCCTGTTTTAGGAAACTGCACCATTCAAGAAAAAAAAAATATCTCTAATATGTCTAATTTAAACTGTGGTACCTAAATAATTTCTGTGGTTCTTATGACTTGTTGAATTTATTTAATATAAGTGCTTCTTTTATTTTATTTACAAAGTAAAGTTTTTGCTTTTGTTTTTTCTGAGTAAAATGAGAAAAAAATCAATGATTTCAATATCCACCCCCCCCCCCCCTTCATTAAATATTGTACATATTCTTTACATACTACCATTGTGAAAGTATATATAGAAATACTATATCACTGAATCCAATGATAGATGTACATTTATGTGACAAACATATGCGATAAGTTTGAGAACAACACAATTTCAGATAACGTGTGATAAGTACCAATACTATACAAATTTTCTACTGTTATAAAAATAAATAAATCAGTCTAATTTTAAGGTTTCATTTTAGAAAATAAATCAAATTGATTAATAAATTTAAATTTAAAGTGTGCAGCAATTATTTAGGTATCGTAAGCAAAGTTAAAGTTTTCTGGCTCTTGATAGATACAGCATCCCAAAATAAGTCAAAATTTTTGCATAAGCCATGCGAAAGACATAATTTTTATTTCATAAATAGAAAGCCCAAAGAGTTAACTTTTATTTAAAACAAAGAGAAATTGGAAATTTTATTTGCCTTTTTGTGTAGAGCCTTTTTCGTAAAGTCACAAAAATTTGGAAAAATAAACATAACTTTCAACTTTGGTTTAAATTTTTGACCCTAAATATTTAAAATTAATTTTTTAAATATTTTTTTAATAAAATCTGCATCTTTTTATGTACTTACGGTGGTATTTTTAAGATGATTCGCATTTTAGATCCAGAGAAACAATTTTTTGAAAATGGAACTGCAGTCTAAAAATACAGACTCAGAAATGTGCGATTTGAGAAAAATCCAAAAATTGGACCCCCCCATGTCTCACAAACTATGAGGTCTAGGAAGGAAAATTTTCCAATGTATTCATATCATGATAGAATTAGTATATACACCGAGTTTAACCAAATCCCTGGGGGTCGTGTTACAAACCTTAAAAAATTTGGTTGAATTGACATGGAATGACCCAGAAGCCTTTGAATGTTTGGAAACAGATATGAAATGACTCTAACGGGAGAAGAATGTTGACCCTATTCAACTAAAGTATTTAATAGAATATATGGCAGCAGTGAAAATAATGTCATCTTTGAAGCAAGCAACAATCGCAAACTCTTTTGCTTAAATTACATCTATGGAGATCAAAACATGATAAAAAGAGAAAAAAGAAAATTTTAAATTATAAAAAAGTAAACAAAAAAAAAAAATAAATAAATAAAAAAAAATAAATAAATACATAAAATAAAAAGAATTTTTAAACACACCAGCACTAACTGGTGCTGTCAGTCTTAAGTCTGGATAAAGTGTGAATGTTTTAGTATATATAGTCAGTAAAATCCCTTAAATTACCTGTTCGTTTATCTGAACTAGGGTTGGTCCCAACTTGTTCGGATAATCGTCGCTCTACTGTATAGCTATTTTTACTTTCTTCTATCTTCAATAGAAGAAAGTATTTTAATCGAAATTTTTTCGACTTCCGGTTTTCGACGGATTTACATGTTTTAGGGGTCAGAGATCCCAAAAAACATGTTTATAGAAAATGTCTGTGTGTCCGTGTGCCCGTCTGTCCGTCTGTCTATCGCCATTGTACATTTCAAAAGGTGTATGAAGTTATGCATAAAATTGAACCAAATTTTTATTTTAAGTTTTTGGATATGGCAAGCAGATTCTCCCTGAATTTGGAAAAAAATCGCCGGTAGGGGGCGCTGTAATAGCGATTTTTGTGTGATTTTTAATATTGTTCCATCCAAAAGTATATAAAATTATGCATAGAATTGAAACAAATTTTTATTTTAAGTTTTTGGATATCGCAAATAGGTCCTCCCTGAATTTGGAAAAAATTCGCCGGTAGGGGCGATGTAACAGCGATTTTTGTGCGATTTTGAATATTGTACCATTCAAAAGTCTATGAAGTTATGCATAGAATTGAACCAAATTTTTATTTTAAGTTTATGGCTATGACAAGCAGGTCCTTCCTTAATTTGGAAAAAATTCGCCTGTAGGGGCGCTGTAATAGCGAATTTTGTGCCATTTTGAATATTGTACCATCGAAAAGTGTATGAAGTTATGCAGAGAATTGAGCCAAATTTTTTGTGTTTCTTTTTGGTCATGGCATGAAGGTCCTCCCAGAATTTGGAAAATTTCCTCTGGAAGGGGGCGCTATAATTACGATGTCTGTACCATTTTCTTTATTGTACAATGGAAAAGTGTATAAAATTATGCATACAATTGAACCAATTTTTTGTGCATGTTTTTGGCTTTGGCCAACAGGTCCTCCTTGAATTTGGAAATATCTCGCGGTAAAGGGGCTCTGTGATAGCGATTTTTGTATACTTTTCTTGATTTTGTTCTATTGTTCATCGGCGGCTCGTGCAAAGACGGAACTCACTTCCTGCTAAGCCGGCTATTCACAAGCATCTGATAACAACAGAATAAGGAAAAACTATTAATTTTAACAAATATCATGATATAGATTAGCTCGTTTTTATTCATTTAATTGACTGAAGCAGAAATTTAAGATGAAAATCAAAGTTGGTATGGTAATGAACTAATAATATTCAAGTATTTATATGTGTAACTAGTTTTTGAAATATTAAGATGTATAAGATAGAAGAAAGTTTTGGGATTGGTACATCCAACTAGTTATTTTATTTTTACTTGCTTCTATCTTTGCAAGAAGAAAGTATTGGATTCGTGAAAATTTTCAACTTCCGATTTTCGACGGATTTACACGTTTTTAGGGGTCAGAGATTCCGAAAAACATGTTTTTACAAAATGTCTGTCTGTGTGTCTGTCTGTATGTGACACAAAATTTGTGGGAGCTCTATCTCAAGAACTAATGCACGGAATTTTATAAAAAATTATATTCAAGCAGTCCTTAATATAAATTGTCGCTGATTAGTTTTCGGTGTGAATCGCCCAACAGGTGGCGCTGCTATGCTGCATTTTTCGCGGTTTCTGCAATAGCTCTATCTCAAGAACTAATGCACGGATTTTCATCAAATTTCAGATTCAGTTATTCCTTGATATGATTTGGTGCTGGCAATGTTTTGGTGTAAATCGCCCAACAGATGCTGCATTTTGCAGGATTTACACGATTTTCGCAATGGATAATCTCAAGAAATAATGCACGGATTTTCATCCAACTTCATATTCAGTTAGTCCTTGACATGAATTGACGTTTTGTACATTTTGGTGTAAATCGCTCAATAGGTGGTGTTGCTATGCTGCATTTTTGCGATTTCCGTAATAGCTCTATCTCACAACTAATGCTTGGATTTTCAACATACTTCAGATTCAGATATATCTTGATATGAATTAGTGTTGTTTATGTTTTGGTGCAAATCGCTCAACAGGTGGAGCTGCTATGCTGCATTTTTCAGAATTTCCACTATAGCTCTATCTCAATAACTAATGCACGAATTTTCATCAAACTTCAGATTCAGGTATACCTTGATATAAGTTAATGCTGTTTATGTGTTGGTGTAAATCACTCAACAGGTGGCGCTGCTATGCTACATTTTTCAGAATTTCCGCCATAGCTCTTTCTCAAGAACTAATGTACGAATTTGCACCAAACTTCAAATTCAGATGTACTTTGATATGAATTGGTGCTAAATGTTGGGATTTTGAATCCCGTTAATCAGGCGTGAGTAAGTGATAAATTGAGACTTATCCGTTTTCAGGATACTTATCTGTTTTGGTGTAAATCCACACTTTATTTTAATACAATATGTATTAGTTATCGTATTTTTTAATGCACCACTCTTTATAACTCTTTTGACAAAAGAAATTGCAGACTATTTGTTATATCAAATGAATAAGCGGTAACACTTTAAGCTATTTAATTCACATTGTTTAAACTGTAAAAAAGAGAGCATTTAACATGCCTCTTCTCTGGATTAACTACATGTTCAGAATGAAAAAATGTTTACATTATAAGTTACATAACAATAATAATAATAATAAATCAGTTACTGTAGTTTATGAGTCTTAATTCATTCACTCAACAAGTCATCATCTTTATCAAAGGATTTTAAAGGTTAAATACATTTGAAGAAATTTATGGCTAAGTTGAAATGTTATATTATGTAACTGAAGAAAGTATTTTCGCACAGTTATTTAGCTTGATTTATGTCCATCAACTCCTCCTTAATTTCTGAAGTTTCATTGTCACACAAATTTAAGTTCCTTCTATGGGTTTGAAAAACAAGTTTGGGAACTGGTTTCGTAAACAGATCTGCTATCATCAATTTGGTTAGACAGTACTTTAGGTTGATAGTCCCTTCTTGCTTTAGTTGTTTTATCAAGTGGAATCTAATTTCAATATGTTTAGTTTTACTTGAGTGCTTTTCTAATTCTATCATCTTGATCTGTAATATGTGTTTGATAAAATGTTATCCTCATCATTAAAACGTGTGTAATTTCTTTCCATGGGTGTGCTACACGGTATTGCGTCTTGCAAATTAAATTTATTGATTAATTCCTCTATTTTCTGAGTTTGATTTATCATGTATAGCTTTTATTTACTTTTTTAATGTTCATAGATAGGTAGTTACTGATGTCACCTAAATTCTTTAGCTCGTATTCATTATTTAAGCTCGCGATTACTTCCTCTATTATTTCGTCTTTTCCGGCAATTAAAATGTCGTCTACGTATGTTATTATGTATGTTGTGTTATCGCTCCTTTTTCGCGTAAAAAGGCATGAGTCAAATTTGCTCTGACTGAAATTCATCTTTTTCAGTGTTTCTGTAATATTATTATGCCACGCTCTTGCGGCTTGTTTAAGTCCGTATATAGCTTTGTTTAGCCTACATACTTTATTTTCCTCATTTGGTTCAGCGAAACCTTCTGGTTGTGACATATATATCTCCTCCTCAAGCTCTCTATGTAAGAACGCGGTGTTAATATCAATATGTTTTACATTTAAATTTTGATGCAATGCTGCTATTAATAATGCTCTTGTTGTTGTATATGACACGACTGGTGCATAAGTTTCATCACAATCCTCCCTGAATTTTTGTGAATATCCTTTTGCAACTAAACGTGCTTTATATTTTTGGATTTTTCCTGTTTTGTCGCGTTTTAGTTTGTAGGTCAATTTGCAACCTATTATTCTCCTATTTGGTGGAGGTTCTACAATTGACCAAATTTTATTTTTCATAAGGGTGTTCATTTCGCTTTTCATCGCATCTATCCAATTTTGTTTGTCCTTAAAATTTTCCATGTTTTCGATTTCCTCATAATTTTTTGGTTCAGTAGCGTTTTCGTTCTTAACCATGTATATTAACCTATCAGGAGGTACACCTTTATTAATTCTTTCTGATCGTCTAGATTCTGCTACTGGTTGATTGGACGTGGATGGTGTCTCATTGCTATTTGAAATTTCTATTTCTACAAAGTTTTCATTAACCCGATTATCATCTTGTTTTGGTTTGTTTTCTACTTTTTCGTTTCTATATTTAAATTCGTTTTCGAGAAATTTAACGGTTCTCGCGATCTTTATTTCATTTCCTCCTACATATACTCTGTATCCTTTGGATTCATTATCATATCCGACGAAAATTCTCTCTATAGCTTTATCGTCTAATTTTTGACTTCTGGCTTTACTGATATATGCGAAGGCTTTGCAGCCAAATACCCTAACGTAACTTAAGTTTGGCTATCTGTTTGTCCATAACTCGTATGGTGTTTTTTCATTTGCTTTTGTCGGTAGTCTGTTTTGCAAATGATTTGCTGTGCAAATTGCTTCTCCCCAGAACTTTAATGGTAAATTTGATTCACTTAACATTATCCTTGCTATTTCAACTAACGATCTATTTTCCTCTCTGCCACACCGTTCTGGCTTGCGCAATATGTGACTGTGTGTTGATGTTTTATCCCATTAGCCCTGAGGTTATTTTCTATTTCATCTTATGTGAATTCCTTTCCGTTATCTGTTCTGATTGCTTTCGGTTTTTCTCCAAATTTGTTGCTAATTAACGCGATGAATTCTTTAAGTTTTTCGTAAACTTCACTTTTTCTAGACAATAGGTATATGATTGTAAATCGTGAGTAGTCATCAATAAAAGTCAAAAAGTATTATTCCCCCCCCCACCTATTGTCGGTGTTTGAAAAGATCCGCACACGTCGGAGTGAATGAGCTGGAGTCTTTTAGATGCTCTATACTCTGCAATTTTTGTATAGGGTTCATCAGTTAATTTTGCCTCAATGCACGGTTCGCAATCTAAATTATGCTTACAGTTGTTTATTTGGATTCCTCTAGCTAATTCCTTTTGCGTAATTTCTTTAATTGATGTTAGATTTCTATGTCCTAACCTACGATGCCATAATTCTAGGCAATTTTTGTTGTAGCAGCTTTGTGCTACGTTTGCATAGTTTTCGAATGCTAACTGAACTTCGTATAGGTTATTTACTTTTCGCGCTTCTAAGCATATTTCTCCGTTAAGTTTGAACATACATCTGTCATTTCTGAATATAGTTTCACATCCATTTTGCGTCGCTTTGCTAACCGATAGTAAATTTGTTTCGATTTCAGGTACTAGTAATACATCTTTAAGTGTTATTTCATGAACTTTGTTGTCTGATGTTCGCGTGTTTATATTTACGTCACCTGACCCGTAACTGATAAGTTTTTTTTCCGTTTGCGATGGTTACATTTGTTTTTTCACGTGATTTTATTTCTGTAAACATTGATTCTGAACATACAATATGGCTTGAGCTGCCACTGTCTACTATAAATGTGTTGTTTTCCATTCCTTGCGTTATAAAGGCGTAATTTTTATTTTCGCTCGCCCTCCATGTATTGTTTTCATTTTCAGAGTGACTGTACCTACGGTTTGACCTACGGTTGTACCTACGGTTGTACCTACAGTCTGGTGTTTGTTCACTTCTAAAATTGTTTTCACTCTTTTGAAAAACTAGTGATGTAGAGTAATGTTTTTTGTTTGGTCTAATGTGTTGATTTTGTGGTGTATTTTGTGTTTTGGCTTTGTTATGCCAACATTCCTGGGTATAATGGTTTCTCATCCGACAATTGGAGCAGTATTTATTACTTGTTTTGTTGTAATTTTTCTGTGTTTTAAATGCTCTGGTACGATTTTCTGGTCTCTCATCATTATCATATCGTCGGTTATATTCGTCAATAAGTTTAGACTTAATAAATGACGGTGTAAGTTGATTTTCTTCTCTCGATTCAAGGGCAGTAATAAGAGTATCATAAGATTGGGGTAGGGAGCATAATAACAGTGCAGAAATGTGGTTATCATCTATAACTTCTCCTATGACCGCTAATTTATCTACTAATTCCATTATTTTTGTAATATGGTTAACAACGTTGCCACCTTCCGCTAATTTAATCCCGTAAAGTTTTCTTAAGAGATAAAGTTTGCTAGACAAATATGTCGCTCATGGATTTCGCGCAAAGCTTGCCAAGTTTGTCTGGCTGTTTGTAAATTTTTAACATGAGTAATCTGACTATCATCAATTGTTAGATTAATTAGTGCACGGGCTTTCTTATCACTTTTGGACCAAGCTTCCGTAATTAGATTAGGCGGTTCTTCCGTAATGACATGAAATAAGTCTTCTTTAGTTAACATCATTTCGGTCTTGAATTTCCATATCGAATAGTTCGTAGCTGTTAGTTTTTCAATAGCTAAATTATCTTTAGAAGCTGCCATTTTCTTAAGTTTTGATTAATTACGTGTTACCGTAAAAAGTTTTTCCAACTTTTCTTTTTGAAAGTTTAATAGTTTATTTATCAAATATCGGATATTTCAGATTTCAGTGGAGGCTATTTAATTTATTTATTTTTAATCAGTGATCAGTCTCATAATCTTGTTGAGATTTTGAATCCCGTTAATCAGGCGTGAGTAAGTGATAAATTGGGACTTACCCGTTTTCAGGATACTTATCTGTTTTGGTGTAAATCCACACTTTATTTTAATCCAATATGTATTAGTTATCGTATTTTTTAATGCACCACTCTTTATACCTCCTTTGACAAAAGAAATTGCAGACTATTTGTTATATCAAATGAATAAGCGGTAACACTTTAAGCTATTTAATTCACATTGTTTAAACTGTAAAAAAGAGAGCATTTAACATGCCTCTTCTCTGGATTAACTACATGTTCAGAATGAAAAAATGTTTACATTATAAGTTACATAACAACAATAATAATAATAAATCAGTTACTGTAGTTAATGAGTCTTAATTTATTCACTCAACAAGTCATTATCTTTATCAAAGGATTTTCAAGGTTAAATACATTTGAAGAAATTTATGACTAAGTTGAAATGTTATATTATGTAACTGAAGAAATTATTTTCGCACAGTTATTTAGCTTGATTTATGTCCATCACTAAATTGATGTAATTCCTTGTACTATTTAAACGATTTAATTGACGTGAATTATATAGAAGAAAGTTTTGTGATGGCCACAACATACTATTAGGTTGAGCAAAAAAATCTGGGGAAATTTTAATCTAATAGTTACCAGAACTTGTATCGTATATAGGAGTACTAGTGGTAGAGTCCAGACGTGGCTCCATCCGGTTATGGCATCTTTAGATCAATTCAACACTTTTTCAAGGGCCATCGATTTGAATCATTTAATGAAGTTGAAGAAGCATGTCAAGAGTTTTTCGATTCCAAAAAGCCGCCAAGGTACTTCCAGCAAATTCGGAATCTGGCAGAGCGATAGCAGAAAGTCGTGGACTATGATGGTCTGTACTTTGAAGAATAGTCTTTGTTGCTTTTGCTGTTAATTTGCGCATAACAACGCAACTTTCACAAATTTACCAGAACTTTTTGCTCAACCTAGTAGTTTTGTATATGATTTTCGCTATGACAAGCAGGTCCTCCTTGAATTTGAAAATACTCCGCGGGAAATTAGTGCTGTGATCAGGCCCTGACTATCGCACGGGCACCCGGGGCCTGTGCCCTGGGCACGAAATTTCTAAGGGGCACAACATTT
The DNA here is from genome assembly GCA_963932465.1 of Maratus speciosus. Classification (NCBI taxonomy): domain Eukaryota; kingdom Metazoa; phylum Arthropoda; class Arachnida; order Araneae; family Salticidae; genus Maratus; species Maratus speciosus. The sequence continues at coordinate 408,399,719 of OZ010800.1, forward strand.
TTCCTAATTTTATCTAAATTTCTATTATGAAAATCATAATTGTGGAAACAAATGTGATATTTGAGATATTAATGCATCTAATAATCTCAATATATGTTTAAAAGACCATTTCAATGAATAATAATAATAAAAAAATCTTTTTTATTTTATTTCTGGAACCGTTTTTCAATTTTCCAAGAAACTTATTATTTTTAATTGACACTTTTCGATTAAGATATTATATGTGAAAAAAACTAGTATCAGTAAATTAACCAATCTAAGGGGGCACGAAAAATTGAAAGTGCCCTGGGCACAGAAAGCTGCTAGTCGGGCCCTGGCTGTGATAGCGATCTTTGCACAATTTTCTCGATTTTTCGTAGTTCTATTGTCTATCGGCTGCTCGTGCAGCGACGGGAACTCACTTCCTGCTAAGTCGGCATTTCCAAAACAGCTGATGACAGCAGAAAAAGGAAAAAAAATACTATTTTACTAACTTTATTAAATATCCTGATCTAGATTAACTCGTTTTTACTCCGATTAATTGGCTGAAGCAGAAATTTAAGATGAAAATCAAAGTTTTTATAGTATTGAACTAATAATATTGAAGTATTAACATGTATAACTATTTTTTTTTAACTAGGGGACTCGGCCCCCTACGAGCTACGCTGGCCAATCCCCGTCCAGACACCGCAGACTCTAAATGCACGCTAACGTGATCGCCTTTAAAAAGATTTCGAAAGATTGAATTATAATTTAAAAAACAGTGGCGATCTCCCTATAAACGAATTTCTATTCATTTCTCTTTGATTGGGGAATTTTAATGCCAAATCCGCTGCGGTACTACTTGATTATCCTGTCTACCAATTTCGCCAAATTATATAAATCGCCAAATTATACAAATTGATATAATTTTTATTTTAAATAACGAAAGAACAAATAAATTCGTACAACATTAATAAAAACACAAATAAAACGTCGAAATAAAAATAACTTGATGACGTATACACGTGTAACATTTCAAAATAAGGTAATATAAAAGGAATTAAGTAAAGAGAGTCTTTGTCTCCTGGTATTTTTTAACAAAGCGAAAAGAAAGTTCTTTTAAATGAGACATTTTAAATTAATTCTCAAAATATCAAATAAATGTCTAGCGCAATTTCTAAATTTAAACTTTTTTGCAATATTATTTTGTGTTCATTTTATGTAATAACTATAATGTGACGTAAATATGACGTAATTTCTCCTAAGACTTCTAACGCATGTTAATGAATTTATTATTTTAAAATATCCTTTTCTCTTTTAAAATTCACGTGTATACTTTTTATGACGTAATTTTTAATAAGTTCCTGCTTTTTATACGTAATTATTTAATTCTAATTTGAAAGTTTTTTCCTGTTTATAATAGTCACGTGTAAATAAATTTTTAATTTGAAGCAAACATTATTGCTTGCGCTTTTTATACAGTTGGCAACAGTTTAAATTAGTACAATTTTCTGAAATCTGTAAAAAATATCTCTAGAAATGCAGAAAATTTGAATTTAAAATAGAAATAAAACCTGAAAAAATGAGTCAAAATAAAAAAATTAATGCAATCTGCACTCCAGCAAATTCTAACGCATAAAATGATCTAAAAATGATTACACTGCCATGTATAGTTTTTGCTGCTATAAAACTTTTTTAGTGGAACGATTTTTTCCAACTTTAGCATTAAATAATTCTTAAAATAATTCTTCGATTTGAAAACTGTCTGCATCAGCGTGTTTATCAAACATTTCTGTATAAAATCACCGATTTTCATATTTTTGTATGCATTATTTTTGTTAATATTAACGAAGAAAGGCCTCCGGTCACAAAAAAATCAAAACCGGCGGCGGTGACAGTGGTAGTTACTTTTTTTTAGAATAGAGAGATATTAGGATGAGTGAGATAGAAGAAACTTTTGGGATTGGCACATCCAACTAGTTTTAATTCAATTTTGATAAATTTTTTGTTTGATTGTTTTTTATATAATTTTTACTTTCTTCTATCTTTACAAGAAGAAAGTATTAGCAATTAAAATAATAAAACTTTGTAAAAAATCACCATAAAATTAAAACAAAACACAGGACGCGTTGTTCATTTTTGAACTTGTTCGTTTTCGGACACGTGTATGCTTAGCTGATGACGAGCTGTTATGTTTTTAGCTCGAAACGCGTCCTGTGTTTTGTTTTAATTTTATGGTGATTTTTTACAAAGTTTTATTATTTTAATTGCTTCATATCGCCAGTTTTCGGTGCTGTTTCGCAAGAAAGTATTAGATTCGTGAAAATTTTCGACTTTCGGTTTTCGACGGATTTACACGTTTTAAGGGTCAGAGATTCCGAAAAACATGTTTTTACAAAATGTCTGTCTGTGAGTCTGTCTGTCTGTATGTGACACAAATTTTGTGGGCGCTCTATCTCAAGAACTAATCCACGGAATTTAATAAAAATTTATATTCAGTTAGTCCCTGACATAAGGGACTCAATCTCCAGAACTAATGCACGGATTTTCATCAAACTTCAGATTCAGTTAGTCCTTGACATGAATTGAAGTTTTGTACATTTTGGTGTAAATCGCTCAACAGGTGGCGCTGCTATACTGCATTTTTTACGATTTCCGCAATAACTCTATCTCAACAAATAATGCTTGGATTTTCATCAAACTTCAGATTCAAGTATACTTTGATATTACTTAGTGCTGTTTGTGTTTTGGTGCAAATCACTCAACAGGTGTCGCTACTATGCTGCACTTTTCAGAATTTCCAATATAGTTGTATCTCAAGAACTAATGCAATAATTTTCATTAAACTTCAGAATCAGAAGAATTAATCATCGAATTTTCATCAAACTTCAAATTCAGATCTACTTTGATATGAATTGGTGCTAAATTGATGTAATTTTTTGTACCATTTAAATGATTTAATTGACGTGATTTACATAGAAGAAAGTTTTGTGATGTCCACAACATACTAGTTTCTGATCGACTAATCATTGTATTTTTTCCATTGTAAGTCATTTTAGACACATGTCATATCTCTACCAATAAAAACATTTTGGCTCACTGTGTCAATTCAATTATGAGACAATCATGCGCGCAAGGAATATCAGACACACTCATTTATTAAAAAAGCATTAAATTTCAAATTACATTTTAAAATAAATTATATGCATCTAGTGAAGATCTTTTTTTTTTTCAGAAAATTAACTTATATCTCTTTTAATAAGAGTTTAAAATTTTATATCAAAAAGTCAATGAAATCATAATTATTGCAATCCATATTAGGATCACTTTTAGATGCAAGCTGTCAGTTTTAAAAGTTCAATGTTTGAAATTTTGTATTTAATGTATGTGAAATATTTTTCATCAGCATGGAATATTTTTTACTTTATTTCTTCATTAAAACTGTATAAAATTAGGAATCAATTTGAGTTATGCTTATTCTAATTCTAAATTTAAAATAACAATCTTTCAAATACTATTAAAACAAATAAGAAAAAATCATGCGTCACATTCAGAATAATGTAACAAAACTGCACCGTTTAAAAAATGAAAATATTACGTCTAATTCAACCATATGGGAACACATAATACATTTCAAAATCCAATTTCAGCTGTTCCCATTCACACCCGGAAATTATGCGAATTTTTTCAGCAGCCCTGTATAATATAGATTTGAATCTATTAACTACATGCATGCCAAAATTTAGTTCACTTAAGAGATATATATAGTTGAAATTTTACCATCAGCAATTTCCTCTAATAAGGAGAATGGTACGTGAATACTTTTGTGCAGCCCTGTACTTGAGATACAGAATTTATATATAACGAGTAAGATGCATAAAATTAATTTAATTTAAAAGCGCATACCGAATTTTAAACCGTACACTACAACAATTATTACTCAAAGACAGTACTGTATTGTAACCGATTTCTTTTGTGTGTCCCTGTAAATGAATAAAAAATGCTATGAATGCCCTGTTCTAACGTGATCGTAGTGAAAATCAGTGATATCTATCAGTTTCAATACATTTGAAATAGCATAATGTCATTAAAATACTCTGCAAACGATTTTTCACCATATACCATAATGTAATGGAATACTTCTGAGTGCCCCTGTAAATGAACGATTAACCCTACATACTTCATATACAATACCAAACATGCTTTGGTGGCCCTAAATAACCTATATCAATTTCATGAAAATCCGAGTATATTTACGGGAGTTACAGCGTGGGCAGACGGACTGACGGCCAGACAAACCGAATGCATAAACACTTTTCAACTTTGTTGGAAAGTGTTAAAAAAGAGAAAAAAGAAAATGCATTTTCAATTTGTTTTTTAACTTTTACTTTATCAAAATGCCGATTTATTATTTACTTTGTTTAATTGTAACCTATACTAATATTATAAAGAAGTGACGTTTGTTTGTTTGTAGGGGTAATATCAAGAACTTCCGAACCCATTAAAAAATAATGATGGCAAAATGATGGTGACCATATCTGTTCCAACATAGGCTATATTTTATGTCGGTACAACCCCCCACCCCCAAGGGAGTTCAGGAGCAAAAAACGTTGTAAAACTGCGGTTTCTGTGATATTTTAGGTGCTAGAAATATGAATTGTTGGTTATTTTTAAGATGTAAATTCTAGTTATGCGTGGTTTCTAAAAAGTTCGAAATTTAAAAGGGCGAAATGAGCGAAAAATTTTCTAAAAACATTTTAAATTACTATTTATTTGGAACTGATAGATCTAGAAACTTAAAATTTGGCATTGGACAGATGTAACTGTTCACTCAGAAGTTTTTTTTTAACCCTCCGCTTACCAGACAGGTCCAATGGACCCAACAGGAAAAACTGAATTTGTTCAAACACAGTAAAATCCAGCTGAATATGATAAAATTAAGAAATTGAGATCTAAATTCGTAAAAATCTAGAAACATTTTAAGGGCTCTTAGGACTCTTAAACCTTTAAAATTTTCGAAATTTTAATTTTTCTAGATGTTAATTTCCTATCTTTTCTGAACATTTTGTTATAATTGTTTCCTTGAAATTCCTATTTGAACAGAAGTTATGGCTTTTAGAATTATATCCGCTCAATAGCTAAAGAAGCGTTTCCGAAACTTTGAAGTTATTTTTCTCCAAATGACGTTTTTAGGCATAACGTGCACGATATCTCAAAAACTTCTGAATAGTTGTCCATGAAATTTTCAAAACATGTTTTATGTTAGTTTGTATAAACTGAACCTAAAATTCCCTTTTTATTATTCCAAAAAAATATTTTTTAGGAGATTATATTGTTGAAATTTTCTAAATTTTACATTAGCTAAATACAACTTTGTATTAAAAATATAAAAATGCTTTAAATACAAATTTATTTAAATTCAGGGTAATTATTGCAATCTGAAGTATAAATAGGCACCAAAATTTTCATTCTAGTTGCAAAATTTATTTTGTAATCCTGCGCGTAATCGGTTATGCCGATTTTCTGCTCGTCAAATGTCTGACAGTTTGGAACCCACTGTAAATGCTAATTCTACAACTTGCAATTTTTTAACACTTTCCAACAAAGTTGAAAAGTGTTTATGACTTTGGTTTGTCTGTCCGTCTGTCCGCCTGGCAGTCTGTCCACGCTCTAACTGTCGTAAATATGCTCGGATCATTCTCAAATTTTTTTATGTTAGTGACCTCTACCTTAGCACGTTCCCTATTTCAAATGAAGTTTGTAGCATGTTTAGTTCATTTACAGGGACAGTCAAAAGTTTTCCGTTACATTACGGCCTATGGGAAAAATCGTTTCAAATGATTTTTAATGGTGTTACACTCTTTCAAACATAGTAAAATTGATATTCATTTATGAAGTCCACTAAAATATGCATTCTGTTTAATATGCGGTGCAAAGAATAGTTATTGTTCATTTACAGGGCCACACAAAAGAATTCCGTTCATAATGGCATAGGGGGGATTGTTTGCGGTGTATTTGAAAAAAATTCAGATACTATATTGTATCCGAATTACTGTATATTAGAAAGGATTGCTCGAAATGCATTTTTAATTATGATATACGCTTTTTTTGCTATATTTATGCATACTATAAAGTGCGTATAAATGCTATAGTTCATATACAGGGCTACAGAAATGAATTCGTAAAGGTTACTGAGTATGAGCATAAATTGCTTAAAGGTAATTTTATAAAAAATTATATTCAAGCAGTCCTTAATATAAATTGTCGCTGATTAGTTTTCGGTGTGAATCGCCCAACAGGTGGCGCTGCTATGCTACATTTTTCGCGGTTTCTGCAATAGCTCTATCTCAAGAACTAATGCACGGATTTTCATCAAATTTCAGATTCAGTTATTCCTTGATATGATTTGGTGCTGGCAATGTTTTGGTGTAAATCGCCCAACAGATGCTGCATTTTGCAGGATTTACACGATTTTCGCAATTGATAATCTCAAGAAATAATGCACGGATTTTCATCCAACTTCATATTCAGTTAGTCCTTGACATGAATTGACGTTTTGTACATTTTGGTGTAAATCGCTCAATAGGTGGTGTTGCTATGCTGCATTTTTGCGATTTCCGTAATAGCTCTATCTCACAACTAATGCTTGGATTTTCAACATACTTCAGATTCAGATATATCTTGATATGAATTAGTGTTGTTTATGTTTTGGTGCAAATCGCTCAACAGGTGGAGCTGCTATGCTGCATTTTTCAGAATTTCCACTATAGCTCTATCTCAATAACTAATGCACGAATTTTCATCAAACTTCAGATTCAGGTATACCTTGATATAAGTTAATGCTGTTTATGTGTTGGTGTAAATCACTCAACAGGTGGCGCTGCTATGCTACATTTTTCAGAATTTCCGCCATAGCTCTTTCTCAAGAACTAATGTACGAATTTGCACCAAACTTCAAATTCAGATGTACTTTGATATGAATTGGTGCTAAATGTTGGGATTTTGAATCCCGTTAATCAGGCGTGAGTAAGTGATAAATTGAGACTTATCCGTTTTCAGGATACTTATCTGTTTTGGTGTAAATCCACACTTTATTTTAATACAATATGTATTAGTTATCGTATTTTTTAATGCACCACTCTTTATAACTCTTTTGACAAAAGAAATTGCAGACTATTTGTTATATCAAATGAATAAGCGGTAACACTTTAAGCTATTTAATTCACATTGTTTAAACTGTAAAAAAGAGAGCATTTAACATGCCTCTTCTCTGGATTAACTACATGTTCAGAATGAAAAAATGTTTACATTATAAGTTACATAACAATAATAATAATAATAAATCAGTTACTGTAGTTTATGAGTCTTAATTCATTCACTCAACAAGTCATCATCTTTATCAAAGGATTTTAAAGGTTAAATACATTTGAAGAAATTTATGGCTAAGTTGAAATGTTATATTATGTAACTGAAGAAAGTATTTTCGCACAGTTATTTAGCTTGATTTATGTCCATCAACTCCTCCTTAATTTCTGAAGTTTCATTGTCACACAAATTTAAGTTCCTTCTATGGGTTTGAAAAACAAGTTTGGGAACTGGTTTCGTAAACAGATCTGCTATCATCAATTTGGTTAGACAGTACTTTAGGTTGATAGTCCCTTCTTGCTTTAGTTGTTTTATCAAGTGGAATCTAATTTCAATATGTTTAGTTTTACTTGAGTGCTTTTCTAATTCTATCATCTTGATCTGTAATATGTGTTTGATAAAATGTTATCCTCATCATTAAAACGTGTGTAATTTCTTTCCATGGGTGTGCTACACGGTATTGCGTCTTGCAAATTAAATTTATTGATTAATTCCTCTATTTTCTGAGTTTGATTTATCATGTATAGCTTTTATTTACTTTTTTAATGTTCATAGATAGGTAGTTACTGATGTCACCTAAATTCTTTAGCTCGTATTCATTATTTAAGCTCGCGATTACTTCCTCTATTATTTCGTCTTTTCCGGCAATTAAAATGTCGTCTACGTATGTTATTATGTATGTTGTGTTATCGCTCCTTTTTCGCGTAAAAAGGCATGAGTCAAATTTGCTCTGACTGAAATTCATCTTTTTCAGTGTTTCTGTAATATTATTATGCCACGCTCTTGCGGCTTGTTTAAGTCCGTATATAGCTTTGTTTAGCCTACATACTTTATTTTCCTCATTTGGTTCAGCGAAACCTTCTGGTTGTGACATATATATCTCCTCCTCAAGCTCTCTATGTAAGAACGCGGTGTTAATATCAATATGTTTTACATTTAAATTTTGATGCAATGCTGCTATTAATAATGCTCTTGTTGTTGTATATGACACGACTGGTGCATAAGTTTCATCACAATCCTCCCTGAATTTTTGTGAATATCCTTTTGCAACTAAACGTGCTTTATATTTTTGGATTTTTCCTGTTTTGTCGCGTTTTAGTTTGTAGGTCAATTTGCAACCTATTATTCTCCTATTTGGTGGAGGTTCTACAATTGACCAAATTTTATTTTTCATAAGGGTGTTCATTTCGCTTTTCATCGCATCTATCCAATTTTGTTTGTCCTTAAAATTTTCCATGTTTTCGATTTCCTCATAATTTTTTGGTTCAGTAGCGTTTTCGTTCTTAACCATGTATATTAACCTATCAGGAGGTACACCTTTATTAATTCTTTCTGATCGTCTAGGTTCTGCTACTGGTTGATTGGACGTGGATGGTGTCTCATTGCTATTTGAAATTTCTATTTCTACAAAGTTTTCATTAACCCGATTATCATCTTGTTTTGGTTTGTTTTCTACTTTTTCGTTTCTATATTTAAATTCGTTTTCGAGAAATTTAACGGTTCTCGCGATCTTTATTTCATTTCCTCCTACATATACTCTGTATCCTTTGGATTCATTATCATATCCGACGAAAATTCTCTCTATAGCTTTATCGTCTAATTTTTGACTTCTGGCTTTACTGATATATGCGAAGGCTTTGCAGCCAAATACCCTAACGTAACTTAAGTTTGGCTATCTGTTTGTCCATAACTCGTATGGTGTTTTTTCATTTGCTTTTGTCGGTAGTCTGTTTTGCAAATGATTTGCTGTGCAAATTGCTTCTCCCCAGAACTTTAATGGTAAATTTGATTCACTTAACATTATCCTTGCTATTTCAACTAACGATCTATTTTCCTCTCTGCCACACCGTTCTGGCTTGCGCAATATGTGACTGTGTGTTGATGTTTTATCCCATTAGCCCTGAGGTTATTTTCTATTTCATCTTATGTGAATTCCTTTCCGTTATCTGTTCTGATTGCTTTCGGTTTTTCTCCAAATTTGTTGCTAATTAACGCGATGAATTCTTTAAGTTTTTCGTAAACTTCACTTTTTCTAGACAATAGGTATATGATTGTAAATCGTGAGTAGTCATCAATAAAAGTCAAAAAGTATTATTCCCCCCCCACCTATTGTCGGTGTTTGAAAAGATCCGCACACGTCGGAGTGAATGAGCTGGAGTCTTTTAGATGCTCTATACTCTGCAATTTTTGTATAGGGTTCATCAGTTAATTTTGCCTCAATGCACGGTTCGCAATCTAAATTATGCTTACAGTTGTTTATTTGGATTCCTCTAGCTAATTCCTTTTGCGTAATTTCTTTAATTGATGTTAGATTTCTATGTCCTAACCTACGATGCCATAATTCTAGGCAATTTTTGTTGTAGCAGCTTTGTGCTACGTTTGCATAGTTTTCGAATGCTAACTGAACTTCGTATAGGTTATTTACTTTTCGCGCTTCTAAGCATATTTCTCCGTTAAGTTTGAACATACATCTGTCATTTCTGAATATAGTTTCACATCCATTTTGCGTCGCTTTGCTAACCGATAGTAAATTTGTTTCGATTTCAGGTACTAGTAATACATCTTTAAGTGTTATTTCATGAACTTTGTTGTCTGATGTTCGCGTGTTTATATTTACGTCACCTGACCCGTAACTGATAAGTTTTTTTTCCGTTTGCGATGGTTACATTTGTTTTTTCACGTGATTTTATTTCTGTAAACATTGATTCTGAACATACAATATGGCTTGAGCTGCCACTGTCTACTATAAATGTGTTGTTTTCCATTCCTTGCGTTATAAAGGCGTAATTTTTATTTTCGCTCGCCCTCCATGTATTGTTTTCATTTTCAGAGTGACTGTACCTACGGTTTGACCTACGGTTGTACCTACGGTTGTACCTACAGTCTGGTGTTTGTTCACTTCTAAAATTGTTTTCACTCTTTTGAAAAACTAGTGATGTAGAGTAATGTTTTTTGTTTGGTCTAATGTGTTGATTTTGTGGTGTATTTTGTGTTTTGGCTTTGTTATGCCAACATTCCTGGGTATAATGGTTTCTCATCCGACAATTGGAGCAGTATTTATTACTTGTTTTGTTGTAATTTTTCTGTGTTTTAAATGCTCTGGTACGATTTTCTGGTCTCTCATCATTATCATATCGTCGGTTATATTAGTCAATAAGTTTAGACTTAATAAATGACGGTGTAAGTTGATTTTCTTCTCTCGATTCAAGGGCAGTAATAAGAGTATCATAAGATTGGGGTAGGGAGCATAATAACAGTGCAGAAATGTGGTTATCATCTATAACTTCTCCTATGACCGCTAATTTATCTACTAATTCCATTATTTTTGTAATATGGTTAACAACGTTGCCACCTTCCGCTAATTTAATCCCGTAAAGTTTTCTTAAGAGATAAAGTTTGCTAGACAAATATGTCGCTCATGGATTTCGCGCAAAGCTTGCCAAGTTTGTCTGGCTGTTTGTAAATTTTTAACATGAGTAATCTGACTATCATCAATTGTTAGATTAATTAGTGCACGGGCTTTCTTATCACTTTTGGACCAAGCTTCCGTAATTAGATTAGGCGGTTCTTCCGTAATGACATGAAATAAGTCTTCTTTAGTTAACATCATTTCGGTCTTGAATTTCCATATCGAATAGTTCGTAGCTGTTAGTTTTTCAATAGCTAAATTATCTTTAGAAGCTGCCATTTTCTTAAGTTTTGATTAATTACGTGTTACCGTAAAAAGTTTTTCCAACTTTTCTTTTTGAAAGTTTAATAGTTTATTTATCAAATATCGGATATTTCAGATTTCAGTGGAGGCTATTTAATTTATTTATTTTTAATCAGTGATCAGTCTCATAATCTTGTTGAGATTTTGAATCCCGTTAATCAGGCGTGAGTAAGTGATAAATTGGGACTTACCCGTTTTCAGGATACTTATCTGTTTTGGTGTAAATCCACACTTTATTTTAATCCAATATGTATTAGTTATCGTATTTTTTAATGCACCACTCTTTATACCTCCTTTGACAAAAGAAATTGCAGACTATTTGTTATATCAAATGAATAAGCGGTAACACTTTAAGCTATTTAATTCACATTGTTTAAACTGTAAAAAAGAGAGCATTTAACATGCCTCTTCTCTGGATTAACTACATGTTCAGAATGAAAAAATGTTTACATTATAAGTTACATAACAACAATAATAATAATAAATCAGTTACTGTAGTTAATGAGTCTTAATTTATTCACTCAACAAGTCATTATCTTTATCAAAGGATTTTCAAGGTTAAATACATTTGAAGAAATTTATGACTAAGTTGAAATGTTATATTATGTAACTGAAGAAATTATTTTCGCACAGTTATTTAGCTTGATTTATGTCCATCACTAAATTGATGTAATTCCTTGTACTATTTAAACGATTTAATTGACGTGAATTATATAGAAGAAAGTTTTGTGATGGCCACAACATACTATTAGGTTGAGCAAAAAAATCTGGGGAAATTTTAATCTAATAGTTACCAGAACTTGTATCGTATATAGGAGTACTAGTGGTAGAGTCCAGACGTGGCTCCATCCGGTTATGGCATCTTTAGATCAATTCAACACTTTTTCAAGGGCCATCGATTTGAATCATTTAATGAAGTTGAAGAAGCATGTCAAGAGTTTTTCGATTCCAAAAAGCCGCCAAGGTACTTCCAGCAAATTCGGAATCTGGCAGAGCGATAGCAGAAAGTCGTGGACTATGATGGTCTGTACTTTGAAGAATAGTCTTTGTTGCTTTTGCTGTTAATTTGCGCATAACAACGCAACTTTCACAAATTTACCAGAACTTTTTGCTCAACCTAGTAGTTTTGTATATGATTTTCGCTATGACAAGCAGGTCCTCCTTGAATTTGAAAATACTCCGCGGGAAATTAGTGCTGTGATCAGGCCCTGACTATCGCACGGGCACCCGGGGCCTGTGCCCTGGGCACGAAATTTCTAAGGGGCACAACATTTTTCCTAATTTTATCTAAATTTCTATTATGAAAATCATAATTGTGGAAACAAATGTGATATTTGAGATATTAATGCATCTAATAATCTCAATATATGTTTAAAAGACCATTTCAATGAATAATAATAATAAAAAAATCTTTTTTATTTTATTTCTGGAACCGTTTTTCAATTTTCCAAGAAACTTATTATTTTTAATTGACACTTTTCGATTAAGATATTATATGTGAAAAAAACTAGTATCAGTAAATTAACCAATCTAAGGGGGCACGAAAAATTGAAAGTGCCCTGGGCACAGAAAGCTGCTAGTCGGGCCCTGGCTGTGATAGCGATCTTTGCACAATTTTCTCGATTTTTCGTAGTTCTATTGTCTATCGGCTGCTCGTGCAGCGACGGGAACTCACTTCCTGCTAAGTCGGCATTTCCAAAACAGCTGATGACAGCAGAAAAAGGAAAAAAAATACTATTTTACTAACTTTATTAAATATCCTGATCTAGATTAACTCGTTTTTACTCCGATTAATTGGCTGAAGCAGAAATTTAAGATGAAAATCAAAGTTTTTATAGTATTGAACTAATAATATTGAAGTATTAACATGTATAACTATTTTTTTTTTAACTAGGGGACTCGGCCCCCTACGAGCTACGCTGGCCAATCCCCGTCCAGACACCGCAGACTCTAAATGCACGCTAACGTGATCGCCTTTAAAAAGATTTCGAAAGATTGAATTATAATTTAAAAAACAGTGGCGATCTCCCTATAAACGAATTTCTATTCATTTCTCTTTGATTGGGGAATTTTAATGCCAAATCCGCTGCGGTACTACTTGATTATCCTGTCTACCAATTTCGCCAAATTATATAAATCGCCAAATTATACAAATTGATATAATTTTTATTTTAAATAACGAAAGAACAAATAAATTCGTACAACATTAATAAAAACACAAATAAAACGTCGAAATAAAAATAACTTGATGACGTATACACGTGTAACATTTCAAAATAAGGTAATATAAAAGGAATTAAGTAAAGAGAGTCTTTGTCTCCTGGTATTTTTTAACAAAGCGAAAAGAAAGTTCTTTTAAATGAGACATTTTAAATTAATTCTCAAAATATCAAATAAATGTCTAGCGCAATTTCTAAATTTAAACTTTTTTGCAATATTATTTTGTGTTCATTTTATGTAATAACTATAATGTGACGTAAATATGACGTAATTTCTCCTAAGACTTCTAACGCATGTTAATGAATTTATTATTTTAAAATATCCTTTTCTCTTTTAAAATTCACGTGTATACTTTTTATGACGTAATTTTTAATAAGTTCCTGCTTTTTATACGTAATTATTTAATTCTAATTTGAAAGTTTTTTCCTGTTTATAATAGTCACGTGTAAATAAATTTTTAATTTGAAGCAAACATTATTGCTTGCGCTTTTTATACAGTTGGCAACAGTTTAAATTAGTACAATTTTCTGAAATCTGTAAAAAATATCTCTAGAAATGCAGAAAATTTGAATTTAAAATAGAAATAAAACCTGAAAAAATGAGTCAAAATAAAAAAATTAATGCAATCTGCACTCCAGCAAATTCTAACGCATAAAATGATCTAAAAATGATTACACTGCCATGTATAGTTTTTGCTGCTATAAAACTTTTTTAGTGGAACGATTTTTTCCAACTTTAGCATTAAATAATTCTTAAAATAATTCTTCGATTTGAAAACTGTCTGCATCAGCGTGTTTATCAAACATTTCTGTATAAAATCACCGATTTTCATATTTTTGTATGCATTATTTTTGTTAATATTAACGAAGAAAGGCCTCCGGTCACAAAAAAATCAAAACCGGCGGCGGTGACAGTGGTAGTTACTTTTTTTTAGAATAGGATGATATTATATATTGGAATATATTATATTGGAATATATTAGGATGAGTGAGATAGAAGAAACTTTTGGGATTGGCACATCCAACTAGTTTTAATTCAATTTTGATAAATTTTTTGTTTGATTGTTTTTTATATAATTTTTACTTTCTTCTATCTTTACAAGAAGAAAGTATTAGCAATTAAAATAATAAAACTTTGTAAAAAATCACCATAAAATTAAAACAAAACACAGGACGCGTTGTTCATTTTTGAACTTGTTCGTTTTCGGACACGTGTATGCTTAGCTGATGACGAGCTGTTATGTTTTTAGCTCGAAACGCGTCCTGTGTTTTGTTTTAATTTTATGGTGATTTTTTACAAAGTTTTATTATTTTAATTGCTTCATATCGCCAGTTTTCGGTGCTGTTTCGCAAGAAAGTATTAGATTCGTGAAAATTTTCGACTTTCGGTTTTCGACGGATTTACACGTTTTAAGGGTCAGAGATTCCGAAAAACATGTTTTTACAAAATGTCTGTCTGTGAGTCTGTCTGTCTGTATGTGACACAAATTTTGTGGGCGCTCTATCTCAAGAACTAATCCACGGAATTTAATAAAAATTTATATTCAGTTAGTCCCTGACATAAGGGACTCAATCTCCAGAACTAATGCACGGATTTTCATCAAACTTCAGATTCAGTTAGTCCTTGACATGAATTGAAGTTTTGTACATTTTGGTGTAAATCGCTCAACAGGTGGCGCTGCTATACTGCATTTTTTACGATTTCCGCAATAACTCTATCTCAACAAATAATGCTTGGATTTTCATCAAACTTCAGATTCAAGTATACTTTGATATTACTTAGTGCTGTTTGTGTTTTGGTGCAAATCACTCAACAGGTGTCGCTACTATGCTGCACTTTTCAGAATTTCCAATATAGTTGTATCTCAAGAACTAATGCAATAATTTTCATTAAACTTCAGAATCAGAAGAATTAATCATCGAATTTTCATCAAACTTCAAATTCAGATCTACTTTGATATGAATTGGTGCTAAATTGATGTAATTTTTTGTACCATTTAAATGATTTAATTGACGTGATTTACATAGAAGAAAGTTTTGTGATGTCCACAACATACTAGTTTCTGATCGACTAATCATTGTATTTTTTCCATTGTAAGTCATTTTAGACACATGTCATATCTCTACCAATAAAAACATTTTGGCTCACTGTGTCAATTCAATTATGAGACAATCATGCGCGCAAGGAATATCAGACACACTCATTTATTAAAAAAGCATTAAATTTCAAATTACATTTTAAAATAAATTATATGCATCTAGTGAAGATCTTTTTTTTTTTCAGAAAATTAACTTATATCTCTTTTAATAAGAGTTTAAAATTTTATATCAAAAAGTCAATGAAATCATAATTATTGCAATCCATATTAGGATCACTTTTAGATGCAAGCTGTCAGTTTTAAAAGTTCAATGTTTGAAATTTTGTATTTAATGTATGTGAAATATTTTTCATCAGCATGGAATATTTTTTACTTTATTTCTTCATTAAAACTGTATAAAATTAGGAATCAATTTGAGTTATGCTTATTCTAATTCTAAATTTAAAATAACAATCTTTCAAATACTATTAAAACAAATAAGAAAAAATCATGCGTCACATTCAGAATAATGTAACAAAACTGCACCGTTTAAAAAATGAAAATATTACGTCTAATTCAACCATATGGGAACACATAATACATTTCAAAATCCAATTTCAGCTGTTCCCATTCACACCCGGAAATTATGCGAATTTTTTCAGCAGCCCTGTATAATATAGATTTGAATCTATTAACTACATGCATGCCAAAATTTAGTTCACTTAAGAGATATATATAGTTGAAATTTTACCATCAGCAATTTCCTCTAATAAGGAGAATGGTACGTGAATACTTTTGTGCAGCCCTGTACTTGAGATACAGAATTTATATATAACGAGTAAGATGCATAAAATTAATTTAATTTAAAAGCGCATACCGAATTTTAAACCGTACACTACAACAATTATTACTCAAAGACAGTACTGTATTGTAACCGATTTCTTTTGTGTGTCCCTGTAAATGAATAAAAAATGCTATGAATGCCCTGTTCTAACGTGATCGTAGTGAAAATCAGTGATATCTATCAGTTTCAATACATTTGAAATAGCATAATGTCATTAAAATACTCTGCAAACGATTTTTCACCATATACCATAATGTAATGGAATACTTCTGAGTGCCCCTGTAAATGAACGATTAACCCTACATACTTCATATACAATACCAAACATGCTTTGGTGGCCCTAAATAACCTATATCAATTTCATGAAAATCCGAGTATATTTACGGGAGTTACAGCGTGGGCAGACGGACTGACGGCCAGACAAACCGAATGCATAAACACTTTTCAACTTTGTTGGAAAGTGTTAAAAAAGAGAAAAAAGAAAATGCATTTTCAATTTGTTTTTTAACTTTTACTTTATCAAAATGCCGATTTATTATTTACTTTGTTTAATTGTAACCTATACTAATATTATAAAGAAGTGACGTTTGTTTGTTTGTAGGGGTAATATCAAGAACTTCCGAACCCATTAAAAAATAATGATGGCAAAATGATGGTGACCATATCTGTTCCAACATAGGCTATATTTTATGTCGGTACAACCCCCCACCCCCAAGGGAGTTCAGGAGCAAAAAACGTTGTAAAACTGCGGTTTCTGTGATATTTTAGGTGCTAGAAATATGAATTGTTGGTTATTTTTAAGATGTAAATTCTAGTTATTCGCGGTTTCTAAAAAGTTCGAAATTTAAAAGGGTGAAATGAGCGAAAAATGTTCTAAAAACATTTTAAATTATTATTTATTTGGAACTGTTAGATCTAGAAACTTAAAATTTGGCATTGGCTGTTCACTCAGAAGTTTTTTTTTTTTTTTTTTAACCCTCCGCTTACCAGACAGGTCCAATGGACCCAACAGGAAAAACTGAATTTGTTCAAACACAGTAAAATCCAGCTGAATATGATAAAATTAAGAAATTGAGATCTAAATTCGTAAAAATCTAGAAACATTTTAAGGGCTCTTAGGACTCTTAAAGCTTTAAAATTTTCGAAATTTTAATTTTTCTAGATGTTAATTTCCTATCTTTTCTGAACATTTTGATATAATTGTTTCCTTGAAATTCCTATTTGAACAGAAGTTATGGCTTTTAGAATTATATCCGCTCAATAGCTAAAGAAGCGTTTCCGAAACTTGGAAGTTATTTTTCTCCAAATGACGTTTTTAGGCATAACGTGCACGATATCTCAAAAACTTCAGAATAGTTGTCCATGAAATTTTCAAAACATGTTTTATGTTAGTTTGTATAAACTGAACCTAAAATTCCCTTTTTATTATTCCAAAAAAATATTTTTTAGGAGGTTATATTGTTGAAATTTTCTAAATTTTACATTAGCTAAATACAACTTTGTATTAAAAATATAAAAATGCTTTAAATACAAATTTATTTAAATTCAGGGCAATTATTGCAATCTGAAGTATAAATAGGCACCAAAATTTTCATTCTAGTTGCAAAATTTATTTTGTAATCCTGCGCGTAATCAGTTATGCCGATTTTCTGCTCGTCAAATGTCTGACAGTTTGGAGCCCACTGTAAATGCTAATTCTACATCTTGCAATTTTTTAACACTTTCCAACAAAGTTGAAAAGTGTTTATGACTTTGGTTTGTCTGTTCGTCTGTCCGCCTGGCAGTCTGTCCACGCTCTAACTGTCGTAAATATGCTCGGATCATTCTCATTTTTTTTTATGTTAGTGACCTCTACCGTAGCACGTTCCCTATTTCAAATGAAGTTTGTAGCATGTTTAGTTCATTTACAGGGACAGTCAAAAGTTTTCCGTTACATTACGGCCTATGGGAAAAATCGTTTCAAATGATTTTTAATGGTGTTACACTCTTTCAAGCATAGTAAAATTGATATTCATTTATGAAGTCCACTAAAATATGCATTCTGTTTAATATGCGGTGCAAAGAATAGTTATTGTTCATTTACAGGGCCACACAAAAGAATTCCGTTCATAATGGCATAGGGGGGATTGTTTGCGGTGTATTTGAAAAAAAATTCAGATACTATATTGTATCCGAATTACTGTATATTAGTAAGGATTGCTCGAAATGCATTTTTAATTATGATATACACTTTTTTTACTATATTTATGCATACTATAAAGTGCGTATAAATGCTATAGTTCATATACAGGGCTACAGAAATGAATTCGTAAAGGTTACTGAGTATGAGCATAAATTGCTTAAAGGTGAGTTTTAAAGGAGTTATGTATTTTTACGCTGAACTGAATTTGGTTTACTAAGAAATATTTGTAGAATATAGATAAAATGAAATACATGGCCACACAAAGAATTGGATATATGGCCGTCTATGGGTGATAATTTATGGAAATGTAATTTCAGTAGTTTTAAGAGTCTTTTAGTTTGAATCAAATTTTAGCTAAATAGTGGCATGTAATAAAGGTACAAGGTAAAACTACAGGGCTGTACAAAAGTATTCAAGTATGTTTCCATCTATTAGTATAAATTGCTGAAAGATGAATTTCATCCTGTTATGCACTTTCTTGCTAAACAAAATTTTCCCATTATATAGTATATATATCAACCTACAGATCAAACACAGGGCTGTTCAAAAGAATTGGAATACATATTTGTTATGGACGGTAACTTCTGAAATCAGTTTTTCAAATGTTTTATGCGTTTTATAAAATGTTTACTTAGTTATCTTATTTAAATTATTTCCCCTAAATAACGAAGTTTTGTTAAAGCATTCTGGAAGTGTTGGAAAGTGTTTCATAATCTATGCTTAACGCAGGATTTTTCTTTTTTGTTTAATATTTGAAAGGGGAAAACATACTTATATCTTTCATCCCAATTAAAATTGTGTCTTAAAATGAAATACATTTTAAGATATTAAATTGAAATTGAAATTGAAATTGATATTGAAAATTATCTTTTTTTTTTTTTTTTCATTTTTTCCAATTTTAGGAGTCCTGAGACCCTTAAAAGAATATCGAATAAAAGCTAATGAATTTTAACTGCGGTTAGACGCATTATTGTCATTTAGTACGCTGTTTTTGTTGTTGTTGTTGTTGTTTTTTAGCTCGAAGGTTAAATTCGAAATCTAAAATGGTGCAAAAGCAAAAAACGTTCTAAAATTGTTATTTATGTCTTTATGTGATATAATTCCTATAGAAGCTTGGAATTTGGCAATATGTTTTATTACTTTCTTCTATCTTTACAAGAAGAAAGTATTGGATTCGTGAAAATTTTCGACTTTCGGATTTCGACGGATTTACACGTTTTAGGGTCAGAGATTCCGAAAACATGTTTTTACAAAATTTCTGTCTGTGAGTGTGTCTGTCTGTCTGTATGTGACACAAATTTTGTGGGCGTTCTATCTCAAGAGCAAATACACGGAAAATTTACATTCAGTTAGTCCCTGACATAAATTGGTGCTGATTAGTTTTTGGTGTAAATAGCTCAACAGGTGGTGCTGCTATGCAGCCTTTTTCACAATTCGAAATAGCTCTATCTGAAGGACTTGTGCTTGGATTTTCAACAAACTTCAGATTCAGGTATACCTTGATATGAATTAGTGCTGTTTATGTGATTTATATAGAAGAAAGTTTCGTGATTGCCACAACATACTAGTTTTTAAGATGCAAATGCTCGTTAAAAACGTTTACAAGGAAATTAAAAATTTGAAAGGGTGAAATGAGCTGAAAAAGTGAAAAGTTCTAAAAACGTTTTAAATTAGTATTTATTTGGAACTGTTAGGGCTAGAAAGTTGAAATTTGGCATCACTGTTACTTTAGCGACATAAATGCTCGCCCAAAAGATTTTTTTTTGTTGTTGTAGTTTTTAATCGACATTTAAAAGGGTGCAGGATCAAAAAAAGTTCTAAAATTGTGTTTTATGTTGTACAGTTAGTATAGAAACTTGGAATTTGACAGGATGGTAATTTTTAAGATGTAAATGCTCGCTACAAACGGTTTCTAAAAAATTCAAAAAGGCGAAATGAGCGTAAACGTTCTAAATTAGGATGTAGTTATAATTGTTAGACCCAACATGTTTTTTAAAAATCGGTCCTTGAAGGCACATTGGGACAAGAACAAGTGCAGTATATTGAAACAGTCCCAATGTGCCGCAGCATCTATTGACATATGAGACGGCGAAACTTTTTTTTAAAACTTTTCTTTTTGCCAATTAACACTAAATCGTAACTAGTGGCAAATAAGGAGCATGGTTAGGTTTAATAATTTGTATTTATTTTGAAATGTTTAATTGGAGATACTTGGAATGAAAATGAAACGGCTCGAATGGATTGGATGCAGGGATTTATGACTCGGCATGCAGACATTTCTTTACGCAAACCAGAGAATATGAGTCTTGCATGAGCTTCTGCTTTTAATGTTGTCAATGTTAAAGCTTTCATGGTTATTTATGAAACTTTACTAACAAAAAACACCATTTAACTCCTGTGAACATATACAACCTATATGAGACTGGTGTGAGTACTGATATGGAAACCCCTAAATTATTACTTTCTTCTATCTTTACAAGAAGAAAGTACTGGGTTCATGAAAATTTTCTAATTCCGGTTTTCGACGCATTTACACGTTTTAGGGGTCAGAGATCCCGAAAAACATGTTTTTACAGAATGTCTGGTCTGTCTGTATGTATGTATGCGACACAAATTTCATGGGCGCTCTATCTCAAGAACTAATGCACGGAATTTAATAAAAAATTATATTCAATTAGTCCCTGATATAAATTGATGCTGATTAGTTTTTGATGTAAATCGCTCAACAGGCGGCGCTGCTATGCTGCATTTTCCACAATTACCGCAATAGCTCTATCTCAAGAACTAATGCACGGATTTCTATCAAACTTCAGATTAGATTAATCCTTGACATGAATTGATGCTTTGTGCATTTTGGTGTGAATCTCCCAATAGGCGGCGCTGCTATGCTGCATTTTTCACGATATCCGCAACAGCTCTATCTCAAAAATTAATGCACGGAATTTCATCAAACTTCAGATTCAGCTATTCCTTGATGTGAATTGGTACTGTTTACGTTTTGGTGTAAATCAACCAACAGGTTGCGCTGCTATGCTGAATTTTTCAGCAACAGCTATATTTCAAGAACTGATGCACGAATTTTCATCTAACTTAGATTTCAGCTACACGTTGACAAAAGTTGTTGCTGATTAGGTTGTAGTGTTAATCACCCAACAAGTGACGTTGTTATCATGTATTTTGAAGGATTTAGATGATTTTAGCGATAGCCATATCTCAAGAACTAATGCACGGAATTTCATACCTTTACAATCCTCACGGTATATATTGCCATTTAATTTTGGCACTGTGATAGTGAATTTTGAAGTATTAACATTTATGAGATAGAAGAAAGTTTTGGGATTGCTCCATCCGGCTAGTTTCCAAATGTGGTCAAAAGCAAATAGGACGTCTACTAAAAGGGGAGGATTGGTGACAGTTTGTGCCACTATCAATGCTGTTAGAAACTCTATCCTCCTTTTTTTCCTTTTCTATCCTCCTTTGTATTTCTCAGAAAGAAATACAAAGAACATTTTTTAAAAGATGCTCTATCAGAGAGTAATGGTTTATCAACCTCAAATGAATGGTGACCTTTTCATGGAAACTGTGAAACATTTCCAAAACCAGGCAAAAACCTCAAAAGAAAAACCTGTTTTGGAATCCTCGAAAATCGTCAGAGTCATTGTAACCTGAATATAATTCTCTTTTGCAGAGAAAATGGCATCCATACATTAACATTTCCTCCTCATAATTCCCATTTGCTGCAGCCTCTTGATGTACGAGTTAGAGGTCTGCACGGGCCGGAATTTCCAGGCCCGGGCCCGGCCCGGCCCTGCTCAATTTCTACAAAAAATTCCGTTTTCTCTCGACATACAATTAAGATTCTTTTAATAAACACTACCTACATATTTATGGGAACATTTTACTGTATATTTTAGATTACTATGAGTTCGCAAACCAGAAAACACACAATAGTAAACATTAACGAATACTTACAGTGTTTTAGTCATCGTCTCTACAGACGTTTCAAAAACCAAATAAGAATTCATTAAAAAATTAATGTAGTATAGAATAAAGGGTTAAAAACATGATAACTTTTGAAGCTGTATAATAAAAAGTAGATTTGTGAAAATATTTCTCTCATTTTTAAGGTTTTTCTCAAATCCAAAAGAGGTACATTTCGACACATTTATGAGTTAATTTCTTTTCGAAAACGCGTAAGATTGTCAGGTATTCTTATTCAGAAACTATGTAAATGCCGTTTTTTTTATTAGATAAAAGCAATATATCTTTCAGAAAATACTGCCAAAGTTAGCGTTTTGAATCGAATTTCCGGAAACGATAGCACAGGAAAGGAGAAAAACGTACAGTCACGTGACAAGAATCTCTTATCTCTGTAAGTAATTTATCAAAAATGGAAAAAGCTATTCGATTCCAAATGCCTTCAATAGTAAGGCCTGTGAATTTTATGCTTTTATAGTTAAAAATGAGTGAGAAAATGTGCCTGAAAGTTTTGCATTGTTGAGCAGTGAATAAGAGAACCACCTTAAGGTATATTTCAAAGATACTGTTAACAGAAGTTCATTATCGCTGTTAATACTTTCACAAACATAATGCCTGCCCTGCACATCCTGAGAACGATTAGGGCCAGTTCCCTCCCGGCACGAGTCTGCTGAAAAAATTGAACCCGAGATCAGACATCATGTAACCGTAGGATGCCGATCTCTTACGATGGACATGTTACATTTCTGTACTGATGTTGTTAAACTCGCATCGGTTCGTGACGCACATTTATACTTCTTGAGAAAGTCATATTAATTGAAAATGGCTCGTATTTTATCTGTTTTGTTTAAATTCTTATATTGGGCCGATAGGCCCGATTAATTTTTTTATCGGCCCGGCCCAGCCCGTTGAAAAAAATGTCTTAATTATGCCGACCGGCTCGTTTGAAAATTCGCCTTCATTTCGCCTGCCCGGGTACGGGCCTCGGGCCAAGCCCGGGCCCGTGCAGACCTATAGTAGGAGTCTTTGGCTCATTCAAATCACACATCAAAAGAGCTTTCAATGACTGGACGGTTTCAGATTCTGGGAAAAGGATTTCTATATATGGAATTCTAGATCTTGTAACATTTGTATATAATGCATCATGTAGGGGAGACCGAAGGAATGGCGACACCTTAAGGGAATTTAAATTTTTTCATCTAAAAAAAATGTATATTTTTTAATAGTAAAAATTCTAAAGCTGAATCATGATCTCTGATATCTGTATAATGGGTGGGGCTTGTGAGTGCTTAAGCCATTTGGTAGGCCTCCCCACCTAGCTGACCCTGATATCTGTATAAATTTAACCGTAATCATAACTGTAAAGTAAGCACACATAAAAAAAAATTATTTCAACCTCTGTACAGTGGCGGGATTACCCAGGATACTGGAGTAATTCCACCACTGTATCGGGGTAATGACGCCACTCTTTAATGACCTAGTAAACACATAAAATGGATACTAGGAAACAATAACCTATTGAAAATATTTAAAAAGCAATGTAATTTAGCAGAATAATGAATAATTACAATGTTCCTTAAGCAAGATTTATTAATGCGCTAAGCTTACAATTTAACTCGAATTGCAAAAGCCAACCTTTGCCATGGTGGCGGCATCACCCCGATAGTACAATATAGCGGAAATCCCCCAGCAAAGCCGAAAGAAGAACCGAACTTGTTCAACAAATTGCATCAAAATGTCGGCGAATGCATGCAGATTACGAATGCCGTTCGTTTTTAAACTAAGCGGGGTGGCGGCATAATCCAGAGTGGCGCCATTCCCCCCGATCTCCCCTAATATTCGTAACATTAAAAGTGGACTTAAATCTAAAGGAATTTGGGTATTTAATTAAAACGTTTGTAGATTCTCACGTTACAGAAACAAACTAAGCCCTGACAGTCTAGTTGATGATAGTATTCAGAACACCGATTTTGAAAATTATCGAGATACTAATGGCGTTTTGCCCCTCTCCAAACCATCTCGCTCTACTCAAACTCTCATTAGCCATAAAACCCTATCCAAAAGCCTCCCATAGAAAAACAAAACATTTCGGTAGAAAACATGGAAAATCTCGTATTCCAACTTCTACACCAGAGAAAAACAGAATAGAAGGAAAAGTTGGTAAAAAACAACAGAAGAAAAGAAAATAAACAAAGGTAAAGCGTCAGCTAAAAGAGTTAACCTCGAATTATTGTCGACTCACTGTATTACTTCGAGCTCATTATTAGTCTCGGTCGGCGGTCGGGGGTGAGCGGGGGGTCGACCGCCGCGGCGAGCGGCCCATCTTCGTCCGCAGCCCTTTATTCTTCTACTCTAGTCCGACTCTTTTGCGGAAGCAAGATACCTAGGTCCCCAGCCACGTCCTGATTGAAAGACTCACTAGCGAAGGCCAAGTTGAAAAAAAAAATCAAAAATTGAAACCGGACAAATTTAAAAGAGAAATTGCACAAATTAAAGACACCGAAAAGCGGGAAGGATTTGGCCCGGGGCGATGAAGCTACCGAACGACTCCTAGCTACTTCGAGCTCATTATTAGGACTCATATAGTCTTTTGCTATAATTAAAGATTATTTTGAACATTTTCTCTTTACGGGTAATCGCAAACATTATTTTATTATTAAAGTTATTGTTGGCATGCTAATTGTATCAGTGATTAAATCTTTACTCAAATATATGAAGTCAAAACATTGTTCTTTGCATTTTCGGCGTTCAAGTACAATTCATCAAGAATCATACAATCGAAAGCATATGGTAACTCTGGGTGAAGTAAGACGATTTTCTTATTTTAATGAAACAATAACTCAAGTTCTCAATAATCGAGGTCGAAGTACTCCTCCCAGGCACAGGCAGAGTTTGGCGTTCTAGTTGAAGTACTCCTTCCAGGCACATGCACTAGGAGGATTGTGAGCAGTCATTTTGATTGGTACCAAAGGAACATAGTTCAGTTCGAACCAGAAATTTCTTTAGAAAATAAGTTTAAAAGATACAAAAAAAAAAAGGTTAATTAAATAAATAAGTTTAACAATGATAAATAAAAATTCTGGTGTGAAATATTTTTATAAAACTTGAGTAAAGTTTCCCGTCTTTCTAGTATTAACCTAATTTCTATTTATGAAAAAAAAATGGGTAAAAAGCTTCGACCGTTAAGAGTTAAAATAACTAAAGTAAAAATTCCACTTCTCAATGGTTCTAAATCTAGTTTTTTCAAAGACAACAATTCTGATCCTGATCTTGACAGGGAAGTAAATTTTGATGAAGACTTAAAATTGTTTAAACCTGTCGCTGATGAATTAGAGGAAAACGATTTTGTCCTTGTCAAAGGGAATAGCCAGATAAACATTGGAAACATGCCTTTCAATCAGGGCTCAGTTAACGCTAGTACTCTTACTTGTAATTGAAGTATCTTGATACGAAAACCAGAAAAAATTCTAATATCAAAGCAAATTAGAGTTAATTGAGAGTTAAATTTTAGCATATCGGAAATTTTCATATTCAAAAGTGCGATGGTTAAGTTGATGGAGGGGGCTAAATTAACGCTAGCCCCATTCCCTACTTGTAATTGAAATATCTCGATATGAAAACCGGAACAAAGTCTAACATTAGAGAGCAAATTAGAGCTAATTTTTCACAACCTTGAAATTTTGATATTCAAAAGTGGAGAGGCTAAGTCAACACTACGCATGAAAAAAGTAAATGGAGTAAATTCTAATGTTAGAGATAAAATTAGAGCTAAATTTTGACAACTTTGAAAT
Organism: Maratus speciosus; assembly: GCA_963932465.1. Lineage (NCBI taxonomy): Eukaryota > Metazoa > Arthropoda > Arachnida > Araneae > Salticidae > Maratus > Maratus speciosus. The sequence continues at coordinate 408,425,849 of OZ010800.1, forward strand.
TTCAATAACCAAAAGTTGGAGGTGGGGGCTAAGTTAATGCTACAGCTCCTAACTTGTAATTAAATATCTTGTTTCGAAAACCGGAGTAAATTCGAATGTTAGAGCAAATTAAAGCTAAATTTTGACACCATCGAAATTTCGATATTCGAAAGGGGGGGGGATAGCATTAACATACCCTCCCCCCATTATTTTAATTAAAATATCTCGCTACCATAACCACAGCAAATCGTAATATTAGAAAGCAAATTAGAGCTAATTCCGATATATTTGAAATTTAAATATTCGAAGGTGTGTGTGGGGGGATGGCACCTACCGAGCTGGTCACCACATGGGAATATTTATTAAATTGACTACATTTTAATTCCCAAAAGACACTTTTTGAGGGTGATTTCGGCATTTTTCTTATAACAAAATTGATTTGGATTTACAGTAAAACCTTCCTAAAGCGACCACGATTCGTTCCAATAAAAATTGGTCGCTCCGAGAGGTTGTCTCTTAATGGAGGTCGTGTTTAAACCCAAATTTAAATTGTTGAAAAAGGGTAAAAATGTTACTAAAATTTATTTCTCACATTAGGAAAAAATATAAAAATTTAAGTGTCAAAACAAAAGTTAATTACTGCAGAATTTAAAAAATGAATATATTGACGCTTGCTTTGATTTTACGGTTTTATCTTTTATTTCCAAGTCCTTTCGAAATTCAGTAAATAAATGCATTTTTTTTTTTTTTTTTGGACGGGAACAAATAATGACGATTTCATTAATTTATCTATTTCTTTGAGAGTTTCCTAAGAGAATAGAGCGGGGGAGTTTATTGACCGTCCTTCTTAATTTGTCATCAGAGTTAAATTCATGGCCTAAAAAGTTACAAGGGTGTTTAAACATTTAAAAGTTACCAGAATAATAATAAAAAAAATCTAAACTCAGTTTAGCAGTTTGATGAATAATGCGCTCTCCGGAATTATTTTTCTAATAAAACCTTCAAGCGACCAGGAAAAAACGGAATTTGTTTCATTTTCTTCAAAAAAATTGGTCGCTCATGGAGGGAGTTCAACTGGGATGGAATGGTCTCTGAATAGAGGTAAAATTAGTATTGAGCCTATGGGAATAAATTTCGTTCCATGAAAAAAATGGTCATTCAGGGAGGTGGTCGCTTAATGGAGGTGGTCACACCGGGAGTTTTCACTGTATTTTGATAAGAGCTCAATTTTTAAATGCTCTTTAAAAAACACCCAAACTGTTTTTTCCAGCGTTGGATTTTAAAATTAGATATAAATCTCTTAAGGAGTATATGTATTTTGTTACGAGATTGTATAAATTTTTTGAAATGCCGATGTTTCGTGGTTGACAGATATGTCAGTATTTTATTAGGATAAAATAAAATCTCCTGTACAATTCTTAGAGTAATAAAATACAATTTAAAACGTACTCGTAGAAATTCTAGAAACTTGAAATAGCACAATTATTGACAGTTGCATACATAAATTCAATGAGACAACGGGGGGCTTGGGCGGGAGCAAATGCACATTTTTATTCTGAACAATTCTAACAATAAGCATTTGAAGATCATAATTGTATAGAACAATGTTTAGTATAACAGTTGTTAAAAACTAGATTTTCTTTATCTTTGTGAAATCTTATATTTAAATTGTGGATTTCAGGAAGCTACATGTTGTGTAAAATGAGATGAAAAATAAAATATCTTGCAAAATTGGTGTTGGGGCCCCTGACAAGAAGATATACTAGTTTTAATAAATTTTGTTTTACTGGCATGTTATGGAATAAAGTTGTTAGGTTAGGTAAAAGTTAAAGTAAAAAAAAAAAAAAAAAAAAGAAGAAGAAGAAGAAGAAAAAGAATGCTTGCTTCGGATGGAAAAAATATAAAATTGAAAAATGAAAACGTTTCACAATTTTCAGACAGGTAATGTTAAACCCTTTTCCAAAGAACATTTCAATCAATTTTCCAAGACATGTGAAGACTTCAGAACATGACACATGCATTTTAACAATAAATATTTATTTGTAAAAACTAGCATTAAAAACATTGAAGCAAATACATTTTTTTCACACTTTGTACAGTTATTTCTCTTATATATACATAAAAGGAGCTGAGAGAAAATAAGGCATTACTTATAGTTCCTGTTTGATAAAATAATAATCTTTTACAAGAAATACATTGGTATATTTCTATAAACTGCTTTTTACAGATCTGAGAAAAAGTCATTAATTAATGGGGCAATTCTTTCAGGATTATTCAAATGTACAAAATGGTTTCCATCTACATTATGAAGAATAAACTTCTTGGCATTTTCCCTATATATTTCATAAAATGATTCTGTGAGCCCTGGGACAAAAATGTCATAAATAGGATTGCTTTTCTTAGCCATTATCATTAATAGCTCACACTGTACAGCTGACATAAATTGTCGAACCATACCATGATCTTTTCTACTGAAAACTTCTATAGTCCGACATCTTTTATCTATTGTAAACACAACGCATTTGCCACATTCAGATGGCTTGGTTCCTCGTTTATTGAGAATCCTCGCTCCCTCTACTGATATTTCATCAAACAAACCATCGCACAATCTTTCTGCTGCAGATTCTTCAGTATAAATTGGAGCAGGTTTCATAAGCTTTCTTTCAATGTCTAAATGAATTCTCACTGCTTCTCTTGTTTCATCAGGAAACATATGAATATCTTTCGAATTGGGTTTTGCCATTTCAATTGCTACTAGTTTTTTAATACTCTCTGGAAAGATAGCAGAAAAAGTTAGGCCTAACGCACTTCCAAAACTATGTCCAAGAATGCTAAACTTCTGCCAACCTAAAAAATCAGTAATTTTTTTAACATCAATTATCATACTGATATCTGTGTCAAAACAACCTGGTGGCTTATGAGTTGACATCCCATGACCAGGAGCATCAACGGCCACAATATATAGCTCATCTGACAGTAAAGGAAATAATTTGTCAAATGTCCCACAATTATCAAGCCAACCATGCAAAGCTAAAACTGGATATCCTGTGTTTCTGCCCCAAGCTTTTGCTGCTACGTGTCCATGTGCAAGAGGAATAGTTAATTCCTTCACGTCATTTCCTAAGTATTTTATGTTTCCAGTTGAATAATACTGAAGAGATAATAAGATTTTCGTCGTGTGATAATGCTGTGACCTACAAGATAAAAGAGAAAAATAAATAACCAATATATTGTTAAGTAACATATTTTTAAATAATATTAAGGGAAAAATAATGAAATTCATGATCATCAAATACAATTATGATTCACATAAACAGAAAATATGTTGAAAATAAGGTTTACAACATAACTGATTTTTTTTATTAAGCAAATTTTTAATTATAAATTGGTTTTGTTTGTATATATCAAATGTCTAAATGTTGAAAAAATTGTTAGTAGAAACGACAATCTGTCAGAACCTGCATTTTTGCAAAATTTTCCTGCTCTTTGAAAGTTTTGCAAAATGCAGGCTTGTTGCAATTATTCACTCTCATTTCGAAAATAGGAAAAAATCAATCTGGACGTCTATTAACCCTCTAGTGCATGATTTTTTATTTTTTCTTAAAAAATTATATTTGCTTCTTTGACGGCCATAAATTACAGGAAAAATATTGAAAAAATTTTCACTCTTATATTTTTTAGTATTTTGAAGTTTTTTAAATTGTTGCCAAATGGCAACACCATGCATTAGCACATTTTTTTATTATTTATTATTTTTTTTTTACTTTGCCAACTAGCAACACTTTTTTTGTAAATTATAAGATTTTAAATGCATATAATACTTTACATGCACTTAGAAAAATAAAATTATATATATATATATATATATATATATATATATATATATATATATATATATATATATATATATATATATATGTATGTATGTATGTATGTATGTATGCATATACGTATATACAACCTGTGGCCAGAAAGTTCGGTGAATGAATTTTTATTTCAAATACAGTATTGTACAGCATCAAATACAATTTACTGTCCTTCAAAATAATCTCCATGGATGGCAATGCACTGTTGAAAACGAGTATGTAAGTCTTGGAAACTCCTGTAAAACAGTTCTTTCGGAATAGCTTTCAGCTCGGCCGTCACGGCGGAGTCCGTCGTCGCCTAAAAAACCAAGGTACGGTCAGAAAAATTGTGCATAAAGACAATACTTTTCGCATTCTTTGACTCTAATGGTCTCATTCACAAATAATCCCTCCCTGAGAGTACCACAATGAATGCTGTTGCCTACGCCGATGTTCTGAAGCGTTTACTGCAATGGATTCGTCGCCTTCGCCCTGAGTACACTACACAAGGCTCCTGGACTCTCCTCCACGATAATGCCCAGCCACACATCGCCTTGGTTGTACGGCAGTTTCAGGCCGCGAATGGAGTTGTGACACTTGATCTTCTTCCTCAGATTGAAATCAGCCCTGAAGGGAAAGAGATTTACGGACATCACCGACATTCAACGCAACGTGACGGCCGAGCTGAAAGCCATTCCGAAAGAACTGTTTTACAGGAGTTACCAGAACTTATATACTCGTTCCCATCAGTGCATTATCATCCATGGAGATTATTTTGAAGGACAGTAAATTGTATTTGATGCTGCACAATACTGTATTTGAAATAAAAATTCATTCACCGAACTTTCTGGCCACAGGTTTTATATATATACTACATATATATAATAATTTTAAATCAAAATTTAACTTACAAGTCATATAACAATATTATCCAAAATTCTAAATAAAGCGGCATGTAATAATATTTTACATTAATTGTTATCTACCAACAAAATAATAATGGTACAGATTGTAGTTCTAAGATATTAAATGAACATATGAAGTTAGATGCTACAATAGAATCATTTTTAATTTATAAATGAATAAGAAGATATGCTGTACTGATACAGAACACAATAGAAGTATTGTAAAAAATATAATTAAATGAATACATAATAAAATGCGGAAAAGCAGCCATATTTATCTTGTATTTTAAACCAAATGAAATCATTTAAAATTTTAAAACCAAAATGGGCTTATAAAGTGTAATATCACATGCAAAATACAATGAAAAAATCATGGGCTAATAAAAAATATACTCTATAAATATACGGGAAATGCAGTAGAATACTATAGAATTTTATATTAATAATACTTATCAAAGTTATGAGTGGTAACCAATAGAACATTTATTGTTTTTGTTTAAACATAGAGGTAGCAAACACTTAATGCATTTTACTCTAGTGTAACCTATACAGCCCAGAACTTTGCACCGTTGTTTTTTATCTAAATGTTGTGGCCAGTGATCAATTTTATCCTTCTTGGCATCTTTAGAAGCTTCATAAAGCTGAAAACAATGGACTAATAAGTTGTTACCATAAAATTTTAATCATTGGCTTTTTTGAAGATGTAACTGGTACCTTCAGGGGGGGGGGGGGGGGGGGGGGGGCATGGACACAGAAGCAAAAAAGAAAGGAGAATAGAGCCCCTTTAAAACTGAAAAATAAGTATTTTGGCCATTTTTTATCATTTGGCTCCCGTTTAACTAAAAACTTATATCTGCCATTAGAAGGGACCCTCAAATCGGGAGTTCCGGGGCATCTGCCCGCATGCCCCTGCATTATTCAGGCCCTAGTTTTACAATAAACTGAGAAGATTTTGTATTTAATAAGAGTCGTTTATCGAGTTACGGTGACATAGGGTGATAAAAGTGGAAAAAAATAAATATCATGCGAAATAGTTGTGAAACAAAACAAAACTCAAAATGTTTACAAAAGCGGAACTCAATTCATGGTGTTGCCAAATGGCAACAAATGTATATTCATGTGGATGCAATTTTTGTTCCAATAAACATTACTGAAAATTACTTAAAATAACTTTTAAAAGTATATTCTTTTCAGAAATATTTTTTTCAAATGAAATTTTGCATGTTAAATATTTTTTATATGAGTTAGAAATCCAACTATGGCTAACAAAATGGAAAATATCAAAAGTTGCTTTTCATTTGTAAATTATAAACAACTATTGCCAACTATTATACTTTTTATAAACTAAACCTAAATATAGGACCAACATGAATACGTAAAGCATAAAGTTGTCAATAGACAACGGTAAATAAACAATAAGGAGGGAAATTTTAATATGTTGCCAATTGGCAACAGTATGCACTAGAGGGTTAAAATGTGTGCAGCATTAGATTTATCAAGCATTCCACATCATCCATGGTAATACATTATTTAAGAAAGTGACGCAAAAATTTCCAAATGACGTAGTTTTCTTCCGATGCAAAACAATATGAATGCACAACTTATAAATCATTTTGCCGAAGTTCAAGCAACAGCTGAGCTTGGCAGCTCTATATTTTCTATAATAAGACTATTTAAACATGATTTTAAAATATAAATTATCCTTGTATTCGATAACATAGGTAAACCTTAAAATAATTATGATGAAAATACTTCTGCTAAGTTTTTGGCACAGAACAGTCGGATATTTATTGATACTAGCAGTCCAAAATTATTTTCCACCTTCTATCTGTTGAAATCTATTTTTCATTTAAATAAAAAATATATTAAGCTCATTTAAAGAATATACATGAAATTTTAAACCAAAGTTTCATCAGAAATCATTAAATTTGATTAAAATTGATTAATTTAGTACATTAGATCTAAAGTCTCTATTTTATTCTTAAGATGTATTATTGTTAAATATGAAATTGTTTAAAACTTTAAAACATGTAACAAACAAATGAGTTAATCTTCTACCACTTTAACAAATAGGACAATCTTTATATACCTCTGCTAATATTATTAAGATTTAAGCATATAATTATTTTATTATTCGTATATCGTATGAAACCAAGTTATTAAAGAAAGCTTTTTTTAATACTTTCCAATAAAATTGAAAAGTGTTTATGACTTCAGTTCGTCTGTCTGTCCGCATTTCGTAAGTATACTCGGATTGCCCTGAAATTCTTGGATGTTCTTGGCATTTACCATAGCATGATCCCTATTTCATAGGAAGTTTCTAGCATGTTTAGTTCATTTACAGGGACAGCCAGAAGTATTCTGTTACATTACGGTCAATGGGAAAAAATCATTTCAAATGATTTTTAATGATGCTACACGCTTTCAAACATAACAAAACTGATATGCATTTATGAAGTGCACTAAAATATGCATTCTGTAGAATATGCGGTGCAAAGAATAGTTATTCATTTACAGGGCCACACAAAAGAATTCCGTTACATAATGATATAGGAGGACGGGGAATTTTTTGCGGCGTATTATAATTACGTTAAACTATTTCATATATAATGAAATTGATATACGTCACTGAGGTTTACTATAATTTATTTCATGTATAATACAAAGTGCATAGCATTTACAGGGACACAGAAAAAGATTTTGGATACTATATAGTATCAGAAGTACTGTACATTAGCAGTGATAGCTGGAAATGCATTTAATTATGATATGCGCTTTAATGTTTCACTATATTTATGCATACTATATGGTGTGTATAAATGCTGTAATTTATATATGCAGGGCTACACAAAAGAATTCGTAAGGGTTACTGGGTATGGGCGCAAATTACTTAAAGGTGGTTTTTAAATGAGTTATACATTTTTAAGCTAACCTGCATTTACTTTACTAAGAAATGTTTGTAAAATATAGATAAAATGATATATAACGTCACACAAAGAATTGGATACATAACTGTCTATGGATGACTGCACAGGCCTGCGATGAAAAAAATACAAGGGAACTGATAGCTGAACATTATGCATATTTTGGTGCTAATTTAAAAAACAATAATGAAAAATACCTAACACGTCACGTTTTCTGGAAAAATTAAATTGTACTTGGATTTTTATGAACATTTACCACAAAAGACCCACTCCATGTTCTTGTCTCCTGAGCTCACGCGCGCGTGCATCTTGAACAGACCTCTACAGAATAGAGGTCTGTATACAGAATACAGGTCTGTTCAAGATGCACGCGCACCGCGCGCAACATGGAGTGGGTCATTTGTGGTAAATGTTCATAAAAAGCCAAGTAAAATTTAATTTTTCCAGAAAACGTGACGTGTTAGGTATTTTTCATTATTGTTTTTTAAATTAGCACCAAAAAATGTATAATGTTCAGCTATCAGTTCCCTTGTATTTTTTTCATTGCAGGCCTGTGTATTTTAAGAAGAATATTGATATTTTATGAAAAATCCTCACGTGATGGGAAAAAAATGCAGGTCATTTTCGAAATCAGCACATCAAATAACATAAAAATCAGCGAAAACGTCTCTTGTATTTTTTAAAAACTTCAATTTTGCAGGCCTGTGTAATTTCTGGAAATGTGATTCCAGTAGTTTTTAGAGTGTTTTACTCTGAATTAAACTTTAGCTAAATAGTGACGTGTAATAAAGGTAGTAGGTAAACTACAGGGCTCTACAAAAGTATTCAAGAATGTTTCCATCTATTAGTATAAATTGCTGAAAGAGAAATTTCAACCTGTTACAACATTTTCTTGCTAAACAAAATTTTCCCATTATATAGTATATATATCAACCTACAGATCAAATACAGGCTGTTCAAAAGAATTGGAATACATATTTGGCTATGGATGGTAACTGCTGAAATCAGTTTTTTAAGTGTTTACTTAGTTATCTTATTTACCTATAGTTTTATTGAAGCATTCAGGAAGTGTTGGAAAGTGTTTCGTAATCGATGCTTAACACACGATTTTTTTTTCTTGTTTAAATAATCTATTAGAAATTTAGGTACAACACAAATATTAAAGAGGAATGCATATATAAATAGAAGAATATACTACAAAATTTCCTTAGAAATTTACTGACAATTCATCGTCTGAAAGTTCTTCATTACAGCTTTCGTCAGAATCATAAGTTTCTTTTATTTCTAGAGGAAGTAAAAATTCAGAGGTTTCTGTTGAGAAATAAGCAGTTTTCTTTTTTGCTTTTGTTTTTATACTTGATAAGAAAGGATCAGAAGTCAATAATAGTTTGTTGATAATGTCTAGGTTACAAGCTTTTCTTGAGAATTTTCTCGCCTAATTAAGTCTAAAATCCCGGAAGTGTTTATTTCTTGCTGCAGCAGCTTCTTCTGATAATTGTCCATTGGGCAGAAGTGCATTTTGCATAATAACAGGACCATGAATCAGAACTTTATGTACTATGGGAGTCAAAGGCCACAACGGATAAAGCTCTACGGAAAGTTTTGCAGTATCCATAAAGAATTTAGCAAACTTTTCAGTGTCAATTTTGTAGCTGCTTGAAATTACTTCTAAAATAATTTTTAGTCGATAAATCAAGTTATGTCTACTCCAGCTATATCAGCTGATAAAACTGGGTTACTAAAAAATCTCCTACTTATGTTGCAGTTATTTGTATTTTCCAATCCAGCTTGCCTTTTGGAATACCAATAATGATGCCCATTTCATTTTTGAACTCATCATGGATTTTTTTCTTTGTATTCTCGAGAATAGATTTTTCATTATTGTCCGGTCTCTGTTGCCATTTTTACAGGTAATTTGTAGGATAGATGTAACAAACTCTCAAAAAACCTTATACCGGCATGTAAGATAGACAGTCCAAATTTGTATGAGTTTTCATCAATTGCTGGTCTTTGTAATTGTGTTTGAATTGTTTAGATGTTTTACCGCAAATATAGCATCTAAAAGTTGATTTTGTTCCAGTTGCTGCATTACAGACCTGGCCATAAACCGTAGTCAACATCCTGGAATGTTTAACAGTTACATCAGGAAGTTTAGTTGGTTCCAAAGCTTTGATTTCGTTCTCCATATAATACAATTCTTCCCTTGTTATATCATTGGTCTCTTTCACAGACCTTATTTTTATCAGTCTGCAGTATCGGGGGGATGAATCAAGGTACCTTGGGAGTAGGATTTTGCCAAATTACTTTGTTAATTGTCTCGCAGTGGTACCGTAGAACTTTGGAATGTAATGGCATCAGAGTCAGAGATTTCTTCAACTTTTTGCATCATGTGTTTGTTTCGATCCATCGCAACCCCATTTAGTAAATAGCAGCATTGTTCCACGCTCACTTTCTGTCAAAGTTTGTATCCTTCATCTAAATATAAAATCAATCTAGCAAGTAGTAGGATTCATCAAGTCTTGTAAATTGATTTCAGCACAAGCCTGTTACCAGATACGATTGAGGATTTTGGAAACATTTCTTTTTGGTATTTGGTATAATGCTGTAACATGGCCATAACTTCTCATCACATGTTCGAATTATTTCAGATTGATTTCTTGTTAAACCTGTAAAAAATGTATTTTCAATCAGGAAAAATTATGGAATGAATAATGACTATTATTGAACACAATAAATAACAATTTAATAAACTAGTTGGATGTGCCAATCCTAAAACTTTCTTCTGTCTCATATATTTTAATATTTCAACCTTCTTGCCATGGCCAAAGACATACACAAAAAATTTGGTTCAATTCTATGCATAACTTCATACACTTTTCGATGGTAAAATATTGAAAATGGCACAAAAATCGTTATTACAGCGCCCACTTTCAGCGGAATTTTACCAAATGCAGAGAGGACTTTCTTGCCTTAACCAAAAGCATACACAAAAAATTTGGTTCAATTCTATGCATAACTTCATACACTTTTCGATGGTACAATATTGAAGATGGCATAAAAATCGCTATTATAGCACTCCCTTTCGGCGGAATTTTACCAAATGCAGGGGGAACCTTCTTGTATTAACAAAAAGCATACACAAAAAATTTGGTGCAATTCTATACATAACTTCATACATTTTTCGATGGTACAATATTCAAAATCGCGCAAAAATCGCTATTACAGCTCCCCCTTCCGGCGGAATTTTTCCAAATTCAGGGAGGACCTTCTTGCCATGGCCAAAGACATACACAAAAAATTTGGTTCAATTCTATGCATAACTTCATACACTTTTCGATGGTACAGTATTGAAAATGGCACAAAAATTGCTATTACAGCGCCCCTTTTCAGCGGAATTTTACCAAATGCAGAGAGGACCTTCTTGCCTTAACCGAAAATCATACACAAAAAATTTGGTTCAATTCTATGCATAACTTCATACACTTTTCGATGGTACAATATTCAAAATCGCGCAAAAATCGCTATTACAGCGCCCCCTTCCGGCGAATTTTTTCAAAATTAAGGAAGGACCTGCTTGCTATAGCCTAAAACTTTTTTAAAAAATTTGGTTCAATTATATGCATAACTTCATACACTTTTTGATGGTACAATGGCGACAGACAGACGGACACACGGACAGACAGACATTTTCTATAAACATGCTCTGTGGGATTTCTGACCCCCTAAAACGCGCAAATCAGTCGAAAACCGGAAGTCGAAAAAAATGTCGATTACAATGCTTTCTTCTATTGAAGATAGAAGAAAGTAAAAACGATTTGTGAAAATGGCAAGTTTATTTGAAAAGGTTAAAAAATCATTACCTGCATCAATCACATTTTTTTACCGCGGCCCTTTGACGAAATTCCCATTTTTTCGCGATTATTTGACGAAATTCCCGCTTTTTTTTTTGCAATCCTTTGACCAAATTCCCGTGTTTTCTGCTATCCATTGACGGAATCAGTTTTTTCCCCGCGATCCTTTGCCGAAATTCGCGTTTTTTCTGCGATCTTTTGACGAAATTCGTGTTTTTGCGCTTTTTTGACGAAATTCGCACTTTTTCCGCGGCGCTTTGACGAAATTCGCGTTTTTCGCAATTATTTGACGAAATTTTTTTCCGCGATTCTTTTACGTAATTTGCATTTTTTTTTAGAGATTTTTAACAATATTCGGGCTTTTCCGCTAAGCTTTTAAGAAATTCGTTTTTTTTTCTGCGCTCCGTTAACGAAATTTGCGTTTTTTTGCGATTCTTTGACGAATTTAGCTTTTTTTTGCGGTCCTTTGACGAAATTCGCAATTTTTCTGTGACTTTTTTTTAACGAAATTTCATTTTTTGCAATCCTTTGACGAAATTCGGATTTTTTCCGCGATGTTTTGACGAAATTGGTGATTTTTTGCTAGCGATTGACGGAATTGTTTTTTTTTTTTTTTCCGGCAACCATTTGTTGAAATTCGCAATATTTTTCAATGATATTTTTTTAGATTTGAATTTTCGGACTGGTGGCCGATTTTTCTTAATTTTCGGAACCGAATGCATTAAATTTTCGGGAAATTCGGAACAGAATCTACTCTGGCAAACAACAAATAAATCGTACATAAAATTGGGGAATATTTTAAACTTTTCGGTATTAAAAAAAAAATTACAAGAATAAAAAATACGTTTTTTTCTTAAAAAATTTTCCGCAAAATTCCGAATTTTGCGGAAAATTTTCCGCGCACGGCGTGCGTCTATATTATACAACTCTGTGCATCAATAAATATGGAAAGAGTTTTCCTAGGTGATAATTGCTTTCTTTCTTCTTTAACCCTTTCGGGGGCAAGATTAAAAGAATTCGTAAAATGGTGAAAAGAGTGACTGACACCAGAATTTAAAAACATATTTACTTCAAAATAAGCATAAACTTTAGCTCACGTACTTAATAAAAGGAAAATTTTCATTCCAATATTCTGGTGTCAATGCTGCATTTAGGAATTAAAATTAAGTGGTCCAAAAATGAGCCACCACCCTTAAAGAGGTTAAGACTTCTCAAATAAGCATTTTTATATTTTGTGGCTCGCTTAGGAGACACATGTAATGTCACCCAGAACACTCGCAACATTCTTTTTGCCAGATGACAGAAGCTTCACTTTACAAATGAAAACAATTTCTTCGGGTTCTAAACTCTTGCGTAATTCCTTAGTTTTCCTTCTCTTCGAATGTTCACTTACTCTGAAAAGTTTTATCTGGTTGTCCTAGTAAATCGCATGTAATCATTAAAACGTGGTATTTCAAAACTTCTTTGCAACCAAGTTTCAACTTTTTCAGAAATTTCTCATGCCAGAAATTTCTCATGCGTTCCATGTGCAGCAGACCACTTTTGTCTAAACTGAGTCTTACATATGATCATTACCTCCTTGAAAACTTTCATTTGTTCGTCATTTATAACTTTCTTTTCTCAACAAAACATCTTTCACCAAATCTATATTTTTGTTAAATGTAGAAGCTTGTTGCTGGCGTATAATGTTGTAAAATAAGCTTATTCACAGTGTTGTAGTAGTAAAAGAACCAGAGGATATACGATAGAGTCATGAAATATGGCCATAGCGAGAATATACGCTATAGCTTTATTTGAAAAACAAAGGGTATACGGAGCTTCATAAAAAAAAATCCTGAAGGTATACACCTCCATAAACACTCCACTACACCCCTCCTTACTCATGTGATTGGCTTAAATTCTGATGACCCTGATAAAAGATAAAGGTACTTAGAATTAAAACTTAGAAAACATAATTTTAGACTTCACGATAAAAATTACTCCAAAATCTAGGTATGTAGATAGAGGCAGACAAGGGAACATTTATCAAATATTAACTATTAATAAAATTAAAAGTTGAGGTTTATATAGCTCTTTCATATAACTTTTTCAATTTTCAAAATGAAAAAATATAAAAAATTATAAAGTCTCTAGCAACTTTAAATGTGAAAAAACTATTGAGGAAAGAAAAATGTGCATAAATTAAAAAAAAATAAAGTATGCATACTTTTTTCTGAAACATTCATAACGCATTATTTCTTTCAATTCCACTTTCATAGACAGCAGCGTGCGAAGAGAAAACTGCGTCCGGGCCAAAATTTCAATTTGGCGCCCCCCCCCCCCCCCCTTCCCACCTTTTCTTTGTGACAGATGTCACAAAATTGAAAAGTGCAGAAACACAGAAAAAGTCTATTGAATATATATTTCACGTTTATTTTGAAACTTTAAGTTTATTTTTAATACAGAAATCTAAAAAAAAAAAAAATAACATAACAGAAATTGCACTTATATTTTGGCAAAGGAGATCTAGAAATTTCCAATATGTAACTATTTTTTTTTTTTTTTTTTTTTTTACAAAAAAGAGACGAGGTTTGTAGTATAAATTTGGCGCCTTCTCAATTTCCGCGCGCGGGGCGACTACCTCCTTCGCGCATTAAAAATAATGAAGATATTTCAAGTGTATCCACGAATTTCACGCTATATCACAATTCAGGATATTCTGATGGGAGAGCATTATTTGGGCAATTCACGATTATTTTTAAACAAGCCGCCCTTGGCGACCAGTTTGGTCTCCGTTAGATGTGTGCTAAACATTGTACCATGTTTCTTTTATCCAAAATTTAATTTACTTTCTTAATACTTCGCCAAATCAGAAGTTTTTAGTAGAGAAATCTAGAACTCCGTATTTGTATGAGTACTACTTAGTTATCCCGTCGACCAAATATATATCGCCAAACTATAAGATTAAATATCAATAATGGTTGATCGTAAATGTCATATTCGCTTGTTTTTAAGCAAATTACACGTGTTTACGTCATCAAGTTATTTTTATTTCGACGTTTTAATTGTATTTTTATTAATGTTATACTAATTTATTTGTTCTTTCGCTATTTAAAATAAAAATTATGTCAATCTGTATAATTTGGCGAGTGGTTTGGCGATTTATATAATTTGGTAAAATTGGTCGACGGTATAACTAAGTAGTACCTTTTTATGCTAGCCTGGCGCAAGTGATAAATCATCAAACATTGTCTTTCCAATCGCATTTTTTCATATTTCATTAAATTCATCTAAAATATAATAATTTCACTCATTTTATTTAAAATACATAATTTTAATTTGAAATTCATGACTTTCACTTTTTCTTTCCCTTTTTTAAGAAAAAGAAAAGAAAAATAATAAATAATACCAAAAACCATGACTTTTAATTTCAATATCAAAACATTGTTTTAATTTACCTCGCGAAAAATAAATGTAAAAAATGGTCACCTGGCATATAAAAAGGGAAGCGGTCAGCCCGGAACTATTGATGACAGTCACGTGACTTAGGCTATTATTATAGAGATCATATTATAGTCATCATATTTCCCGACTGAGAGTTTTACGCTGGTGTTGTTCAATGCAAATGAGCACAAGAATTAAAAACTTTGCTAATTCTATTTTTACACATTTAAATATATACAGATTATTTACAGCGAAACATTTGGTTAATACTTGTTTAAATATAAATTCATCACTGGGAATCCAAGATAATATTTTATGAAATCAAGAACATTTTATTTTCTTCCACTTTTGGAAGATCAAGAAATAAACTGCAGCGTGCAAGTTGCTATCGAATTTCACATTCTACTACAAAACTAAAGAACAAGAAAAAATGTTTTTAATATCAATTCTCTGGAAGGTCACGTGATCATTGGCGCCATTCAAGTCTGAAAGAGGCCCGACAAGGGGTTTGCGAAATATTCCACAACCCCCCCCCCCCTCCCCGATGAACAAGGGTTCATCAAAAAAGAGATTCAAAATAATTAAAGTAGAAAAAAAATTATTATTCTAACATCAATTACACTATACATAAATACAATACAAATTAAAATATATACTTACATACGTACTTCAAATAAAAAGAATAAAATTAAATTATATCGATATTTGCAAACGAATGTCTGCTACTAAAAATAGAAAGAACAATTTAAATCTATACAAATTATTATAAAACAATTCAAGATAAAATCAAACTAAAAATTAGAAATATTAACAAACAAAAAACTTTTTTTTAAAGTCAAATTAAAGTTTTGAGTCTATTAATAAAATCAGTTTTTTTTTCCAGTTTGTCAGTCTAAATTATACAAAAAATTAATAGGTCTTTTAATGATGGAATTATTTGTTTTCAGTTCACAAAACCTTTTTTTTTTTTTTTTTTTTTTCTTTAATCTCTGTCCACAAATACCCAAGTTCAACAAGGTTCTTCGTAAATGTTCATATGCATAAGAACCACATCATCTACTTTAAAGTCAGAAGTTTTATTCTGGTCCGTGTAGTGAGCACATTTTAAGTTGAGAAGATATTCATTTTTCCAACGCTTCCAAAAATGATTTAGATGAGTCTCGCGTAAACGGAAGCGTTTCACAAAAGATTCTTTGGTTGCCGGTAAAATTAAATCGTTCACTTTTATGGCAGGTAAACACAAGATACGTTTTCCGATTTAAAAATGTGCAGGTGTAAGAGGAGATGGTTCTTCTAACTCGGAATACATGTAAGTCAACGGACGAGAGTTTATTATAGCTTCCACTTCAATTACAAGCGTTTCTAATTCACTCAATGTTAAAGAAGATCTTCCGGTAACTTTACGTAAGCTAGTTTTCACTGAGCGAACCATTCGCTCATAGAAGATACCCCACCAGGCTGCAAGCTTTACAATATACTTCCAGGAAATTCCGTGATTGGCGTAAAAAATTTTAACATCAAGATAGTGAATTACTTTCCACATTTATTTTAGTTCAAGATAAGCTCTTTTGAAAATTTTGGCATTGTCTGAATAAATTACAGCACACAGTCCTCTTCGTGAAATACTAACAGGAATTCTGCTGTTGACATGTCTTTTACTAATTCTAAATGAAGTGCTCTTGTGATAGCACATGTAAATAATAAAATATATAATTTATTTTCATTCCCCTTCACATACAGGGCCCCGCATAATCAAGACCTGTTACCGAAAACGGTGGAGTTTCGTTAATACGGTCACCTGAAAGAGGGGCTATAACTTGTTGACCAGGGCGTACGTTAAATTTCTTACAGATTGTACATTTGTTCAGGACTGATTTTATGCACTGTCTGGATCTTAAAATCCAAAACTTTTCACGCGTTTGTACTAATGCACTAGACACTCCTGAATGAAAAACTTGTTCATGTGCATCTTTCACGATTAATTCAGTAAATTTATGTTTTGCAGGAATCACAACAGGATGTTTTTCATAAAATGAGGAATCAGACTTTTGTAACCGCCCTCGTACCAACAGCAAACCTTCATCTGACAACATAGGATTTAACGGAAGAAGATTAGACTCTTTAGGGATACTCTTCTTATATTTCAAGCATTTTATTTTTTTATAACTTCAGAAAAACTTTCTTCCTGCACTAGTTTTAACCAAAAATTTTCAGCATGTAATATTTCCTCAGCTGATAATTCTGAAAAATATCTTTTTTCTGCCTTTAATTTTATATTAGAAATAAATCTAAATACCAATGCAGTTACTCGATACAATTTCTTTAGGGAACTATACTTTTCCAGATTAAAAATGGGAATTTCAGCAGCTTTATTTGTTTGAACAACGCAAGAAATGGTTGCTGCTTTTCGAGACTTCTCTTCAGAAACATCAGGTAATCGTGATGCAGCAATTTTAATCCTAGGTCACTGATTTTCGGGAAGGAAAAGAAATTCAGGACCATACCACCATTTTTGAGAATTTATTAAATGCTTCACAGAACAACTTCTCGTTATTAAATCTGCGGGATTAAGTTTGCCGTCACAATGTCTCCATAAACTAGGATCAGACAAATTATGAATTTCAGCAATTCGATTACTAACAAATGGTTTCCATTTTTCTTTTGGTCCTTTAAGCCAATGAAGAACAATTTCTGAATCAGGCCAGAAAATAGTATTATTTAATTGGATAATGCTTGTGATAAACTTTGCCATTCTGGCACCAATAAGTGCTCCCATGAGTTCAAGACGTGGCAGAGTTAACTTCTTCAAGGGAGCAACCCTAGACTTAGACATTAGAAAACTAGTTTTAAATTTATCTTTAGAAATGTGATACCGTAAGTATGCCACTGCACCATACACATTAGGGTTAGCATCAGCGAAAATATGCAATTGGAGATGCTCCTTTTCCATGATCAGGTTGCTAAAATAATGCCTGGGAATTTTCAAGTGTGTGAGATCCGGAATTTCTGAAAGCCAATTTTGCCAATTATTTTCTAGTTCACACGAAAAACTTTCATCCCATGATATTACCATTAACCATAGTTGTTGTAAAAGGCATTTGATACGAATGATAAAAGGGCAATAAATCACGCTAGATCAAACAACATAGCTGCAAATTTCAAAACGTTCCGTTTTGTACAAGAATCATTGCTTAAATTTGCTAACAATGGTCGTAATTCTAGTCCCAAATTATCTTCTGTATTGTTCCAGATAAGTCCTAAAACTTTTGGGGAACTATATGGGGGGGGGGGGTCGGAACTCGAAATAGGTATGTTTTCATCAGGCCATTTTTTTCCTAAGTTCCTCAGAATTACTTTCGAATTTTCTTAACTTCATCCCCCCTTCTTTCAAAATATCAACAGCTTCTTTAGATAAGTTAAAAGCTTCTAGAACATAGTTTTCTCCTGAAAAAAAAATCATCTACATAAAGAGAAGAATTTAGGATTTCAAATGTTTTGTTATAAGAGTTTTTATATTTATTAATATGGTGCTTAATAGTACAAGCGAAGATAAGGGGACTGCAGGTGACACCAAAAGTAGCTCTGGTCATTCTAAAGGGTACTACATTTTTATTCTTATCAAAATCTTCATAATATAAGAATCTAAGATAATTGTGATCTTCTTCGGCTATGGATATTTGTAGAAAAGCTTTTTCAATATCAGTCGAAAAAGCAATTTTATGTAAACAGAATTTCAAAATTATATCTAAAACATTAGAATTCAAGTTAGGGCCATGATTCAAACATTCGTTTAATGATAGAGAATCACTATATTTGGAAGAAGCATCATAGACTATGCGCATTTTTGTTGTAGTTTTGTCGTCACGAATAACAGGTCTGTGTGGCATGTAATAGGAATTATTGGAATGTTTCTCGGTGCACAATTCTATTACACCCTCATTAAACTGCTCGAGAAAATGGTATTATATTCCTTAAGTAAAGGATCATTTCTCAGGAATTTATTTTCTAAACTGGAAAACCGCCTCTTTGCTACTTCAAGATTATTTCTAAGCAATTCACGAGACTTTTTCCACAATAATTTTGTTTCATGACGTCCATTTACAAATTTTGAATTTTCTTTAAATTCTTTTATTGCCTCAAGTTCGGTAATGTTCTTTTCATTGCTTTCAGCAATGCTAATTACTTCGAGATCCCAAAATGCTTTCAGCTGAGTATTTATATTTTCAACTGAAACACGCAAACAAGCTACTTCTTTTTTATTCGACTCTATCTGCCCTTGCACCGTATGTAGCTTTATTTTGTTTATATTTTTGTTCTGACATCATAGATACAATTGCACCTTTGTTTCATTTTCAGGATTTTCTTTTATTGTTTCTATAAGACAAAACAAATAATTATGGGTATTGTTACCGCATTTGGAACAAGGATTAATTTTTGTTCTACAATTAACTGATATATGCGATTTATAAAAGCGATTTGTAACAGCGACCTTCTTTCTTTAATTTATATCGTTTGTGTTCATCCGTGAATTTCGAACAATTTAGTCCTACATGATCAGAAGACTTGCAAAATATGCAAAACTGTTTTGGAGATGTATTTAAAGCAGCAGCTGAAGATATATTTTTCTTCTGAGAAAAATTTTGATATTTACTTGAAGAATTTTCATATTTGTTTTTAGAATTTTCATAAGCCTTGCTTTGCGAATTATTTACTAAATTAGTAGCTTCGCGGCATCTTAATTCCGTTTTAATGAAATTTATTAAATGGGTTACTTCGCAATCCTTATCGGGGTCACGTTTTCGATGGAAATCTAGTATCAAATTTTCTGGTAATAACCTTAATAATATGGGTAGTAATAAATGGTCGTAGGAGTCTGATGTTACTCCTAATGCATCAAGATTCCTAACGCTAGTTTCAATATTATCCTATAATTTTCTGAGCGAAGTGACATTATTAGCAGATTTTACTGGTTCAAGATTTAGAATTTTGTTCATATAACAGTTTATTATATTTTCCCGCTTTCCATACCTTTCTTCTAACAACTTTCGTTTTCGTTCAACTTCACGTTTTCGATGGAAATCTAGTATCAAATTTTCTGGTAATAACCTTAATAATATGGGTAGTAATAAATGGTCGTAGGAGTCTGATGTTACTCCTAATGCATCAAGATTCCTAACGCTAGTTTCAATATTATCCTATAATTTTCTGAGCGAAGTGACATTATTAGCAGATTTTACTGGTTCAAGATTTAGAATTTTGTTCATATAACAGTTTATTATATTTTCCCGCTTTCCATACCTTTCTTCTAACAACTTTAAACATGTAGAATAATTTTGATCTGTCAATTCGAAACCAGCTATAATATTATATGCAGGTCCAGACAACAAAGGTTTAAGATATTGGAATTTTTCAATTTTTGATAACGATTCATTTGAATCTATCGCACTAGTAAATAAATTGAAAAATTCTAAGAGCTGGCTTGCATCACCAGAAAAATTTTCTATGTTTAGTTTAGGTAGCTTCACTGCCGAAGCTGGTTTACAACCGATTTTTTAACCAGTACTTGTTTCCCGCAAAACTTTTAGTTCAGTTTCGATTTTACATTTTTTAAGACTTATCTTAATTTTAAATTTCAAATTTGACATTTTTTCAGAATATTCTTCTACCGATTTTAGTTCTTTTTCATATTCAGTTTTTCCCTGAGTTAGCTTATCTATTTCGGAATCTAATTCCTTGAGTAGAGCTTCCTTTTCATTTATGAGCCCCAATGATTCCATTAAGGAATCGCAATCAGTCTTATCATTATCAACTGATAACAATGTATCACATTTTGTGATTAATTTCGTAACCGCTGCTCGAATAGTAGCCCTTTTACTTTTGAGCTTTTCTGGCTTATCCATGTTTAAATTTTAATTCAGTTTTCAAAATATATTATCGTGAAAAAATGCTTATTTTCAATAAATCAACAGTCAATAGTCATGCAGAATAATAAAGGTATTTCTTACCTTTTCCCCCGGGTTTTGGCACCAAAAATAATGAAGATATTTAAAGTGTATCCACGAATTTCACAATTCACGATATTCTGATGAGGAGAGCATTATTTAGAGAATTCACTATTCTTTTTAAATCATATTATAATCATCATATTTCATGACTGAGAGTTTTACGCTGGTGTTGTTCAATGTAAATGAGCAGAAGAATTAAAAGCTTTGCTAATTCTATTTTTACACAGTTAAATATATACAGATTATTTACAGCGAAACATTTGGTTAGTACTTGTTTAAATATAAATTCATCACTGGGAATCCAAGATAATATTTTATGAAATCAAGAACATTTTATTTTCTTCCACTTTTGGAAGATCAAGAAATAAACTGCAGCGTGCAAGCTGCTATCGAATTTCACATTCTACTACAAAACTAAAAAACAAGAAAAAATGTTTTTAATATCGGTTCTCTGGAAGGTCACGTGATCATTGGCGCCGTTCAAGTCTGGCCAAAAGAGGCCCGCTCAAGGGGTTTCCAAAATATTCCACACTGAATATGAAATTTGATAAATTTCCATACCATAGATGCCAAGATACAGATTGTTTTGGGTGAACTGTACATGAATCTGGCATGATGAGTACAATCTAGAATGGCTACGTTTAGAAGAATCAAAGTATTAAAAAATAAACTTTTTTTAATGCAAAAATACAACAATGCCCATTTATCACAATTTACAAAAATTCAAAACCAAATTAATGTCTCATATACTATTGTCTTTCAGCTTTTTGGACATCACTTTGTGCTATGGCACAAAGTGGCACATACGTGCTAACACAAAACCTAATTTGAGTTAAATCTGGCAAGCCTAATAATATACATACCAACTTCATAAAAAAATGACTTCTCTTAAACAAAAAAATAGTATAAAAGCATGACAAATACACACAGGGTACAATAATGGTGCACACAAAAATTACGTATGAAAATTCACAAATAAAATATAAAATAGACTTTGGCACAATAATTTCACCAAGAAAATGATATTTTAACACATACCTACTGCATGTAATTAAGTTCCTCAATACATGTAGAGCGTTCGTTCTAGCTGTAGTTATCCATCCATATTGTCAGGTTTTGAAATCAAAAATTAAATAAACAAAATAGAAAAAGGGTTAGAAAAAGCAGAGCCATGCAAAGGAGGAGGCAACAGGGGCACTAGCCCCAGATGCCAGAGTTTAGGTTCACCAATATTATGAAACATTTTCTTAGAATTTTTTTATCATTATTTTTATTCTCTTTTTATTTATCGGAAAGTTAGTAAAACAGTTGTTTGTTAGCTTCTGAGATAGTTGTTTATTTCATATTTAAATGTTTTAAACATTTGGTAACTATTTCTGCTTTTATGAATAAACTACATGTATTTCTCATTCGCAATTATTATTATTTTTTAAACACATCACTTCAGTGTTATTTTGTACCTCTGAAATAATAATAATAATAAAAACAATTGGAAGAATACAATGGTGGTAAAAGGGGGAAGAGGGCAAGTTATTGTTTTACACTGGGTACTTTTCTTGCTTCTCATAGCCCTGAAGAATAGAGTACCGAATCTAAAAGAAGTTTAACACAAAAGTAAGCAATCTATGCTAAAGGACTTTGTTCAGAAAACCACAAAATGCAATTATTTCAACACTCTTTTATTTAACTCAACTTGGTTTTTGTATGTAAAGTTGGAATTTTGTAAACAATTTTTTAACTCACTTTCTGATAGACTAGAATTATACAAATTATGTACAAAGTTGTGTTTCTCATGAGAATATAACATTTTAATACTTTTAGAACTTAATTATAAATTAATAACTTAATTTTAAGTATTTTTCCATTATTCCGCTGCAGGTGATAAATCCTCTAAAGCAGTGGTTCCCAAACTTTTTGCATCGCGGAGCCCTTTTTAGAAGGAATTTCTATGGCGGAGCCCCTGAAGCCTACTGTGCCCTATGTAACAAGGTAAGGTTTTTTAATTGCACTGCCACCGAGCACAGGAAGTGGGAATGAATAGTAATCTAAACAATTGTGCATTGTCCCAAAAATAGAATTATATTTTGAAACTTTTACCAAAACAATGAATTTATTTTCAATTTCCATCAATACAGATTGAATTGTCAAAAGTTAACATACTTAAAAAAACCCTCCAAAACTCAAAAAATCGTAACATTTTACATTATTAGAGTGACGAACAATAACGCATAAGAGTTTAATGTGATTGGATTGTTTTGCAAAAATGTCTGAATGCCGGTCGTTTGATAGTAATAACAGGTTTGGTTCTGCTTTTAAAATACTTCTGCATTTTGTTTTGGTTTTTAAGTAATATCTTAAACACAAAATGTACCAAGAATTTTACTCAAGTTTTATAAAAATATTTTAGATCAGAATTTTTATTTAAAATTATTTACTTTTCTATGTAACTTATTTCTGTTTGATTTATATTGTAGTTATTTAAAAAAAAAATCTGTTCGAATAGAAATGTTTTCGTTTGGTATCACCGAATAACCAATTGTTGAATATTCGGTGTTAACTTCCTATGAGATATCAAATCAATGAGGACTTCGTGTTTCACTGAAATTAAGCTGTGTTTTTTTTTACATCGCTGAACATATTCAATACAAAAATAGAGTCGTGGAAAGCCTTTTCTATCCCACTGTTAAAAAATGTTGCTTAAACGAATTTTTCAAAACTGTACGATGTCCCTGAATATTTATTTGTATTTTTTTCATCTTAAAAGAAGACATGTTTGGTAAATTCATCGGAAATTGTGACAGATTATCACTAAAATGATAGATACATTTATTTCATTTTGCTAAACATATCGGAAATATATGCAATTAGCATTCACAATCTTCATTGATTAAAAGTTTTGCCAGTTTAGAGTTATGGTTCTTCTAATATTACCTCTCTACAGTTTCAACCATCGTGTAAATGGTATTTCTCGACAATACCATCTTACTTTGTATGCAGTAGTGGGGGCGGATGCTGGCTTCCAATAACTTCATGCATAAGCTTAAAAAGTTTTTTTTAAGAGTTCCTGATTTTATATAGTTTATTGTTTTAATGGCATTATTCAACCTTTTCATAAGTTCAAAAGATATTTTCTCGGGGATAGCGTATATCTAGAATAAAGAGCGCAATAGATAGTGCTTCCCCATTTGTTAAATTTTTGCAATGGCTCTAGCATTGTGACCTATCATTGCTTTCGCATCATCAGTACATTCATGTTCATATGTGTTTTACTGTGTATTCATTCAAAAATATTTCTTCCCTTAGTGTTTTGGTTTGTATTGATCTACAAACAATATGATCCTGATAGCTTTGTGAAACCTCTTTTATTCTAGCATTAGTAGAGCATTTAATTTTAATCGAGTTAATGTTTTCAAACACAGTAGTAATAGCGAAGTCAAGTCTTGTTGCTGGTGCCTGTTTCAAAAAAAAAAAAAAAAAGTTCAGACTCTTAACTGTCCTGGTCTGAACGGGATATTAGTACATGTAACTAAAAAATACTAACAAAACTGCTAATCCAGTGACGTCAGTAGACATTGTCCCGAGGCTAACGAAAAAGACAGGCTACCGCGGTGGGTCCGATTCTTCTTTTTTTACAGACCGCTGGAGTCACGTGATGCTCGAATGCACCAATGAAGGTGTGCGAAAAGAGCATCACGTGACTCCAGCGGTCTGTAAAAAAAGAAGAATAGGACCTACCGCGGTAGCCTGCCTTTCTCGTTAGCCTCGACATTGTCCTTGTCTACGGGGTTAGCGTTTTCTGTTTTTCCGGGCTGTTAGCGGGGTTAGCTAACAGCCCTTGTCTACATTTAGTTGTTAAGTTTTGTTTTATATCAGCCGTCATAAAGGTAATTTAAAAAAAGAAATGATGTCATTTGACAAAGGAATATTGGACACTAAATTGAGAATTTTTTCATAAAGCAAATTCTTGACAATATCAATTTTAAAAGCTTTATTAAGTGTCTTTTCAATTATATAATCTTCACGAACTCAAGCGACTCATTGAAGTATCAGGTAGGTGCCATCATAAGCGGCGACTTAACGGGGACAACGACGTCAAACAAGGCAAACTTCCATCACTAATTTTAGAATATTATTTTTATCCTAATTAATCACAGGACAAAAGGAGAATTTTAAATTGGTGGTAGAAATATATCTTATTGCCTATTTCGTCCCAGTGAAGTCTGCGAATATATCCAGGGCATTTCATATTTCCTTTAACAAGTGTTTTGTGATTGTTTCTTTTGAAGCATGCATACATTACTTTGCCCTTCATATTGAAAAAACTGAGGCGGTTTGTCTTTCAAAACATAATGGTTTATTTCGAAATGATGACGCAGCTGAGTATGAAACGTGGAGTTATTGTATAACACTACACAACAAGTCACACCGAGAGGATAAGTTGAGCAATTTACATAGCCAAATTTTCCTTCAGAATACAATTTCTTGCTTTCATATGTTAAATCCGCATTTTTCTTTTTCCATTTATTGCATTTTTTGATCGGAAAACTTAAAAATAGAATGCTAGTAGAAATTAATATTTGCACCGGAAATTTTAAAAAAATGTTTCTGATGAACGGAAAAAAAAAAAGAAAAAAAAAAAAAAAAAGAGTTCAGGATCTCAGATAGTTGACGATCCATGTATTAATATTTTTGTAAAAAAAAAAACAATCTGTTTACATTCTTGGAAAACAAGAAGGAAAAACCTCTCTTTAAATGTGTTTTTTCTTGTTGAAATTTGCTTTATTTTCCTAAAGCGCGGAGGAGCCCCTGAAAAGTTCACACGGAGCCCCTAGGGCTCCGCGGAGCACACTTTGGGAACCTCTGCTCTAAAGCATCGTTTCTTAAACTTTGGGATCTCGCGGACCCCCTTTGATATGATATGCATTTCGGGGACCCACAACAAAAATTTTCTAAATGTAAGATTTAAAAAAAATAATAATTTAATGGTATAGACATTATTTATTTTTCATTGCAAATACTCCGTGTCTAGTTGTTGAAAAAATCAATTGCCTTAATAAGAAAAGTGGCACACATTTTAAGACAGTTAAAACATAGATAGTACTTCCCGCGAGAAGGATGCTGCTGTTTTTTTTTGTTGTTGTTTGTTTGTTTTTTTACGAGGTGTGCAATGGCTGGTTCAATGTTCGAAACATGTATCTGCAAGTCTGGTTCGACATTCAGTCGATTTCTATATTTGTTTTTCATATGCACAAGAGTGGAGAAAGTCTTTTCACGCGATTTTGTTGTACAGAAGGGAAGTAAATGATTGATAGCTTTATCTGCTAGCTCTGCATACGTATTTCTCATGCACAACCAAAAGTTTGGAAAGCTATTCACTTAGAAAGCAATTTTCATGGAAGCATTGCATGATGTTTCTGTAAGTTGTTCCTGCTCTAAGAATGCTAAGGATTGCATTTTACTAATGTCTTGGAGTGCACCCTTCATCCACTCATTTTCTGACTTCGAGGGAGGAAAATAAAGTCGGAGGGCTTCTTTTTCAACAATATCAGGGATATTGTATCGCCAGCGGTTTGTAAAAAATCGAATAATGTTAGGAATGATTCAAAATTATTATTTTCAAATCGATTTGCCCACAAATCAATTTTGTTTATTGTTGCTTCTAGTTTGTGCTGGGCTTTGAAAACATGTACCGATGTTCATAATAACCGATGCTTAGCTTAAATTGAGCTCATTCTGAAAACCAAAAATACCTGTCAAATATGCCACCTTGACAAGCCAGGAGAACTCATTGAAACATTCTTTCAAATGGCATTTGTAATCTAATAAAAATAGCCTTGCTTCAACAGGCAGTGCAAAAATGCGATTTAAAACTTTTCCTCATTGCAGACACTTAATTTATGTATGCAAAAGTAACTGTTTGTCTTGACTCTCAAATTTTTCACACAGAATTTTAGGAAATGTAGAATTCAATGGACGAGCCTTCATATAATTTACTAATGAAACATCTTCGTTGATTTCAGACTTCAAATCTTCAGGCAGTTTTTTTTTTTCGTGACCAGTGATTCACGATGAATACAACAGTGTGTCCAAACTGCATGTAGTGTTTTATCTTTCACCAAGCTGATCAAACCAGTAATAGGTCCAAAGATAGGTTGAGCCCCATCTGTATTTATCCAGACATACTTTGACTAGTTTATTTCTTTCTATTTTTTCTATGAATCCGTCTAAACAGGTGACTAGCGCTGCACTGGTTGTGTGAGATGGAATGGATTTGCAAAACAAAAAATCTTCCATACTTTATCACCAAATTCACAACGAACGAAAGCTAACAAATTCACATTATTGGAAACGTCTAAACTCTCATCCACTTCTAATGTGAAATAAGGACTTTTTTTATATGTTCAATTAATTGGCTCTCAATATTTTCACATAAGTTGATGATTATGTTCTTAACAGCATCATTAGATAATAAAATTAAATTTAGATCCTTTTCTGCTTTTTCTCGTAGTATTTTTGTGACCATTGCAACAGCAGCAGGTAGAATTAAATTCTCTGCAATCATATGAGGTTTTGCAGGTCTGATACCATCAAAGATACCTGACACAAGGCAAAAACGGCCGTTTCATTATTGGAACCAATTGTGGTCTTTTTAATTAATTTCTGACTTGTTTTCAGCTCTTTTAACTTGCTATTAAAAAAAAAACAGTTGGTTTGTTTAAATACCATTCATATTTAGTTTGTAAATGTGTACGGAGTTTTGTTGGTTTCATACATTCATTTGACAGTATATTGTGACAAATAGCACAAACAGGACGCTTTTCCTTATTAATACAGGTGCTCGTAAATCCCAATTTTAAATATTCTTCAGAGTACTTACATTTTTATTTTGCAGTAATTTCTTCTTTGTTAAATTGTGAGGTATTAAATCATCATCATCTATATCTGACTTTTCTTTATGCTTTATTTCACCGGACTTAGACCACTCATTCATATCTTGAATTTTTAAAAAGTGTAAGTATGTAACAAGAGAAACTAATATAGGAGCAGTGCACCTTAAAATGACAATGGCTGGAATTAGCTCACTACCGTTTTCACCATGCTTTCGCGTTTTTTTTTGATAAGATGACGTATGGTTCCGCGATTTCTACTATGACAACACGAAAAAAAATGTATACATGAAATGCGCTGATGAGGAAGCAATATTCGGTAAAAATGTTTGGCTTGCCCAGAGATGAATTCAGAGGGTGAAGCGGAGCGGGGGGTATTGAAGTGTCTCCATCGAAAGATTTAGATTTAGGTGTTTATTTTGTGCTTGTTAATAGTCCTAGTTCTGCATTTATCCACAAACAGCTATACAGCAAATCCTGCCGAAGAAAAAAAGGTCTGAATTCAACACTGGGCTTGAGGACCCCCGTCTGTAAGTTCGCGGACCCCCAGGGGTCCGCGGACCACAGTTTAAGAAACGCTGCTCTAAAGTACTTTATGGTTACAAATGTACATGAGTTGCAACAAAAATAGATTTGATTATGTGCTAAACCACGCTTGCCAAAAATGGACAACTGGATCTGAAGCTAGAACAAAATACTTTATACTCTATAAAATATAAATAAAAAATAAAGAGTGTAATATATATTTTTTAAATATACTCTTTAATTAATTAATAGTTTCAGAATTAAGATTATATGTGAGAAATTTAGAAATCCTTAAAAAATAGTTTAAATGGTGGGTTTTTTCCTTTCCTGTTGCCCTATCTTTAAAAAAAAATTATAATTTTTTAAAATAAATTCACTAGGTCACGATTTCTACCCAGAGTAAAAAGAAAAGCAATGAACTTTCTAAAATCAGATTCGGTGAAAAACCAGACTAATGTATTGTAACAGATATTTTATCATGAATCGCAATTATAAAATGAGGCATGATTTTCAAGATAACATTAGACGCTTACATAAAAGAGTGTATTTCAAAAAATATATTTTTACTTTTATATTTACTTTAATACAGAATCTACAAAAATGGCATAGCAGCTTTTTTGAAGTTTTTAGGAGCCTGTTATTTAAGAATAATTTTTAAAGCATTATTTTTTATTACCCTCTAGGTCCTGTACTAAGAATTTTCCATTATTAGCTAACAAATTAGCCAAACTGAAAAATCATTAGCCAGATTTGATAAGTATCTGCTAAAACTACCATTACTGTATGAGAGATATTCTACCTAGTAATTTCTGTGAGTCATGTCACACTATAATCAGAATTAGAGCAAACCATAAAAAAAAGCACCACCCTCTACTAAATGACTAAATCTGCCACAAATCATTGTATAAAAAAGTAACTGGTACCAATCATTTAATAATAACGTCTACTAAATAATGCTATACTTAATTTTTGCTTAAGCAGTCGTCTGTGCATGTGCAGCATGCTCGGCATAGAGTGTCATAGGCAGCGGGTACCTAAGCCGGAGGTTCATTTAATTTGACATTTGTTTTCTGAAACAAATTCATATAAAGGACCCTGATGTAATTAGAGACCCAATTGTGGACGAAGCCAGCTAGTCGTTTAATAATAATGTCTACTAAATAATTCTGTACTTAATTTTTGCTTATGTAGGTCGCATTATGTGTAAAAAAACTTTCAAATTTTCAAAGCGCATAACTTTGACGTCATATTTAGATTCTTCACCTTCAGTAAATGTTTCTTAGAAATTATTTTAGAATCATGTATTATTACTATTTTATAACTCAAGTATTGTTAATTTTTAGAGTTTCTGAAAAATGAGCAATCACCAAATGAAATTAAAATGAAACAACTCCTTGCAAATGCCAAGACCCCTAGGCTGGGAAAGTACCTTTTCAATCAACCTATTATTCGCTGTTTCGTATACACAACACAAGCAATATTTACCATATTTACACAATTTAGTTAAGATAAAGAAGTCATTTATCTATTTTTATATACAAACAGAAGTAAAATGTATAGAAATAACATTAATAATAATATAATATTTATACATTTATTAACTTATATACAGTAGACCTTTATAATACAATTTGTATTATATATAACGCATAAATCTCAGACGTAAACAATGAATTTTGCAGTTAAGAAGCAGCTGCATTCCGCCTTGTAGAAATATTGCTATTCTCTAGAGCGCTAAATTTGATACATTTTCATCTTTAACACCTGGCTTCAGAGTTTTTTAATAAAAACATTGTTATTTTAAAAATTGAAAAAATTTCGAAATGAATAATATGATGATTTGGTCTAGGCATATTTGTACCATGCTTTAAGGTAATTTAATAATGTTTGAAATGATCTATATTATGCAAAAATTTATAATCTGCACAATTTCTGGTCCCAAGTAATATAGTAATAAAGATGAAGATCTACTGTATATATTGAATTGATATATGTTCCAGATATATTTGGCCAAGGCCATGTTTATAAGGTCAGTTTAAATGATGTATGAAATATGATCTATATAAGGCAAAATTATATATTACACACAACCTCTTGTCTCAAGGTGTGGTCTAAAATATGTTCTATGGTATAAACAAACATAAAAGTTTATTAGGTTTGCTTTTATATGGCTGTTTTTATCATTTGGCAACAAATCTCACTTTCTGAAGCCTGAAATGCGGTAAGTTAAAAAATAGCAAGGCCCATATTGTGGAAAAGTATCCTTTTTCTTTTCTTTTATAGATCAAATGTATGTAATATAATAATGAATAAAGTTTGAAAAAATAATCAGGTTGAGGATCCCAAAAGTCCAGATTGAGCCAAAGTGAAATCCAGGGCCTGATAATCATTTGTCTTTCCTATTCATATAGTGTCAACAAATTACTAATTTTTATTTTAAAAAAATTAGATAAATTTCAAAATTAAGAGCAGTGTCAGGTGAGGTAAAATAAAATAAGTAGGTTTTAAAAAAATTATAAAAAAATACAAATTGCATTTTTTTGCAATTGTTTTGCCAAATTAGTGTGTTTGTTACTAGTATCAGTTATCATTATTCAAAGAATAATAAAATATTTGTTACTATATTATACTTGGTAGTCATTTTTAAATTTTCGACGAGATAACTTGGTTGTGGTGATGAGAAAAACTTTCGATTTAAAGTAAATAAGAACGTATTGTCAACTTATATATCCATTGTATAGCATAAAACACTTAATCAAAAAGTTTCTGCATCTTTTTTTTTTTTTTTTTTTTAACATTTAGTAATGCATTAAACATTTAATAAATTAATGTTTTAGAGAGAAAAAAACATTTGGGTTAAAATAGTTATACAGTTAGGTTTAGCAAACATACAGCAAATTTTTAACTTTTTTCATAATTTTAATATATTAAAGGATTAAATTTTAGGTCAGAATTTTTGAAGACGACAATAAATTCGATATTTCTTGGAATCATGATAATCAGAAATGCATAGTTGAGTTCGCAAAAGAGAATGGCAGATTCTTTTTTTCCATTTCATGGGGGAAATGGCATATTTGAGGAGCTCACAACATAGTAGACCAAGTCCATTTTGAAATAAAAAGGAAAGTGCCCAGTTAAACTGATCGCATTGAGCTCACAGGCTATTAACACAAATTAATGTATATTATACTCTTATTTCAAAGAATAATGCCCCTTGAAAAATAAATTAAGGGGGGATTCCCCCCCCCCCGTTTCCCCTCTTTATACTTAACCAATGAGCTTCCAAATGTCGTCAGGGAAGAGCCTTATCAAAATAAACCGGTATACCAAATTGAAGCAAATCGGATAGAAAAATCCATTTATCTAAATTAAGGGGGTATTAGCCCCCCATTCCTCCCTTAATGTTTAACCAATGAACTTCCAAATCTAATCATGGAAGCACCTTATCAGAATTAACCGGTATACCAAATTTGAAGAAAACCTGATAATTCTGCTTGAAAAACCCATTTATCTCAGTTCGGGGAGGGGGGGGGGGGAATTAGCACCTCGTCCCCCCTTTATACTTAACCAATGATCCCCTAAAACTAATCAGAGAAGTGCCAGACTTAGATAAAATGTGAAACTGTCTGCGACTCTAATAATTTCTTAAAAATTTCCTGCAAAAAAACGCCGTGCCCCTCCCGAGTCCTATATCGCTGCTAACAGCAAAAATGAACAGTTATATGTGAGTAGAGTGCCACTAAGCAACACCACTATAGTAGTTTTTGCTAACCGAGACGCTTGACATTCATTGACCTTCACCAGTTAAGACCCTGGTCTTGCGATAACGAAGACATTAAGAGGGGGGAATATAAGGGATAATATAGTAGTCGCATTGTGTCAAATTAATGGTTGTATTTGATCTGATTAGCATGCACATATATGCTTGTAAATTGTGATTTGTGGTATTAACAGTAATTTTTATAAGTTGGAATAGTCTATAGGAACATCCAAAAAAGATAGTTAATTTTGTCTAAAGACTGAAATGAAAATGCCAAGCCAAATTCCTTAGATTTAAAAAATTCATAGTATTTTTCCTTAAGGGAAGGCACGACTGGGATGCCATGCCCACTCACATTATTTTAACTAACACTTTATACTCATTTATTATACATAAATAAATTTTATCCAAGTGTTTATATAAACTTTAATTCACGTGTCTGATAAAACTGTGCAAGAACTTCACACAAGTTAGAAGCGTCTAAGTTTTTAGCTCTCCAAAAAATTGTACTTTTCAGCTAAATACCCCATTAACTTCTAAAGTACTTGAGCGGTTTACGATTAAAAAAAATTTTGGTGGTAGAGTATAAATATAAGATCGTATGTGAATTGAAGAGATGAGAAAAATTGCCATTGTTCTAAAATAAAAGCTTTAGTCGAAGCTTTGGTGATCCGATTATTATTAGCCTCGAAAGGAATCATTCTGATGGTAGTAAATTTTGAATCTTTTGTGAAAAAATGTTTTCGCAAGTTTAAAATGCTCCCTGAATTTTGTTGAGTGATCATAAAATTTGTACACTCAGGTCACCAATTGCATTAGGGATTGACCGAAGCAGCAATTTTGCCGAATACCGAAGCTTCGGTCAAAGTGTACACCGAATATTCGGTATTCGGCAACCGAATACTTAAAAATTTTTAATACACATTTTTGCATATATTAGCTTTTTTAATAAACTTTAATTAACATTAAATTCTTAATAATTTAATTCAGTTACATTTTTATTCTTAAATCTAATTACACACACACAAAAAAAAAAAAATTAATGACTTCTTTCCACTCACAAATTCATTAACCCATCACTTATTTTTTATTATTTTATCACTAGTCAATACCTAAAATAACCTATGAAAATATTAAACTAGGCTATTATTAAGGATAAGAATCGTCAGAAAAACAAAAGTTCATTCAAATAAAAAGAAACAATGCTGTCAAAGCTGATTTACTGATTGTCTAACTATAAACATATTGAATAGGAATGTTTTCAAATACAAAAGGTATCATATCAATATGTACATTTAACTATATTTTCTGTCAAATTACTGATATATATTTATATTTTGATTAATATTTTAACATTGTGATGATGAAGATAACAAATTTGAGCGATTTTAATTTAATGGTTATAAAAGCTATAGCTTAGGCATAGGGATATACTTATTTGATGTGTGTATTTTCTTTAATATACACCTTAGATATACAGAGATGATTTCTGATATATTTATTTGATGTGTATATTAAAGAATATATACATTAAATAAATTTAAATTAAGGAAACTAATGTAGAAATAATTAAAATTAAATGTTAAGGGAAAGATGCCCATCTTCCTTACTTTTTTTTCTCTAATGTAGACAGTTGTTTTGATTTCACCGCTATGTAGACTATTTTAGAAAGGAAAAAGTTTTTTTAAATTAAAAATAACTTTTGACTTGTTTTTTGTTGTGCAGCTGAACTATGAACTCATGCACACAATATTAAAACTCATTGTTTAGCCTATTCTACTTCTAAGTAAAAGAGAATTTTTACTTCTAAAGAAAATACTTATCCACAATTATTCGGCCGAATACTTAAAAGTATTCGGCCGAAGCCGAATATTCAGTTTACATGCTGAACCACCGAATCGACTATTCGGTCAATCCCTAAATTGAATCCATAAAATTTTAAAAACTAATTAAAAAAAACTGCATACTTCGGAGGTTTTTTGACATAGGGTACATTCCTCGTGAGTCCATTTTGAAACTGTAACATCAGAAACCTTCGTAAATCAGAAAAAAAAAGTATTGACATTTTCCCTTCATAAACATTCTACGCTTTCTGCTCTTGTTTTGGGGTTGATTGGTTGACGGTTGACTCAAAGGGTGAAAGGAAGGTATCGTATGGGTTCTTTTGAAAGGAGGAGAAATCTCCCAAGCAAACTTGGGCCTAACGTTGAAGTGGCAGCATCGCGACGCTGCGAGCCTCGTTCACTTCACATTCATGGAGGAAAGAGATAGATAGAGATGCAGTAAGGTGGCTGAGGAGTGACGCCAAAAAAGTAACCCTAAAATCCGCTACAGTACGCCCAAACACAATCAAGTTCTTTCGCGAAAAAAAGAAGAAAACTTTTAGTATACAATTTTTACAATGGAATGCTGCTTTAGAATGCTTAAAAATAAGCAGATTACTTTCATTTAGAGAAAAAAATGTACAGGTGATGTCAAAGAATTCGGCCCCGGTTCCAGGTGCTTGTTTTGTTTGGGCCGAGAAAGCGCATTTAAATATGAGCGATAACATACTGCATCTCCATCTATCTCTTTCTTCCATGGTTCGCATTACTTTAACTTTGTTTTCTTATAGAGCCGGCAGCACAGACAATCACCTCATCGAGTTCACAGATGAAACTGCAGAATGGACTCTATTCAGGTGACGTCAGACGCCAGAGCTGGCGGTATGATGATCTGTTATTCTAGTTACTGCACTGGCAGAATACCAGTATGCGCAGGCGCAAACACCGCTAGCAGACGACTTTAGCCTTGACCCAGGTTGAGTGCATACATTTTAACTGAAAATTTGCAAACTTAGGGAATTTTCTCGCATACAGAACAACATTTTGAATTTAGATTACAATATATTAAGTATATGCTGCTGCATCAAAGAATTTGTTTTGCGGTACTTTTAACAAACAAGCATTAATAACTCACACTCCATAGACTGCTATGCTAAACACCGCCAGTAAATACCGCCAGCAGACGAATTTTAGCCTCGACCTCAGGTCGCGTGCATAAGGTCCATTAGTTAAATTTTGATTCGCATATTAAAACGCAATCGGTCTGTCGAGTCATATCTTGTTGGAAAACCGGATTTTAGCGGTTGACTCGTAGGTTTACCATTGTGTTTTCCCGCATCCAAAAGTATAAAAACATGGACGACTGGGAGCAGGAAAATACAATGGTAATCCAACAAGTCAGCCGCTAAAATTGGGTTTTTAGGTGTTTTCCACCAAGATATGACTTGGCAGACCGATTGCGTTTTAATATGCGAATCAAGATTTAACTTAATCCTACAATTTCATCCGTGAACTCGATGAGGTGATTGTCTGTGCTGTGTCTATTATGATTGCGTTATTATTTCCTTTATAAATTAATATTTTTATATTATAGATTGATATGGCAGGAAACTATTTTGTGTATGGATGTGATACGGGCTATGTGAAAGCCGAAAAGCGGAATAAAGAGAAGGGTATAAGAAATCCATTAATAATTAACTTTTAATTCTTAACGTTTGCTGGTTCTGCTATCTACTGGTCAAAAATAAAAATAATATTGCACAAAACGATTTTTGCATATTTTTGAAAAATTATTTTAAATAGATATGAAAATATGTTATAGATCTTACGTAATAATAATATAACATTTAGTTAAGTTTTATCATTAAAACTGCCTTAATAAATTGATAATTATAACCCCCTTTTTTTTTTTTTTAATATGTACAAAAAAAAAATAACAAAAAGTACTGTTAAATTAATCTCACAAACCTTATAAAAACAATGTAAATTGTGTGTGTATTGTGGTCCTATCTGTAAATGGAAAGATTTCAAATTTTTAATATAACATTTTTTAATAGTTTTTCTGAGTGGTTGAGAAAATAACCTCTTTAAAACCTATTTAGCTTTGTTTTTTTTTGTGCTTTCTAAATCATAGAATTACAAATAAAAACAATGTAAATTGTTTGTGTAATGTGGTCCTATCTGTAAATGGAAAGATTTCAAATTTTTAATATAACATTTTTTAATAGTTTTTCTGAGTGGTTGAGAAAATAGCCTCTTTAAAACCTATTTATCTTTGATTGGTTTTTTTTTGTTGTGCTTTTTAAATCATAGAATTACAAAGAACGAGAAGGAGGGCAAGCATATCTTTGCATTGCATCTTCCCTGCCTGCTGTTTGCCACCGGATATTTTCTCCTTTGTTAATCCCCATGAGCACTTACAAGAAAAGGGGTGATAGCAACAAAGACCATTGGACAGTAAAGTGAAGTTATTGCTTAGCGTTAGGCAGGTTGCAAGCAGTTTGCCTTTGTTAAATCCCGTCAGCCTCTACGTGCTTCAGAACTAATCCGGTTCCTTGTGTTCCTTCTCGTTCTTGTATAATTCTATGTTCTAAATATGATCGAGTAAAGTATTTTGTATAAAAAGAAAATCATACTTTTATTAATAAACATATTAAATAAATTTTATATTATTTTTTGTGCAATAGCACTTAAAAGCACCGATGGAGCATAAAGAGTTAAAATGTTAACTATATCCACCTATTTGCAGCAAACATAAAAATCTGTTAATTTGGTTGGCCTAAAAAAGTTTTCTGAACACACAATATCTGTGAAAGAGAACACATATAACACAATTGAAATTTCTCTTTTCAGCAATTTCCATCAATAAGCAAAAATGTACTCTCAATTCTTTTGTGTAGGTGTATGATCTATAGAATTTAAACAAACGATACACACAAAGTAATATTCTTATTTTTATTATTACAGTGCTAATAAGTCAAATGGAGAGCACCTCATTCACCTTATATTTGGGTGCCATATGAAGCAATGCCAGATTCTTCGTCATGACGTCATGCGCAAGCCATCTAGTTTTTATCCCTTTTATTGAAATATTTTGTATATTGTACATATGAGCTTTTAAAATAATGATAAAATTTTACAGTTCATTAAAAAATTACTCTTCCTCTCCCAAAATACATGATGAAAAAATGAATCCAGCTTTCCCGGGGGGGGGGGGGGGGAGATAAATTATAGGAATAAAATGCAGACTAGAATAAATGGATGGACTTTGTGCTTCTATATGAAATTATGCATATATATAGGGAATTCTTCTATAATGAGCATTTTGTCATTTTTTTTTTTTTTTTTTTTTATCTAAGGTGAATGATGTGATTTTCAGATGTTTATAGTCAAGTAATTCTAGAAATTATACTTTTATGTATTTCCTTTTGTTTAAAGATTGTTTCATAAGTAAATATAATGTAGATTTTCTTGTGTAATCTTTATTTAAATGTACAGCTCATATTCAAAATATTAGAATAATTACTTTTTTTTACAAATTGAAAATATTGTTTGGTAATTTAATGTCTTTTAATGCAAATATGCAAACGATATTTTTATTAAGAACTTATTGTTGATTAAACTTATTTATTATCTTAAAATTATTATTATTTTTGAAAAGATTAATTCAAAAAAAAAAATTATTTTGAAAAGTCAAAATATTAGAATATTTATTCAAGTGGTTCAATATATTAGAATATTTCACCTTTAATTATCATCAATTCATAACTGATGTTATCATTGATTAAATTCAGATGATTTTATTAATCAATATTCTTTTTGCAGTTTGTTTGCTTTTCCGTCTTAAAATGAGTCGTGTGAGTGATATTCCTGAATCTATTAAACTTTGTATAGTTGATTTGTATCGGCACGGTAAAAATCAATGTTATATACGGAATTATTTACATTGTTCGCAATCAAGCATTAGTAAAGTACTAACCAGGCTCGGACTGGCCCGCCGGTGCGCCCTCGCCCAGGGAAAACGTCGCGCTCCTAAGTGCCTAAGCCGCTCCAATATTTTTTCACTTGTTGTATACATACATTCGGATTAGTGTACTAAATTTCGAGAATTCGTTTAGGGATAATCATCAATTAATAGACAGCACAAGAGATGTATTTTTTATTATTACCACAAAGAAATTAAAGATATATCGTAGCAATTTCAGGATCGGAAACCAAAACGGACATCTTTGCATGCGATTGAAAGAGAAAATATGCATCCAACGAAAGCTTTAGTAGCCATTGCACCCTGGACGAAATTTTTTTCATCGCTTCTTTTCATGATATGTTTTAGAATTTACATATTTTCAGTCCTTTTGCTTTTAGTACTCTGCGCCCCCTTTCCTTATAGCCGCCCTTAAAGGCACATATAATGGTGCTTTTTGAAAGAGAGAAAAAAAAAAAGAGAGAGACGTATCAGAAGGCAAAAAACTTTTTGTATGGCTTTTGTTTTTTATTGGAAAACATGAAGATCTTTCTTTTCGGGGAATACAAAGTTGATGATACTTTTGGATTGCAATCCTGCAAGCTGTGGTATCTCGCGGACAGCGTTTTCTCATTCACAAAATCTGCCGTTATTTTCGGATAGTAATCTCGCGCCTAGTTTACGAGTAATCAGTGAAAATACATAACAAAATACATATGCGTCGAAATGAGAACCTCCTTTCTTTTTTAAAGTCGATTAAAAAGTACTGGCTATGTACCCTGCAGCTTGCATGAATACAATCCCTGGGGCACTTACACTCAAGTACGGAAACTTAAATATTTCCCTTGATCTTTAACAATGATAAAAGTTTTGCAATCATGGGAAGAGTGTGCTGGGAATAGTAAATTTACTTAATTGTTTTAGGGATTTTAGACTAACAAAGCAATGTTTTAGGGTGTACTTTTTCTGTAGAAACCTTTTCATAATGTGATATCAATTCAGTTCTTTATAGACGCATAATAGTAATTTTTTAAGTATAAAAAATACCAATTATTTCCACAAGCAAGTATTATTTTCACATGCAAATAGCTTTATATTTCAGCATTCCAATACCCTATAATACGTGGTACAAAAGAAGCTTGAGATTTAGTTTTCAAAATTTCTATTTCCAAACGGAAAGTATATTTTTGTTCTAATTATAAATATTTTTTAGACGAAGTTTGCATACCGAACGTTTCTTGTGTGTTGAAGGAGATATTTGTAGATACCACATGTAAATATGCTACTTGGTTAATAATATGAATAATAACAAAACGGTAGATAGTGGCTCTCAGATTGTAACAGAAATTGAATTTATGACATTTTAAACTGGCTTGATAACTAATTCCTATTACATTAAAGAAGTATATATATATATATATAAAAAAAAAAGGCTGAAGACCTTAGCAGCACCGCAGCAACCCTATTTGGCACTAGGTGCAAAGGTGCAAAAAACAGTGTTAGCTTTTCTAAGGATCCTCAGTGCATCAATGGTGATAGTGGAAAAAAATGTGGTTTACAACTTACAAATTCTGCTAAAAATAATCGTAAAAAAATATGTAGGTACCAATCAACTGAAAATAATATCTACTAGTTATTGTTATGCATAAATTATGCTTCCGAAGTCGTATACTTATTGAGAATTCTACCAACTTTTATTTTTCAAGCAATAATACCCCATTTTTGACACATAATTTGAGTTTCTTGGATCGAGACAGCCCGGAAAAAGGCATAGTTTATATGCATTAAATTAAATCATGGTAGAGTTAGAAGGGTTTAAATTTGAGGATGTTAAAGATAAATCCATTTCAGAAACTTAGTTTTTAACTTCATAAAAATTATCTGATGATTTTTTATTAATTCATTAGAGATATAGTGAATAGACCCAAACTTATTTCAAACTTTTTTTCTATTCAAAAACTTTTCTTAATTAGAAATTATTAACAAAGTCATTTAAAAAATATATATATTATGAACTAACCACAATTGTTAAAAACATTCATGTGTATAATTCATTTGAATAATTGGTTTTGGAGATATAGAGAAATTTTTCCTTTCCATAAATTAAGGGGTCCGTATTCCGCTATCAAAAGAGACACAAAAAAAAAATCGTAGAAACTTACAAGAAATATTTTGTAGGATTTTTTTTAATGTAAAGTAAGTTTTTAATAAATTTATTATTCTAGTAAAATTTTACTGGGGACTAATTGAGAGTTTTTGGTACTTTTTCTTGTAAGATCTTCAATTTATTTTCTGAAGTTTAGGGATAAACCCCTAACGCATTTTCTTTTATAACAGTATTAAGATTTCAGAAAAGCATATAAGCTATATCTCTTTCCTGGCTAGAAAGGAATTCAAACAGGGTGTCAAAAGTGGATGTTACCATTTGAAAAATCAACGTTCGTGTATTTAATATGTAGACAGCCTCCAAAGCAAAATTTACGAAAAGTATTTAATAGTAAATATTATTCCTAATCAATTGTTATCCTAATCAATCCTATGTTTTTTTCATACAGTGATTTTCAGGAAAATTGGTAGGGGCGATGATTTTTTTTTTCTGCATGGTGTCTATCGATAGAAGAAAATAAGAAAGCTCTAGTCTTGATATCAGTAATCTACTACAAGTTAATCTGTATTCAACTTTCTGGAGCTTTTAGATGTTATGTGATGTGGTTTAAAAAATTGCGTAATATTGTGTAGGATTGATGGAATTTTAAACATGCACGGAGAATATTGCGAAGTCTTTTATCTAGAGTTAAAGATTTAATTTAAGCCATTATCCTTTACTTGGTGCTATGCAAGTGTGTTAAAACCTTGTCAAGCCAGATACAACAGAAGCAAGTCAAATTGACTGGAGTTCGTAAAAATTTTTGCGCCCTCTGAAAATCCAAGGTCTGCGCCCTTTACACTGACCCAGTCCGACCCTGGTACTAACACAATATTAAAAAAATGGCGATTCTTGCAAGGTAAATGGAAAGAAGAAGTTGAAGTTTCTACATCAACAACATTAAGACGTCTCCATAAATTTAAGTTTGAATCTCGTGTTCCGAAAACAAAATCTCGCATGACTGCAAAACAAAAGCATATAAGATTGAATTGGTGTAAATCAAGACGTTTATGGATCGAAGAAAATTGAAAAAATATATTATTTAGTGATGAAAGTATGTTTTGTGTTTCATATGGTATACAAGGTATTCAAGTTTGGAGAATGAAGCAAAAAGGCATTTGATAAAGAATGCCTTAAACGTTCCGTAAAATTTGCTGCTGGAGTGCAGAAGGACCTGAAAAGTTATGCATCTTCTACGAAAAGGTTAACTCTCAGATATATCAAGAAATTTTGGAATATTACATGATTCCATCAGTATAATAAAGAAAAAACTCCAAGAAAATCCTCCTTCAAGTAAAACTGAGTTAGTGGCACGTATAAAGTCTATTTGGGCTAATATTGATAGAAATGTTTGTAAACATTTTGTATATAGTATGCAAGATCGATTGTATGCTGTTATGAAAGCTAAAGGAGATGCTACAAAATATTAACTACCATTTACTTCATATTCGTAACTACATACGTTACTGCATACGTAATATTGTTGTGTAAAATAAAATATTCTAATATTTTGAACCAATCTAAATTTTATTCTAATATTTTGATGTGTTTCAGAAAGCTGTTATTGTACTGTATTTTATATTTTGTAGATGTTAAAATCTTATCTAAACATTCCAGATTTAATTTATAAGAAATTTAATTGCATTTACTTAGTATAAAAAATAAATAAATGAAAAATAATTTTTTTTATTACTTTTCTCAATTATTCTAATATTTCGAATATGAGCTGTACACACATAGACGCATAAATTTTAACTTATAGAAATACCTTCATCAAATGCAACATATAGGCATCAATTATTGTTTTGATTCGAAAAAAAAAAGTTGTCAATAAATTTACTTTACCCTAAAGAAACAGGAAGTTACTGACAAGTTTCTTGAATATACAAAATGATTCATATTATACCCTTGTATTAATTTTGAAAAAAAAAGTTAATTTCATTTTACAAATTTTAAAACAGTTGATGTTTCATGTGGGTTTTTTTATTAAAGAAATATTGCAGCATTTAAAGAAAAGAAAATTAATCAATATTATAAAAAACTCAAATTCAGACAATAAATGGCACTCCAGTCATTATACCAACGCCACCTAAACAATGCCGACGAGCTGAATTTCGATGTCACGGCAGATCGGCCATCAGCAGATCATTCACTGGACCCTATTCATTTTACTTTTACGTCACAAGAATAGGGTCTAAAGTTGGATAATGTGTATAATCAACGGCACCTATAGATAATGCTGACAAGCTTGATTTTGATGTCATGGCAGTTCAGCCATTAGCTGATTATTGATGGGACCCTATTCTTGTGACTAATACATCACATGAGAACTATCATTCATTGGACCCTATTCATGTGACTTTTACGTCACAAGAAAAGGTCCAATCAATAATCAGCTAATGGTCGAAATCAAGCTCCTCAGCATTATCTATAGCTGCCGTTGATTACGTGCATTATCCAACTTTACTTTTGGAGTCAACTCTGAAACACGGCATTCGCCTACCTGGTGGATTCTATTACTATGGTATGGACAATTCTTCTGCCCATGTTCAAAACAACCAGTTACTTGGGTGACTAGTGCATGGCGAGACAGGCCACAGCTTTCAGAAAGACGAAATGTGTTGGCTTGGCGTGAAACTAAAAATGCAACCCTGAAACCGGTTAAAACCTGTCACAATTCCTCCCATACACTTGCGGCTCCTCAGAGTCTGTGTGTTGCTCACTTTGAAAACCTCTTCCCGTCTAGTGAATTCAGCCTTTGTTCCACGTGCTTGTGTTGTTTGGGCCGAACGAGGGCATTTAAATTTGAGTGATAATCGGCTTCCAGTTTGATGATTGGCTGCACCTCTTGATAGTTCTAGACACTGTACTCTTGGTACTCTGTATGCAAAGTATAAAATTTGATTGGTTGAGATGATTTTGGACAAAAATTGCCAAAGCGTCTTGGAAAGTCTGCTACTGTTGCCAAGCTAATGTTTGTTGACTTGCATCACTTGCATAATCAAATTCTTCCAGGCGAGTATCGCCACGTTCTGAAGTAGAAAATGCTTACGTTTTCCATAGTTTGGACAAACGCATCTGTCTGAGCATCGTAAGTTGCACTCTCATATAGAGGCTCTGCCGTCCAAAACTTTTGCAGCAAAAAAGCAAGGAGCTTCCTCAATGAAATAGTGGCGGCATACGTCAGTTAAATTTGATTGGTTGAGATGATTTTGGAGAAAAACAAATTGCCAAGCATCAGGCGCTGCTGCTAAAGTTTTCCCCTAAACACACAGGGCGCATGCTCAGACAAATGTTTTTGTCCAAACTATGTCAAATCTACATTCTAGAACTGGACGAGATCGATTTGTCAAGTAACATTACACTGCTTCTATGTGAAAGTAGCTACATATGGG
The DNA here is from genome assembly GCA_963932465.1 of Maratus speciosus. NCBI lineage: Eukaryota > Metazoa > Arthropoda > Arachnida > Araneae > Salticidae > Maratus > Maratus speciosus. The sequence continues at coordinate 408,469,281 of OZ010800.1, forward strand.
ATATAAAATTTGAGTATTTGACAAAATTGAATCACCAAGGATCCTTGGCGACCTTGCCATTATCACCAAGCCAATATTTGATAACCTGTTTCACTTATGTAACCAAACTCGTCTAGGTGAGTATCGCTAAGTTCTTGAATATAACTTTGTCATAGTTTGGACAGAGACTTCTGTCTGAACATGCTCCCTGTGTGTACATCACCACTCTCATATATAGGTACCCTAGTGAGACAAATTAACAAATATTAGTTTGGAAATAATCTCCAACATGCTTGGTGATTAGTTTTGTCCCAAATCGTTCCAACCAATCAAATTTCATATCCCGTATGTCGTCACTCTCCTATAAAGGCACAGTTAAACTTTTAGAATGAAGGTTACCATAGTTTGGGACACACATCAGCCTGACCATCCGCCCTGTGCAGATGGATATTATACAGTCGATGAAATAAAAAGAGAAAGAGAATATTCCCATACTTTTTAATCATCAAATTCCCACACAGAGATGCAAAAATTATGTCTACTTTTCGAAATTGACTACAAATTTTGAAATAGAGGTCATCTACATACTAAAAACATCGTACAGACTTTGAATTTTCTAACACCCACTTTTGACACCATTTTTCAATTTCTTGGATCAAGGTAGTCTAGAAGAAAAACATAGATTGCATACTTTTTCTTAAACCTTCATAGAGTTAGATGAGATCAAAGTTTGAGGATGCTAGTGTTAATTCATGTGACAAACTTTTATTTATGTCTTCCCAAAAAATTATCCAATTGTTTTTTCATGTTTTAATGAGATACAATGCATAGGCCTAATATATTTCAGACATTTTTTACCATTCAAAAACAAATTTTAAAATATGAAAATTATACATAAATTCATGTTAAAAAAATTATGAATTAAGATCAACACTAATTTTTACATAAAACAACTTAAAAAATATATGTGTAAGTGTACAGCTTATTCCAAATGCATTTAGTTTTCGAGATATAGATAAACTTTAATATTTGATGGCCTAAAGAGATAATCTTGTGTTATCGAAGCAGCCACAGAAAAGAAAATATTAGACATTAACCTGAAAAAATTACAGTATTTTCTTACATATAATGTAAGTTTGTTTTACACTAAAAAATTCTGCATAATTTTTCTGGTAACTAATTTAATGTTCCCGATACAACTCCTTGTAGGATATCAATTTCATTTTTCTAAATTTATGGATAAAATCCTAGCATCTTTTCCTTTATAACTGTATGAATGTTTAAGAAAAGTATATAACAATACTATTTTTGGAGTGGCTTTGATTCAAGGAACTCAAATGCGATGTCAAAAGTGGGCGTTACCATAAGAAAATTTACCATTTGAAAATTCAAATGTAAGCTACCTTTATTTCGAATTTTATATTAATATTTGGAATGTAGATAAATTTCCCAGTGGTAGGGTACCTCTTGCATCTATCAGTGACAATTTGGCAATTAAAAAATATTATCTCTCTTTTTATTTTCTTTTTTGATGACTAGTGTACATTTGTTAATCTATAGAAATTTATTTTGGCTTAATAAATTAAAGACAAATATTTTTAAAAATCTACCTTTTTTTCTTTTATAAAACTTTAAAATTGACCTTTTTAATCATCCCTTTCTTTCCTTCTAAACTATTTAATTTTAATAAGTCTTCCTTTGAATGTGATCGTCTTATGTGAAACCAATAATATTGTAATTTGGTATAACATAGATTTTTGGCACATAATTTGAAAAATGCTGTGTTTTAAAATGCTTCACTAAATGTGTATATTCAATATACTTTTAAAGAATTTTAATTTTAGGATAATACTGGCTAAGAAATATTGAACATTTTTGTAGAAATTGGTCAGTAGGACCTGATTTTAAGGATTTTTGATCGGCTCAGGCCAGGACTAAGCAAATTTTGTCGAATTCTCCTTTCCTTGTAAAAACAAAGTATCTTTAAGAAAATAGTCTAGTGAACATTAAAAATGAGTTTGTGAATGTGCCAGAGGGTTTCACATTGTTGAGCTTGGAAAAAATATTTGTTAGAGATACCTAGTAAGTGTAATTATTTTGGAGAAAAGCTAGTACAGCACACATATAAAACTGAAAGAAACATTCAGAGAATGGAGCTATTTAAGTAACATGCCATTTTTCGAATGCACCATTCTACATTTTCTACTAGCAAAAACACCAGATTTACTATCAGAAATACATTGATTAAGCACAGCCTAATAATCAAACTTTAATGCTCAAGGCAAATATATATATATATATATATATTAGTGTCTTTTTACAGATGATAACTTTACAATAAATGTGTACGAGAATTAAATTAGTATACTCCTTCCATGCCAACACATTGACATGTGTTGCAGAAAGCACAAATGTCAATGAAAAATTTAAGAATCTTAATTGCATACAAGATGCATTATTAACATCACTAATATTTCTTTGTAAAACAGTAATTTTGCAGAATCAAATATGATGTAAAATTAACATGAATTAATGTTACTTGGAAAACATATGTATGTCAAAGAAAATAAAACTTGGAAAACTAAATCATGTACTTCCTTGAATTTAACATACATGAAATCACACACAAAGAAAAAAATTTTTTTTGATTGAAATTATGATCCTTTAAGTTGTTTATTTATATATTTACTCATAATTTCATAACCGCATCACAAATATGGCCAAAAAAGATAGAAAACAGTGAACCAATGACCAATGGTACCCCAAAAATTCTGTGTTGCTTCGACAAACACACGTGAATGAAAAATTACTTTGTGAAGTGTTTGATCATGCGAATTCTAATAGCAATTGAAAGTATAAAAATTGCTTTCCTTAGTAATTTATGATAATTACAAAACTTCCAGCTTCCAAATGAACTTTTCTCAAAACACTTAAAAAAGACTTTCCGTATAATATTTGTATGCTAAGCCATCATTTACTTCAGCTTCAGAATATTCATTTTATGTTTTGAAATTTTTTCTTGTACATAAAATCTGTCTTTTTTCAGTTTAAAATCTTTTCTTGTAGAAATTACGTATAATAGAATTATTACTCAACAGAAGAATGAAATTCCCTGACTTTTCTAGGTGCATTTTAAGAAACTTTGTAAAAAATCAGCAGCTCTTGTTGTCACAAAAGTGCATATAGATCTTACTGAAATACTAAAATCAATTATCAAATTTAATGCCAAATATGAGCCTCCTCAAGAAATTTTATGGGGATAAAAATGCAGATCATATAAATCTTTTGTTTCATATAAAATGGGTGGCGGCAGCACAGACAATCACCTCATTGAGTTCACGGCTAAAATTCCAAAATTAGTTAAAACTCGATTTGCATATTAAAACGCAATCAATCTGCCAAATCATATATTGGTGGAAAACACCCGAAAACGTGATTTAGTGGTTGACTCATAGGTTTATCATTGTGTCTTTCTGCTCCCAAGTCCACCATGTTTTTATACTTTTGGGTGCAGGAAAACACAATGGTAACCCTATCAGTAAACCGCTAAAATATGGTTTTCAGGTATTTTCTACCAAGATATGACTTGGCAGACCAATTGCGTTTTACTATGCAAATCGAGTTTTAATTAATTCTGGAATTTCAGCCGTGAACTTGATGAGGTGATTGTTTGTGCTACCACGTCCCAGTTTAATACTGAGATGAGTTAAAAAGGAACAACAAAACTTTTCTGGATATAAAGACAAGGATATGGCTTTGTTGCATTTATAGTTATCTTGAAAATATATTCATGGTAAAAAGTGTTACCTGTTTAATGAGATTAAAACAAAACAAAACAAAAAAAAAAATTAATATGACTGACCAGCTAATGTTCTTTTAGACTTTCTGCATGTCAATAAAAGTTCACTTTTAAAGCAATACGAATTATACTTACAAGAGGAAAAGAAACATGATTTTTGAGATGCTTAGGTGGAGAGTGGCCAAAAAAAGTTTGGGAACCGCTGGTTTAGATTCTTAAGTCTATGGTATATTAGGTAAAATGAGATTTTTTTTTTTTTTTTTATTGCTACTACAAAGTAACAAATGGGGCATATTGGAAAAAAAAAATTATAGATTTTAAACTTTGTGAGAGAGCAAAGAGATAAAAAAGTAATTTCAGGTAGATGAAATAATTCAAATGACTGCCAATGTATTTATTGTTACTATTATTTAATTTTTATTACTATAAAGTTATAAATGATATTCTGTAAAATAACAACACATAAATTAAAGAGTTTTAAAGATTTAAATTTTGTTGGGGGGAGTAAAGGGGTGGACAGAAAACTGACTTTATTGCTGGAGTGAATGCTCATTAATATGTGTTCATGCATGTTAAAAAGTAAAAATAATAACAGAATACATAGATTAAAAAAATAATTTATATACATATGTACAAATTTAACAAATATCAACGAAATTAACATTACTAATCTTTTAGTCTTGCAACATATTTGATAATGTCCTTGCCTAAGAGCTTAATGTCTTCTAAAATAGATTCCTTGCACCCAACTACATTATCATCACTGAGATAACGACAGTTTAAATGAGATGTCTAAAACAAATAATAGAATAAACAATGAATAATTAAATAAAAAGACATACAATCACATACAATGAATGAAATAATTACAGGTAAACTACAGCCATGATAAAAATTTCCTAGAAAATTTATTTTATACGTAATATATTATTATAAATCAATAAATGCATAGTAGGGAAAGAGAGAAAAGACACTGTTTGGCTGTTTTTACTAAAAAACTAATCTATGTTTAATTTTAACATGAGTTTGGAAGGTATAAATAATTATAGGCATTAAAAAATATATAGGGTGAGAACCACAAAAAATAAATTATTAGGTTTTAATAAAAATCACCTCAGATCATAAGGGGTGTGTATGTAAGAGAGAGAAAAGAAAATACCTCGCATACAACAATATTCCAATGATCATCAAAACAATATAATTAAATAAAATCCCTTCAATACATTTCGATAAAATGTTTTTCAGACATAAATTTTACTCTATATAATACACAGCATTTAAGTTTCAACCAATAAAAAATGTCTTAGATATCTATACGAATAAATTATAAATAAAATTTTAGCAAGCTCAGAAAAATTAGTTTCAAAAACCTTGTATTTAATTCACAGTCAAATGAATTTGAAAATGATAAAAGCTATCTTCAGAATATCTTTTCTGAATTAAGAGAGAAAAAGGAATTATAGTAATAAATTAATATAACAATTCCATTTATCTCCACTCCCCCCGCCCATCAGCATCCTATGGCAGATATTCTAATTGGTCTCATGCAAGAGGGAGGGGAGTTTTCTTCGTATTTTACTGTCTTTCTTATATAAGAAAGACAATATATATATATATATACTTACTCCGTAGCAGAATATTCTGTGTCAATCTGCTGCAAACTAAAATTTATCTGCAACACCAACAATATTGTACCAAGCTTACTATCTTAAGAAATAATAGTAACCCATAAAATATATTATTCTGTGTAAATTTCTGTGTATAATATTATTCTGTGTAAATTTGCATTTACACAGATAATAACAGTATAATAATCAGGAGGCATAAAACAAATACATGGAAATACATGGATACACTTTTTTTTTTTTTTTTTTTTTGCTTTTAAACGTGTAATTTTCTTAAAGGTTAAAGGTAATTAATCTGCAAGGTCTAAAATAATCTGCAGTACTCACTGGTATTGCACTTTTTCTGCTCCTGAGCTTAAATGCAGATATTTTTGTTTTTTTTCAGTGAGTCATTTAATCTAAATTAGCAGAGTAATGCTAACATATTAAAAATAAAATTATTCAAGAAGAAACATTAAACTTGTTGCAGCACTTCAACAATGATACAGATGCACTATAGCACATCATATGAATTGGACATTTCCAACTGAGCAAAAAAATGCCCAGGCTGGGAATCGAACCCAGATCCTTGGCTTATAAGGCCAATGCTTTACCGTTTAAGCTAACTGGGCCGACAACCAGCCAGCATATTCCACTCAGATAACCTTATTGGTAGTTTGATTGTGTTAAAATAATAGTTATAGCATATAAGTTTATAAAATCAAAGGAAAAGAGAAAGAGAGAGTAACTGTGATATCCTCTAAGATAATTAAGATAGATTAAGATCCTCTAAGATAAATATTTTTCATGTGAAAGCAATAAAAAATTTTATGAAGTAATGGAGACATAGTTTACACAAAATGCATCAAATTAGTATTATTATTATTAAGAGAATTCACTTTTTGGGGAAAGAAAAAAAAAAAAGGAATGATGTCTCATCAAAAAACAACTTGTTGTAAATGGTCTTGCCAAGCCATAAACTTAAAACATCTGCCATAAAAAGAAGTGATATATCAAATGAATGCCATATGAAAATCTATCATTATTCAAAATTGTTGAAAATACCTTGAAGTGTATACAGCATATGAAAATAGCTTGGTGACCTGCAACCATGTATAAAGTGTGAAAGTTTTAGACAATTTGAAATATTGACATGATCATGTGCCTTAGAATACCAAAGTTTCTCTAAAAATCTGCTCAGGTCTAGCATCCTATTAATAGGACATGTCTTTACATTAACTATTATTGTGGCTTAACAACTACTTTTGTTATCAGCATGTAATAATGATAGTATATGTCTATACATTTCTTATGGCTTCATTTATGTTTCAGCATTATTTAGTAATAAAGCAACAAACAAGATGGTTCGCTTAAAATCTCTTTGCAACCTTGGTGATTCTTTTATTTCAAACACGTGTTTCACTCTTTAATCCATTTGCATCACTTGGAAAAGTGAAAAATTTGTCCTGATCACAAAAATGTTTTTTTATTGTATCAAAATGGAAATAGTACAAAAGACATAAATTAAACATCAAATGGCATACACAAATAATTCATAATTTTATTTAGCTTAATAATGGATTTTACATGTCAAATCCATCAGGACATATCTTAGACTTTTGCACATAAATAGCTTTATAATAGGGGGAAAAAATATTACTTTCTTGTTGCAGGGATGCAGGCATTGCACCACTGCAAATGGCTGATTGCTACCACTAAAATTTTATAGTATTTCTCACCTTATTTAAGGACCGAATTTCTGAGATTTAATAAGGCGAAGAATACTATTAAAAATTATTGGTGAAAATCAGCCATTTGTGGCACAGCACTTGCATCCCTGTTGTTGTGACACATGGAAATTTTCTTTTTTTAACATGAAACTGGTGTGACAGAAAATTGATGCTGCTATATTACTATAGATAAATGTAGAGTAAATATAAAAATATCTAATTTAAAAGTTTGGGCTTTAAACAATTGAATTTATTAACTGCCTACACATGATTTTTGGTTAGAGTCCTATAAAAAGAATTGCGTGCATATATGCACTTTTAGTGAAACTGGCCTGAAAAATTCTGCATATATATGCGATAATGAAGCAAATACGTTAAATTTAAAATAGGGTTACTTTTCAAAATGAATAAATTGTGATAAAAATAGAAAATACTAAAAAATTGTTTTGTCTGTTTAATCTTGCTGTAATGCTCAAAATGTTTTAAAAAATTCTCCTTTAGTCTATTGTCATATTAATAGTATGCAAAATAGTTATATTTGTTAGATTTCAGTAAATGACATATTGTTATGATTAACACAAACCCTAGTACTCATCACTGTACACTCATATAACCTTTACCCCCCCCCCCTCTCACTTTATATGTATTTCTTTTTATTACTTTATTCTGTTAAAGTTTATTTACTTACCTTTTTTGGTTAGGAAATTTCTTATTATTTTTATCTTCTAAAGTCATCATCTTTTGATTCTTCAAGTTATACTTTACAGGTGTTAAATTCTGCTTCCAATATCATTTATTTACCCCTTCATTCACATAAAGCAACTTCATACTTCTTGCCACTTTGGCATGGTTCTCGTATCTGATACAAGGTGGCACTATCAGTCTGGGGCATCAGTGAACCACATCATTCTTATGTTCTCTCGCAATACCTTCTGGATGCCAGTTAGAAGTTCAGCTGACATGCGTGGATGTCAGGGTTCGTAAATATCATGATATTTTCGAAAATATCAAAAATATCCGATATTTTGATATATATCCGATATTTTCGATATATATCCGATATTTTCAAAGCAGCCAACTTACCGCTGATAATAAAGATTTTCGAACATTATATAGATTAGAAACTAAAATATATTGTACTTAACATGAAAACTTAATCAAATAATATTCTAAAAATGCATTTATCTTTTTTTTTTTTTTTTTTTACTTAGAACAAAATTGAAGATGAACTAATAGAAAACAGTAACAATTTGCTTTATACACTTAAAAAAACTAACCATAGGATTCAGTATCAAGATCAAGAATAAATAAAATCTGATATTTTTAAAACAAAATTTTAAATACAAAATGTTTTTCAATTGAAAAATTTTAACATACATGAAAGTATAAAATGTCTTATTTCGTATTTCCTAACATGTTGTACAGTTTAAACTCAACTGAACCAAAACTTGAGAAAAGATTATTTTCTAATGAAGCTGTATATAACTGCTTATTTAAATTAGTCAGTTTATCTTTCAATGGTTGTTCTGAATTAATTATGTCCCACATAATTAATTAGGGTTAGTTCAACATTTAAAAATAAAAGCTTCAAATCCAAAGCTTGAAAAATATGTTTTCTTTTTTGGCTAAAAAAGTACCATCCAGAAGAGACAAAAGTTCTTTGTCAGATTCACACAGCCAATAACAGTTGAAAATTTATTTCATTTACACTGAAATATTACAAACTACAACTGAAAATATCAAAAATATCTTGAACACATTCATATTTTGAAAATAAATATCAAATGCAGAAAATATGAAACATCTTGATATATTGAAAATAAATATCGATTGTATATCATGATACATATCCATTGGATGGACCAACGGACCTTAGCTATATATAAATGATTATCTAAATTACATTTTATCTTTCAATGGCTGTTCTGAATTAACTGTCTCACATAATTATTAGTTCTACATTTAAAAATAAAGTTTCAAACATAAAGCTTGGAAAAGATTTCTTTTCTTAAAAAAGTCACTGCCAGAGGCAAAAGTTCATTATCTACTAAATGTGACTGTCATTTACAGGTAGAAATTTCATTTACACTTGCTTTGAATGTAGAAAATATAAAAATTAGTGATATTTTGAACATAGATATCAATTATACAAAATATCAAAAATCTTGATATTTTGCAAATAAATATCAAGAATTTGAAAATATCGAAAATATCAAAAATCTTGATATTTTAAAAATAAATATCGGATATATATCAAGATATATATCATGATATATATCCATTGATATATATCAACGAACCCTGGTGGATGTCTTGTATTACTTTAAGACCTGATCTACACAATAATGTAGGTGAACCTAAAGAAAAGAAAAAATATTTTTCCCCTTTTTGTGTGATTTAAAGTTGAGCCTGCACCCATAGAATTGTGTATATCTTCCCTTGGCATAACCTGACATCAGGTATTTTTTTTAATATTTTTTCAATCAAATATGATCTTAGTAGTTAGGGTAAAGCACTAAAACTTTTCAGGTCTTAAAAGGATACAAGGGTTGCTTTTTAAGTTTTTACAAAAAGTCGGAAGAAAAAGAATTTTTTGGGAACAAACTGTTTTATTGCTTTTCAAAATATTCGCCTTTAAGATTTATACACTTTTCCATCCGTTCAAACTAATTCTTGAAACAGTTTTTTCACTCTGAAGTTGATATGTCAGAAACAATAATGTTTGACATAAGGGAACAAGAAAAAGTAGTTAGGCGACAAATCAGGAGAATACGGGCAATGATACATTAATTCAATATTTTTATCCTTCAAATAATCAACTGTTTCATGTGATAGGTGGGAACTGGCATTGTCGTGATGAAGAATGATGCGGCTTTTTTTGTTGTTTTTCCTGATTTTGTTGACGACTTTTGGCAAACAAATTTCTGTATACCATTTAGCATTAACAGTTTTTCGATCCTCTAACAGAATGGTTGTGATATGACCTGTAAGGCTGAAGAAACAAGCAATAATTTTTCTTGGAAGTGCTGTGTGAAAGAACAACTTTCATAGGATTCGGTTCATCTGGTAACACTCAAACAGTGGATTGTTGTTTAGTTTCTGGCTCATACAAATATATCCAAGTTTCGTCACCTGCAACGGTGTTGTATAAGGATTTTGCAGTTCCAAATTTGAATTCTTTTAGCATTTTTTATATCAATTTGCACAAGCTTCTTTTTTTAGCTTTTGTCAAATTGTTTGGAATCCATCTGGAACAAATCTTTTTAACAGCTAAATATTCGTGCAAAATCGAATGTATTGCAGTCTGTGATATGCCAAGGGATGCTTCTATCTCACAATCTGTAACATGCCGATCTTCTTCAATCATCTTGCGCACAGCATCAATGTTGTTTGGAACCACTACCGATTTTGGTTGTCCTTCACTAGATTCATCACTGACGGACGCACGGCCACGACAAAATTCTGAAAACCAATTGTAAAGAGTTTTTTCTGATGGTGCTTCATTACCAAAAGTTTCACGAAGCGATACTAAGCATTCTTGTCAAGTGAGGCCTTTCTTAAAATCATAAAAAATCATCCAACGGAAACCTTCATGAGTTATTTCATTTTTTTCACTCACTTGTTTCTTTTGAACATTCATTGTAAACAAAATATGCAGATGATTTCTATGATGCCACTGATTCCAAGATAAAAAAAATGTGAATTTTATGAATATCCTGAAGACAAATTTCAGTAGCGCCTTCTATTGGTCATTTGTAAAAACATAAAAGGCAACCCTCGTATCCATATATTCATATCAAATAAATGGCTTTCCTTACTAACCTCTATAGCCAGTTATCTTTTACTCTGAACTGAAAAAAAGCCCAGGGTTAATAAAAATCACGATTATTTTTAAAAAAAAAAAGGGATTTATTTGATTTAAATCAGATTTTTTAAAATTTAAATCGGATTTTTTTAAATTAATATTATTTGTGTACTTATTTATGTATGTGCATGTATTTATTAATATTTTCTGTATAGATTTACACATTTCTATCAATTTCATCTCATTTTCTAGATAAGAATTGAAGCTATTTTAAATCAAAATTAAAAATTGTCATAAACAAATTTAAAAGATCCACTTAAAACTTAAAATTTTTATTATTCTACTATTAAATTTAAATTGTTATACATACATCTATGCATGTTCTGTGTGTAAATTTCTACTTAATTTAAAGTTATTAATTTTTAATTAATGTATTATTCCAATAATATATATAATATATAAACACATAATAAATGCAGCAAAGAATGCTAAATGTATATGTGTATTCCAACTGATTCAGATTCACTAATGTTATCTTTATTATATAGACTGCAAGTTTCTTTGTGTTTTTACATTCTTGTCACAATCCCCATACTTTCATCACTACACTATTTGCATATTGCTATTACACCTTCTCCAGAAATAGTTTTTTCTCTGTAAAAGCCACATTGGATAATTCTTTCTACCAGCCATTTTTCCTATGTATCAATAAATCCAGAAGCTTTCTTTAACGTACGTAGTATTAGTAAATGTAAATGGCATTATTGTTTCTACTTGTGATTTCCACTATACTAATCTAATGATTGACAAAATAGTTACCAGATGAAAAGTAATCCCATAACTGAAAGCCTAAAACTATCAATTGTCAGTGTTATCTAACCCTCAGTTGTTGAGAATTTCAACAAACAACCATGCTTACTTGACAGTAGGAATGACTACTTAGCTGAGAAATAACAGGGATCTGTTTAGGAAAAATTTGGGTCCTATAAAGGGCTTTCACAATTTTTTAAACATTAAGGCATATAAATTTTCATCTTAAAACAGGGCCTTTCACAAAATTCACTTAAAAGTAGATCATTTTAAAAAGAAAACTGTTTAAAAATGAAAGAGCATTTATCAGTATTGTTTGGGAATGCATTATGGATAGATAATATTTTTAATACAATTGCATTTACTTTCATAAAATAATAGTATTTTGAATTTATAAAAGTTTTATTTAAAGTTATTTAAAAGTAATTTTTAATCTGACATGAGTGATGACTTTTCTTGTGACATAAATGATGAATTTGATTCTTATTTAGCTTGTAAATATCAATGTTAAAAAAAAAAAAAAAAAACTGATTTAAATGGAAGTTTTTTTAAAAAATCATTTGATTTAAATCAAATAACCCTGAAAAAGATGGATAAATATGTTTCCCTTTTTGGCAGTAATACTGTTCAATATGATTTAAGTCAAAAGTTTCAACTCAATAGTGTTCAGAAAACTTTCAGCGATGACTTTCTTTTAGTTACTTCAGTTTAAGTTGTCTTTTGAAGAACCATGCTTGTAAATGTCTTTCCTTTGTATTTCATTGCTGATAAAGAATCGTTTACACTTGTTATGAAATGAAGGATAATTTTTCAAGTAGTGTTTTTGGGATTTGCCTTAAATGAACATGAAGCCTAACATATATTTCAAGACAGAATTCATATTGAAGTGTTTTCTGAGCAGTCAGTATTTAGATGTTTTTGTTTCTCAATCTTTCCAGCAACTTCTATTTAAACTACAGAAGAGCTGAGACTTAATCCTTTTTATTTTACAGATAGTGGAGCTGGAGAACTATTTAGGGCTTTTAAATGTTTACTTATCTTCAAGCAGAATCACTGATTTTGGTATTTTGCAGTTTTTTCCTTTTAAGAGGGAGTGATATTTAAGTCAAGTCAGGATAATGTAAAGTTATCACTTTTGCAGTGTTGGCCATTTTTACAATATGAGCCCCGGTAACACTATTTGTTTGCTGATAAAATGAAACATATTTTATTATGCTGTGATAATTTATTCAAGGTTGATGTCCCATTCAGTTTTCATGATGTTTTCAGAATATGTTTCACAGATAAGTTGTTTTTCTTTTGTTGACAGTAATTGTTTAAGAGACTCCATATTTAAGTTTTACTTTTTATTTATAGTTAATACTTTTAAAGTTTAATAAATATTTTTGTATTTTAATATGCTTTCTTTTTGCTTCATTCTACTACATAGTAGATTATTTTATTTTTCAGGTGTTGATCTTTAAAGCATTACTGAATTTAAATTTAAGATATTTAACTTAATAGTTTTTCTTTTGGGATTTATATAAACAGCTTATATGTTCCTTTACTGCATTACACACTGTAACTGAAGGGTTAAAATTGATTGTACAAAAAAAAAAAAAAAACCAGCAAATAAAGCATAAAAAACTAAACAAACACGGAATCGGATGTAACTGTGGATGTAAGTACTCATTATGGAAATTAAATTCCTAATTATTTCTAAACACAATCTTCAATAACATATTGGCTGTTTCATCTTTAATTCATTCATTACAGCTTAAATGTCCACTGTATGGTGCACTAACATTTATCTACATGTTATTTTTATTTTTTTACAGCCATTTTTACAAGCACAAAAATACATACCAAATGTATTCTTCCATACACACTGACATCTTTTTGTATGACGATCGTAATAACAAAATGAACTAATTGATTTTTCAATAATTTAATTCAGAATAGGCTGCACATTCATCAAATTTTTGAATATTCATGTAAAAGTTTAAAATGCAGTTAAATAGAGCAGGCATACAAAGAATAGTTTCACAAGGTGGCTACAAAATTCGTAAAAAAATGTTCCCTGATTTTCCTCAGTACCTTCTTTATGAGACTTCCCTGATTTCCAACCTAGGGTCTGTCCAGACCTTTTTTCCCACGATCCTGTTTTTGTGAAATTGTAAACAGCTTTTTACATTTGTGAAAAATCTAGTCACGATTTTGTGAATTTGAAATGATCATTATAGTCATGTAAAATACATATTTTTTTTATGTATGTAAAAGCGGCAGATCAAATTTCACTTTTAAATGATTAAATTGGTGAAAGGTTCAGTTCAAAGATGGAAAAGTTTTGTGAAAGATCTATTTTTAAGATAAAGAATTTTGTGAAGGGTCCTGTTTTAAGGTGAAAAGTTTTGTGAAGGGCCCTGTTTTGAAATGAAAAAAATTGTGAAAGATCCTTTAAAAGACCCAATTTCTTCCTAAACAGATCCCTGTACACATACAGTATTGTTTCATGTATGCTGCTTCATCGTATAACACACTTATCCAGCTTGCTAATATCTCATTTGGGAGAAAAAACATAAAAATTGCCTAATATTCATAAAGCACTGATTGACAGTTTTATAAATTCAAACTAAAAATTTAGTCCAACAATTTCATATATTGGCTAATGAATATAGGGTGACAAGAAAATTTCCTCATTTTCTGAAGAATGTTTAATTCTAAGACATATCAACATTTAATGGGATAGCTAATTGGATTAAGCTGGCCACCTGGCCAGATTAGGCTAATGTGTCCTTTAATTTTTTTCAAAAATGTGCAAATTGCTTTCAATATAAATGCTATACACAGAAAATTAAGATATCTGATCACCTGAATTTGTGTTAAGTATATCAAAAACTCATACCATGTGCATCTTCTTAAAAATAATGGGTAAGACTAATCAGCATGTGAAAAAATATGGTATATAAATTAGACGAATTAGTCTCATTTGCAAGGTGAAACTGTAAATATTTCCAAATATGGACAAATTTCCCTGATTTTCGTGTATTTTTACAAAGTTCCCTGACTTTTCTAGATTGATAAACCTCCCTGATTTCCAGATTCTGTAGACATCCTTGTTTCAGATTTTCACATGATGCCCACATGAAATGCAACTTCTTTTATAGCTGGTATTTTAAGTTTATATTAGGGATGCACTGAATAGTGATTTTGGCTGAATACAGAATATTCAGCCTACAAGCGAACCGAATACCAAATATTCAGCTAGCCAAATAGTAACTGCTAGGCCGAATACCAAATATTCGGCTTGTTGAATACTTTTATATTTCAAAGTTTAAAGGCATTAAGATGTTAAATTTTAAAATAATTTTACATAATATTTAAAACGGAAACTTTTATTCTAATAAACAAGAGTTGTTTTTTTTTCAAGTAAACTTTATGTTGAAAAAAATCTGCTTTGAGTTATTTAAGAAGAGGATAGTTATAAAACTTTTTTAATTAATAAAATTTAAAATTTCATGGTTTCTGAGAATTAAAACAAATAAATAAAATTTTCTTACATTCTAAAACAAACATTTTAAAATCAAAGCAAAAGTGTGAAAAAATTGGAAGAAAAATTGTACAGGATCATATATTATTTGTTTGTCAGGAAGAGGCTAAAATAAATAAATAATACAATTTATTCAAATATTATATGGTGGCAACTTAGCAAGAATAACTGTTCTACTCCCTTTGATTAAGCAAGGAAGTTTAAATGCATCCTAGATCGGTGTCTGGAGTGGGCAATCATTTTCAGGGATTGTAAACATTCTTCTTAAAATCTTATCAAGAAACAGATTATTTACTGGACAATGTTCAGGAACTTGCATTTATACAGAATTAATTCTTATGAAAATCCTCGTGATTGGTTAATTTTCTTAAATAATACTTAACAAACAGCAAATAAATAATGTAAAAACACTCTCTTTTATTTAAATATGATTCTGTTTCTAATTATTCTGAATATCTTTATAAGTTGTATAAGGTTTTTAAAAATATGTTTTAAGAGTTTTTCTTAAGCGTTCAGTTAGGTTAAATATTTCGATATTCCACCAAACTGAATATTCGGTAGGCTGAATAGTTTGCTATTGGCCAAGCCGGATATTCGGCATACCGAACAGTTTGATATTTGGCCAAACCAAATATTCGGTAACATGGCCAAATACCGAATATTCGGTGCATCCCTAGTTTATATCTTGGCAAGACCATTTACAGTGAGTTGATTTTTGATGAGATATACTATTGATTACGGCTTTGAAGTTCATTTAGATCAAACTGCCAAATTGTCATATTAAAAAATATATAAACTATCCTTTTATAATTCGTTCTGACTAATTAATCCTTCCACTACCACTATGGCGAAATACAACATTTGAAACTAATGAATTCTTGAGAGCAATGACAGCCATAAAAAAAGATCATGCAACAATGTTTTTTATCACTACTTAATGCACTCTTATAATCAATCAAGAGATCAAGACTTGTGAATATGTTAAAGTATACATTATCTTTATAACTTTTGTTGGGACCAAATACAACAGAAATTACAATTCTGTCAATTTCAGCAAGTATTCAGTTATTTTTTTTTCCTAAAATCAAAATCCACAGAAAACAGCCATAAAATAAGTTTAATATAAATAGAAGTAAATTACACATTACAGCTTACGAATAATTCAAAATTAAGGCTATAGCAGATTTATCAATAAATAAGTGTATAAAAAATTAAACATACCTTTAACTCTTTTGAAGTGAACGCTGTTTTTTTCCATATAATACCAATAAAATCCCCTCCATAGACATCATAAAAGAAAAATGCAAATTCACCATAAATTTCCTGTAAAATTAACATTATTAATTAAAAAATTCTTTGATTCATCTTAATAAATCTTATTAGACACACACAAAATGAAAATTAATTTCATTAATGTCCATATTAAAATTATTTTTCACTTTTTATATCAGACTAGTAATAACAGAAACTGCATAATTTTCTAAACTGCGAATTAAGTATTAAATATGGTTACTGTTTCAAAATAATTAAAATGTGAATGTAAACAGAAGTTTTATTAACATTAGAATTATAATTTAATCACTATCTCAAACAGAATATTTTTTTGTAAAATAACCTAACCTATATTTTACAAAAATATGTAATCAGAATATCTGTTAAAGCAAAGCAATCTATAATTTTTATTTATCCTCATCATTAAGAATAACAGAGATTAAAAAAAAAAAAAAAAAAAACTCAAAATAGTGATTTATGTTTCCAGGTTCCGGTAGGTAAGTTGAAATCTTCAAATAGTTTAGTTCATTTACAAATGAAACAAAGAAAAATTATCTTTTAAAAATAAGTTTTGGAAAAAGGTTTTTATTATACATACATAGTATAGTAAAGAAATTCTGAATAGACACTATTCTTTAATAAGCCATTATTAACAAAACCGCACTTTAATCAAAGCTAGGTCACACAAGAACTTAAGGTACGGTTCAAAAGGTGCTATGCTAAAATTATTTCTAGATGTCAATTTTTTGACAAACGATTTTTTGTTTTCAAGAATAAATTGATTTGTGAAGTTCGGATATCAATATGTGAAAATGTTTTTATTTCTTAGAATTTTCTTGAAAAATGCAATTTAATCAAGATAGTTTGTTTCACCATCTAGTCAAAAGGAAAATAATTTTTCTTTTCCATTTTAATGAGAAAAATAAAAATAGAACAATCCCAGTTATTTCCCTTTTTCTCAACAAAAATGGAGTAATTTAGTTGCCACCATCACAAAAATTTTATTAAAGACTACAAATAACAATTAATAATAATATTTCAGAAACTAATTTAAATTTCAAAATTTCGGAAATTATTATGACATTCTTGAATGGGTACCACTAATTGATGTTTTTTTCAATGCACAATTCATCCTATGCTTGGTAGAGTAGATGTGAAATACAAACAGACTGTCAGATATTAATATAATAGAAGGTTTGACATTACATTCATTACAGATATCAGGCTCAGGTGCAGATTCTAATTAAACTTTTCAGAGAAACTAATCCATAGCCGTGAAATACAAGTCAAATTAATCTTTAGTGAGGAGGGCCAACATTTGGAAAAAAATCTTTTGTTGGCAAAACCCCCCACAAGATATAAGCTTAATTATTTCCTACAAAAAATTTGAGTTGAATTTTTGAAAACAAAATTGGAAAGTTGTTTGACAAACATAAATTTACTTGTATCTTTTAATTAATGCAAAAATCAGTTTAATTCAATGTGTAGTATCCATAGGAAATAAGGAACATTTATGGAATATTGAACATATATGAGTACAATGGTCATACATAAAATAATAATCATGCTTGCATTTATATGGATAGGAGAAAGAGTTTTTCCTAAATGAAATCTTTGTAAATAAATAAATAATATTGATGAATATCCTAATTACTGTTTAAATAATGTTGAACTTTTTGCAAAGTACAGATTTTACATATTAAAATTTATTAAGATCGCTTCATTATTTTAATATTCATTCCACTATGCTGTGTGGAAAATCAAATATTTACAGGAATAACATTAAAAAACAACAGAAAAAATACATGATTAAACAAAATAAAGAGGGAAAGGGGTGAATATCTGAACTGTATTTTTTTTTTTTTTTTTTTTTTTTTTTTTTTATAGAAAGTTATGATAAAATAATTTTAATAATAATTGATGGAGTAAAAAAATCTTAATGTTAAACAACAGATTAATAGAAAAATGTTGCAAATATGTTTTGAATAATTTCAGAAAGTTATACAGTTAAAATTCTGCTATACAATTGTCAAAACTATCTAAAAAACAGAATTTGTCTAACTATCTGTAACTAAAAAACAGAATCTGTCAAAACTACAGAGAGTACAGTATAACATCTTTTTTCCAGATGTCTGTAATCCAGAAGCATATGTAATTTGGGAATTTTTAAACGTTTTATTCTTTTCTTAACTTTTATTTTCAATAAAAGATCAAAGATGGTACCACCACACATGCGAGAATGCATTATGGAAAGCTTTTTTTTCAAACAAGTAATCATATGCTTAAATTGAAAATGTAAATTGTTAATGTAATAATAATAACAAAATAACATTTGATTAAATAATTATTTTATTTTTCTATATTTTACCAATTTTAAAATTAATTGTAACAATTTTCTGTTTTTATGTAATTTATAATTTTTCATAATATTAGCCTTGCATATTACCATTTGTTAAAGTAGTAGTAATAATAGTAAAATCTCTATTCAATATGTTTTTAATTTAATTTTACAACATTTTTCTGATTTTAAAATTGCAGTAATTTGTGTTTTATACATAATTTTATACACACTTTTTTCATTAAGTAACATAAATTCAGAAGTAATACTAATTTTATAGATTTTATTTTTGTATTGTCACATTAATGACTGATATTAGTATTTTTAATTTATCTAAATGCATTCTGGTTTCAAAATTTCTGCAATCTAGAAATTTCCATAATCAGGAACCTTTGTGGTCCCTGTGATTTCAGATTGAAGAAGTTATATATTAAATTTACAAAATGAATATATAATTTATTAATTAATTACTGCATCCTTAAAACACTGAAAATTTATGTAATTTGTGCTAAAATAAAAACTCACTTGAAGTTGTCCAAAGAACAATTTAGGCACATCCAATTCAACAAGAGGATATTTTTTATCAACATCTTTTTTATAAGCTTTCAAAGATGGCAATACAGGCTTAACCAATTCTCCAATATCTATTGCGTACATTGACTTGGAGATGACATGATGATTCAAGTGTACAACAACATCAAATGAGTCAAGAGGAGGTCTGAAAATGCACTAAAAAGAATATTTAGAATTAGTACTAGTATGAAATGGATTATTGCAAGTTCCAGCTTATAATAAAACTATAGAATTAAGAATCACTGTTTTCCTTTAACTGGATAATTACAAGGAAGATCAAGAAAAAAAAAAAAAAAACTGATGTGACTTAACAAAGAATTTTGTCACTCACTTTTTCCTCCCTTGGTATGTTATGTAGATAAAATGCAAAGTCAAAAAAACAAATAAGAGACTGATAAAGTTTTTCTATGTTATTATTTCAACAAATTACTCAAAGAGAACTAGCATTTATTAACAGAAGTAGAACTAACATTTCGAATTGATAATTTTAATCAAATACAGACGAACCCAGTTAAGACAGATGCTCATGGTTACTACGCAATCCCGCTTAATATGTGGACTTTTTTTGGTTTCTTGAACATTGCTAATAAGGCTAATGCAAAAATACCACATTTAATATGTAATACGTTATTATGCAATCCCGCTTAATACAAGATAGATTTTCGCTCCTTTGAGGCAAAAAATCACACTTAAGATGCAAATTTCTTTTCTCATCTCCAAAATTCCCAATTTAGAGGACAATTTGATTCAGATAAAAAGCACTTTTTCAAATAGTAATATCTGCTCTCTTAAATAACAGATTAATTAAGGTGATGCATTACTAATCGAACATAGTAGTAGATACATGAATAAAAAATAACCTGCTAAATTAGCAATATTGCAATTCTAAAAATTTTTGTATCTCACTTCATATATGTTTTACCGTGGTAGAGAGAGATAGATGAATTCAGGATGCTCAGATACGTCATAAAAATTATTATGATTAGAGGTGCATATACATGTTGTTAGTGAGATTTTTAATGTACGTTACACAATTACTATGTTTTATAATGCATGTTATAATCAAAAAATAAAATAAATAATAATAAACTCGTGAATATTAAACAAATAAGATTGTGATTGTACATATATTTTTATTTTTTCTATGTTTGTCTACTTGCTATACTAACAATATTTTTTACACAAAGATATTAATAAGGAAAGTTATTTCTTATTATATTGAAATTGAAGAACAGATTTAAAGCTACTCATTAGCACAAGTACTAAATGTGATTTTAATAACTGGATTGTGCTTCAAACATTTGATATTTTTTCTTTGTGTTAAAAAAATTAGTCTAGCTGGAAAATTATTTTCGTTGTTTTATTTTTGGATGTAACGTATTAATCGACAATAAAGCCACATGTGAATCCATGTTTATTTTCAGTTATTATTCCAGTCAGTGCTATAAAAAGAAACAATGGGTTAAAGTTGAATACAGTTAAATTTTAATCTAAATACACATAAAAAACACAATTTTCGACTCTAAACATATAAATGAAAGCTCTAAAGCTCATTTAGATGATTAGATGTGTAAATAAGCCCAGTTCTTGCAACATTATACAAATCACATTTAATACAGTTAAATTTTAATCATGCAAAGTCCCGCTTAATATGCGACTTTTGGTCATTCCCTTGAAACACGTCTTAAGTGGGTTTCATTTGATTGTATTTATTCTTAATTCAAAATTAATAATTTTTTTTTCTTTTACCTTTAAAATGAAAAACCTGAAACATTTTATAAGTAGAAATAATTGTAACAGATGTTCATAAATTTTTTTAAAAGGGGTAAATTCGAATTTCACTACTCTTGCTCTTTCCTCTGATAGATTTTTCTTTCTCTTATGGTGAAACCCACATCATATAATGAAAAAAATTATAGTCACATAAATACGAAAAAAGTTTTTTTTACAAACTTCTGCAAAAAGATATTTTTAAATTTATGAATAACTAAGTGAAGGACTTGATAATCCAAATTACTAAGAAAATCCCGTTTTCTAATTTTTCTACTTATACTGAAAAATTGCAGTTATAAGGAAAGTTATATAGATAAGTATGCACAGACAATTGTATTTCTTTTGTTTTTTTCTCCATATTGTCTGGAAAATTTGTCTTGTTTAAAAATGTCAGCCACACAAGAACTTCAAATTGTTATATCTCAATCATTTTTTATGATAGAAAAAAAAAATGCTTCAGTCCTTGTATCAAGGCGTAACATTTAAGAAAAAAAAAGAAACTGTGGATTTCTAATTTCTTTGAGTTTAAAATCGTTAAATGGCTACAAATTTGAAACAAGATGCCACATGAAACTGACCAACAAATTCTATTAAGATCTTGGTATGCCCTCTACACTTTCCTAACGCATAATATCCAGTTATAATTTTCACAGCACAAAAAGATTTTAAATTCAGATCATTGATTTGAAATGATAAATATGAGAAAATAAACTACCAGAGAATAATGAATAAGAGCATTTACAGAACAGTAAATACCAGACATGAAAGTAGGAAATGGGGAAAAAAAGATGTAAATTTTTTTCCATCTATACAATAAGGACAAACTCATATAATTTAGATACATTTTAACAGTTATTTATACAATAAAATGAATTATAACTGTACATATGATTGTTATTTTCTTTTTGTAACTTAGAAGGTATGAAAAGAAAAAATAATAACAATAAATGTATAAATTCATTAAATCAAAAAAGAAAATTGAAAACAGTTTGCTAAAAGTATAAATCCGTCCAAATGTATAAAATGAGCTTAGGTGAAATACAAAGATTAATTTTTCAAAATAAATATATTATTTTGAATGATTTGACTGTTTAAGACTTTACTTAAAAAATAAAAATAAATAAAAAAATAAATCTCAATGCTAAATATATGCATGCCAAATTGATCTTTACTCTAGAAATACATTTCCAAAATTTCCAAAAAATTGATAACGTTATATATGCACAGCCCTAACAGCAAAATAAATTATAAAACAATAACACCAATTCATAATTAAGCATGATACAAAATCTAAAAAGATATATGATCATACATAATTAAAACAGCTTAAAAAACGTAGGATTGAAAAAGAATAAATGTTAAAGAAACAGCATTATTATAAATATTCTAAAATTATTTTTAAAACTATAGAATCAAAGTTTGTCTTTTTAAATTTACTACAAGTATATTTCTAAAAGTATTATTAGTGATATTACTTCATTTACTTTAAAAGAGAGAGGAAAAGATAAATAAAACAAAATTTTGTACAGGAGAATTTAGGTTTTATAGTTAATCAAAACAAACTAGTTTTAATTTGTAAGCAAAAAATACACAAACTCCATATAAAATAATTACCTTAACATCAAAGTCTTTCAGACTAAATAAATTATTTTGTAAAGTCTCTAAACTAGCTTTGGCAAAGATAATAATTCTTTTCAATATTAAACTAGTTGGCTTGTTTTTCGTCCACAATGTCCCCCTTTTATCAAATGGAGTAGCAATTACCATAGGAGGCAGAGTTGATCTCTGATCAGTAAAAGTAGTATATATTTCTTCTATTTCATTTTCTAAAAGGATTTAAAAACAAAAATATGTCAGTAAAGAGTCATGAAGCATAATACAATTAGTTTAGAAAGACTTGTAACAACTCCACATAAAGAACACTAAGCATGTCATTGTTATATTAAAAAGCAGAATAACCTTATACACACATACAAATGTAGCTATTACTCTTATTGTTATTCTTATAATTATTATCATTACACTTACTCTGAAGCTCATTATTGAAGTTTATCACAAGTGGAGAGATGTTCCAATCATGATTTATAAGTAAAGAGAGGAATCTGATAAATCCAGTCTGGGGAGAACTATAAACAGAGAAATAAAGAGAAAAAAAAATACAATTAATGTACTTATAAAATTTTATCGTATATATTTACTTGCAAATAAGTGGCAAAAAAAAAAAAAAAAAAAAAAAAAAAAACTTTCAGAGTATACACAGATGGGAGGGGGATGCTGATAGGGCTGCAGCTCCCCTCTTGAATTGTTTTGTTATTGTTTAGTTCATTTCCAGAACCCTTTGTAAAATCAACCAAACCATCTCTCCCTCCCTCCCCCTTCATAAAGAAAAAAAAATGCAGTGTACTCTACTGTATCTAGGTTATTTTTCCCCAAAAGGAAAATTAATTAAATAATTATTTATTTTAGCAATAAACAGCCAAACATCTTGTTAAACTATTATTAGACACCAACAAGATTTTAAAAGTCTACATACTAAGGTCTGTCTCAAAAGTTTAAGCACAAGCACAAAATGTCGTTTTTTAAAGAATAATAAAAAGTTAGAATAAATAACATTTTTTAATTTGCAAGTGTCACAATTTCATATAAATAAATTATATCAAAAGTAGAAAAAAATAAATTACATACTTGTAAAAAATATAATTGTCTCAAAAGTTTATGTACAACGGCAAAAATAACTACATTTATAATTTTTACAAAACAGTTACATACGAATTATTTTTTTGTGATTTTGAATTAGTTCAAATAAACATATGTTCATCAAAATTATTAGGTTTTGTAGGGTTTCTGGTGGTAAAGACTACCATGCTTTCTCAATAGCCTGTTGGAGTTCTTCAAGAGAGTCAAACTGCTTTCCATTGCTGTAAACTTGACGGGTTAAAATGCCCCAGACATTCGGGTTTATGCCTCAATTTAATGCTGGCCAGTCAAGAGTTTTAACATTTTTCTGTGAAAGCTACAGTTTTGTAGAATGTGATTCATGGATGTATTATCTCCTCGAAAGATCCATTCAGGAGCCCCCAAAAGGTCACCGAATGGAAGAAAATGCTGGTTCAGCACCTGTGTCTAGGCTTTGAAGCCGAATGCCTCCCAAACTATAACAGGCTTACCGTCTTGCTGCCTGCTGAGAAAAGTCATTCGTTCATTTCGTAGATCATGCCATTATGCATTTCATTCATTAGGGAAACTTAAGTTCTATTTTTTTTTCTCATCACTGAATAAAACAAGCCATACTTGTCCCTGTAGGACAGCCATACTCAAACTTTTTTTTCTTGCGGGCCACAAACATATGTTTGAGACATTAGGCGGGCCGCACAGAGCAATACAAAAAAATTAATATTATCAGTAGGATTAAACGTTTGTCACAGAAAAAATGTTACCAAAAAATTATAACACCAGTATTTCCGAACAATAGACTTTGTGGTAGATTTTTATTGAAAATGTTATAAAAACAGTTTGTTGTTTGGAAATAGTAGGGTAAAAATATTTTGGTGGCAATTTTTTTCGCAATAAACGTTCAACCCAAAAAATCAATATTAGCTATATAAATACGCATAAAACTTTATAATGTAACAATGTAGAATTTCAAAGTTCTAAAGAAAAAAAAAAATCATCAGATTTTCTCTAATAAATAAATCTTTTGCCCAATGCAAAAATTTCACTTTATTTTAATTGTAGAAATATACAGTAGAGTTCAAATAAACATTCTATTCAAAGCCATAAATGGCAATTGACTTTTCTAAATGTGACAGTTATTAGATTTAAAGCCTATAATCAAATCAAATAATTATGTTTAGAAATAAATTCAAATTACCATAAGTGATGCAATCAGGGTTGAAGAAAGACTGTTGTTGCCTCAGAAAACCACCATTAAAAATAGATTAAACCAATCAGGGTTAAAGTAACCGCCCACTTTGACACCCCCCCCCCTGAAGTGCTAAAATAAGCCACTGTTGTTCAGAAGGGCATTCGTTGTATATAGGGGTTAAGTAACCACAACATCCTTGCATACTGGCTGGACCTGATTTAAATAAAAGGAAATCATGCATGAAAAATGTATTAATAAATCAGGTCCCCAATGAAAATGTTCTGATTTTTTTGCATATTACAGCTACGGACACTCTTAATCAAAAAAGGAGAAAATATCGTAAGTACAAACAAACATACAGTAAAACCAGTAAAAAAGCAACTGACCAAAAAAAATTTCGTTTTAGACAGGTTTCTGATTTACCAGCTATAATTGTATGGTCATGGCATTGGGAAAATGGGATGTTTCTGTTAAAGACAAAATTCTTATAGACACAGTTTACAGTGCATATAACATAAATATGTATATGTACACAAGTAAATCAAAATCTGCCCTATAAAGGAATCCAGAAGTCCTGTCTTAAATGGAAAAATTTCTTGATCCCAGTGAAAAGTACACCATCCAATTCAACTACTAAGAAGAATACTTGTCTAAAACAGAATTTTTTGTGGCTTTAAGGCAATTCCATCTCAGCAGATTTTGTTGTACATATAACATGAAAAATTTTAGAACCAGTCGTAAGTTTTTACTATAGTCAGAAAAATCATATTTTTCTGATTATATCTTTCAAAGGAAAACCTGAATTCTCATTTATAAATATGAGGGATTTTACTATGATTGCGTCAAAGCAACATCATTTTCCCCCTGATTGCCATTTTAATGATTTTTGAGCATAAATGCACAGAGTTCTGTTATTGTGATTACTATATTTTTAGGACATTGCATTTTTATTTATTTTACTCAAAATGACTGTGTAGTTAACACAGACAAAAGCAAGTGGTTTTACTAATCTATGTTTATAAAAATCAGTATTTGGGTGTATGTTCTTCACACAAATCTGCAATTTTTGATTGATTTACACAAAACTTGATATACATATGTTGTACACCAAGAGTAAAATTATTGGCTACTTCAAAAATTTCCCAGACCAGTCTTAACAACTTTTTCAACACCTGCCACAGTTTACAATTTTTTTTCTTTTTTAGTTTCCTAATGCAATTTCTCTTTAACACCTTAAAACACACACCTGCCACACCCTAAAAAATGACAAAAAAATTAAGAAAAAAAGATTAACAAGTATACTTTGTTTTTATAAGCCAATAAAAAGTCCCTCGCTATATTTTCATATACGAAGTTGAGGTCAAATCAGGGGTTTGTCCAGACTTTTCTCTCAGGGTCCTGTTTTTGTGAAATTGTGAAAAGCTTTTTTACATTTTGTGAAAAATCTAGTCCTAATTTTGTGAATTTGAAATGAACGTTATATTCAGGTTCTTTTTATATTTTTTAAGAAGATATATGTATGTAAAATACATATATTTTCTTTATATATGTAAAAGAAACAGGTCATATTTTACTTTTAAATGGTTAAATTTGTGAAAGGTTTAATTTAGAACTGGAAAAACTTTGTAAAAGGTCTATTTTTAAGACAAAGAATTTTGTGAAGGGTCCTTTTTTTAGGTGAAAAGTCCTGTTTTGAGATGAAAAATTTTGTGAAGGGTCCTGTTTTGAAATGAAAAATTTTGTGATGGGTCCTTTAAAGGACCCAATTTCTTCCTAAACAGATCCCTGCAAATGCACATTTTTTATGTATAAAATTAAAAAAAATTGACCGTAAGTGCTTTAAAATGATGTAATAACCCCAATTATATGTATCTGGAGTTGAAACATCTACTACAAGGGAGGGGGGAAGAGCAATAATGATTTTATGTAAGGTTATGAAAATGAGTTAAATTATATCTATAATTAAGTGAAAATGCTTTTTTTTTTTTTTGTTTTAAGGGAGGTATGGGGAACCATAGACCCTTCAGTATCCCCCTGGTTATGCCTTTGTGAGCTGCTGAAAATCTTTAAATATTTTTTTGAATAAGAGTTATTGTTTAGAAGACTATTGAAAATTCAGCATCTAACAAGACATGTTAAAAAGAAAGAAAAACTATAGTTTTAATGCACCACCATATTACAATAATTCCTGATAAGCATTCATTGTTTTCAGAATCAAATGGGAAATATAAAATCATTTTATAATTACACAATGAATAAAACAACCATACCTGGGAGTGGTGAGAGGCTCTGGATGCAAATACACATGAGCTACTAGAAGCTCCACAGTAGTAGGATGGATATAGTTTTCTTTCAGCTGAGCAGATATCCATCTTTTAGCTAATCGACAAGCTGTCCCAAAAGTGAAATGCTGAAGTTGGAGGCTACAATAAAAGTATAAATATATAACAGATTTTATGTAAAAAAAGCAGATCATTTGTTACTTTACTTAATGTATATGTAAGCAGCCATCATATTCAAATGCATCTTAGAACTTACATCCAGTTTATTGTATATATAAGAGAAAAGATGTAATTGTAGATTTCATAATGTATCTATGATAATTGATTTATATGCACATGTTTGCATAGCCTGGTGAAAAAATAAAATAAAGATTGTGTTCATTTGAATACAGAGATAACCCCTAATTATTTTCTAATAAATAAAAGTAGACATTGCTTTCAACAGATTGGTACCAGTTTCCGTTTTTTACCATTGCATTGGGATTAGTAAGGGATAATTTTTTCCCCCTGGGATTGTGCATACAATAAACAAGCATTATGGTTAAAGAAAGACGCGTATTTGGACAATCGATTGGTTCTCATAAAACAAGCATATCAAACAAAATCTTTTGAAATAAAAATAACAGTGAATTACCCATGAAGCAAACTGTTCAGCTTAGGATAGATATTTATAGTTAGATCTAACTGCTTTGATTCCTCTGTATCTTGTATTTTTATCATGCCACTGGGTGATGTTTGAATCTTTGAAAGATACAATTCTTTGTGACTTGCAATAAAGATTCTAAATACAAAGCCATCCTATTTCCAAAAATAAATAAAAAACATAAATTGAGAAACATTTATAAAGCTGATAACAAAAATAATTATTATGATTACATTTCATTGTAAACTAAACAGATTGTATAGCATGTGTATGGAAATGACATACACAGAGATGAGAACAATCATACTTAAAAAGAGGGAAATTTTTGAGTTTCCTCCGCTATATCTACAAATTAGCTCCCCCCCCCCCCCCCCCCCATGCCTGGAAAGAGGACAAAAAGAAGGAGCAACAATTTCAAGAGAAGGAAAATTCAGATGATTGAAAGAAATAGGGCAGAAAATTTAATTATCATTTATATACTCGTATATATATATTTTGTAAATAAAGAGTTTTAAAGATTTTAAGCTTTGTGTGCTGAAGGCAAAGGAGAGAAATAGAAAACTTATATTTGAAAAGAGGAGGAAGAATGATTTTAATGAGATAAAAAAGAAAAAAACTGCCAAAATTTGATATTCTCATCCCTGCACATATTACATAAAAAAAAAAGAGTTAACAAAATACTAAAATTGCGACCCAAGCACTGCAACTTAAGATACTCAAGAAAATTCTACTAGTGTATCTTTTGTAATTATATTTCAATCAGGCTGTTATTATTAATTGTTCTTTAAAATTAAGGGGAAGGGAGCGGAGGGCATAATATGACAAAAATGGGAAAAGAAAGTTAAAAGTTAATAAAATTTCCGGCTGATAAACTCATTTTAGACCAAGGTAAAAAAAAATTTAAAAATTATTTTTTTTCTTTAGTTAATTTTTCTTTTTCTTTATGAGTACATCTAAGATTTTTGGAGATATAGTCGATATTAATGAAAATATGGCCATAGGGTTGTGTATGATACCAAACATTTATTTACTAGTTCCATGAAATTCTGACCTTTGTATTCAATTAATCTACACTTTTAAATACCTACTGTGGGATCAGTTAAGATAAAAGTCAATGTTCAACTGTATAGTTGTTCTGACAGATGACAGGTAGCAGTACTAAGCAATAGACTGGAAATATTCATATTTTATTTTATCTTACAGTGACTGCATCATAAATGTTTTTCATTAATTGTAATTCGTATGATTTTAATTCATTCTTAATTTCTAATATCTTATTATGTTTTTTCTGTCTTATATGCATACTAAACTAATCTTATTATTTTTCTCAATTAGATAATTTTGTGTTTTCTTCTATACTGTTAGCTCTTATAGCAGGAGAGCAGAAAAGTTATTATTCACAAGAAATGTGTCAAACCTAAATTTATTCTATGTTATTAAATGAGAAAAAGACAAGTCTTATTCTTATTTGTTCCTAGTATGAATCATTACTTTTAAGTAATTAAGTCTTATATTCAAATCGTATTCTTTTCAAATTAATTACTAAAGTAAAAACAAAAAAGGGTTTAATACCACAAATCATAACGAATTGCTTCTCTTCAAGCAAAGCTCTCATTCTACAATGAAGGTTAGTCTAATTCCTGATTATTCTGATTTTTAACTATGAAATAAATTCTAAAATACTCTACATCAGCTACCTAAACAACTGAAATAAATTTTTGAAAATCATCGCATGTAAATCCGAAAAAAAGAAAAAAAAAACTTTATCTGTTGCACTCTTGTACATTGAGTACTGTGGTAAAATTTATGAAGACATTTTTCTCAACATGCCTTTAAAAGACAGACAGACATTATATAACCCAAATAAAAAAAAATCAAGTCATGGGTCATATGTGTGTGGCAATGCCGCCCCCCCCCCCCCCCTCTCTCCCAGTGTAAAATTGTTAAGGATTATTAAATATCATATTCAGTTATACATTAATTAGTAACATTACTTTTTCATGTCTTAATTTCAAACAATTTCAAGACAATTAATAATTTACAGAAGTATGTCAACAAACAAAAATTTCAGTGTAAATAATAGGCAATAATTATATAAAGCATAAAACATAGGCATCTAATTAATGTCTTTGTATGAATATATTTAATATTAACTAAGACATCCATAGAATACAATTCTTCTACTTAAATATGTCAAATTAAGAACTTTTCTTTGGTTCATAGGAAAATAATTTCATTGTAATTAAATTCAAACTTAATTAAGAAATATTGTACTTAATGTTAAAATTAGCAGCATAAAAAAAAAAGACTACAGTTACCTTAACAATATCTGTATGAGTAAGAAATGGAATAGCAACTAAGGAGTATTGTGATTTAACTAGTTCAGCAATTTTAATCAGGAAAATTGACTTCAATTTTCTTATGCCTACAACATCATTTGGCCATTTTCCTGATCCTTCAAATTCAATAACAACTGAAAAATAACAAACAGAATGTTAAAATGTCTAAAATACTCTTAAGAGGCATTATATATAAATATATATGTAATGATTCCAGCGCTACTCCCGTTGTTTCAGTGTAGATCGGGCCGACGTAGGATCGCTCCCTCTGAGCTTCTAGCATCGTTAGGTAGTCGCCGTGAGTGGTATCCGAGAATTAATGAAAGTTTATATGAGTCTCTGCTTAAAGAAAGACACAGTGTTTTGGGGGACCTGATTTATTAATCCTTTATACATCCTTTTGAGAAATCAGGCCCCTTTTGGCTTGAGAGCTGTTCAGTTACTTCTTTATGGACAGGGGAACGTAGGTGGATCGCAAGGCCATCCCTGGACAGCCGAGTGACGTGGAGTTAGAGCATTCTTTTGATGGTAAAAAGCTCTGTCCTGTGACCCATGCGGCGGTATAAATATGCTGTATTTGGCATTATTCCTGCTAGGGGCTGTTGAAGTCAAATGGAGGCGTATTTAAAAATTTAATTGGTCGTTAGCTGAATGATTGATTGCCCGGGCTAAGAGCTGAGTGCGATGGCTGAGTTCGGCCGATTGAATGCAGCAAGACTTACAAATAGCACTTATTCAGCAAAAGTATTCTTATGAGATGTGCCAAAACGATCTTTGAAAGTTATAAGCTGCAATGCTGAAAAACTAACTTACCAGGGGCAAAGGCGTTCAATCAATTGAGACACAATTACTAAAGCATTTTAGAAGTTTTAATTTGAATTTCTAAATTTAAACTTCTGTTTTTTAAAACGGGGATTTCAAATTTTAAAAGGGGCAAAAAGGGGATTTTAAAAAGGGGCTTATCTTTTATCGTTTCATATCCCCCCCCTGATTGATTATTGATTGAAGATTAGAGATATCGTCGTTCAGATGAATCTTAGGTCAAAACAATTGGAAGATTGTTGAGATGGTAACAGATCTATTTATGGAAGGAGCTTCAGCATGCTATTACATCTGTGGAGTATGGAAAGTATGCTCTTAGGTTCGGATAGGAGTGCTGTACTTCGCCATCATTTTCTCCGTCTGAGGCCTCAGCCTCAAACGTACGTGCAAACACACCGCTACATTTTGACAAAGTGTGAGAGATAAAATCCAGATGGCCCGAAAAGAACGTTGAAACCGACGCTCAACTTAAATTCGCCAATCAGCGACCGGCACGTGCACATCTGAGTCATCACGATAAAAATTTTCATCGTAATCGAAGTTGCATTCCCCCTGCATTCCTGAGTACCGGCGATATCACGCCATGATACCAAAACAAGATGGAGGATAGAGTGACGTCACGACGTCCTTTTCTGCGAGGAAGAAAGATAAAAAATGTCTAACTGCGTCGGGGAAAAAATGGATTGCGCGTCTTTTAAAACTGACAGAAGTGATTAAATTTTGTAATGCGGATATCTCGCTAAATTACGGTTTAAAATTAATGAAATTTTGGCAAACGCTTAGAAATAAATAGTAGCATCCAATAAACATAGTTTTGGAATAAAATAATTAATATTAAATAACTTTTTAAATTTATATTTTCGGAAGTTAGCGATTGTAAGAAAAGCATTGTAAGTTACTTTAACGAACGATATGCCGTAATGTTTATATTTTAAAAGATCTGTACACTATTAGAATTATATTTAATTGCATATTATAATATTTATTACTTTGAAAAATTATTAATTATAGGATTATTAACGGAATATAAATTATTTAGAATGCTTTTTATTTATTTACTTAATACGTTTTTAAAGTTGTTTTTGAACTTAAATATTTAAATTTAAATAGAGAAATAATGCAGACGATAAATTAATAATCTGAAATATTGAAAATGTAACATTTACCTGCAGCCTATAGAAAAAAAAATTATGAAAAAAAAAGTTCGAGATACTGGTATCTCAATAATGCATAACTGAATGCACAAACAAACTAAACGTTCAAGTGAAGCACTCAAACGATTGGAAAATCTTCAGAGATGCACTTCTCTGTAAGTAATCCAATAAAAAAAAACAATTACAGTACACTAAACAAATGCAAAACAAAATGAATATAGAAATAATACTGAATACTAAACACTAAATATGTTGAAACAGATACACAACAATACATAGAATATACAAACACTTCTCTGGGTGAGTGAAAAATTAATAAAATCCTACTACTTAATTGAAACGTAAATATCCATGTGAACACCATTACAATTCTTATTGCAATATAAACAAACGAATGATAGAGATATACTATATACATAACTGAGTTGAAATTGCACATTGTAAAAAAAATATGAGTTATTGCACATGATTAAAATTGCTATACTTTATGTAAAATGGAACTGAGCAAGAGTCAATGACATTTAGCAGGACACTACTGAAGTAATGATGTGATTGTGAGACAAACATACATTTTAAAAAATATAACAATATAAGTGTGTAAATATAATGCAATTGAAATTTAAGAGAAGACATCACTTAAGAATTGCACAAGTGTCGAAAAGAAAAGGAATAATTCCAACCTGTTGACAACCATACATGGAAGTCATCGACACAATTTCACACAAATTTTCAAAATTCTCCAAATTATACCAGAGACCATACCGTGAGGGAATGTCGGAAGGGCAGAATTTGTGCTAAATTTTACACCCCAAACTAAGTCGAGTTGACCCTCTGTGTGTAATGGTCCAGAATTTAAAGAAAATCGAAAATTTTTTTAGAAAAGCTTAGAGCAGAAACTCTATCTTTTACATAGAATTTAAATCTCTTCTAGAACCATAAGGCATGCACATTGTAGAGATTATCAAAATAACATTTATGAAATCAATTTAATTTAATTTCTTTCTTTCTTTTTTTTTTTTTTTTTTTTTTTTTGTCTCAATATTTAATTAAACTTAATAGATTGATATTCTTTAAAGAAAATTAATAATTAGGATCCTAAATTAAAATTATAAAATAATGTCACATCAAGTTACAAACAGCAGTAAAGTGTATAGGTTAAAAGCCAAAATAAAGTTCAATCCTTTATAAAAGAATACTGAAAGGTCAAATATGACTTGTGACAACTAAGTAAGATTTATATTGAAATAGGTAGTTATGGAAAAAGTTAAATTAAAGAATTATACTATAAATGAATTAAGTCGTAAAGAATATTAAAAGATACTTCTCAAAACATAACGAGTTAGCTAGACACATATGCATTGAGTAATTCAAAAGAAGCTACCTCATGAACCGTTTAGTATCAAATGGGTGAAACCGGATAAGTTGTCACACTATTGAGTTTAAAATTAAATTTAAAAATGAATAAATGAAAATTGAAATGAAGTTAGGATCATATACTATGATTTGGAATAATAATAAAACTTAAAATTGTACATAAAGGATGAAACAATATTAGAAATAGCAGAAAAACCTTACTTTGTTTGTCCAGTCGGAATCAATTTGCTAACATGTAATTTAGCACAATTTAGCGGTTCATTAACATGCTCAATTAGGTAATTATGACCCCTAAAGACTCCTGTAATTTTAAAAGGTCCTGTATTTTTTGGCATGAAAGTAGGAGTATGAATTAAATTCTTTAAATACACAACATCACCAAGCTTTAATACTGGAGGCGGACGACCTTTTAAATATTTTTCATTCTGAGCGAAATATTTTTCCTCATTCTGTTTAACCAATTCTCTAGTTTTTGAAATATGATCTTGTAATTTTTTGAAATATATACTTGGTTCTTCAACCT
Source organism: Maratus speciosus (assembly GCA_963932465.1). NCBI lineage: Eukaryota > Metazoa > Arthropoda > Arachnida > Araneae > Salticidae > Maratus > Maratus speciosus. The sequence goes on from OZ010800.1 coordinate 408,503,495, forward strand.
CTTTGGCTGGTTGAAAAGTATCGATTGGCAAATTTAAATCCCTACCTAAGAATAAATTGGCTGGCGTAAAATTTGTTACAGCATGTTTAGAGTTATTATAATGGAGAACAAAAAATTTAAGTCTGTCTGACCATTCAATGACTTGATCAGACAGAGAGGCAACTGACTCTTTAAGTGAACGATTAATTCGTTCAACAAGACCGTTAGATTTCGGGTAATAGATGGATGAATTTCTATGGTTAATTTTTAATGATTTTAAGAATTGTTTAATTTCATTAGAGGTGAAATATTTAGCGTTATCAGATAACAAAACTTTTGGTATCCCGTACCTCGAAAAATAATCATTAAGAGATTTAATAACAGAATGAGATGTCACATTAGCAAGTGGAATGGCCTCTAAAAATCGTGAATAATGATCAACTATAGTTAAAATAAAAAATTTTCCATCATGTGATCTAGGAAGTTTTCCCACAACATCAATAGCAATCATTTCTCCCGGCGCTAAATCAGATTTGGAAATAAAACTAGGTTTTGTATTTGTTTGTTTACTTTTGTGAGGTAAGCACTGTTCACAAGTATTTACAAAGTTCTGTATATCTTTAACCATACCATCCCAAAAATAAAGTTTTGAAATTGTATCTACAGTTTTATTTATCCCAAAATGCACTTGATGTCCCAGAGCAATACAGCTGTTAATTAAAGTTTTAGGAATATATATTTTCTTAGATTTATTAACTCTATTACGCTTTTTCCTGGCAATCATAATTAAATTGTTATCTGGATTTATAGAATAAGAAGAATTAGGCATTTTATTAGCAATTAATTTATCTCTTATATCTTTAAGTTTAGCATCTTTAAGTTGTTCTCTTAGGATATTCTCGGTCGTTAGGGAGTCATTAGTGGGAATAAAAATATTTAATGCGTTTACAATTAAGTTAGGGTTGCCAGGGGGGTCAACAACACGAGAAAGGAAATCTGCGGGGTTCACAAGACCTGGGATATGATCAATTTTGTAATTAAAGCCCTGTAGATACATTATCCATCTAATTATTATTTCAGATTGTTTTTCTAATTTCATATGATAGGTGAGTGCTTTGGCATCAGTTAAAATTTTAAATTGCCTACCATATAAGTATTCGTGAAAATGTTTAATGGAGGAATAAATTGCATAAAATTCTCTTTTAATGGATGAATAATTAGATTCGCCCTTGTTAAGTTTTTTGGAATAAAATTCTATGGGATAAAATTGATTGTCATGACGCTGTAATAAAATTCTACAGATAGCATTTTTTGACGCATCTGTTACCAAACATACCTCTTTATTTTCATCAAAGTTCTTAACTGTAGGATTATTGAGGAGAATATTTTGAATTTTCAGGAAGGAATCTTGACATTCTTTACTCCAAAAAAATTTAGCATTCTTTTTTGTTAAATTAACTATTGGTTGGACAATATCAGCAAAATTGAAAATTAAATGTCTAAAATAGTTGATCATTCCTAGAAAACTTTGTACTTCTTTTACATTAGTGGGTCTTGGAAATTTATTTATTTTATTTACATTATCTGGCGATGGGGAATGACCGTTTTGATGCAAATTAAAACCAAGGTAAGTTATCTCTTGTTGACAAATTTGTAATTTTGCTGGGTCTAAAGTTAAATTAAATTCCTTAAGTCTATCAAATACTTTTTGGAGCCATGACAACATTTCCTCTAGAGAATCAGCAGCCACAATAATATCGTCAAGAAAATATTGAACATTTTTGCCCCTTAATGGGTCCAAACAATCGTTAATTAATGTGTGAAAATAAGAAGTACTATTAACGAGGCCAAAGGCTAATCTGGTAGGTTCAAAATTTCCATACTCAGTTGCAAACGCTAATTTTGCCCTGTCCTTTTTCTGCAGAAGAATTTGAAAAAATGCTGATTTTAAGTCTAATACCGTATACAGTTTTTTACCTGAAATGTTTTGAACTACTTCATTAATTCTAGGAAGACAAATTTTATATGGTTCAGTAATTGCATTTAAAAGACGGTAATCAATAACCATACGGAATTTTAATTTACTTGGATCATCAGTAGGAAGAGATTTTTTATGTACAAAAAGAACTGGAAAGCAATAGTTAGAGGAAGAGTTTTGAATTATTCCTGCCTTTAAGAGATCAGAAATTTCTTTACGAGCAAAATCTTTGGCTATTTTAGGAATGGGATAGGGTTTTGTTTGCAGTGCAAAGTCATGAAGCAATTTAAATTCAGGAACTACTTTATCAGTGCAGCCAAGAGTGTCATAAGACTAAGAAAATACAGCGGAGTTATCCATTAATAGACTAAGAACACGTTTTTTCTCAGCATCAGGTAAGTGGGCAATATTAAATTTATCAGACGTAAGTTCTTTTTCTCTAAGTTCTAGCATTTCCTGAGTAATTAAAGAATTAACTTGATATGTTTGAGTATTGTCATGAGTTGAAATTTGGTCTTCTGAAATGGGCTTTATAAATCCTAATTTAGTTTTCTTTCTAATTATTATGTTTTTATCAGTATTGTTGTGGACATATAAAAGAATGGCATTGTTTGCATCAGGTTGATGTAGACTGAAATTTAATTTTAAAGATAATTTATTTGATGTTGGACAAAAAAATAGTTTAAGGAATTACTAATTTTATGAAGAGGTTTAAGTTTAATAATTTTGCCTTGATTGGGTCTTAGAGTTACTTGATTGGCTGGTTTAACAAAATTTTTTGACATTTCAGAATTATTTTGAGAAGAAATTAAATCATTAGAAAATACTGGATTATTTAGAGAAGAATTTAAGTCATTTGAAAGTACTGGGTTATTTTGAACATTAGCATTAAACTCTGAAGGGGAAGGATTATTAACAGAATTAGAATTATCAAAATTATCAGCAGGTGAAATGTTACTATTGTCATTATCATTTACAGGTTGCAAAGAATAAGGGTTTTTATTGGCAAAAGGAAAAGTAAGGTGACCCATAATAAGTTGCTGATTCGCTGAGTCCAAAAGAACTTTATTTCTATTGAGGAAATCGTAGCCCAAAATAATTTGATAATTGGAGTGCCAATTGTCGTGAGTAATGAAAAATGTGTTAGTGAACCAAGTGTTCTGAATTCGAAATTTAAGTTGTACTGTAGAAAAAAAAGGAATAGATGAGTTGTTGATAGTTTTTATATTTACAGAGCGTGATAAGAAATTTAATTTATTTTGTTTTTTAAGAAGATTAATTGCATGTGGTTGTATTAGTGACAAATTCGCTCCACTGTCTAAAAGCCCATCAAAAGCGAGTTTTCCAAATTTAAGTTTAATTATTGGTAATTCTGAGTTATCTATATTGCAGCTCATCAAAATTTTATCAGTATTTACATTAGGATTTAATTTAATACCCTCATCATTATAAAAAAAAGAATCTAGGGCCCTGCAATCATGAGGGGGGGAATTATTTACATCAATTTCAGAACCCTTTACCCGTTTAAATGTCTTCGTGAACGGTTGTATGGTCTGTAATTGTTATGACCTCTTCCACGGTTATATCTTATGCCATTATCCTGAAAACCCCTTTGATTGTTATTATACCAATTGCTATTTTCATTAACAAAATAATTCGCCTCACTGTTATTCATGCCCCCTCTTGAAAAATTTGTACCGTTTCTACCATTCGAGTTTTGAAACTCTAGGTAGTATCAGCAATCTTTGGCACTGAGTGCCTTGCGGCAAATCTGACATAACAGCTTTTCCTCTTTCATCTTCTTCACCGTTTCTGTCAGCTGAGCAATTTGTTTATTCTGATCTTCTTGGCATTTCAAAAGTTTTTCTAGCAAACTGTCTGGATTACTGGTGGATGGTGCAACTTGTAAAGTATTAAGATCAAAAGTATTATGTTCCAGCGCTTTTTCAATATCTACGGCCTTAGCCACAATTTGATCAAAATTTTTTCTTCCGAATTTAAGAACTTCAACTTTAATGTCAGTTCGTAAGGCCTCTAAAAATTTGGAACACATTAAATTAGCCTTAAATGAGTCTAACGCTGCATTATCCTCAGAACCTGGAGCCATATTGTTAACCGTAGCCCTGACTTCCTCCGCTAAATCAAGCACAGACTGTTTCGGCTGTTGAGTTATGCGCCCATACTGATACGACGCTTCCTGGAAATTTTGTTTGTATTCAAATTTTAATTTCATCAAATTTGCTACATTTCCAAAACTTTTTTCTTCGCTTACACGTTTGTCAGTTGACAAAAATTCTGAAGCCTTTTCCCTACACAGGAGTCTCAACAGAGTAATGCGGTTTTCGTCTTTGATATTTTGAATGTTGCATACATCTTCTAAATTTTGTAAAAAGATGTTAACATTTTCATTAGGGTGGCCATGAAAAGGCGGAATCGCCGACATCATCGACCGAAAAAGTGCGCGATTGTTTGCCATGATTTAGCAAAATAAAATAAAAATTTTAATAAGCAAAATATGAAAATACAACTAAAAAGTAATATTTCTTTTTTCAAAAGACTGAGAAAATTATATCTGTATAAATTAAATTTATCAATAAACAAATATAGGTAAATAATATTAAAATCTTTTCAAAATCTATTGTATAAAATATAAGAAATAAAACAAATAAAATATAAGAATATATATATAAAATATAAGAATATATATAAAATACACTTTATATCAAAATATTATTTTTTTTGGTGCTCACATGGACGGAAAAAAAATCTTATCTTAGGAATTTCTTTTTATAATTAATCATTTGAATCAAGTTTATTAAGAATTAAAGTTAAATATACAAAATAATTAATTTAGAAAATGTTGCCATAAAAACATCGGAGGCTGAAAAATAAAAATAAAAGAGACTCACCCATTTGAAGTAAACAGACAAAATTATGTACAGTTAACATGAATTTAATTTTCTTTACCAACACATGATCATACTTGGCCAAGCAACTTCGTATTTTCCATTATTAAGATGAATACAAGATATAAATCAATTAATATATATTTCAAACAGCTATTTTCCGTGGTTATTTTGAAAATGTCTCTAAAGTGTAACAGTTAGGATTATTGTCCAAAAGGAATTCAGTTCGAAAACATAGATTGTATAGGACTAATTAACGGTTCACTTATATCACGGTATCAGGAATAGTTCGCACATTAATCTTGGACTTCGATGCATATATGGTTACAAATTTTACACACACAAATTAGGAAGATATTTGTCAATTTTGTTGCAGCAATGATTACGAATTTTATACAGTTCTTTTATATAAGTTTAACAGGAACATTACAGATATTGGTCGATGTCTGCTTGGCTCAACTGATTGGGATATATTTAACAATACTTCAGCTTCTGGTTGATTATTGATTGAAGATTAGAGATATCGTCGTTCAGATGAATCTTAGGTCAAAACAATTGGAAGATTGTTGAGATGGTAACAGATCTATTTATGGAAGGAGCTTCAGCATGCTATTACATCTGTGGAGTATGGAAAGTATGCTCTTAGGTTCGGATAGGAGTGCTGTACTTCGCCATCATTTTCTCCGTCTGAGGCCTCAGCCTCAAACGTACGTGCAAACACACCGCTACATTTTGACAAAGTGTGAGAGATAAAATCCAGATGGCCCGAAAAGAACGCTGAAACCGACGCTCAACTTAAATTCGCCAATCAGCGACCGGCACGTGCACATCTGAGTCATCACGATAAAGATTTTCATCGTAATCGAAATATCGATAACGATTTGTATCGTAATCGAAGTTGCATTCCCCCTGCATTCCTGAGTACCGGCGATATCACGCCATGATACCAAAACAAGATGGAGGATAGAGTGACGTCACGACGTCCTTTTCTGCGAGGAAGAAAGATAAAAAATGTCTAACTGCGTCGGGGAAAAAATGGATCGCGCGTCTTTTAAAACTGACAGAAGTGATTAAATTTTGTAATGCGGATATCTCGCTAAATTACGGTTTAAAATTAATGAAATTTTGGCAAACGCTTAGAAATAAATAGTAGCATCCAATAAACATAGTTTTGGAATAAAATAATTAATATTAAATAACTTTTAAAATTTATATTTTCGGAAGTTAGCGATTGTAAGAAAAGCATTGTAAGTTACTTTAACGAACGATATGCCGTAATGTTTATATTTTAAAAGATCTGTACACTATTAGAATTATATTTAATTGCATATTATAATATTTATTACTTTGAAAAATTATTAATTATAGGATTATTAACAGAATATAAATTATTTAGAATGCTTTTTATTTATTTACTTAATACGTTTTTAAAGTTGTTTTTGAACTTAAATATTTAAATTTAAATAGAGAAATAATGCAGACGATAAATTAATAATCTGAAATATTGAAAATGTAACACTGGGGTTTATTCATGGTTGAGTTTAAGATTTTGAAGAGGGTGGTAGTATCTTAACTTAGAGGAATGGACAATTTCTGAATTTCTCTTAAAATGTGGACTGGGTTTATCAATTTCAAAGGATACCTCAGAAAGTTGTTTTAAAATGGTGTAGGGGCCAGAATATGGCAAAGTCAGTTTACGGGTATTAGGATAATGAAATTCTTCATACATTACAATGTCACCAACTTTAAACTTTACAGGAAGGAAACGAGCATCATAACAGACTTTATTCTTTTTATGGTAAGCAATTGTTCTCTCTTTAGCCAATTTTCTAGCTTCCTCCACAGGGTGATAATAACTATTATTTGGTAAAGGAGGATCATATGGTAATTTTCCTAACAATAAATAACTAGGGGTGAATTGGGTTACAGAATGAGGAGTATTATTATACTCATATAAGACTTCATCTAAAAGCTTAGTCCAGGGTATTTTCTTGGTTGTGGAATTGACTTTACATTTTAATCTAGTGACAATAGTCTGATTTAGACGTTCAATTTTCTCATTTGTTTCTGGGTGATGGCTGCTGGTCAATCTGTGTTTTTCATTGTAAGTACAAAGAAATCTTTTAAACCTGGAAGCTGTAAATGCTCCATTTCTGTCGGTTAACAATCTATCTGGTACTTGTATCTGAAATAATTGTTTCAAAATATTTGTATAAGTTTCGGTAGTTACACTTTTTGAAGGAAAACCCCACACATAGCATTGTTGAAATATTGCCCATGAGAGGTACTCTCTTATTATCTTGAGTGATTTGCATTTTAACACAGTCAATATTTAATTTAAACAGTTTACAGTGGGGTAGCCCAATCAAAGCATAAGGTAACTGATTATTAATTATAAAAAGTTCAACATTCTTAGAGATATGTCCTAATTTCAAACTAACAAGGCATTTTTCTTTCAAAGCAATAACACCTTGTGTTTGTGTGACCGATATACTCTGCTGAACTTTACATATTTTTAGGTTAAGTTTGTGGGCTAAATGACAAGGAATAACACTGATTGAACTCCCTGTATCGATCAAACAAGGTAGTGAGTTTTCACTTTTTACATCAGTAATTTTTTGACAATTTCTATTTGATTTTTTGTAGCTAGCTTTTTCTTTTTGTATATGTCCGGACATAAGAAACCGTCATTGATTACTAGATATATTTTCGGAGGACTCATTAGCTCTATGATCTGGGTTGGAGTTTGCACCAGTCATATTGGGAGTAGGGGTTGGAACTGCTAAGACTTGTTGTGGAAAAGGGCAGTCTCCCACCCAATGATACGCATTTGGTATTCCTATATTAAGGCAAACTCTGCATGGGTAGGGGGTCAAAGTGATCTGGTGATGTACATTTGGTCTCGGTTGAACATTTGACGTCGGTCTAAATGTATTTTGGGGATTTCGTGTTTGATTAGATGCAAAAGGTTGAATTGAGGGGTTTTGATAGGGAACTCTGTAGTTCCACTGCCGGTTATAATTCTGTCTTGTATCATATGGGGGGCGAAAGGGTCGCCACTGTCGGTATTGATTGGGGTTTTGTGGGCTTGCGTCAACTTTGCTCTCATTTCCTTTTCTGTCCAGTTGTAGTTTGCAAATTCTGAATACTAATTCACGCCATGAATGTGTAGTTAAGGGATTGCTTGCAACAACTTTTGCATTTCTAACAGCAAGCCCTCCGTTAGCTATTCCAGGATAAGTTTCTGTTCTAAACCTAAGGTTCTCCCTATTTTAGTCTTTTTTTGATAATATTCGTTCAGGTCCTCTCCAATTTTGTACGTGAAAAATCAGTTAAAGAAAGAGTGTCAGGAATTTCGTAATGTTCGTTGAACAAAGTGGCAAATTCGGACCAATGCAGCACATTTAAACAATTATTAATGTACAACGTAAGTGCACTGTCCTTTAAGTATTTCTGTATGTGCCTAATTTTCCAGCAGTAGTCTTTTTCCTGTTCTATACAGATACTCTCGAAATAGGCGAGCCACGGTAACCAATTCATACCTAATGCAGGCGAAAACGCAATAATATCAGGTTCTATTGACACTTTCGGGACAGCAGTTACTGAGTTGTGACCAGACCCAGCTTGAGCTGACAGGGTCTGTTCACCTAATGTTGTTACATTATGTGTCTGTGTGCAACCCCGGACTTCTGACTATCTTTCTCTTCAGGACTCTGAACTGGCATTCCATCATTACTCAGAAGCTGATTTTTCTCTTTCTCAGAGTCCTCTGACTTATTTTCTAAGTCATTTTTTTCAGGAGGTGGTGTGACACTCATGTTAAAATACAAAATATTACAAGATTACACAAAAATATAAGGCACAATTAAAACACATAAAAATATAATATTTTTCAAAAAATTGCAACACAATATTTGTAAAAAATGGGCTTAAATCTAATTAAAATTCAAATTTGATACATTTTTTTTTTTTTTTTTTTTTCCAAATTGAGATAGATAATAATAAAAAAAAAAAAAAACGAACTTTAAAATAAAATTTTAAAATTCCAAAGATTTAACTACTGTCTAAATTTCAGCAAATTAATCCTCTTTTCTAACAAAAAAAAAAAAAAATAAATAAACCTTATTCTATTTTTTACTATTACAATAACAATCAATTTAAAAAAAAGATTACTTTTTGAAGTGTAACTCTTTTTCTTTTTCCTTTCTTTCTTTTTTAATTCAAAAATAGATTAAAAGTCTTACCTTCACAAATACTCCCTTGAAGCCCAGCCGTACATACCCACAAACAAAACAAAAAAAATGATCTTCATAAAAATTTCATCGCCTTAAAATTACTTCTGGTATAAACAGGAATCATTTTCTCTCTGTTCTTCTTAACACAAGTCAATGAGTCTTAGCTGCCGGTAGAAAAATCGTTCCTCAAAACAGTTCTTCATTTTGACCTCGAAAGGCACTTTCTCCTGGATGAGTCACTGTTGATCGCGAACTTGACCTAATTTCCACTGATAACTTTTCCTTTTTGTTTTCTTTCTTTCTTGAAAAGATCCGTCTAAAAGTTTTACTCTTCTTTTGATTGGAAAAGGTCTTGTTTTCAGGAACAGAATTTTTCTTAATTAATCGCTAGGGAAAGCCTGTTTTTTCTGTTTTCTTTTTCTTTTACACTCATGGATGGAAGAAACAAGGATTTATTAAATGTCTTTTTTAGAGCTTTCTTTTCGTCCTTTTGCTGAAAACATATTCGTCATTTTTCCACTTTTTTAGGATTTTGTTACACACCTCCTGAGTTTTGCTGGAATTAATTGCTGGAACTCTGGGATTTGACCCGCGTAAATGCACCGTCGTGCCGACTTTTCAAAGTAACAAATCAGCGCTACTCCCGTTGTTTCGGTGTAGATCCGGCCGACGTAGGATTGCTCCCTCTGAGCTTCTAGCATCGTTAGGTAGTCGCCGTGAGTGGTATCCGAGAATTAATGAAAGTTTATGTGAGTCTCTGCTTAAAGAAAGACACAGTGTTTTTGGGGACCTGATTTATTAATCCTTTATACATCCTTTTGAGAAATCAGGCCCCTTTTGGCTTGAGAGCTGTTCAGTTACTTCTTTATGGACAGGGGAACTTAGGTGGATCGCAAGGCGATCCCTGGAGAGCCGAGTGATGTGGAGTTAGTGCATTCTTTTGATGGTAAAAAGCTCTGTCCTGTGACCAGTGCAGCGGTATAAATATGCTGTATTTGGCATTATTCCTGCTAGGGGCCGTTGAAGTCAAATGGAGGCGTATTTAAAATTTAATTGGTCGTTAGCTGAATGATTGACTGCCTGGGCTAAAGGCGGTGGCTGAGTTCGGCCGATTGAATGCAGCAAGACTTACAAATTGCACTTATTCAGCAAAAGTATTCTTATGAGATGTGCCAAAACGATCTTTGAAAGTTATAAGCTGCCATGCTGAAAAACTAACTTACCAGGGGCAAAGGCGTTCAATCAAATGAGACACAATTACTAAAGCATTTTAAAAGTTTTAATTTGAATTTCTAAATTTAAATTTCTGTTTTTTAAAACAGGGATTTCAAATTTTAAAAGGGGCAAAAAGGGGATTTTAAAAACGGGCTTAGCTTTTATCGTTTCATATATATAATGACAAAAAAAAAAAACCCTTAAACATATATTTTCAAGAAACATGGGACGGGAAGCCCAAGGTAAAAAGGAATCTTAAATAACATGACATGATATTCAGTAATTTTCTACAATAAATAATGTTTTAGAGGAAAAAACACAGAAAAGTATTTGCTGTACAATATACTAAACCCTTTGCATCCAGGTATTTCCTCTCACAGGACATCACAAATCCTATTAACTAATTACAATTGAACTTCATAAAAAGCTTATCAATAACATAAAACAGTTTATAAAAATCTCCGGGCATTTTTTAAAATGACAAACTAAACATCTCTTTCTTTGAATGACATGAATTTGATTTTTGAATGACAGACTAAACATTTAATTGCAGATTGCTTGGAAAAAATAAAGTACATTACATTGGCAGTTTAAAGAAAAAAAAAAAATGAATGATTACAAATAAATAATTATTGTATAATATATTTAAGATAATCTGTAATCCTGCAATGCATATCAGTCATTATTATCTGGCAAAAAAAAAGAAATGAGTCATGTGGCTTAAAAATGGGAAGAAACCAATTCTATTTCACTTTAAATTTATTTTCTTGGTGCATATTTCTGTTTGAACTAATATCAAAGGAGTACTTCTTTCATTTAAAATTTCTCTTCAGCCATCCTTATATTGTTTTGTCCAGAAAAAACACTGTTGTACCATTAATATAAAATTTCCTGTGACATAGTTTTTTTTTTTTTAAACATTATAGATGTAAATAAATTAGAACTGGTGTATCACAGGACTAACGATATTGAATTATCAGTTATAATACTTCCTACACACAGTCTTGCTGCAGCTGAAGAAAAGAGATTGTGAAAAAAATTACAGAATTTATTTCTAAGAGGCACATTTCTATTGGGAAATGAAAATTGTGCAGACATAAGCAGTTAGATTAATATGAAATCTCATTTATTATCTCAAATTATTTTGTATTTTCATGCAAAAATTATGCGAATCTTCTTTTTACTGCTTAAATTACATGGATAAATATTTTATTTTCATTTTAAACTGACTTGTTTTTATATATTTTAATAAAAATTCATCTCTTACCAATTATTTAATCATGATTATGTTTGTATTATTATAATCAATTTTATTTTATCATTGAGTTTTAAAACTTACCATTAAGTGCAGGAGTGAAAGGGGAATTAATGAAATCTTCCTTTTTTGGAGCTTTTTTTCCATTTTTGAAATTTGGTTGAAGTTGTGAAAAGTCATTAGGAATTGATACTGGCAATGGAGGGTAAACCTGCAATGAAAATAATGATGAATTAACAACAAAAATAATATTTTAGTATTTACACTGAATTTTTTGTATAACTTCAATATCTCTTAATAATTTTATCTCCTTTCTTGAAGTTCCTAATAGCTATAAAATTATAAATTTAAAAAGGAAGACTTTAAAATATTTTATTATATTCATTAAATTTTATGTAAAAACCTTTTGAGGAATCAACCATCACTCGCTTTCAAAATTTCTTAAAAGAATTAAATCGATATGAAAGGAAAAAAAAAAGTAATGTATGACAGCTTCAAGTATAAATTGTTCTGCAAATATAAATTTATCCATTACTTTATGTAATTCCTGCAATATTTTGTGATTTATTTTTTAAATTGTAAAGAATCTCTTATTTAAAATAGCCCTTTTAAAATGAGTTATTCAACAGTAAATATAAAATACAAATGTCTGTATAACACAAATATAAAAAAAACCTCAAAAAATGTGCAAAATCAATACTTTAAAGCTAAAAATAATATTTTGATTAACAAAATTAATATGATAATTAAAAATTAAAAAACTCTTACTATACACACAAAATAACAAGGACTATAAATGAAAAAAAAAGTACCTACTAACAAATAACTTACATCACAATAATGAAACGCTGGGGAAATACCTCTAACAGAAGAGACTTGTAAAGGTAATTCATCCAACTTCCTTAGTTCTTTTGATAAAGAATTGAAAGAATCCATTAATGTGACATGAGCTTCTTCACCCGTTCCATAATACAAAAAATCAGGATTTAGTACTTGCACAGGCATATTGAGAACCTTATCCACATCACATCCATTCACTACAAATTTTTCGTCACCACTCAGATGCCTATGCAAAGATATTTAAAACAAAATTTATTTTATTTTAGATTATTCACTACACGCACAGCATTTGCTTATATAACAATTTCAGTATGATTTATTTTAGCAGGCCATATTTTTTTTTTTTTTTTTTTTTTTTTTTTTACTTTCAAGGCTATGAAATTATTATAAATATTGTTAAATGAAAATGCATTTTTGATAAAGAGGAAAAATATTTCTTTCAATGACGAAAGAAATTAAAATGTAATGAATTTATAGCTTTAATTTAAAGAATAAATGTTGAAAAGGAAAATATTTTCTATTGTAAGATGCAAAAAATATTTATATATCAATAGTCTAAGCAATTAAAAGATATAAAAAAATCTTCTTAAATTATAAATGTTGACATTAAATGAGAATACTTTATGTTGTAAGAGGCAAAAAATATTTATATATCAATGGTAAAAGTAACTAATACATAAGAACATATGTTTTAAACTAAAGCATACTATAATTTTAATTAATTTTCCAACTACTATTCAGCAGCGAAATTACGTTGGAATTATTGAATATTAAAGACGTGAATTATCACTTTGCTAACTAAGCGTAAACCGACAGACTGAAAAATGCCCAAGCTGGGAATCGAACCCGGGCCTCTGGAATAGCGATCCAGTGCTCTACCACTAAGCCATGAGGACGATGCACAGCCTGGCATATCTCACTCACATAAGTCGGTAAGACTGCTACCGCAGCTAATAGATGGAAAAGTCTTCATGAGCACCGATTCCCGGTTTGGGCATTTTTCAGTCTGTCGGTTTACGCTTAGTTAGCAAAGTGATAATTCACGTCTTTAATATTCAATAATTTCAAGCGTAATTTCGCTGCTGAAAAGTAGTTGGAAAATTAATTAAAATTGCATATTCACCGATGCTGGGTTTATTTGCGTCTCATGTTCACCACAAGATTGTGTGTTCATGAAGACTTTTCCATTTCTTAGCTGCGGTAGCAGCCTTACCGACTTATGTGAGTGAGAGATGCCAAGCTGGGCATCGTCCTCGTGACTAAGTGGTAGAGCACTGGAGCGCTATTCCAGGGGCCCGGGTTCGTTTCCCGGCTTGGGCATTTTCCAGTCTGTCGGTTTACACTTAGTTAGCAAAGTGATAATTCACGTCTTTAATATTTAAAGCATACTGTTAATTTAAAAAAATTTCAGTGTAAAAAGAAAAAGAAATCTGGAGATACATGGAAATTAATTGAGGTGCCTTCTATACATAATAACACAATATAATTGGCAAAACATTATATCTGAAATTGAAAGAACTTGGCAAGAAATCAGCAAGTGACCAAATGATCACAAAGTGGTAGGCAAAATTTTTAAAATTTAATCCAAAGTGGTCAGGATCTGATGGTCAAGAATCCTTTTCTGCCAATCTGAGGAGGTTGAGGTTGACTGAATGAAATATAGTTGAGTAGGAAGGGGCCATAAAAAAAACCCCAGAGGTTATACACTATTAGCAGAGTGTATACAGCAGAGAGTATACACTTATAGTTATAGAAGGTATATGGTGTATGCCACCTTATACACTCCACTACATCCCCAGTGATGTAGTCGTAAAAAAACCAGAGGGTATACGTTATAGGCACAGGGTATATGCTAAAGTCATGAACATCATGCCTTTGGTGATATATCACCAAGTTGGCAACAAACTTGGCGGCATTTGGTGATGGAACAGATATATAGATTGGCATAATTTTTATTTTAAATAACGAAAGAACAAATAAATTAGTAACAGATTAATAAAAACACAAATTAAACGTCAAATTAAAAATCACTTGATGAAGCAACAAACACGTGTAACGTATTTAATGTCAAGTGAATGTGACATTTACGATAAGCCATTATTGGCATTTAATCTTATAGTTTGGTAATAGTTTTGGGGTCAACGGGATAATCGAGTAATACCGAACTGCATAAAAGAAACACCCTTATAACTCAAAAAATTATAATCATATTAACTAACAGTTTACTGCGTTGGATTAAGTGTCTCATTTCTAATTAAAATATATCTTTGAATTGAAATTTGAATGAAATACAGGGTCATGAAAAGTCGAAGAATAAGAAAAATATTAATACAAATATCTCGGCTTAACTAATTATCCGATCGACTTCATTGTTTATATTCATTGTTTAAAATTTACGTTTTTCTATTGTCTTTTATATTCACTCCTTCAAATAAACAATTTTGAAAATTTTTGCATACCTTTTATCAGAACGAATATTTCGAGAGTCTGAAAAAAATAGTTGCAGATAATGAAGGTTACTGATATTCAATAGGCTTCTTCCCATTATTACTTCCTAAGTACACACCTAAATTTCAAGTCTCTATCGCAATCTGTTCGGGAGATAGAGCGTTTACAGACACACACCCAGACAGACGGCAAAAATTTTTTTCTAAAAATATGTTTTTCGGAATCTCCAGTGTCTAAAACGTGTAAATCCGCCAAAAAAAATTTTCCGATTTTTAAAATGATTACAAGACTTACCCTATATTATGTATGATGGGTAAGTAAAATATTGCTGAAAAAATTTAACAGAGTGTTAATGAGTTATAAATCTTTGAAATTGTATGCTGAAGCAGGGAGGAGGGAAAAAAAAGACAAACCGAGAAAGTGTAAATTTTAAAAAGGATAATTTAGTTGGAAAAAAAAAAAAAAAAATTGGCAAAGTATATGATTTTCACCTTTTGTGGTTTGAAGGTCACACTTATTTAGCAATAGCAATGGAATTTTATAAAATTTCCTAATTTTTCCAGATTTTGGATAAAATATTGAAATTCCCTTACTTCCCTGATTTATTTGGTAAACTTCCCAATTCCCCGACTTTTCTCAGGTAATGTCAACCTTGATAAATAGTAAATCATTGGTGGCTAATTAGGGTGTCAACAATTTTAATCAGTTGATTTAAATCAGCGATTAAAATCATGATTTTAATCAACCGATTTTTAAAAAAAAATCATTGATTTAAATCAAAATTTTTCTAAATGTTTAAAATGTCAAAAAAAGTATTAAAATCTAACATAAACATAATTTGAAAGTTTCTATAGGTATTTTGACTTATGAATAAACAAAAAAAGAACTTTAAATAATTGTTTCTAAGCTTAATTCATGAGTATTGTAAAAAATTATAAACAGTTGAGTTTATAAAAAGCATTGTTTTTAAATTTTTATTCAAATTAAAGCAGTTTCATTTAAAAATGATATTTGAATCTAATATAATTTGCAATGTTATAAATTCTTTTAGGTAATCAATTTATGCATTATTTGATATAAAATTATACATAGCAAGTGTAATACATTTCTACAAGTAAAAGAATAAATAGTAATTAATAGCAATCTCAAGTTAAAGAAGAATGAAAGAATGACATATTTTCAAAGCTAAATTTAAATGAATGCATAAGAGAAAAAGAAATAATTGGTATAAAAATGCTAAGCTCAGCAAGAGCTTCTTCGGTATAGGTTGAATAAATGTTTTTAACTTTGTAACTCATATATACTAAATAAAAAATAATAATTAGGGATTGAAAAGGCAGCAAAATGCTAATTAATAATTCACTCCGAGAGGTAATAGTGCTGTTACTTAAATATTTTGAGGATTTCAGATATAAGTGGCTAACTTATATTTATCCTATATGGTTAATATAAGCCCATTATCCTATATATGGGTTTAACTCATTTTCATAATTCTTTTGGTTATCACATACAAACATGTGTGTAAGTTAAGATTTTGGTGGTTTACAGTAATTTTCCTAGATACAAATGCGAAACAAGCTGCAAATAATATTTGTTAGTTTTGTTATTTGTGTTACTAACTAATGAAATTACTTATTTGCAGTTTTTATTAATCCTGTAATTATACTATTATTTCTTCTAGGATTTTTTTTTTTTTAATGGTGCTGCACCATGCCCCTTTTGAAATTGGCAAAATGCACTGTGCCTTAAAAAAAAAAAAATAGTTGAAATTCACCTGTAGTTATAGCCAGAGATTTCTTGTAAAAAACTTCCCCATTCAACAATATTTCTAAATTCATGTGGCCAAGATCTTGCAAAAATATGGAACTTTATTTCTTTATTACAATATTATATTATTAAAATATGTTATTTGATTGTATTTTTCAATTTGTTATTCATAAAATTATTAAAAATTAGGGACACTTTATTTATCATACTAAAATTTATTCTTTTTTTTTTTTTTTTCTTATATCATTACTAAACACATTAGACATTACTAACATATTTCCTCATGAAATAGTACCCTTTTTTTGGAACTAGCATTCTGTTCCTTTTTCTTTCTAAAATGAACACTACATTATTATCATTTCAATAATTAAGGCTTAAAAATGTATAATATGTCCCTAATTAAAGAGTTAATTGTTTAATAATTATTAATTTGAAGTAGTGTTAACTATTTAATATAAAATGCCGTTAATAATTTTAATAAATATTAAATATCACTAGTATTTATAAAGTTTTACATAATTATTACAATATTAATGTATTATGACATTATTATATGATACTGCCTAATGAAACTACTAATTTGCAGTTTTTATAATTTCTATAATTACTAACTAATAATTATAATTTTATTAATTAAAGTGTAAAAACATAGATTATGTTAGCAATTAGTGGTTTAATTGTTTTGGAAACCTAAAACTCTTGGTAGCTATTCAGTATTTGAACACTGGGAAAAAAATCATAAAAATCCGATTTAAATAAAAAAAATCTGATTTAAATAAAAAAAATCCGATTTTTTTGATTTTTTTACACCCTATGACTAATTAAAGTTAACTTCAGTATTCTTTGATTCTAAATAATGAGAAAGGAAATCATCTAACTAAGTTTTCAGAATCAAAATCAACTTTAATTTAATTTTAATCAGCAATATGTTAAAATATGAAAACTATTAATAAGGAATTTCATTTACCTTAAATAAAATATGCATTTTTTTTTTTTTTAACCTCTAGAAAAATGGCATACGTTAAGCCATGCAAATATTGTCTCACAATAGAGTTTTTTTAAGGGGTATTTTGTTTATTCAAGGAATTTAGAAGAACCTTAATTTTTTTTTTTTTTTTTAATATCCTGGAGATAGTAAAAAATTGCTCAATTTCTTACATTACAACAACAACAACAACAACAACAAAAAAAAAAAAATATTTTATTTAAAAAATATTTTATTTCTTGTAAGTGTGTATATATTTTTATTTTTTAAATCAATAAATCATAACTACTATAATGCAAATTATAAGGAAGAAATCAAAATTATTCAACCATAAATGTTTTAAAAGTACCTGTTCAAAATATCCTTGATCATTTGAGCAAAAGCTTTACGCTTATCTTCAAAAGTATTAGCAGGCTGCCAGACAACTGCTTCACGTATAGACCCATCTTGAAATCTTCTCAATTCTGATAGGTCACCCCAAAAGTTTCTAAATTCTTTTGCCTGAGAAATCACACACATTTTTACTTTTTCAATTTTTGAAATAAAATATTTGAAAGAATACAAAAATAAAATTATGCTAAGAAACAAAAAAATTAATTAAGATGACACCAAATCAGATATTACAAGAGACATTCCCAATCGAAAAAAGATTGTGGACCACAAACGACTGTACAAAATAAGTAGTGGGTCACATCATTAATGACATAGCAAAAATTTCTACGAATGTTGGGCTCACATGAGTAGAAAAGTAATATCTTTAAATGTATTATTGACCTTTTTCAGACAAATGTCACACATATGTGCCATATAGAGAATGTACATGAATCTTTTTTTAGTGCTACTATTTCCAAATAATAATTTTTTCTTTAATTAATCACCAAATTTCTGATATTAAATATGGCAAAGATTGCTATTTGAAAATAGGGGTACTAAAAAATAAAGTTCTGCAAGGAGTTTAAAAAAAAAAAAAAAAACCATTGAAATTACAAGAAAATGCTTTTCTTTGTAATTAAACACATTTATTTCTCAGAAAAAGCATTCTTTGTAGAATAAATTAATTGTCACAAGGTGCTCAGTTGACCATTCATTGAAACATGCATGAATTACCACATGGAGATAATAAGAAGTGCTAACTGAAGACAAATATATAGAGTAAATGAATCTGATTCCAAGAAAATTACTGAAAAGGAGTACTGGTATAATGGTAAAATTTATTTACAAAATAAGAGAAACACAAATTCATAATAAATTTTAAGAATCCTAAAAGATGAGCACATAATTTAATTAAAAACATATACAGATTTTTCTCTTACAATTACTAGATAGATTTTCTTTGTTACTTTTGGAAGACAAATATTAGCATTTAAGTGAAATAAATAACTCAGATAAAATTAAATTTAATCATAAAAATTGCATGACACAAAAGTTCTCAATTACTTATTAAAAGAAAACAATATTTTATATTCAATTTCTTTTTTTTTTTTTTTTTTTTCCTAGTCTAAATATAATATAATATAATACACCAATAGATGGTGCTTATGTGCTTCATTTCCCGACATACATTCTATGATAAAAAATGCTTATTTTGGTCCCCTCTACCACCTTTTCAAATTTGGCCAGCTATTTTCTGATCACCCTGTATAATGGTGTCACGAATTCTTACATAAGTCACTAAAAAAAAAGTCTACTGCTTTTTTAAAAATCTGTCTGGCAGAAAAAATAAATCACCCAGCTGTTAAATAATTCCCCCCCCCCCCCCCCCCCCCGTTTAATAGAAAATTAATGTGTTAGCTAAGACAGAAAGCAGAGTTGGGCAAAATACACCGAAAAACCATTTTCAATACAAAATACATTGGTTTTAGAACCTAAAATACAAGTTACAAAATACTTTTCAAAATGAAAAAATTCCAAATACAAAATACATGCATTTTCAAAATCCATTTAAAATACAAAATACATTTCGAAATTTTAAAATTTATTGATGCAAAGTGTTTTTGAGGAGGTAATTTTGCAGTTTAAAGGAGAGACGGGGTGGGGAGGCATTATCATGCTTTCTTAAGAGAGTGTCCCAACAGGCTACCCCACTGGTTGTGAAAAATCATTGAATTAAAATTACTTAAGCATACATAACATATTGAATGTCTTCATCATTTATGCTATAAAAATGTATTACATTATTATCGTAAAAAATATTTTCTTAATATTTTTTCAATTAATTTAAAAGCCAAATACTGAACAATTTGAAACTCTCTGTACGATGAACATTAATCTCGGTTATCAAACTTTTAATACAAAAAACAACAACATCAGTTAATAATGAATAAATGTCTTCGATTATTAGTTATAAAATCATACAAAATAATGTTTTAATAATATTTTCGATTTTATTTTAAAGATATGCACAGCATATACCCACATATAAATAATGATGTGCCTTTCTAAGATGTGTGTGTTTGTGAATAATTAAATTAATAACCTATTTGTATATACATATGGATACTACATTAATTGGTTAAAATTTCCATTTTCGTTTTCTATTGAAACTCTAAAAAGAATTGAGATGCAGTTTTGGACTGGAAAACTTGCTCAGCTAATTTATATCCTCAGTGTTAATTACTTCCCAAACAATCTATTTTATAAAACAAAAAAGATATCCATGAATAACTCTAATGTCATATCAATAGTGATAATGACCTAAATAAACATTTCTTCTTCTTTTTCCTTTCGAAATTTTGTAATTTCTAAATATTGCATAACGCAATTTTTGCAGAGTGGGATAGAAAAAAAAAGTACTTTCAAATGTGATTTCTTTAAAAACTGTATCTCAAATTACCTGCAACTTTTATGTATTTTTAAAATAATTTTAAAGCTTGTATTTTTTAAACCCATCTCAGAGATATTCGTGCAGCCCAATTAAAGAAGATTAACCCTTGCACTTAAAATAATGATGCAGTTCAGCATTTGTTTGTTTATGTGCAATATTCCATAACTAAATTGCCAAGCGAAATTAAAATCTTACAAATTAAACACGAATTTAACAGACATATAATTGAACTATGCGTTTAAATGATTAAATAATTAAAATAAAAAAGTTTGCTATAAATGATAAAAACGTTTTGAAATTACCTGATGCTATGGGGCTAATGAGAAAGTCTCAAAAATGCTTTTTCGGTGAGGTTGGTTGGAAGTCTGAGAAAATGTACTAAATTAAAAACTATATATATGTATTAGTTTTCAATTAAAAATATATTTTCACCTACGTTCTATACACTGTGCAGTATATCGGACATCTTTAATCTGAGTGAGATCGCTGGTATGTATTGCAAAAAAAAAAAAAACATGGCCATGACTAAGGCTAATGTCATATTGATGATGGCAACGATCTGAATTATAAATTTCTCTTTTTAGCAAATCTATTAACGTCTTATCATCGTACAATTTGAAATTTTACATGGTCGAATAGAGAAAACATGTACTTTCAAATGCAATTTGTTTGAAAACTATCTTAATTTACGAATATTATATTAGTTTTTTTTTAATTCGAGCATGATTTAAAAAAAAATCTATATTGCGTGTTGTCCGATAATGGAAGATTTGCCTGCATGCACTTAAAGTGATGCAAATAAGTTCATCAAAAATAAATAAATAAATAAACACAAATTTAACCAATATATAATCGAACTACCACTGAAAGAAGTAGAATTTTAAAAAAATTGCTGTACTTAGTGAATTATTTGATGATTTCTTTGGCTATTAATCTCTGGCATGCAGCTAATGTTAAAGTACCATTTTTAATAAATATCGAAATTTTGCTTATATGCATAATTTATATTTTTCATATAAAATTGCTTTTTGTGTTGTTAGTAAAACAAAAGTTAAACATTAAAAAATGTATTAGAGTTTCTAATTAAAAAATGATTTTCATCCATGTTATGTACATGTATGTTCTATAAGGCAGGAAGCCAGGGTTAGCTTCGCATGTGTAAAATAAAAAGTGAAGTGTCAAGATATTTAGGAATGTAAAATCAACCGTGTAAACACTTAAGGCTGTTATAACTGCTCTGCTCAACAGGCGCAAAATGTTTTAACACATTTACGAATTCATTTTATAATGGAAAAATATAAAATTGGAAGGCTTGACTATGGAAGCGATTTGGAATCAAACTGTGTTTTCCATTTTTGATAAATAAATTACTTATTGAGTTATAAGCGATTTTGATCACATAGCAAAGACGTTTTTATCCCTTCCTTGACTGGTTATTCTGCTTTCGTGTGGAAATTTGGTTCAAAACGCCCACTTTGACACTATTTTCTGAAAGACCTATTGCGTTTGCAAAAAAAACGGAAAACACAGTTCGATTACATAGTTTCTCAACAACAACACCTGTCAGTTTCATGAATTTCCAAACAAAAATAAATTAAAACTTATGTCATAAAGTTGCCCTTTTGAATTTAAGAATAGCCTTAATTATAATAAAACCAAGTCCGCATTTAAACATCCAATATCTAACATACTCAATATAAATACAGTTAATGAAACTTTGCATACTTTATGAATAAATGGAATTACGTTTATACTAAATATCAATCCCAATTAAATGAATATCAAAGGTATGGTAAACCATATTAGAACCTCAACTGAATTAATATTAAGAAACTAGGAAAAATAATATTAAAATTAATATATGATGGTTTAAGACTAAAACGTTTACCTTTAAATAGGTTTTGAAGCTTATTTTATCATTAAAAAATCTTAACCTATAATCAAACATCTTGTTTTATACTGCAGTATTTTCCCTTAATTTTTTTATTATCATCAACAGAATATTCAAAATATTTCATTTCTAAGGCCACTGTCAGATGGGCGTCTTTTTGCCTGCTTTTTTACTTACATATTATCCATTCACAATGCTATACCATTGTGAATGGATAATATGTAAGCGAAAAAGCAGACAAAAAGACGCCCGTCCGACATTGGCCTAATAGTACACATACACATTGTGTATTATTCTAATTAATCCTTTTGGTAAATTTTCATTGAGAGATTTAGCAGTTATTTCCACCAGCCTTTGAGTTAACCAACAGCATTACACTTCTAATATATTTTAAATAAGCAGCACCTGCCTATACAACGATTATCACACAACATTTTTTTTTAAATTCTCATTTAATGTTCTGAATTATAAAAACTATTTTTGTGACTACTCAACAAAAATACTTCTTTCAGAAGTAAACATACGATTCATTAATATGCTTATCGTTATTGTATCAGATGTTAAACAATGTGTACATATACACTTCCAGAAACAAAAACTATTCAAAACAGACATGTGTTTCTCTGTTGCAAATCTAGGATCTGCGGTTTAGACATAACAGATTGAAATCTGAATGAATGTATTTTGAGTATTTTGAAAATACAAAATACTTTGAAAAAGCATTCCAAAATACATTTCTTTTGAAGGTTTAAAATAGAAAATACAAATGTATTTGGAAAATGTATTTCAAATACATGTATTTTCGATACTGCCCAACTCTGACAGAAAGAAATATTGTAATAACAGATGGATCCATTACTCAGCTTCCAACTCGTCTAACCACTCTCCACCTCTTCTAAAAAGCCCCCCTTTAAATTTCTATCCTTTTTATATACTGACAGTTCTTAATACTATTAAACACTTTTTGTTTTTTTATCACTGATACTTCGTTTGAACACAAATAGCAGCCAGAGCCTTTTCAATGCCACTATATTCTATTTTGTTTGTTACCCAAATGTGTAAATAATCTCAGCAATCGGCAGCAAATGATGACTATGTTCTCACTGGACTGGGCCACTGTAATGCAAACATGAGTATTGAAATTATACACAAGTTTACAGATGAAATCCAAGAGATTGTAGGGAAAGATAAGAATTAGGAATAGAAAATAGAAAATAATAACAAGCTATTAGACTTTTAAAAATATATATTAATGTCAGACAGAAAGATAAGATGAAATACAATACTCTATTTTAATTTTAACCCAGCCTGTTTTTTTTTTTTCATTTTTCAGAAAGGAATATTCCCTTACTTACACAAAATGACATTGCTACATCGCCGTGTGCGTTGCCCATCACGATGTTGCAACAAAATAATTAAATATATAAAATTAAAACTAAATTTGGAGAAAAAAAATTACAGGCGAAAACTATCAGAGATTTAACAAAACTGAAAATCTATTAGACCAGAAATTTTAAAGCTATGGGGCAGGAGAGAAACATTTGTTAATTTCCAGAACTTAACAATGTATAACATAAAAATTATAACAACTTTATTGGTATCAGATAATTAAATTATAGTAATAAACAACAATAACAACCTAAAAAATCCTTCATAAGATGTATTAGGATGTAAATAAAAATTGAATCTGCATTTATAAAGAAAAATAAATTTAAGAATGCAATTTAGATACTTTGGGACATCTTCAGAAGAAGACAATGTATATATTTTTAATAACTCTGAAGTTTTTTTGTACTTGAATATAGAGAAGATAATATATAATATTAATATAAGCATTTTAACTATCTAAGCAGATGTGACGTAAAACTCTGTTTGCAGTAAACAAATTGGCTATGGCCAAAAATTTTTTAATTAGAATTATGTTTTAAAAACTAGCTAAAATAAAGATATCTTAAAGGTACTTTAGTACAACTTTGTGAAAAAATATTTAAATTTGAGTTTTATAAGCATTTCTATAAAAATGCAGGAAAACCCTCAGACGCTTAGAGCGTTCAGCACAGAAAACTAGATTGTCTTAAGAAAACCAAGAAAAAAAATTTGAAGACTTCATAAACAGAAATAGAAAATTATGATACAATGGTTAAAGTAACAATAAAACAAAGGAGTCTGATAATAAAAATTTGACAGACTTCTGCTTGTAATTAACCATAATATGTAATGGGCGGAAACATTTTTTCTCGGATTTCTGTTGTTAAGAGTGTTGCCCGGTAGCAGAAAGTTCGAGACGGGAGACGGGCGTCGCAGATTTTCTTTTCTCTTTTGCAGATTCTTTTTCATCGAACTTTTATTTTGCTTCGTATTATGTTTAGCTCTTTATTACTTAATACAAAAAGTTAACACTATTATATAAAAATTTATAAAATACCTAAAAACGCTACAGGTAAGTGATTGTTTGATTAATTGATGCTTCATTTATAAAAATATTTTACCTGCAGATTATTTTTTTGCCCCTGAGTTTTTTGCCCCTGTGTCGCAGGCACTTGGAGAAATTTCTGCTACTGGGGAGTGTTGGTCAATGAGATCTCAAATTTTCCTCATAAACTTCAAACTTATAGGCAATACATTTGTATCAAAATATTTCCTTAGAAAATTAATATTTTTTAACTTATTTTTTCTGTGTACTTTTCTTAAAAGATGTTTCTCTCTCTCTTAATTTCTCAAAATATTTCTAAAATATATACTGAATTTTATTTGAAGTATTAAAATCTTACATACAGCTCATCAAGATTTTAAAAGTAAAAAAAAAAGATATTCTTAAAAAACAGAAAAACAAAGCTAAAAATATTAATTACCTGAGGAGATATTGTAAAAATAGAAGAGCTTTACATCATTACATGCCATACATTTAACGTGAGAGGAATTTGAGATCTGACTGAACAACACTCTTAATGGCTATGTGATAAATAAAATAAAGCCCAGTGGTGTAGTGGTCAGCACGCCTGTCTGCCGCACCGCAGGTCGAGAGTTCGACTCCCGACTGGGCAAGGTTCACTCAGCCTTTCATCCCTTCGGGGTCGATAAAATGAGTACCAAGCTTGCTTGGGAACTAAACACCGAGGGTCTCTCGTTAGGTTGACCACCTGGTCGGGACGCATGCTGCATAGCACCTCGGGGCCCAGGGTCAAGAAAACAGAGATGGGCACTGTAGGCCCAGATCCTTCTTGGATTGTATAGCCACAGAGTTTAGTTTTTAGATAAATAAAATAACTACAGAAATAACTGACAATGTGAAGGGAGGTTCCAGTTTTATACCATGCAGTGTAAAACTGGTTTAGGTGTTTCAAGGCCAGCCTTGAAAACAAAACTACATTTTAGACATCTTTCTGTTGTGAATAATAACAAAATTGTGCTAAGAGTTATCAAACAGCAGCCAAGTCCCAGTACCTATTATTAGCATCCATTACACATTCTGGATTATGAACAGGTTCTTCTCAAAGCACCAACAATCATACTTTTATCAACTTGAACTCGTCATGAAGTTTCCATGAACTGACACCATTGCTTGCTATACAACGAAAAATGGTTGGTTGGAAAAAAAAAAAAAATTCTTTGCCAAGATTTTGTCTGAAAATTGTGATTGGGGATAAATAACTACAAAAGTAAAAATAGTTAAAAACTTTTAGAAGTTTTTGTTATTTTTAACTCAATCATACTGTTGGTAAAGCTGTCATACAATTTTGACTTTTCCAACTAGAGATCTGCACGGGCCGGCCCGAGGCCCGTGGGACAGGTTCGGGCCTATTTTCATTCACAGCACTTGGGCCGGGCCATACTTTTTTCTGAAGGCTCGGGCCAGGCCTAGACACTACTCTTTACGGGCCGGGCTCGGGCCTTACTTTTTACCTGAAGGTTTGGGCCGAACTTATTTTTTCTGTACACAGCCGGGACTGGTTTCATTCCTAGTCTTCACGGCCCAAACTTTCAGCCCTAGTTTTGACCCAGCCCGTATGAAAATCATTATCTCGACGTGGCCTGGTCTGTTCAAAGGTCAGTAAAATTAGGCTTGGCCCAAAATTTTTTTCAAAAAATGTGTACATTTTTAAATCGCTATTATTCTACAATTAAACATTACAATTCATTCTTTTTAAAGAATAGATTTCTACGCCTCTTAAAATATACTTATATTAAAATATAGTAAAACGTGTGAAAAAGAACTTGCCTATGACGGAATCTTGTTTTAAACTAAAAGAGGTGTTCATCCATTAAAAATTAATATACTTATACGTAAGAAAAGAATACATAATACATTTACACTTGCTAAAATGGGAGCTTGTCTAAAACGCATTTTTTTTCTTTTCTATACAATTCCGTCTTAGTTTTACTGTATAGCATTTTTTACATTTTTAACACTTCAATGCATGTAGAATATGGATTAACAATATTAATGATAACTGAAACATTTACATACAAGAAATAGAGATTCATTAAAAAAATAAATATCGCACCCTGTGGCACTTCTATAAAAAGGAAGATTATAAACATGAAAAAAAAAGTTAAGATAAATATTTTTGGCCTGAATTCCTGATAGGAGAGAAATTTTTAACCAAATCGACCTAAAAATCAATGCTTTGTAGAAATTCACTCAGGCTCGGGCCGAGATTTTAACTTTTTTTTCGGGCTGGGCCGGGCCAATAAATCTTTTTCTATGGGCCGGGCTCGGGCCGAACTTTTAACTTTTTGACCAGGCTGAGCAGGGCTAATATTTTTTTTGTACGGGCTGGGCCAATATTTTTTTTGTACGGGCCGGGCCGAATTTTTTTTTCTATGAGTCGGGCCAGACCTGGGCCTGGAAATGTCGGCCCGTGCAGACCTCTATTTCCAACTAAGTAAAAAAGTGTCAAAGCCAGTTGTTGAACCCAAGACCTTTGGCTTAAATTGCCAACTTTCTGCCAACTGAGCCACTTGAACTAGCAACTGGCCAACATAATTCCCTCAGATAATTTTTTTGAAAATGCCATCCGATATGCCACACAGGCAGTTCAACAGAATATGCTGAAGGTAATGGAACTCCATTAAATGATGGATATGTAGATACAATTTATGATTTTTAACTTTCTCAATTATACTGATCAGTAAAGTTTCACTCAGTTAGAAAAATCTCAAAATCCTACGATGTCTTTAGAAATCAGTATGACTGGGTTAAAAATAATACAGTGTATCTACGTAACCATTGTTCCATTGAAGTTCCATTATCTGTGGCATATTCTGTTGAACTGTCTACATAGCAGACTAGAAGCTATTGCCAAAAAAAAAAAAAAAAAAGGTTATATGAGTGAATTGTGTCAGTCCAGGTTGTTCAATAAGCAGGGTGTTGGCAATTTATGGCAAAGTCTTGGGTTCGACACTCGGCCCAGATACTTTAGCAAAAACATCAAAATATTATGTCTTTACCAATCAGTATGATAGAGTTAAAAATAATAAAGTGTATCTATCATTTAATGGAGTCCATTACCTGTGGCATATTTTGTTGAACTCTCTACTTCACAGACCAGATGATATTAAGGGGACCGGGAAAGACCTATCTCTGCCCTGTTAAATTCACCAAATTTATGTACCTTTTTCTCAGAAATGGTGAAAGATAGAGGTCTAGATTTTTTAGAGTAGTTAAAATAACATGAATTACGTATTTTAAGAGACCATTTTTTTTCTAAGTGAAACTCAAAATTAATTATTTATTGAAAGTCATTTTTAAATTAGCATTTTTGGTGAGATTTCACTGCCTAAAATAAATAATTCTCAACAAATCATTAAATCCTTGTGTTAAAGTATACAATATAACATAATATAAGTATTAAATAAAAATCTTAGTTCTTAAGTTTAATAGATATTGAAAAAGAGGAACATAAACATGAAAAATCCAAGTTTTGAGAAAAAGTCAATTAAAGATTCAAATGGCCATTTACCTGTGAAGTACTCTTAAACAGAATGAATAATTTCAACACTTACTTTTTATATATAAACATGTGTGACACATCATTGGAAAGATAAAAGTTTAAACTATTTAATGATATAAAAAAGTAAAAATCGATTATTTGGTTAAATTTTGCTTTCCCGGTCCCCTTAAGGGAAAAAAAAAAGTTATCTGAGTGTATTGATTCGGGTGGTTGTCAGTCCAGGTAGCTCAATAGGCAGAGCATCGGCATTTTAAACCAAAGGTTTTGTGTTTCACTCCCAGCCTAGACACTTTCTTACTCATTTGGAAAAATGTCAAAGTCGTATATCTTTTATAAGCAATTAATGTTTATCTTAAATATCAAATGAAATTTTGACTGCAATTCATAACGTTCCAAAACATTTTCATCACAATATGTGAATTTGGTGTGGAATCTGATCATAGAAAGTTCACTGCTCTGTTTTAGGCTTAGTGGAAAGTGCAAACTTGTGAATTTACTAAAAACACTTTTTTTTTTTTTTTTTTAAAGAATTCACAGCATAAAAGGAAAAAAAAAAATTATTTCAACTATCTATTAAGGATTTCTAAAGTATTTTTTCAATAGATAAATATATAATCAGACTTAAACTTTTAAATGATAAAAGCGTATTTTAAAAATTATTACTTTTTATTTTCTACATTTTAGTATTTAAAATATTTCATTGTTGCAGTTTCACTGCCAGTTGGCCTGTTCTGTCAAGAGTGGTTTGGCGTATAATGAACTCCATTGTTTTTGTAATATGCAAACAGTTATAACCCTAAAGAATATTTTGGTATTTATCACCTTGTAAAAAATATCTTATATAATACTAGCCTATCAAGAAGTGAATAAAAAATCTGTTACAAACTTCCATCTTTACATAAAAAACTAAGTTAAATAAAAGAGAGTTATTAACAAAACTTAATAATATTATTACCTTGGGATCATCAGCAAGCGGACCTTTTTCTACATTGCTTAAAGGGACATCTGGGTTCAACAATATTCCTATACTTACTTGCCCACAATTTATACTAAGAGGTTTATTATTTACAGGCCACTGAAAATAAACAAATTAAATGGATGAAAAATTGGAGACTTTGACTAGTAGCTATCATAACTAAATAATTATTTTATAAAGAAAAAAATACTTTTGTCTATTTTTATTTTTTCACAATCTTTTGTGTCTTTTAGCTATGAAAAACAGATGTCAGTTTTGCAACACATACTCAAATGCACTGATAATATAACAATTGATACAAAGTCAATCCTTTACATATACAAGTTACAGTATCATTTGTCTTTAAATATTTTTGTGAGTTAATGAATAAAAAAGTAGAAGGAAAGTAATTATTTAAGAGATTAATTGAAGATAATTAATATTTGAAAAACTCTTTGATTTAAAAAATCAATGAAAAAAATATGACTTTTATAGGAAAAAAGTTTCAAAATTGCATTTAAATTTTGCCTTATGTTAAGTAAAATTCAAGAAAATAATTGTTGATACAGTTTATCATGAAATATACAAATAAAATTTTAAAGAAGTGATTTTATAAAAATTACTAGGATAATAAACATGTTCGTTAAAGGAAAATCAATCTCAAGAACATAATAATACTGGAAGAAAAAGCAGTGGCCTTACAGTTTGTTTCTAAGCATGACAATTGACGTCTAAATGCATGATGTCAAAAAATGACATCAGTTCACACATCAAATGACATCGGGAGTTCGGAATGAAAAGGCCATTTGATTTAAAGTATTGTGTTGTGAAGTGCATATAAATTCTAGTCAAGTTTATTCACAGTTATTCTGATTCGAAATGGTATAAATGTTATAGTGAACTTAATCTAGTTTCTTTGGTGGGATCAACAATGCTGACATATTTTATTCGTATTTAGTCTCAATCGTCAAATTATTCACATAAATCTAATTGTAAAGGTGAAATTCGATCTCGGTCTAATGTCAATGCCTGCCTGTACTATTATTTTTGGGAGTTGGGGGTAAGTAATCTGTCTTAAATTTCTAAATATTGTTCTTATAACTTAAACACATCTTCAATTATCTTAATTCATATTTTTTGTATATAAGTAAAATTTTCTATTCAGAGTTTATTTCAAATTTCTAATTCGATCTTATTCTCATATTCTCAAATTTTTTCTATCCAAATAATATTAAATAATTCCAAATAATCCACATAATATTAGAAAAATATGGCCACACATTTGGATAACATTTCATATCAATTGGGAAAACACACATTGTAAAAATACATGATATGATGCAAGTAAATTATATAAATACCACCAACAAATATCTATCTACTATTGGTAAAATGCCAATATAACAGGTGGTGTAATCGTAAAAAAACTTATATGCTTTATGCTACAGGAAGTAGGTATACACTAGATATTATATGCTACAGCTATTGAGGATATATCCAGAAGGTATACAGTGTATACCGCCATATACCCTCCACTACACCCTTGGGTATAAAATTGTGTAAATTTAATTAAACTTAAATATTCAAGTAATATTTGGGATAAATAGAAAATTTTTATAACATAATATTGATTTCTAAATGTTATATTCCACATATTTCCAATATATGGGTAATAAATACAATATCGAACCAATACTGCAACTAGAAGAAATCAAATTATAAAGTGCAATATTTTTTCTTGTAAACTAAATGATTTTTTAAAAAATCTTATAATCTACACTTATAAGAGGCTTTGTCCTGACTGACTGATTCATCAATAGACAAACAAAATTATTGAAGCTAGAACAGGGTCGGACTGGGTCAGGGAAAAGGGCGCAGACCTTGGAATTTCAGAGGGAGCAAATTTTTTAATAAACTCACGTAAATTATACTTGCTTCTGTTGTAGCCGACTTGACAAGATTTAACATATTGATACAGCACCAAGTTTGAAAATGGTTTAATATTAAATCTCTGAGTCTAGGTAGAAGACTTCGCTATATCTCCTGTGCATGTTTAAAAGTTCCATCAAATCTACACAATGCTACGCAATTTTCTAAAACAAATCATATGTCTGGGACATACTGCGCCAAAAAAGGAACGAATGGATTGGGAATAATATCTACTATTAAATGCTATTCATAAATTTTGTTTTGGGGATTGTCCACATATTAAAAAATGCCCGAAAGTTGATTTTCCAATTGGTAACATTCACTTTTGATACCCTATTTCAATTTCTTGTTAGCCAGGAAAGAGATTTAGTATATTAAATCTTCTTAAATCTTAATACAGTTTTTAAACAAAAAGTGTTAGGGGTCCATAAATTTTGGAAAATAAAATAAAAATCTGAGAAGAAAACATACCGCAAACACTCAACTCAGTAAAATTATACAGAAATTTTAAATTTAAAATAAACTTACTTTACATTAAAAGAAAATCATACAAAGTGTTTCTGGTTAGTTTCCACATTTTTTTTTCTTTGATAAAAGACAACAGTCCCCTTAAGTTATAGAAAGGCGAAATTTCTCTGTATCTCGAAAACTAATTATTCAAATGATCTGTAAACTTAGACATCGATGTTTTTAACAATTGTGCTTTGTTGTATACAAAAATTACTGTAGGCCATATTTCATAATTTTTAATATGAAGTTATTAACAGTTTTCATAATTACAAAAATCGTTTTTGAATAAAGATAAAAAGTCTCAAAAATGTTTGTGTTTATTGAGTGTATCTCTTTAATAAATTAATAAAAAAATCAAACAGATGACATTTATGAAGATATCAATTAACGTTTCTTAAATGGTTTTAACTTTAGCATCCTCAGATTGAAACTATTCTATCAAGATTTAAGATAATGCATATAAACAATGCCTTTTTCTGAGCTGTCTCGAACCAAAAACTCAAATAAGGTGTCAAAAGTAGATGTTATTTTTTCAAAATTCAAAACTGGTACAATTTTTTTATATTTAGATCACTTCAGAAACATAATTCATGAATAATAATAATTAGAAAACATTATTTCTAGTCGATTGTTTCCTATAGATTTTTTTTAATTATGGAATTAATAAGGGGTAACTACTTTTATTCCGCTTATCACCATTGACACACTGAAAATCGGTAGAAAAATTAACAATGTATTTTGCACTAACCGCCAAATAGAGTTGCTGCGGTGCTGCTAAGTGCTTCAACCTTTTTTCTTTTTGTAAAGTATATTTCTTTAACGCAATATGAATTAGTTATCAGTCAGTTAAAAATGAGATAAATTCCAATTTACGTTATAATTTGACAGCAATTATTTTTGTGAGTCAGGTATTTTGTAGCAAGAGGCCTTTTGTATCCTTAAAAAATGATTTTACATTGATATTTCAGTATTAAAAGTTTTTTACAGAAAAAGTCGCTTTGTTAGTATAAAATCACTAAAATAACTGAGTAGTAAATGAGCTTTTCTCAGCACACTCTTCCCATGATTTGCAAAATTATTATCACAATTAGACATCAAGGGAAATATTTAAGTTTATTCAGTTCAGAGAAATGCCCCAGGGCATTTCCATGTAAATTGCAGGAACCATTGTCAGAATTTTTTTATTTAAAAAACCTACCATAATTTTTGAATAGCAATTATCGTTTTATTTAATGATATATTTTTCCGTGATTAAATTAAACAATTGCTTATTTAAAATATATGCTAGAATTTTCTAATAGTTATTTAACCACGAAAAGTCAATCATTAAATAAAGAGATTACTATCCGAAAATTATGGTGTAGATTTTTTGAATGAAAAGACGCTGGCTGTGGGATTCCACATCTTGCAGGATTGTAATCAAGAAGTGTCATTAAGTTTGTATTCCTCGAAAAAAAGGTAATGTTTTCCAATCAACATTCAACAACAAGATACCTACAAAAAGTTTTTTGTATTCTAATATTTATCTCTTTCTTTTCACTTTTTTCCCCAAAAATCACAGCTTTAATTATAAGTGCATTGAATACCGGCTTTAAGAAGGAGGGGGGGGGGGGAGGTACTAAAAGCTAAAGGACTGAAAATATGCAAAATATTTGGTTAAAATCTAAAAGATATCATTGAAAGAACCTATGAAAAAAAATCCATCTCAGGGCGCCATGGTTACTACAGTTTTCCCGCAATGTTTTCTTTTTCAATCGGATGTAAAAATGCCCACTTTGGTTTCCGATCCTGAAATTGTTCTGATGTATCTTTAATTTCTATGAGATAATAAAAAGTACCTCTCTTGTGCTGTCTGTCTATTAATATTGATGATTATTTTCAAAACGAATTCTCGAAATTTAGTACACTAATCAGAATTTATGTGTACAATGAGGGAAAAAACACTGGAGTGGCTTAGGCACTTCGGGGTGGGAAGTTTTCCCTGGATGAGGGCGCACCGGCCCTCGGGCCGATGGGCCAGTCCGAGCTAGAAACATGAAGAATTGGGTACCTCTTTGTAATACATACATAATACAGGTATGAAAGTTGAAGCTCATCCAAAATGCTATGTGCTTAATACAAAGTTATAGCAATATGAATGCACTTGAACATGCATGATTTAGGTATATAGCAAGATGCAAGTAAAGTTTAAAGATATTAAAACCATCATTATTTTTATTCACAACTATTTTCCTTTATTTATACTATATTAGGAATTCAAACACCTTTTCATGTTAAAATTTCTGCACTATATTAGCATAGCTAGCTACTCATACTGAAGCAAAGAACATTGTTGCAAGAAAACCAACTTAAACAAAAAACAGAGATAGTATCACAGAATTTGCACCTGCATGCAGTATGAACACAAAATACAAATAAAAAAGTAACATATTTTATTTTATTGCCTTTTAAAGAAAAATGTTTTTTTTAAATCATTTCTTTTTTGTTTCCCTCCATCCTCTTGATTTCCTATTGGAAAGAATATTTGGTGAAACTGGAAACACTATTAGAAAGGTGAGCACATATAGTTAATTATTTTGTTAAGCATCTTAAAATCAGATTTTAAGCTTATATTATTGTTACTTTTTTTTTTACTGTTTTATGTTAAAAATATTATAAGGAAAATTTAAAAGCAGAGAATTCATATACCATTACAATTTTATCTATTCCACCCTCAAACTTTTTAGTTCATGATTTCTTGACTTTTTTGAACCAATCTCAGAAATAGCTCAAATGACACATAAAAAAGTTTATTTCAGTAAAAAAGCAGAAAACTTCCATGCCTGATAACAGGGATCCACTATGAAAGGATTTTTCAAAATTAAACTCCCAATGATGGTTAAATGGGGTGCCCAAAGGTGTAGGTTACTTTGCATTTATTTCAACAGTTTTAGGTAGGAGCATGATATGCAGCATAATAAAGAATGCCAAAACACATATTTCAGCTATTTTCGAAATTCAACCCCTAAAGGGGTGTTGAAGATTAAAAAAAAAAAAAAGATAAAGATAAAAGAAGATAAAAAAGGGATTCTGCAACCGGACCTACAGCTGATTTGTGTATTTTTAGTGAGTGTGGTTTGGCATAAAACTGATTTTATTGTAACAATTGTTGTCACTTTCGTAATCTTGAAACTGCATTGTTACCAGCATGGTTCATATTTGTCATCAACTTTGACTATGGACCCAATTATGGAAGATTAAACAAATAAAATAACTGTTGCTGATTTTTATTAGGTATCTTGTGCAAAAGACTTTTTTATTTGATTTTTATTCTAATTTTAAGGATTTATGAAGCATGAATCAAACAGAGCTCCACTATTATAGTGATCACTGTATTAATAATTTAAGTGAAGCACACAATGCCTGCTGTTTTGATTATCACATTAACAATTTATGGTGACAAAATGCAAAGCCACTTACAATGATCAGCATATTTTTAGGTTATCTTATTTTCTTATTTTACTGGGAACACCCCAACACCCCTCTCCTACCCAAGATTAGCACAGCCAGAGTCAGGTGGGTCTACTAGTGATATTATAAACACATTTGAACCATACCAGATTTTTGTTATTGTTCAAATAATTTGTGTGTATGTTATGTAAAAGTTTTGTCAGTAACATGATAAAGTCTTTAAATAACTTTTCTGCTTATCTGAATACTATATTAAATAATGGAGGAAAAAGGAAGACAAATAAAAGGTGGCTTCAGTTTTTTTTTTTTTTTTTTTTTTTTTTTTTTTTTTTTTTTTTCCCTTTTGAAAATGTAAATAAACAACATGAATACTTAATTCACAATACATTTATTACTAAATAGGTGCAAGTATATAGAAGTTTTAAAAACATTTGAAACTATTCAAGATGCTAAAAACACTGATGTCAGAAGATGTTAAAATCTCTAGCACTTTCATCTAAACATTAGCTGTCATCAGAGAAACTACTGTAGCTTCAAAGACATACGCTGATTAAATATCAGGGGGTGAAACCAACAAACAACAAATAGGAGGGAGGGAAGGAAAGAAAATAGAGGGTTTGTTATAGAAACTGGAAAAATGTGGGGAGGAGGGAAGGGTTATTCAAAACAAAATTCACCAGTTATTGCAAATATGTTAAACCAGATACGTGGCATATTGTAGGATAAAACATCATTACAAGTTCTCCATAGACTTTTTGATTATCCAAATATTGTATTGTGATGCATGTGCAATGATTTTATCCTCTTTAAACAGGATATCAACTTGAGATATAGATTTTCTATATACATTTTATTTTATTATTATTATTATTATTTTTTTTTTTTTTTGAAAATGTTATTAAGCTTTCATATAGTGCATTGTACAACCCATAAATAATTTTGTATGGACTAGTCTATATCAGAATCTTAATTATATCGCAACTATTGATAAGTATAACACACAAAATGGTATTCCATATATTTCTAGAAACATCCAACTTAATTTAATTTTTTACTTTATTTATGAAACTGTCCTTTTTGTTTTAAATTCCTAAAAAATGGAGCAAAAATCTATTGAGCTTCTGCAACAGTCACTATTAATTATGAAACAACCACCATAAGTGTAAAAATTTGAACTTCTTGCACAACAATGAACATTTAAACAGGGTTCCTACGCAATTCTGATAAAAAAAATTCCCTGACTTTTCTCAGTAAAAATTCAGCCTACATATTGTTGTAAAACCCTCCTCGATGGACTTTAATTTAGATAAATGCTAAAAAAAAAGTATGTGCTGTATGAATTTCTGATTTTTTAATTATTTTTCATATTGTTATACAGTTTGCACAAATTTCATATAAAAATTTTTGATTGGATGAATAATTAATTCAAAATTTCTTCATTTACGACGATAATAGAAATTCCGATGGAAGTAGTACATAAAAAATTCCCTGACTTTTCCAAATATTTCAAAATTACCTGACATTTCCCTGACTTTTTGCCTAAATTTTCAAATTCCCTGACTTTTCCCTGACCCGTAGAAACCCTGTTAAAAATAAATACTGTTTTGAAGTTAATAAAGGTACAAGCTTAACAGGAAAACAGAAGAAAGAAAAATGACATTTAACAACTAAATTTTATGAAAAAACAAGAAACTGTTATTATTTAACCCAAGTGTGTTAAAGTAACAGGAAAAAATAAATGGTCATACATGAATACTTAGCACTGCATTGATAAAGATAGATACTAGACAAGAGATGCAAAAAAGAAACTTACCGATTGAATAGAACTTTTTATGACGTCAAGGAATAAGATTCTCTTGTTCAGTCCCTTTCTTAAAATGTCACACACTTTTGGGATAACTGCAGCAATTTTATTTTCGGTATAATTCAAACTACTCTGCAAGTCACACAGTTTATCAGAATATTTTCTGAATTTCTTAGGGCCTCTCAAGCTGTAATAATAATTTGATAATATTTATTTTACTATTCATAACTTTAAAAAAAAAATCAAAAATTTACAAATTTAATATTTTTTTCATTTCTTTAATAATACTTATCTTAACTAAAAGTATTCAAATCACCTTTAAGTATTTGGATATTGATAATAAGTAAAAGTAAAAAAAAGAGGAAGAGACAAGACAAAAGTTTTAAAAATAGGTCATATGATCATCATAATAAAAAAAAATGGCATTGATTAGTTTTGAAAACTGTACATGATACTATTAAATTATCTGCCACTATATACAATACATAATGTACATTTCTCCTTCATGTGATACTCAATAAACCATTTTAGCAAAGTATCAAAGTATTGAAGATAATTTGATTCCACAATTTAATTGTGATGCTTAAATATATTCATTCTTTAAATATAGCTATCATTTTGAAATTGTGTCCTTTCTTACACAATAATCTCATATTTTGTACAAATAAGTAAATATGAAATGAAGATTTTCTTGATAATAAAAGATACATTCAAGCTTTTTTTTTCTGTTTCTTGCATTCAATTTTATGCAATTTACTTTCAATCACATAATTTTCACCTTCTTAATATAGCAACCTATTTTTAAAATCTAACAAAATGTATAACATTTTCTTTTATTTCTTCCTCCCTTCTCCCATAATAAAGAGCTGTTTAAGCACCTGAATTTTTATAGTGTTCCAATTTGATGTATTTCAAAGGGTGTTGCACCCTGCCCTTTTCATTTAAACTGCTGATGTGCCCTACCTTGTTTCCCAGTAGTTTGTCCTCTTTTTTTTTTTCAAAATATTTGACTTTTTTCTCTCCTCTGCACCTTCCCAATCTCTCCCTGACTTTTGAAAACTTAAGTCCTGTTGCTCTGATTGACTCACGTGTTGTAAGTTTTAAATCAATGTAAAAACATGCAGCAGCTGCATGTTTTTAAATTATGTTTTCAAATATGCATGTTATTATGTTTTCAAATCATAATGTATTTTCCATTTCAAAATCGTCTCAAACAGCACATGTTTCCATAGGTGGAATATTCGAAAAATGGAGTTATTTTAATCAGATTATTTTTTTATGATACTCTTAAAAATACAGCACAATTTTCAGTTTACCTTGATAATATATGCCAGTGAATCCAGAGTGTATAGCTCGCCCATCCCTCCTCCTCAAAATACCTTTAGGAAATTTAGGACTTTAATACTAATTAAAGGTTTAGAGTTGAAATTTCCACTCCTCAGAACTGACAAATGATAATCCAATGAGAGTGTCCTTTCACTCAAAAAAGGTGCCAATAAGTGCTCTTTTACCAGGCAAAAAAGGCCTTTTTAGCAAATCTGCCCTGCCCTTTTTAAAAGAAATGTGGCCGCTAATTTTTAGCTACATGATGGGTAATTGGTATTTTTTTTTCAGTTTTGTTTATTTTATAGCTGCACAAAGTATTACTTAATAAAATTACACTGAAACCTTCATTACAGACACTTCTATTTAGGGAGCACTTTTTCAATCCTGTATGCTTTCACCCCTGAATTGTGGATACATTCTGCAGTAGAGGTCTGCAAGGGCCGACATTTCCAGGCCCGGGCCCGGCCCGACTCATAGAGAAAAAAAATCAGCCTGGCCCGATACAAAAATTAAAAGTTCGGCCCGAGCCGATAAAAAAATTTAAAGTTCGGCCCGAGCCCAGCCCGAGTGAACTTCTACAAAACATTGATTTTTACGTCGAATTGTACGAGGAGTTGTGATCAAAAAATATTTATCTCAACTTTTTTTTCATGTTTATAATCTTTATTTTTATAGAAGTGCAGCAGGCTACAATATTTATTTTTTTAATGAATCTCTCTTTCTTGTACGTAAATGTTTCAGTTATCATTAATACTGTTAATCCATATTCCATGTATAGAAGTGTTAAAAATCGGTAAAATGCTATACAGTAAAATCTTCTAAGATGGAATTGCATAGAAAAGAAAAAAAAAAAAATGCGTTATAGACAAGTTCCCTTCTTAGCAAGTGTAAATGTATTATATATACTTTTCTTACTTATTAGTATATTAATTTTGCATGGATCAACACGTTTTTCAGTTTAAAACAGGGTTCCGTCATAGGCAGGTTCATTTTCACACATTTTACTGTATTTTAATTTAGTTATATTTTAATATGCGTAGAAATCTACTATTCTTTAAAAATAATAAATTTTAAGTGTAGAATAATGGCGATTCAAAAATGTATGCATTTTTTGCAAAAACTTTTGGGCCAGGCTTAATTTAATTGACCTTTAAATGGACCAGGCCACGCTGAGACAATGATTTTTATACGGGCTGGCTCATAACTAGGACGGAAAATTTTGGGCCGTGAAGACTAGGAATGAAACCAGGCCCAGCTATGTAAAGAAAAATTAAATTAGGACCGGCCCGGCCCGAGCCTTCAGAAAAAAGTATAGCCCGGCTCAGCCCGAGGGCCGTGAATGAAAATCGGCCCGTGCAGATCTCTATTCTGCAGTCCCAAGGTATTCAATATTTAGAGATTTTACTGAGTATGGTTTATAAAGCAAAATGATTTTAAATAATCAAGTAAATTTTTTGTAAAAAAGGCCTTTAATAGCATTAAAATGTTACCTACACTATTTTCAACTGTAAAAAGGCTGTTGTGTACCTCAATAACATACATAAATTTTGTTAAATTTGAATTAAAATTCCTGTCCACAGTCAGTAATGTACATGAGTTTTTTTGTGTAGCCTGTAAAATAAATACAAATGTTACACACACATTTTCAATAGCAAAAATGTTGTTATGTATCTCAATGACCTATATAAACTTTGTTGAATTTTAATAAAAATTTCTGCTTGTAGGTGTGCTTGTATCGTGTGGCCCTGGAAAATAAGTATAAATGCTACACACCTCAAATGATAATAATATTGCATTTTCATCAGATTTACATATGTATGCAAAAATTCAGCTTGATCAAATAATCAGAAGTTAGTTAAATGAAATTTGAGTACAAATTTTTGTAAAAAAGAAGTCTGGTTTCATTTTCTAAAAGAAAAAAAAACATCAAGTTTTACCTCTGACAAGCTGCAGATAACAAAATTTTTAAAATGCATATACTGCATTTGCTTACAGGTGAGTAAATTGACAATTTTTTTTATCATAATAAATGGCTGTTTAAGCACATAAATTTTTAACTGCATGTTAAATAAGTGTTGAATTTGGTCACTTTATTTTAAAACTATACAGTGTAACAGATTAATTGTTAAGTAAATTAATTATAATTAATTTGTAATCAATCACGAAAACAGCCATCAACCATCAGAACTGCAGTGGGTGCAGCCATAGAGTCCACAACATCCTCTCCAGTTGAAGGAAAATGAATGGTAACCCAATTATGGAAGATTGCCAGTAGTTTCAGGTAAAGTCTATCTTCTGTAATTGAAATGCCATTCATTTCCATTTGACTGGGGTATGTTACACATCCTGATGCTGGTTCCATCACTGTTGGGACAGCTGATGACTCCTTTCTTTTAAATAAGATCAACTGTATATTTGATGATCAACTTGTATAAAATGGTTAACTAAAACATGTGCCAGACTATAATACACATCCAGGGGTCGATCCAGGCAAAATTCGGGGCTTATTTAGGGCCCTTTCACAAAAATCTATTTAATAAAATAGACCCCTTCACAAAAAATAAATTTAATAAAATAGGCCCCTTCACAAAAATAAATTTAATAAAATGGGCCCCTTCACAAAAATAAACTTAATAAAATGGGCCCCTTCACAAAATTCCTTTTAATAAAACAGGCCCCTTCACAAAACTCCTTTTAATAAAATAGGCCCCTTTGTAAAATGCCTTTTCATAAAAAACTGTTTTAAAATATACAATTTGTCAATAAAACCAGGTCACAAAAAAAACAAAAACTGTAGCTGGAGGATTTAACGAAGTTTTTGTTAATAAATACTGGGTTTGAATTTAAGTAAATGAATTTCAACTTTCGTTACAAAATGTTATTTTGCACAAAAATAATAAAATTCACAAAAATAACTTTTACTTTTCACAAAATGGGCCACAAGAATAAAAACCTGTATCGACCCCTGACATCATCTGAAATTCTAAATCAATGAAAGTAATTATCATTAGATTTGAGCTAATTTTTGTGACATCATCAATGATTATTTATATATGGACACTTTTCATTTAGGGTGGTTCTTAAAAAAATATTTTTCTCCACTCAACTGTTGGGAAGTAATTATTAATAATGTCCGTGGCAACGCCAAGTTTGCCTTGCCAGATTGGCAACAGTATGTTATGTCGTTACTTGAAATGTAAAAAACAAATGTAGTTGCTCTGCTGGTGTTTCGGTTTGATTTAAGATGTTCTGAAGTACATTAGACCTGAAATTTTTACCTAAATGTTTTCTATTGTAAATAAACTATTCTTTTTCTTACTTAGTCACTTAGCTGATATTTAAAAACTCAACATGGTGGCAGATCGCGGTTGCGAATCGAGTTAATGACTAAGAACAATAGAAGTAACGTAAAAACGAAAGTTCTGTAAAATCCAAATTGCTTAAAAACAAAACAAAAATGACGAATATGTATGAGGATGTTTCTCATGTTGAAAAGCTTCGTGACTCGAATTCATCCGCATGTTTGGAAATTTCAAGTAAACATAATATTAAAATCTAATTCCCTGTTGGACGTTGTAAATGGAACTGAAAACAAAGAAGGCCTAGTGACAGATGCTAAGTTGTCGTGGGAAAAGAAAGACGCTAAAGCTCAACAGGTGATTGTAACAACTACAGTAGAGTCTCTAAAACCCG
This sequence comes from Maratus speciosus, assembly GCA_963932465.1. NCBI lineage: Eukaryota > Metazoa > Arthropoda > Arachnida > Araneae > Salticidae > Maratus > Maratus speciosus. Next base: position 408,545,439 of record OZ010800.1, read on the forward strand.
CAATCTTCTGAAATCCACTTGCATTTCAAAACGTAAACAAGGAAATTCCCAGTTAAGAAATATAGTATTCTTTTCAATTTTTATTTCAAATATCAGCGAATAAAAATAAATTATTTTTAATGTAAATTTATGAGAAAATAGTAATTACACTGGATATTATGCAAGTAAAAGGCTTTTATTTCACACAAACCTACACACAACAAAATGTAAAATAATAGAAATTGATGTGAAGTGTAAAAAAGCCCACAAATGTTTTAGTAATAGCACAATCTATCGCCCACAATAGAAAGTAGCAAATTAATTTATTTTATATTTCATGTGCAGTTGGCAACACTCATTTCATTATTATTTTGCATTTGCTTTGAGTTGTACAGACCAATAGCAAATAACAACTGTTTGCAGAATTCAAAAGAAACTTCATCAAGAGAAAATCAAAGTTCTCAAGCAAAGAACTATACAAGAAATGTTAAAAATTGTAATAAAAAATAATTTTGGGTATTAAAATTATAATGTTCAGGTAAATAAAAGGGATTCAAGTTTTGATTTGCTCAAATTGAATTATTACAAGCTCTTCTTGTAAATAGATACAGGTAAGTAAAAAAAAAATAAATCATTTAATCCAGAATCTGCAAAACTCTAAAATCCACAAAATTCTAAAATCCGCACAGCCTCCGGTCCCAAGCTGTGCGGATTTTTGAGACTCTACTGTATTGATAAGAAAGTGATTATGCACATTTTAAATTGCAAAAATTCTCATGAGATGTACAAGAAATTATGTGGTATTTTGAAAGAGATACAGAACAACAAAGGTGTAACTTATTACAAGAGCTTTCCAACTACAGTTTTAGTGCATAAACCGATATCGCTACTCATATAAGCAGATTAGAAAACACTACTTTTAAACTGAAGGCCCTTAATAAACAAATTGGTGATACACTTCCAGAACAGTATAAATATTTCAGAACTGCATGGGACTAATGCAGAAGAAAAAACCTTAGAAAATTTAACAGCAAGATTATTGAATGAAGAGTCGTGTACAAGAAGTGTAAATAAGAACCAGTTGCTTTCAAAATATTGGAGAAAAGATGCTTCAAATGTAATAGTACTGATCATTTAGCAAGAAAGATCATGTGGCAAAAGTAAAAACTCAGTAAAAAGTGTTAAAGAACAGAGATATTTTAAATGAGGCAGTAAATTTCATTTGGCTAAAGATTGTAATAAAAGAAAAAATAATCGTCCTCAGTGCAGCATTTGTAAGAAAATCATTCTGAAAAGGACTGTTATTTTCGTAAAAATGGTAAACAAGCAGTTTCTTTTCTTGCTCAAGAATCTAGTAGTACAAATAAATTTGTGGTAGATTCAGGATCTTCTTCCCATATGGTAAATAATAAAATAATGCTGAAAAATCTTGTGAAAATTTCTACTGAAATTGGATTAGCAAAGAAATCTGAAGTAATGAAAGCTGGGTATTTTGGAAAAATAGAAGTTGATAGTTGCACATTACAAAATGTACTCTATGTTCCACAGCTGAGTAAAAACCTATTATCTGTTAATGCAATTACAGAAAATAATGGAGAAGTAAAATTTATTGAAGATAAAGTAGAAATTTCAAAAGATGGAAAAATTGTTTTAAAAGGATATAAAAACAATAAAGGACTGTACGAAACAGATTTAAATCAGCAAAGTGAAGCTTTGATTTGTGAGAAGAAAAATCCAACTTTGTGGCATCGAAAACTTGGACACTTAAGTAGTAAATATATAAAAATATTATTGAAAAATTCAAATGGCATAGATCTAAAATATAACGACATTAAAATGATAGAAAATCCGTGTGACATTTGTCTTAGAGCCAAACAGGCTAGATTTCCATTTAAATCGCAAAGAACAAGAGCAACTAGACCATGAGAGCTGATTCATACTGCTGTTTGTGGCCCAATAGAGGTGAATACATGAGACAGAAAAAGATATTTCTTAACATGTTTGGATGATTATACTTATTTTGTCATGGTCTTTCTATTGGAAAACAAGTTTGAAGTTGCACATGTTCGTAAACAATATATTGAAGAAGTCGAAGCTAAGTGGTCACTCCGTGTCTCTAAATTACGCTGTGACAATGGAGGAGAATATGTTTCTCATAAGTTAGTCAACTGGTGCAAATATAAAGGGATTATCTTTGATTATAGAATTCCACATACACCGCTGCTTAATGGAAAAGCGCAATGGCTCAATCGAATACTCTTTGAAAAAGTCAGAGCTCTAATTTTTGATTCAAGCATTGAGAAAGAAATGTGGGGTTAAGCATTGCAAACTGCAACCTATCTCCTTAACAGAAGCCCAACTGAGTCTGTAAGTGTTACTCCTACTGAAAAGTGGTTCCAAAAGAAACCAGATTTGTCAAGATTACAAATATTAGGTAGTGTAGCTTATGCTAAAATACTTGGTCGACTGTAGAAATTGGATAGTGGAAGTAATAGGCTCATCTTTGTTGGATATGCTGAAAATAGCTACAGATTATGGAATCCAAAAACTAAGAAAATACAAATATCAAGATATGTGACATTCCTTGAACCCAAAGTTGATAAACCGAATGATTTAATATCACCATTCAACTACTTTAATTTTCAAGATGGCAGTAGTGAAGATGAGGAAAATCCTAACAACATAAAACAAACTGCATCAGAAGATGAAAACATTGAAGAATTTGGGCGAGGAAAAAGAATAAAGAAACCTCCTGTTTACCTTGGTGATTATGCTTTGCTGACATATGAAGAGGCCATTAGTGGAGATGGTAAAGAATTGTGGAAAGAAGATGAAAAGAAATCCTTAGTAAAAAAAATTAAACTTGGCAAGTGGTTGACAGAAATGCGATAGGAAATAAGAAGATATTAAGTAATAAATGGATATTTAAAATTAAAGATAAGGGTAAGTACAAAGCACGTTTGGTTGTGAGAGGTTGTGAACAAAAATATGGTCCTGATTACGAAGAAACTTATAGTCCAGTAGTGAGCATTATTTCTTTGAAAACTATTTTTAAATTAGCATTGAAGAAACAATATAAAATGACGAAATTTGACACAAAAACAGCCTTTTGTATGGGAAATTGGATGAAGAACTTAACATGAGTATGCCAGAAGGATATGATGACAAATCTAATGTATGTAAACTTCAAAAATCGTTATATGGTCTAAAACAAGCACCTGTAAAATGGAATAAAAGATTAACAGATTTTGTGAGGGAAAGTGGTTTTGTACAAATTAAATCTGAACAGTGCATTTTTTTAACTGAAGACAAAGGCATAATATTAGCTATTTATGTAGATGACAGAATTCTAATTGGATGTGATCATACAAGATTAATTGATTTTCTTGAGAAATTAAAAAAGGAATTTGATGTAACTTATGAAGAACCACATTCATTTCTGTGTATGAATTTAGAATTAAATGATGACACACTAAAAATTCATCAAGAACCGTATTCAAAACAAGTGTTAGAAAGATTTTGAATGTTAGATGCAAAGGCAACAACAAGTACACCTCTGTTACAAAATGGAACAGCCAACTGTGTTCTAGAAAAAGAAAGTGGGTTCCCTTATCGAAAAGCTATTGGTAGTCTTCTTTATTTATCATGCAGAACAAGACCTGATTTGTCCTTCACTGTTGCTTATGGAAGTTGCCATGCAGAAAATCCATCTGACTGTGACATTTCTAATCTCAAAAGAACTTTAAGATATTTAAAAAGAAGCAAGGACCTGGGTGTAGTGTATACAACGAATAGCAGCGACACAGAATTGATTGCCTATTGTGATGTAGACTATGTGGGTGATCCAGACACTCATAGAAGTACTTGCCTATTGTCATGCAGACTATGTGGGTGATCCTGGCACTCATAGAAGTACCACTGGGTATGTAATATACTTTTGTGGAGGTCCAGTAAGTTGGGGCTCGAGAAAACAGCCTATAGTGGCTACATCAAGTACTGAAGCTGAGTATATTGCAGCGGCTGAATGTTGTAAAGAACTAATTTATCTCAAAACTTTAATTGGGGAAATTACAAATGATAAAATTTCTATAACTTTAAATATAGATATCAGAGTGCTATAAATATAATTAAAAATGGGGTTGTAAGTAAAAGAAGTAAACATATAGATGTATGTTTTTACTTTATAAAAGAGAAAGCTGATGAAGGTTTGATTAATATAAAATATTGCCCAACTGATATTCAAATTGCTGATGTATTTACTAAAGCACTGGAACCAAACAAGTTTGAAAAATTTAAAGCTAAATTGGTAATGTAATATGTTTATGTTTGAATTTAATATTTACTAGGTTCATATGTATATATTGGCGCACTTTACTTAAATTGATTTGATTATTTTGTATATGTAAAAATATTTCTTTTGATTTGAATGTAATACTTTATATCTGTAAATGTGTACGTTAAGACTAAATTGACTTTAAGGGAGTGCTTTTAACTGAATTAATAATTAAGAAAGTGTGCTGGGAAATAATTATTAATAAGGTCTGTGACAACACCAAGTTTGTCTTGCCAGATTGGCAATGGCATGTTATGTTGTTACTTGGAATATAAAAATGAATGTAGTTGCTCTGCCAGTGTTTCGGTTTGATTTAAGATGTTCTGAAGTATATTAGACCTGAAAGTTTTACCTAAATGTTTTCTATTGTAAATAAACTATTCTGTTTCTTATTAAGTCACTTAACTGATATTTAAAAACTCAGCATCAACAACATGAAACTTTATCACACTTTCACAGATAATTTTTAAAAAAACATGAAATTGACAGGCATGATTATAGAAATGATTTGGACTAAACTAGTACTTTGTTTTATAATTATATTACATCTGAGGAATGAACCCTTGATTGAAAAAAATGGAAAAGGACTGTTGTAGATTCTCCAGATGGCGGCATCTGATGCCATAAATAGAGTTTATATATATATATATATTACATCTGAGTTACAAGTGATTATTGCCTCATGAAGTCATTTCTTTGGCTGTCACATCTTGAAATTCAGTTCAAAATGCCCATTGAAATCTTTAAACTAAAGACAATTTTTTATTTATTTTTTACAAATGTTGGGAGAAATATAAATGAATCAGTTACTTCAAGGAAATGCCAACATTTATTCAAATGCACAATGCCAACATTAACTCATACATAAGACTCTAAATTTTCATCCAGCAATCAATAAAAAATGTGTTACAACAAGAAAGACATTAAAAATAAATATATATATTGTGCTCTCTATATTTCTTACATCTTTAAATTTTTTTAAAAAGGTAAATATTAATAGACGTGTTTTCAATCAACGAAGACATTTTGTAGTAATGCCAACATTTACAAATTGCAATTACCATTTCAAATCAAATCATAAAACTAAATATATATAAACACATATATATAAAATGAAAAAAAAAGTTTTATCACTTACTGAATTAAATATTCAAATTTCTCTATAGGAGAAATTTTTTTCAAAAATAAAAGAAATATTCTATTTGGTGATTCATTATCTAATATATTCAAACCCAGCTTAGCTTCATGCTTTACCTAAAAAACATAAATTCAAAATTAAAATAATTTTTACAAATGCATTTACAGTATAGAACCACTTATCTGGAATGGTTGGGGTCAGATGAGATGTATTCCGGATAACTGTTTATATACATAACTGGTTGGGTATTAAAGCAACATCCATTTGATCAAATGGGTAGAATATGTATGGCTATGGCATTGATTCTGATTTCATATTGACTATTCGATGACACAAATTAAGATTCAGTCCAAACAAGATCATAGGTTAATTGGAGTTTGAAATAAGACAATTTATGGGAATATCTTGGGGTAAAATGGGTAGGGATTGATATTTTAGCATATAACAAATGTTACATTTAAGAGAAAGGTTTTATTTTTTAAATATATTTTCAGACATTAGTTGGCAACATTTTTATACCTTTAAAAAGTTTCTGTGTTGTATACGGCAACAGGATATACCCTTGTTTTCATGTGTAGAATATGTGTGTTGTTTCAATTGTGATAGTGAAAAACCCTTAAAAATCTATATTTTTGAAAATTATTTTATAAATATTTTTTATTGTTTCAATTAGTAAAGATTCTGCAGTAAAGTTTATGACAAATTGGAAAGTAATATTCAAAATACTTTTTTTGTAATTAAATTTTTTGTGTGGTGGGGTAAAATGGGTATAAGTTAATCTTAACTAATACATCCAATTAAATTGTAATTGAGATGATATTTTTCCACTTTTCGACAGAATTCTGCTTTTAGGGTTCAATTCTGCTTTTTGCTTTTCAGAAACACTATATAACATTTATAGTTTATTTACAGGGTCACACACACAAAAAAAAAAAAAAATTAGCAACATTATATGTGGAAATTCTATGAAATTATGTTTTAGTGATGTTATACTTTTTCAAACTCAATAGAATTTATCTATGTTATTAAAGTACACTACAACATGTTTTCTATTGAAAATTGTATTTATAGGATTTACAGGGACACACAAAAGTATGTAGATTCAGTACAATCTTTGAGTGATAATATGATTATCCTTACAAAGATTTAAAAAGTGCCATTCTGACAGCAATTTCTCCTTCTCAGTCATAAAGCACAAAAAATGCATTAGAAAATACAATACATTAAAAGAAACTAGTGCAGAGTAAAGGTGATGAAATTTTGGCACATGATGAAGTGGCACAATGTCTCTCACAAAAAGAAATTGATTGTTTAGAAAAGAAGGAAAATGTAAAGCCCCAGCCAAACAAAACAAGAAAAGATCCTCATGATTCATAATTACACACTCTAGTTGCACAACTTCTAATAGGTTGAAAATATCTAAAATTTTACCAGGGAAGTGTGTTAAAGTGAAATATGCAAAAAAAAGTTTGTTGTTGAATGCAATGGACAAATTATTGGCATGGATGCGGGAAGAGAGGAATTCAAAGTAAAGTTCCTAACAATTTTTTTTTTTTTTTTTTTTTTTTCCTGAAAGAGATGACACAGATGCAAAATTTCAAATTGGGAAAATTTTAAAAGGAGCCCCATTTCAACAAATGTAATCACTACAGATTTCAAATTTAAAAAAATTACAATTCTTTTAAAGTTAACATTTCAATTAATTTTGTGTAATTTTCTTTATATAATTAAAATAAAGTTTCCAGTAAATTTAGATAATTATTTATAACTTATTCAATCAATACCAATTTTACCCCATGTGGTACCCATTTTATTCCACTTCAGAGATAAAAAGTGTATACAAAACAAAAAAATATTTCTATAATTTAAAACAAAAAAATAAATTAACAACTATATAAATGTTTTGCTAAGACATCAATTGCATAAATAAACATAAAAAAATCATTATATTTTTGTTTTAATGAAAACAAGCATTGAATGAAAAAATAGTGCTTTTCATACCCATTTTATCCCACCTGACCCTATCTAACTAAATAGCCTCTATTTCAAGTTCTAGATGTTCGCATCAAGTTATAGTATGCGCATTGTATTGTATAAAGTAATGCACATGTTAAACTGGCACTATACAACACTTTTTTGAGAAATGAAAATATTCTGAAATCAATGAATTGGAAATATCATTCTAGATAACTGTTCAATACTGTATATACATATTTATTAATATTTATTTTCTTTGAAGAAATAACATACCATGTCTAGAGTTTCCTTATTTACAGAATAAAGCAAATTTAGACAACCTGATTCCTCAAGAAATACACCAGGATGTACTTTGAAATCCTCGAGCTTAGATTGATCATTATTCCCACATGAAAATGAAATGCCATCCATAAAATTTTCATGCTCTAAATGAGGAAAAAGAGATAAATATATTTACTGAAAAATAAATATTCAAAATAATATTAACATACTAAACAAATCAAAACAATATGCAAATGACAATAAGAATAATTAAAAGCTTGTATTTCCTATCCTTTATATGTAATTGTAGCATACAACATTTATAAGATAACATTAAAGTTAACAAGACTAGCACCATCCATCCATGATAAGTGTCAATTTTTGGAGCTAGAATTGAAACATTAGTAAATATCATAGCATTATGTTAAGAACCCAATTCTTTCTCAAAAATTGATACGACAATGTCTTTTTTTTTTTGCTTCTATAGTGGGTGGTAAATCTATTTTATTTGAGACTTCTGACAATTCTTCATTCATGAACAAAATATCCCTATTACTTATTTTATGCAGAAATTCTGAAAATTCTGATTCATTTGTCTTAATTGCATACACACATATCTATATATTTAACTTCGCTTGACAGCATTTTTACCAGTGGAAGAATTTTGTCCTAGGTTAGGTTCAAATCTCAGTAGCCAAGGAAGGGAAAATGATTAGAAATCACTTAGAAACAACTGTATAAGATATTATAAGATATATGTGTAAGATAAGATAATAATTTCTTTTTTTTTTAAAGGTCCAAATTTCATCATAAACTTCCTAATGAAAATCTTAATTAATTTACAAGAAGAATCCCACCTTTCTGCTATTAAAACCCTTTATAGTGCAGGGGAGAAACTGATTAAGAGTACTTTAGATCTAATTTGGTAAAATAAAAAATCAATGCCAATTGTGTCCATTAGACACAATTGTAGCAAAATGTTTAACACAATTAATGATAAATATTAGTGTTGATCATACTGAGAGAAAGAGGGTATAAATACTTACGCATAGCTAGCAATGTACAACGAAAAACTTGATAAGGGTTCATAAAGCAATTCAGTTTTCCTTTTTTCAATAAGTAGGCAACAAACATTGTTATAATAAAACCATTTAATCTGCCATATCCCTGAAAAATAAGTAAATGGCATTCTCAAATCAAAACCCAATTAAATGTACATCAATTAGAAAAAAGAATTTTTTTGCAGACTATTTAGTGGGGTTTTTTTGTCAACTTGTGGGCTACCAAAGTACATTTTTAAAAATGAAAGTTAAAACATGGACAGATACACAAATTAATACATAGGCATAGCAAGTGTGGGATAGCAATGATTTAGCAACAAGCAGGATTACACAGGCAGTTTGAAAGAGGCAGCCTGGAATGAGTGACATTGAAAATTTCCAATAATAGGAATAATTTCACATGGCTCATATATTTTTATATACAAAATGAGGAAAATACCCAGATCTATAAAGGTCTGGGAGGAATAGTTACTCCTTTTTACTTTCCTTGTAAAAATGCCAATGCTTTATCGGTGCCTTTGCAATCACTATTCATGCTCTGGGAATTAGTATGTTTCTAAAGCTAAAGCTTTAAATAAAGCTATAAAAATACTCTTAAAGCTTTTGGGATAAAAAATAAATCAAACAAAGCATCATAAAAATACAGGAAAACCCTTTTAAAAGTGCAGGACTTACCGATAGCAACCCTCTACGAATAAGCCACAATTTAACGAGCTTTATTCCACTTATGATATTTTCTTGAGAAATAGTTTCTTTTAAAAACTCATTTAATTTGATGAGCAACAAATCTGCTAAGATAGTAGAGTTGTAGTAATACGTTGGAATCTCAGTGTCTGGAAAAAGAAGTTATAATAAAAAATTAAACTGCAAGCCAACATACATTAATACATGTCAGTTAAGTCTAAAATTCAAAATTTAAATTAACGTTTTTTACACACTTCTATTTAACTCAAACTGGTTCATGCATGTAAAGATGAAATTTTGTAATTGATTTTTCACTACACCGAGAATTGTTGGACACTTTACAAAATGAAATTAATATAATAAACAATAAATAGTGATAGGGTATTTCAATTACACCTTACTAAGAGAAAGTCTAAATTTTGTTCTGCATAATTTTATACCAAAAATATGTCATAGATGACACTAGATAGGTCACAAAGTCATCAACAGGAGATCTGGAAGAAAGCATTTGTCATGTCAACTGTACAGCAGAAGGCAATGTGCATATTATGGCTAGCAGAATTCAAATCTGTGATGTGAAAAGACGTTATCGTTTAGAGTTCGAAATCTTTGCTATCCCCAGATCCAAAATTAGGCCAATATGATTTTTCAACAGGACAGCACACCTCCGCATTGGGAAATGTCTGTGCGTATTTGCCTCAACCAACATTTCCCAACAGATGGGTTGGTCACGGCAAGCCATTTACGTAGCCTCCTTGATCGCCAGATTTAACCCTCTTGGATTTTTCATGTAGCAGTTATGTCAAAGATATCATCTATAAGACTATTTGTCCTAATGTAGAGGAACTCAAGAGGTGAATCACAAGTGTTATTCATTCCATCACTACTCAGATGCTGTCAAATACATGAAATGAAATCAAGTACCGCTTAGAGGTACTAGGAGCCACCAAGGGATCACACATTGTAATCTATTAACTTTTGTAGTTATACATCAAGTAGTTAGTGATTACACTTCATTGCTACTATTTTTATAATTATTTTTATTTCAATTTGTAAAGTGTCCAACAATTCTCTGATACCCTGTATTTTCATATTTTTAGAACTTAATTATCAATTAATAGATCTATCATAAACTTTGATTCTACATTGAGGAAACAACTTAGGAATCTTAAACAGTTTAAATAATTTTCAAGACCATTTCTTTTAAATTTATTACCAAGTGATTCAACAAAAAATACATGTCTGTTACAATAATGTAAAGTAATGTTTGTAGTAATATAAAAATGCCTT